>CANTUS010000014.1:7500000-8750000 GCA_947683365.1 Euphorbia pulcherrima | reverse complement strand
GGAGAAGGTTCAGGAGATTTATTTATGTCTATTTGCCTGAATTTTTTGACGCTTCTCCCTTGGATGTAAAATCATTTTCACATGGCACATTCAATGGGACAGAAGTCGAAGCCTGAACCTTCTTTCTTTTTCGTCGTCCCTTAACGGTTTCCACAACAATAGGATCACCAATTCCGACATGCTCTTTGCTACTATCAAGCCTCTTTTTGAGTGTCTCTTTCCCCCCGTGTAAACTAAGACTGATCTTTACGAACTGTTCTCTAATTTCTTTAAAAACTTTAAATGTTTCACGTGAAGCTTGATGACATATATTCATGCAAAAAAATGATAAAGTAGAAAACCTTGCTTGAACAACTAATTCACTGTTGTGTTCTCCCCCTTCACTCTGCTTGGGTAGATCAATATCTTCCTTTGCATACATAGTCCATCGTGTCATGATACAACCTTTTGGTAATTGTGTTGCATGTAAATATTTAAGTACAGCAAACATATGTCGGCATGGGAACCCAACAGACTCCAATTTCAGACAACAACAATACATGGTATCATGCGTATTATCATTAACAACAAGATACCATAAATTTTCTTGTTCAACATGTTGTAACCAATAAAAATTTTGATACGGGTCATCATCACAGGATCGAACATTTTTTACCAAAAAATATGATTCATACCTCATTTCAGCGCACAATAAACCATACACGTTCCTTGTATATATTTTCGATATCTGACTCTTTAAACGTGATAAAATACCGTCACATACAGGATGCTCATTTGTTGTCTTATAGTCTTGATGACCTTCCTCATACCTCAGCTTATTTAGTTCGTCATGATAATGATTGACAAAGTCGTACAAAATCAGCATACACTGAGAAAAACCCCTAATTATGTTATGAATTTCAATTTAAATTACAAACCTAACATAAAGTAAATAACTAACCTCAGAGTTACAGAAGATGAAGAAAAGCAACTCCGTCCATTAGACCAGATCACGGCGGCCAAAAGTTTCGGCGGCAACGTAATGGGGTGAAAATAGAATGTTGGAGGAGGCTTAGGTTATTTGAGAAACAAGGTGAAAAATATGAAAGGTAAAGAGAAAAGAAGAGTTATTTGAAAACGTGGGAAATACAGCACAATTTTAACTTCCGAGAGTCTGCCTTTTTTATTGGTCAAATATATTGTAATAAAATTTTATGGATAGAGTTACAATGCTTTATAATGCATTGTTGTAGAATTATTGTTGCATTAAAAATAATGTATATAAACTTTTGACGTAGTATAAACCATTAAATTTTACATGACAATGGGGTTAACTGTATGAGACTTAGGTTCGTCACTTTTTTTACTATTTTACTTTCAAACAATATACACAGATGATCTAATAGGCTTCTATTAAGATTAGATTATCTAAACATTAAGCTATTTTTCTAGTATTTATTTATAATCAATAATTAAAATGTAAAATTTCCCTAAAATTTAAAGTTGGATATTCATAAAAAAAAGTTGGACAAACTTATGGTTTTATAAGAAAAAGTCGTTAGAAACTTGATAGTAACGGTATTTAATAAAATAAATAATACTATATTTCATTAAGAATAAGTACAAATTATAAAAGAGATTTATTACAAATAAATATAAAAGAAATATTGAACCTTTTTACGGAAGTAGAAGTTTATTGCGGAGGTCTGAAACTCAGTTTCCTTAAGATAATTATTCATCCGCTACTGGTGAATTCGTCTCCTAGGATACAACCGCAATCATAGGCGAACTCTAACCGTGTGAAGAGCAATTCACAAGAACCTAATACTAAGTAGCCTTCTTGTAAAATCAATGAAAACTTTGAGAGATATTTTTAGTGTAAAAACAGAAAATAAATCACAAAATAAACAAGCACAAAACCAGCGGGATTTTTTCAAGAGTGAAAGAGTGAAGAAAAGTGTTCGTGAGAAGGCTACAAGAATAGGTTATTTATAGGACAAATGACATTATTATGGCTTAATGGAGTTTAAAGGGTATTAACCTTTGAACCTCACATTTATGGCCATTAACATTTGTAACCATACATTTATGGTCATTAACCATAGATGTTATAAGAAAAAATATTGATTAAGAGATTAAAAATCCATTAATCTCAAATAAAAATCTGGTGAAAAAAAAATATTACATGGCAATATTTTTTCAGTACCGAATCACCAATTTAGCGCGTCTAAATTTGACAAATGTCCAACCTTTAAACTATAATTTCTCATTCACCGTTAATCCGTTTTAGGCGTATGATATATCGTTGAAAAGCTCTCGAAGCGTAGAATGCAATGACATATTTCATATTATTCAAATCATAGATTTTCCATGTTATAATTAAGCCTAAAGTTGATAATGCACATCATTATCACTTATGTCATATTTCCAACAATCCCCCACATGAATGAAAATTGAAAACAACACGGACATTTTAAAAAATTCGAAGGGTGAAAATGCTCTTCGGCCAATATTTGCATAGGATAGGTAGGCTACAACATTTGATCCTTCCCTTTTGAAAGTATATTTACTTTACTAGCTCACTAGTAGACGCGATGTCCTTGAACTATTCTGCCGTTTGTGTAAACGATGATATACCTCACACAAATATCAACACATCAAGGCTTTTGGTTCTCAGGGTTATGTTCGTTATGGTCATGAACATCTCCTAGTTATGCAAGAGTTTAGATTACTACACCTCAATAGCATCCTTTGAAGCGACCCCACTTCACTCTCACATAGGTGATCTCTTTTGTTCAACCATTGATGCACAAAGGATCATTAAAATTATGTAGCTTAACCTTAACCCGTTTTATCACTGTTTACATCATAGGAATGGACACGGGGTTACCCCCATAGAGACCACACAAGGTCTATGCAATTAGGTTGTCCCATTGAACCAAGTTTTTGGGATCTCCAGTCAAACATGGTTAAATTTTCCATCACATAGCTCCTTAAATATTCATAAGCTTTAGTCTCATTCCTTTAGATGTCTTTTCAACTTGATCTCAATTTAACCCTTTGGTTAACGGATCCGCAATGTTATCCTTTGATCCTACAAAATCAATAGAGATAATTGACGTTGATATCAATTGTCTAACAGTATTATGTCGATGACGCATGTGTCTCAACTTACCATTATACATAACATTTTGTGCTCTTTTAATTGATGATTGATTATCGCAATGTACACAAATTGCGGGCACAGGCTTAGGCCATTCTCCCGTTTTATCCAAGGCTACAAACTCAGCTTCCATTGTGGAACAATTTATAATCGTTTGCCTTGAGGATTTCCAAGACACTTCTCCTCCTCCTAGAGGGAACACGTACCCACTTATACCTTTAGAATTCTTGATGTCAGCTATCCAACTAGCATCATAATACACTTCTAGTACAATAGGTTCTCTTGTATAGTGCAGTCCATAATTACGATTATATTGCAAATATCTTAGTATTCTCACGATTGCATCCCAATGGCTTTTACCTGGGTTACTCGTAAATCTGCTTAAACTACTTACAGTATAAGCAATATCAAGCATTGTACAACTTGTAAGGTACATCAGACTGCCTATCACCCTTGCATATTCCACTTGGTCTATGCATTCACCTTTGTTTTTAGACAAATGTAGACTAACATCTAACGATGTTTTAGCTATACTAACATCACCTTTGTTAAACTTGTCAAGTATCTTGTCCACATAGTGTGACTATGTCAATATGAGACCGTTAGGTGAATGTTGAACTTTGATGCCTAAAATTACATCAGCTAGTTCCATATCTTTCATGTCAAATTTAGAATTTAACATATTCTTGGTACTCTTTACATTCTCTCATTGCTTCCAACAATGAGTATGTTATCAACATACAAACATAGAATAATATATCCTTCATTTGTATTTTGACATATGTACATTTGTCACACTCGTTTATACGATAGCCACTTACTATCATGGCATCATCAAATTTCTTATGTCATTATTTTGGTGCTTGCTTTAAACCATATAAAGACTTTACCAACTTACATACTTTTCTTTCTAGACCAGAAGCTAAACAACCCTCGGGTTGTTCCATGTAGATTTCTTCTTGAAGATCTCCGTTTAGAAAAGCAGTTTTCACATCCATTTGATGTACTTTAAGATTCTGCAAAACGACAATTGCAAGTATCATAGTAATGGATGTTATTCTCGACACTAGAGAATATGTATCAAAGTAATTAAGGCCTTTTTTTGTCTATAACCTTTTATGACTAAACGATCCTTGTACTTATCAATTGTTCCATCAGCTTTTAGCTTACATTTGAAAATCCATTTAGAACTTAATGGCTTAGTTCTGGGAGGAAGGTCCACTAGTTCCCACGTATGATTTTGTAAAATGGAATCAATCTCACTCCTTATGGCCTCTTTCCATAAAGGACTGTCAATAGAGCTTATAGCTTCTTTGTACATTTGAGGCTCTGCTTTAACCATCTACGTTAAGAAATATGAACCAAAGGATTTTTCAACCCTTGCCCATTTACTTCTTCTAGGATCTACCTCTTGATCCTTATTATTCTCTTCTTGAGAATTTTGATCATCTTCTTCAATTATTGATTGAAGACTGTCATAGTTATCAACGCCTTGTTGATCAACTTGACCGTCACTTACAATAAGTTCACGAGACCTTTTAGTTCCCGAACCTTTGCCTTTTTCCTTACATGGAAACACGTCTTTAAAAAATGAAGCATCCTTTGACTCAATCAAAGTGTTCTTGTATACATCCGGGTTTTTAGATTCATGCACAAGAAACCGATATGCGTTGCTATTACTAACATAGCCAATGAAAATACAATCCACCATTTTTTGACTTATTTTCATACGTTTAGGTAATGGTGCAATTACCTTTGCAAGACACCCCCACACTTTCAAGTAATTATAAGAAGGCTTTCTACCTTTCCATAATTCATAAGGGGTTTTGTCTTGTTTCTTACGTGGTATCTTATTTAAAAGATAATTTGCTGATAAAATAGCATCACCCCACATGTTTTATGGTAAACCAGAACTGGTTAACATTGCATTCATCATCTCTTTTAGAGTACGATTTTTGCGTTCGGCTACTCCGTTTGATTGAGGAGAATATGGTGGTGTTACTTCGTGAATAATTCCATTTTGGGAGCAAAACTCTCCAAACGGTGCAACAGATTCACCACCACGATCACTTCTTACCTTCTTAATTTTCTTATTAAGTTAGTTTTCTACTTCTTGCTTATAGAGTATAAAATTCTCCAAAGCCTCATCTTTGCTTTTAAACAAATACACATAGCAATATTTTGTGTTATCATCTATAAAGGTAATAAAATATTTATTTCCTCCCCTTGATTGAACATATTTCAAGTCGCAAATATCGGTATGTATTAGACCGAGTAATTCTAAATTTCTTTCAATGGATTGAAATGACGATCTTGTTAATTTTGTCTCAAAACAAGTTTCACATTTATGTGATTTATCGATATAAAATGTTGGTATATGATTCAAGTTAATTAAACATCATAACGTATCAAAATTAACTTGTCCAAGTCTACTATGCCATAAATTAGAAAACTCAATCATATAAGCAACAACATTATTCTCATTAATAGAATTTTGCTTACAAGAGATACAACAAAATTTAAACATTTCGTTACATTCGTATCCCTTTCCCACATACATGTCTCCCTTAGACAAAATAAATTTTTGAGATTCAAATACCATCTTGAAGCCGTATGCACTCAATAGGCTCCTAGAAACCAGATTCTTCTTCATATCAGGTACATACAAGACATTTTGTAGTTTTACTTCTTTGCCGGAAGTCATTGTCAGAATCACCATTCCATGTCCTTTGACATTAGAAGTAGCAGAATTTCCCATGAAGAGTTTCTCCCCATTTTGTCAGTTTAAACAAAAGACTCTTTATCACAACATATGTGACGAGTAGCACCAGTGTCAAGTTACCATTCCGTTGGGTTTGAGTCAATCATATTAACCTCAGAAATTACAACACAAACGTTGATGTCACATACATCTTTTGTGATTTCTTTCATAACTTTTACCTCAATGTTACTGACCATTTTTGTCATATCACAAACAAATGATTTTTGTCTCATCTTTTTGCAATTTAAGCATTTTCCATTTAACATTTGTCTCTTAGATATGCTAGAAACAGACATAAGGCTGCTCATATTCCTTTTTCTCTATGCATTGGTTTCTTTTACTTTAATTTATCACATTGAAATCTTGATTAATTATAACTGGCCTAAATAACATTACTAGACATCAAACTCGTGCACGACTTATTTTTGTTAGTACCTAGGAAGCACGTAAACTCCTAGACACTAACGTTTTTCGTTTCCCGTTTCCGATTCCCTCTCGAAAACCTAAAATTACGTTATTTTTTGCATTTTTAGTGTGCGTTTGTGGAGATCGGAAACGTTTCATTTCCTGTTTCCATGCTACGTAAATTAGTATCTGAATCCGTAGCTTTTACAATTTTTTTGAAGTTGCTCTATTGTCAAATCAAACATATAAAACTTGTTTTTTGCATTCTTAATACAATTTCCAACACATTTTTTACCATTTTCTCCGTTCACTATAGAGGAAAAAATCAAGTGGGCATAATAAATTTTGTTCTCAGAAATAATATGAACAGCTGCTATCTTGTAAGTTGTAGCCAGGCAATCAAAGAATGTACTGTACAAAATTATAAACCAACTGCAAGCCGTACAAGCAAATGAGTAGGCACAGTAAAGGTTCACGAAATAAAAGATTTAGGATTCTCTAGCGTTTCAAATTGTTAAAGTTATAAAGTTTAATAAAGCAATTGCATTTAAATTTTAACCATTAATCTCAACTTTACAATCAAATCAACTTTAAAAAGTTCATGTCCAATTTAAGCACATATCTCTCTGCATAAACACAAAAGAAACTATGCCTGCTTGACAATCTACACAAAATTGTCAGTCTTGCTCTAGACCTTCAATAATTTAAATTAGAAAGCCTAATCATTTTACCCTCATCAAATCAAATAACTACCAAGATTTCCAGTGTGGTTCTTAACATGCACAGACAGTAATAGAAAAACTCCCTGTTGCAACCCCTTAAAAAATGTTTTTCAGTGTTATACTACAAAAAAGCATTTGCCACTTTGCATTTTTGCCACCACCGTAATTTCTCCTATATCCTTTACTTTTCTGTAAAGTGAAAGTTCCAGTAGGACACTTCTCAGTTAGTTTATCAGCAGGTTCAGAATGTGAATCTTTTTCACATGATATGGACAACAAACAAGAGGCCTTCGCTCGTCAATAATCTATCGGCCCACAAAAAGAAAGTCTACAGTCATATGTCCTCTCTAAGCCCCATGATTTAGAGGTGGCACCTAATGGCTAATGCCTAACCTATGCAAGTTTGCAATTATTGGAGCAGGTTTTTAGTGGCCCAGTCACTTATTGATCAGATAGAATACAAAAAGCTTGAAGCAGGATTCCTTTAGAATGTGGACGGAGATTTATACAATTTTAGATGGTCCATTTAGCTACAGAAAGCAAGTAATACCAAAATAACACACAATTTCTTAGGAACAACAAGCTAATAACAATGCATATAAGCCATAACTACTGGAATAATCAGTGTAAGCAAATCAGATCAGCTATTCTTATCTTTTATAGCAGAGGTAGATGACCTGAACCAAGGGACCCACACTGAAGTAGACCTCTGATATTGTCTATATGCAGCAGCTCTATATTCCGGTTTTAGCATCCGCTGTTCTACTAGCAAAGTAACATATGCTAAACATAGACTGTTGATAAGAGCGCCTACACAAGTCCATCCTTGTCCTAGGTTCCACGCAAATATAGCGAGTCCCCACCACCATAACTGCTCCCCAAAGTAGTTAGGGTGTCTTGAATAACGCCACAATCCTGTATCAAGATTCGGCACCAATGGCTTTCCAAGCTCTTTAATTTTCTCGTTTCTTGTTACGAATTCGTGAAGCTGTTTGTCAGCTATGTATGCTGTCACAATACCGCATAAGCAGACGGAAATAGCAACGAAATCCCAGACATTCAATGGCTTATCAACAGAGAGGACAACATATAATGGCAGGCATACTCCAATCAGGAAAACCTGCATATTTATAGGTCACCAAATAAGAGAAGACACCAATAAAGCTTGTTTGAATAAAACATTTGTACCTATTTTTGGCTCCAATGCTTAGCAAAATTTTTAACTTTTGACCCTAGGATTTTGATTTGGAAAAATTTTAGCCACTGAACTTTGAGTTGTTTTTGTTAATATATAGTCATAATTCATGAAGACATGTTCCGTAAAGGAAAAAAAATTGACTTTGACGGACGATTCTGTCGAGGGTAGCAGCAATTTTAACAAAAATGTAAAGTTCAAGAGCTAATTTTCACCAAATCAAAGTCCCCAAGCGAACACCAAAATTGGGCCGAGAAGAGGGGCTAAGTTCAAATTATTACTTTCGGTGCATTTCTAAAAGCTCTTTGAGGCATTTTATCAAACAGCAGGGAAAATAGCATCGATGATCTACCAAAACCAATGCAAGGAAGCAGAGATAATTAATTACCTGCTGCGAGAGGTACACAGAGAAAAAGGAAATCCACCACCATTGCTTCCCATAATGACCACGCATATCAGAGAACCTCCAGTCCTCTCTAGCTCCCCACTGCCATTTTTCCCGCCTAAAGTAGTTATGGGAAAGCCTCAAACTCCAAATCCATGTTAAAATTAGCACGATTGTTGACCTCCACCAGTTGTAATTGGCTAAAGGAAACGTAGCGTAGTAGTAAACAAGCAATACCGGTATAACAGTCCAGTATGGATCTATCATCTACAGTACACCAAACAAATCAAACATTGAAATCCAAAAAATATAAGTGAAATTCAAATAGAAGCAAACATTTACCCAGTGGCTCGATTGAATAAGGCCGATGATCCAAAAGAGGACATTGACATTGAAGAAGAAGAAAATGTTGGCCAACAGAAGAGGATGGGAAAAGCACCATGTCCAAAAAGGGGAGGCAATCTCGCCATCAGTTAAACTAATATGAAATTGATTAAGGAGAGAAATATAGAAGAGAACTGAAGGAAGAGGAACAAGGAAAAAGATGGCAGCATTCTTCAGATTAGTGTTCATTTTGTGATGATTTCAATTGGGGTAATTAGGGGATTTGAGACTTGAGAAGGAGAAGCCTGGTTTTATAGCTTCCCCAACGGTCCAAAATTCAAAAATAGAAACAAAATTGGCGCGTGGGGTGGGGTTGATGATTATTAGCTTTGTTATCTCTTCTAATCGTTGTTAATCATGATTAATTGGGCTCTAACTTTTCTAATATTCTACTCTAAAGTGTAAAGTCATTCGGTGCTCTTTCCATAATAATTATCACAAATATTATTAAAAACTTTTAAATAAAGAAACTACGATAAGTACGTTGTTTCAAACCAGTTTGGGAGGGAGACTCAAAGATAGCCTAGGCCTTGTATCTTTATACATTAATTTCAGTTCAGTTAAGCCCAGTTCAATTCAGCTATGCGTAGTTATAAATTTATATTGAAATAAATTCAATTTATCTCAGTTTAGTTCAATTCAATTTTCAAGAAGTTGAAAAAAAATATGAACTTAGCCGGATAAATGTAAGAAGAAATACGTGGAGATAATTAGATAAATGCTTTTCTATATTGTTAATTGCTTAAACAACCATGTCAATTTCTTATCCCTCTAGGTTTGGTCTTACAGAATATTAACTCCCTTTCAAATAGTTCTACTGACGTTTATTTTGCTTTTATAGGAGGATCTATAAATTAATTAGCTAGACTGACCAAGTTTTCGACATTTTCATTATTTATTTATGACATTTTCATTTTGCTGTAATTGACTTTGATTTCCTCTTTCACTAAAAGAAGAAATATTAAAATATTTTCTATTTTTTTAACAAGTAGGATGATATATTAATCAAATTAAAGATGGTAATTAGTCCAATCAAAGTAAAGCATTTTCTGTTATTAATGCAATAACTAGTAAATTATAATACTGCAAATTGCTTAACTAGAGTCTGGAACACTTTATTTTATACAATGTGTATTTTCACAGTAATACTAACGCACAATTATTATTTACAAATAATTGACATAATCAATAATCCCTTTTTTCATTCTTATCCTCGATTGCTTTTCCTGTGTCACTGCACTCTTTCATAATATAAGCTATCATTGTTTATTTTTTAAAATATTTCTTGTCCAACTTTAAATTTCTTCTTGCAATATTTATCATACTTGTACTAAATTTTTTTTAAAAAAACACCTAGCAAAACTAATTTCATATTTACTCAAAAAAATATTTGTAACAAAACTGTTTTTAACTTACTAAATTACAAACTATACACACATTTAATTCAGTTTAAGATTTAGCGAAATTGAATGAGTAAAGATAGTGGAATTAAAAAATAAAAAATAAGGATCGTGATTGAAAAAAACAAAGAGAATCCACAATGAGTTCTATTGCAATAATTTGCCTTAAGTTTTTAAGCGGCAAATTGAAATTTAGACAATTCCCTGGAACACTTGATACTTTCTATTTTTTTAAGATATAGGAACATATAATTTTTATGAAATCTAAGACTCGAATCCAAGACTCCCGCTTCTTTCACCAAATTGAAAGGAAACTGTGACCACTAAGCCAAAAAAAAAAAAAAGAAAAACCAAACGCAAGTCATTTTGAACTTGAGCTAAATTGCAAGGGTCAAACCATATCGGTAGTCAAGTTACATTCTAATCATTTATCACTAAAATATAAATCTCAATTTGAACGTACAAAATCCTTGTAGGTGACACCCAACAGTATTCCAGCCTGTTGACTGTTTAATTTCATCAGTTCTATTGATAATAAACTAGTAAAACCAATAATTAATCAGGCAAAAGAATCAGGTTTACCCAAAGGAAACAAATGAGCATCAAAACCGAGCTAATAAAACGTAATAATGAGAGTCATAATGATCGAGGGTGTCTGTAATGATGGGTTGCTGCAGAATGGTGCGTGTACTTAATTATATTAGCGCCATCATCAACAATAAACAATTATGAAAAGGGTGCCCCCACTTCCCATCCGCAATCTCCGCAGAAAAAAGAAGCAGCACGCTGCCATGCCATTGCCAATAAGGTAAAAGAAAGGACCCATAATCTCAATTTCAAGACCTACAAATAATGCATGCTTGCTTCTTTTTATATTCTTCTTTAGCATGCTTAGGTCGGCTATATAATTTATGCCAACATGTATATGCGGTACTTTAAAGACATTATTCTAACTTACTGCCTCCCTACTCAAATCAACATGTTAAAAACTCGTAAAAAATTTCATTGCTATAATAACCTTGAAGATAGAAAGACAATCATTTGTGCCAGTTCGTACCTTTGCATTGTTGAATTTCTCTGCTTGTGCAAGCCTGCGATATATATTCTCCAAGCTATCAAAGCCAAAGGAGTCTTGTATGATATTAATACATAAATTTAACAAAGGTGAATTAGATCGAGCTCCAAGACAAAAGAAAAATAAGAAATACACTCAACAGAAGGGCAACGAATTAAGTTTTATTCTCGAATTCCGTTACTACCAAAGCAAAATAAAAAAAAAACACATCGATGCAATTAAAATCTCAAGAGACTACCAAAAAGAGGGTACAATCCATAGCTATAAAAAAGCATCACTCACAAACCCTGGTCTCCTCTTGCAATATCAGCTTTGATTGCTCTTTGAATCCATTTCACAATAATCCACTGCAATATTAAAATAAGAGAAAATGATTATATGCTCTTCTTTCAACCAAAATAATGCACAACAGTCATGGGAATAAAGGAGGTTTTACCTGGACCCCAAGGATGAGAGGGATCAACACTTTCCCTCTGTCATTTGACTCTGATCCGTCTATTAACTTCTTATCGACAACAATAGATTTATGCCCATTTGTAGCAACTGCAATAATTTCTCTTACCAGCGTTGGAATCCAGGCCTCACCATTTGGGAGAATCTGTAATCCAAAATGTAACTAGTTACTAAAATTGCTACGATATATTAGCATCTCAAACCAATACAAGAGACTTGTACAAGTTACAATTGCTTGCTATTAGGCCACAAATTGGCATTAAGAAAAAAACCTTTTCATCAGTCTCGTTTTTATTGCATCTCCCGCTGTTCTCAACCAAGCCAACTGGAATGGCAGATACCTATAAGCACCAAAAGCAACATAAAAAAATTAAACAGAACGACTCTTATACTGTACTAATTATTTTCATTTTCAAACAAGCTATCAACTATCCAGAAATATAAAACAAAATGGGTCTTTTTTATCGATGGATCCACTACACAAAATAACTCTAAACTATCCTATCAATAAATATCCACAATTCATCAAAGAAGCATTTTACCAACTTAAAGATTCTAAATCAGATCAGAGAAACCTAAATGGGACTAGTAAAGCCCTTCAACCACAACATCATTGCATTGACAGGGTTGCATATAACAAGCAGACTCCTTATTTTCATAAATTACCTTGACTTGTCCTTACTTATAAAACCCAACCACGAAAACTAGTTGTCCTTAAGATCCATTGACAAGAGTAAAAAGAACTTATCAGTTCAAATAGTCTGTTTCCAACTGGATCCACATCTTTATTTACAGAACCGCAATCGAATTTCCCTTTCAAATTGTGAATCAAAAGGTCTTAACCAGTGTCATGCTTACAGCATATCAAAGCAAAGTTATAAACAAGTCATGGTCATGAAAATATTACTAAGATCACATGCAGGAAAAAACAGAAACGAGGTGGGCAAAGTCAATTTGGAACTTCTGGAAACATCAGACCAAGTATACTAATTCCAGATTAAATGTTAAAGAGTCATTTCAAACTTGCCATATCATTTGGACGAGACAAATAAAGCATATTAGTAAGTGGTAAACTTTTTACAATTCATGATTGTTATATAAACCGGTCTACAAAATGACAAGAAATTGGATTTATTGCTATGTAGAATGCTCTGCACCAATTTATGCAGCGCGGATCAGTGAAGCCATTTGCACCAAGCAAGACAAATCTGAATTTTATATCTTAGGATAGCTATTGGAATCGATCACGGAGGATTGAAGGATAAGATTGAATACATTATATTAACTACTACTCTTCTTCTTGCCAACTTCATCCAAGGTCATGTTTTCTTGAAACCTTTAAAAAAATTCTGAACGCCATGACTTTGTCTCTGGATTAGTTCACACCTGTACCTTCATAATCTACAGTTGAATTCCAGCCAATTAATCAGTATAACATTAAGGGCTCTCAACAGAACCAGCAGCTGACTCAAAAGCCTAACCTAATTCAAACACAGCTGTGAATGATGTCTTGACAACCAAGAGACCTTCCTCAAAAATCAAAAGTCACACATATCCTCAGGCATTAAACACACAAGGCTTCTTCCATCCAACTCATAGTACCAGACAGCTGCATCCTTCAGAATTACTTAAAGAATAGCTTGCTTAACAAAACAGATGTACGTGTTTTTCCAGAAAGCAGTTCACAGCTACTTTTGAGCTCTTCTTATTTTACCCCCGACATCCCAAATATTACACTGATAATAATGTCTTTGTACAAAAACAAAATTAAAAAGGTCAATGAAACATTCAATTATGGCCAGATTAAGTCTTTAGCTTAATCATCCTAGATTGAGGTTGCTTAATGTCCCAAAGAATAATGAAACTATCTCAGTTACTTGAAAACTATTGCCTATTTGCCTTCATGTTCCCCAATCCATCCAAAAACGTATTTAGCTTGATTAATATGCAAATTCTCTAAGCCCAATGAAGCATTTAAGAATCCACAATACATAGTTGTTGCGCGCGCCTCACGTAGGGCGCAGGGTCCTGCACCTCGCCTATGGCGAGGTAGCGTACCTCGGGTGCGCGCCTTTTGGTGTGGTGTGCGTCTTGGTGCGCCTCAGGCGCGCCCCTCAGAGACACTTTTATTTTTTCAAAGTTTTAACTTACTTTAATATGTGTTGTCCATCTATTTTGAAGAGTTTTAACAATAATTCCAGGCTAGATATTCCTAACTCAATTTCTATAAAGGCTAAGGCTAGATATTCCTAATGCAATATGTAAATTTTACTTATATATGTACATCTAACAATTCTCTTAGTTCTTTTTCTAGTACTATTATTGCTTTTAACTTCACTTTTCAAGAAAATATTTTTCGCAAATTTTCTGCGCCTAGAGTACCTCAGGCGCACGCCTCCCCCCTGGCACCTAGGCTGCGCCTAACGCCTTGAAAACTATGCCAAGACAACAAAAGTAATCAGTTTGATAAAACAAGTAAAAGATGAATCAGAACCTTATTGATGAGACACGTTGGTCATTGTAGTCAATCATTATATAAAAAAGGTGAATTACAAATTCATCTTCGACATCTTTTGAAGAAGCAAATAGAGTCCTAGACAGTGAATAGTTCAGTTAACAACAAATATTTTTAAGGCACTGCCAAAAATTACCAATCGGGTGTAGCTCAATTGGTACACCACTCCATGTAGTGGTGGGAGGTCCTAGGTTCAATGCCTAGCCTCTACATAAATCCATAATAATTAAGGCATTGCCAAATTTCATTCAAAACATGTCTAAAGATCTGCAGAGAAACATAGTACTAAAGAATTTTTTTTACCTTCGTTTCTAGTTATAGTTTGACACTTAAATGAAGACGACTAATACACTTACCCCTCTGGGTCATGGAAGTTGAGTATTCTCTATTAACCAGAATCAAGATTTCATAATCAAGTATCTTAGAGGATGAAACACAAGCAAAAATTTACTCGTAAACTAAGTACTAAGTAGACAATGTACAGTATCAAATTAGAAATGAAGAATTATTTTCCTATTAATATAGAAATTGATAGGACCCGTTCTTCACTGAAACTAATGTGAGCACACATGAAAATGCATGTGTGCAAGTTGGCCTCTAGGAAGCTACCATGGATGGGATGCAAAGTATAACCTATCAACACCACTAACTGCAATTTGAAGATATTGCCAACATGCATACTGTGGCATACAATCATTTTTCACTTACAGTGAAATAGCGAACATTTGAATTCCAGTGATGGATCTAAAGGAACATATAAAGATCAGTGTAAACCTCAAAGTCTCGTTTCCTCATTCGCGATCCAGCAGAGATAGTCTTTAGCATGGATTCTGATCTTCTAGAAGAAAACATGTCATAATTGATATCATCTGGTGGGCAGAGCTGTGCATGAGTGAGGACAAGCAAACTTTTACGCCATATTTCTTTTCCAAAACTGTCAGAGATAGCACTTATTATCTGCTTATCCAAGTCATCTACTCTATATGCATCCAAGCGGTCAACATAAAGCAGAACATCTATGCTCTTATTCAAAAGAAACCTGCACAAAACCCCATCCACAACAATGTCAAAACTCAGCAAATCGCCCAAAATCCAATGTTGAAATGCAGAACATAACATAAAAAGTGCCACCAACTACTAATATGACAGGTGTCACATAATCTCGATCCAAGTTGTATCAGTAGCACTAACCTTTTAATCAACTCCAAAGCTTGGTAACTAACATAGCCCCCTTCCACAAGACCAGGAGTATCTATAATGTTCAATGTGAATCCAGCACGAGTCCTTGAAACCATTACAGGTCTTGAAACCTCCGACTGGAAAGTGCAAGAAAATGTATTTAGTCAATGGCAAATCATGTAACCAGGAAAAGCTCAAATGATTGCTATCAAGAACCATAGGAAATAAGTATCCACCAATAAAACACATACCGAAAAGGAGTTCACATTAACAACTCGCTCCCCTATGAGAGAATTGACAGTCGAGGATTTACCAACTCCACCTTTGCCCAAAACAAGAATGGTCAAAGTACTTACACCCTGCAATACATTACAGTAAGACTCGGAGTTGACAGACATTGTAAACCACAGCAGTATATCATCAATTAAAAGCCTAAGAACAAATTTCAACTTAGGTACCTCCTCCTTTAATTTTCCGAACAATTCAACGAGTTTTCCCTGAGTGGCCGAGGGAAACTGCTGGAAACCAGCCCATTCACGAATTACAGAACCCATTTTGTTTAATGCCTGCAAGGGAACACATAATCCTAATTAAACGCATTACATGAACAGTCAATTCTGGAGACAAAGTGAAGGGATTAACATCAAACAAAAGGAAAAACAGAAAATCAATAGTAAAACCCTAAACCCTAAAGGTTAAATTGAGTGTGCGAGAACACTTTGAAATGCAGCTACCTAGAAAAAAATGAATGGAGGAGGTAGTGAAAGGGAAGAGACGACCTTATCAATATGTGAATGAAAGAAGTGGGGATAGCCTACCTGTTCAATTATCGCCAAACTGGCAGAAAAGGGTTAGAGCTCCGCGGGAGGTGCAACCAGTGCAGAGGGGATGACCTTATCAATACCAATCAATATTTTGTTCTATAACATTTCTCCGTTTCTCTTTCTTTTGTGTTTGACTATACGTACAAGATACGCCGCCCTAAATTTAAACATTAAACTATTCTGAGATTTTTTCTCTTATTTCAATCTAAATGAATAATTAACTTTTATAATATATATTTCCAAAAAAAAAATTGCTTAAAAATAATCGAGATATGATGTAATGCTGAGATGGTAATTGTTATTGATTATAGTTATTTAATCAAACCAAATGAAAAAATAATTTCAATTACACGTTCGTTATTTCATTTTCTACAAATTAACTATTATTATATACATATTAATCACTATTAAATAAAAAATACAGCGATCAAAGAAAACATTTATTTATTATTATTTAAAATAGTTGGTTATGTTAATAACAATTTGAATTTTATCACTTCTGATAGTAAGAATCTTATTAGATATTGTAGGTCTGCGAATTAGATTGCGCATTTGCTAACTAGAACAGTAGGTTCTTAATATGTAGGAGAACTTGATTCATTCTTATCCACCTTTAATTAAAGTTGTAATTAATTCTAATTAAAAATATCGACTTACTCTTGTTGTATTTATATAAATGAATAATGGCATCTCAGTAGAAAAATGTAATTCACCTATAGGAATTGAGTTTTTGTATGATTAAGTTGTTTAACTTTATTTCTTACTGCTAATATAAAATTCAATATAATTGTATTAAAAAGCAAATTATTAGGTAAGTTGTAGAAAACAAGATAATAATATATTCTAGAATGTGATATTCTTCTTTTAATCTACATTCATAAATAAAGTGACTCGTTCCTCGTCTCTCATTTAGTTTAGTAACCCATTCCTCATCTCTCATTCAATTTTTAAACATATTTTAATTTCACTCTATTACTTTTCACTTCTTTCCCACGTTTTTCAAATTCTCTTTTCATGTGTCACATTACGTGTCTGAACAGGAAAAATGAAACCGGACGTCAAATTGTAATCCTAAAATAAGCATCTAGCTGAGGGGAGCTGTATTTTACATGTACGTGGGGATTGTGTTCTTCAATAACTGTCATATTTGACATAGTTGAGCAGGTAGCTACACCCTACAGAAGAAGTTACTATCTCATGGTGTAAGGAAGATGATAGAATCTTCATACTCGAGTACTTTTAGGCTCATAATAAGGTATATGGCAAACTGATCGTGGTGGTGGTTGTACTAGAGAAATGATCCACCACATTCAACATAGGTTGGAGCAGCTTGCAGTACAAGGGAGGCCAGGTCAAGTAAATGGGGGCTTCAGTGCTGTTATCTGCAGTTGGATCATGTTAACCTCGAATATTCATATCCAAACAAGATAAAAACACTAGCCAAAGAAGTATTGATGGCATTCAAAGTTTAGTATATATGCATCTGTCTTTGTTTGTGCAACCTCAATCAGAATGGAAATTCCTTGATACACATGCTATCATTTTAAATCAAACATGTTCTTTATTCATTTTAGATATGCTACAATTGCTATAACACGCACCAAAGTTGACAAAATAAATAGCTAGAAACTTCCATGTTCGTAAAAATTTGCTATATCTAATGACCTATATAGCACGGAAACGAGAAAAGAAACGTTTCCGATTTCCAGAAAAGCACACTGGAAACGCAAAAAAATAACTTGATTTCAGGTTTCAGAGAGGTAAACGGAAACGGGAAACGTTAGAGTCTAGGAGTTTCCGTGCTTCCTAGCTAATGACTAACAAAGTTGACGATTACTTCTCCTCTATAGTCAGTAATCTATGTTTAAACTTGCAGCCTGCATATTAAAAAAAATACAACTTAGGACTCTCGTACTAAATAATTTGGCAGGCAAAGTGCTAAGAAAATTACCTCAATTGTTCTTTTTAAGGAACTGTCCAAAGAATATTCTCTTAGAAACTGGGAGGAAAGGGGATTCTCAACTGCCCGAGTATTATGCTTCTGAGTTTTGAATAAAGGAGAGATGAACCAGGTCTGCAACATTATCTTTTGCGGCAAATTGTAATACCATCTCCTATAGGTACCTGAATTTATAACAAGATTTAAGCTTTCACAACATATAAAAATTTCCAAAATATTTAAGAAACTATTTATAAAATTTTATGCTTGTATCAGACTGATGCTAAAGCGACTGTCCTCCATTAGGGTTTTATTGAAATTCCTAATGCTGACATTTCTAACATCATTCACCTGCACAGAAGATTATAATTTCTGTAAATAATATTGAATAATCACAAACTGAAAAAATTATCTAAAGGGATCATTAATGTAAATCATGTTGCATAATTACCAATGGATCAGCTACTTTTCCATGCCAAAGGACATTATCAATTACAATGACACCTCCAACCCTCACCTACGAATAGATTAATACAATTGGTGGAGGAAATTTAACCAAGAATGTTGACAAACAATCAACCTATTAGGATATCAATTTGAACACCCTGAGATTTTCATTTTATTGGTCTTACCAGCTGTAGCAGCAACTCAAAATACTCTTGATTCATTCTCTTTTCAGCATCAACAAATGCAAAATCATAGCTACATAAAACAACCATACCCCCATAAATTCATAATCAAGGACAATTGCTTTCAGATGTGAGGTAGTGGAACAATAACTAAAAACATCAGACTTTGTCGTACCAGGAAGCTTCACCATTAAAAACATCAGACTTTGCCTTCAGATGTTTCACTTTCACCTTATTTCAAGAACTTTCAACCATCACTCAGGGATTACATAAATTAGATCATAAAACATGGATCAATTTATTTTGCAAGAATCGCCAAGTGACCGTGCCACAGAAAGGAACTAAGCAATTTATAGCCCAACAAATATAAACTAACAAAATGCACTCTTGAAACCGTGGTAAAACGCTTTTGGATTTCTATATGAAATATTCTGTGACACGAACACAATTAAGAGAAGGCAATTACACATTAATGGTAAAAACAAAGATAAGCCAAACTAATGCATCATTACCTTGTGGGAGACCCCAGCTTTGTCATAGTACCTCCTTGCAACTTCAAGACCATTGGCATCTCTTTCACAGGCAACTAAACAACCTGAATCTGGTAGCACTAGAGCAATTGCCAATGATGAGTATCCCTGACCAAGAATACACTACCAGAATCAGATTCAATTTCTGTAAGTTGCTAAAACAGAAGTCATATCTCTTTTTCCTTGAAATAGAATAACAATAACATGTACAGTAAACACACCAACTTTAATACAGCTTTGTGCGCCAAGAATCTCCACGAGCATAGCGAGCAGTTGCGTTTGGTCAGGAGCCACCTAATCGAATAGCAAGAGCACAAACCTTATCAGCTAGCTCTCTAAACTCGAAATGAGAGTACTGATTCATGAAAGCTCATAAAACTACGAGTGAATTTTACCTGCATCTGGCTTCCACGAAGAGTCGCAGTCTCCTCGCGCAATTCCCGCAAAATCTGAGAACAGAACAATTGCAGGACGAAATTAAGCAATAAAAGGACAGGAAAAAATAAGAAATGGGTCGATAAGCGTAAGTACCTCAGGCTCCCGAACATTGGAGAGAATATAATGGTAAAGACGAGGAGTGAGACTGATAATCTGCTTGTTACCGTACTTGTCGTCATTTGCAACTACGACAGGGGCGTTGCTGATGGCCGAAGACAGCAATTTCTAATCAACCTAAAATCACAGCTACCGCTTGAGAAGAACCTCCTCCCAGTTGAAGAGCTAAAGACGAGCAACGATGAAGAGGCCAGGTTGTTGCCATTTCCGCCTTATTCAACCTCAACCTTTGCTTGGGAGCCAGTTTTCCAATGAATTGGAAGGGATGGAAAGGCAGTTATCATGCTTGGGACTAAGTTTTGACAAAATTGAAGGGGATTTGGAAGGATCCCCTTCCAGTCAAGTTACAGCCTTTTTAACAAATTCCAATCCCACCAATTTAGTGGGTTTAAAAGGGAAAGCTAATTAATTTTATAAATTTGACCCCTTTTTTTTAATTTGTCGTTAAATTATTATTTTTTAAGGTTATTACTGATACTTTATTTTATAATTTTATCCCTCCTTTTTAAATATTAAAATTTTAAAATTATTTTACTCCTTCTAAATTTTATTCTCCATTTTCTTTTCCTTTACAATCTTTTTCTTTATTATTCTTAACAAACTTGTTTCAAAGCAGAGTCTAAAGGAAAGGATGACAAAACAAAAGAAAGCATGAGATAGAATTTTTAAGGAATAGATTGATTTTAAAAAGGCTTAATGCGTTAATGACATCCTTAATTTGGTATAAGAATTCTGTTGTCTCCTTTAATTTTAAAAGTGACTCCGCAGCTATCTCAACTTTAAAAAAGTTTGTTAATTTTGCTCCATAAATACCACATGTCAGCTTTTAATTAGAGAGGGAAAATCTTAAAAATGATATCTTTGAAAAGTCAAACCAACCAGAAGCTGACACGTGACATTCAAGGAGCAAAGTGGTGCACTTTTTTAAAATTAAGGTAACTACGAGATCACTTTTAAAATTCAGAAAGACAATAAATTTTTTATATCAAATTAAAGATGTTATTGATGCATTAAGTCTTTTAAAAATATTGTATTTGTGAAGAAGAAAATAATTTTTAAAGGAAAATACGTGGCGTATAATAAATGAATAGAAGTGGTAAAATAATTAAAAAGTTAGGTTAAAATTAGTAAATAGTGCACAATTCCTCCAAATTGGTGGAATTAAAAATTATGAGTTTTTAATGGACGGAATTTGATTATTTCCCAAGTCCTTCCCTTGTCATTTATGTTTCTCCTAAGAATTGGAATCTGAATATCTTCCCCTCCATTCCTTTCAAAAATTTGCGCTCGAGTAAATAAATGGAGGGAAAATATAATGGAAACTAGTTGTTTTGTAATTGAGTATTTATTATATCGTGGATAATTTATTTTTTCTCTTAATTAAATACTCTTTTATCAATAATTGTTGAATGAAAGTATGGTATGAAATATTCGGCCTTTAATATAATCTATTATAGAGAGAACTCTATTAGACTGAATTGTAAATTTTAGATCAATAGAATTTAGTTTTTAGTCCTTATTTGGTTCTTTGGTTCTATGGTTCTTTCATTGTATGTGGTATGATTCTCACTTATAACAAGTTTTTGGTTTCATGGTTCTTATAATGATATGATTTTTCCATGCTTCTTCGTGATTCTCCTTCAATTAAACTAAATTTTTTTGTAAAAAATCACCCCATACCATCTATCCAAATAACAATTTTTTATATTTTAATAACTACAGTGAAAATTCAACTAATCTTAATAGCAAATAAACAATATAATATTAAAATTCCTAGTATTGTAATTAATAAAGTTACATTTGTGGTATATTGATTTGTACTTGGGTCTATTGAACTCATTTTGTATGTCATGCAAGTTTATTAAGAATAAAAGGTCATTCGTAGGTTTAATTCAGAATTAAGAATTGTGTTAGCTAGATTCATTTTACCTCCATTCAATGCATACCCTATACAAAAGTAAAGACGGCGCATACACAATAAAAGCCAAAATGGAGAAGAAATTCCAACTTATTTATGTCCATGTTTTCTGTTTTACATCTTTCAAACGTTGTAAAGTGTTAGATTTTTTTAATGGACAACCTCAAATGAAATAATGGCAATCTTGTTTAGTTTTCTTTCTTCTGCTCATATAAAAGGACCTAAGAGAATAACTCATAGAGATTGTTGAATATGGTATGAATTAATATAATTTTCCGTCCAATTAATTCGCACATAACATAACGAAGACAAATAAAACAAGTGTAAAATAATGATTGATACACTATAAACTAGAAAAATAAAAAGTTCCAATGTTGGCCAATGTCCTCGATGGAATCCATATAGACCCGCCCCTGTGTGGTATGTACTTCCGGTTATATACACGAACTGCGTTCCTTTGTATTTTCCATTTGTATGAAGTGATCTGTTTTGTTGGAGTCCTAACCGAGCAAATTATGCCAGCGTTTTTCAAGAGCTTCATCCGCCTCTTTACATGGAATTGCCTGCAATTTGATTCTTCCATCAACGGGTGTTTCGGCGACGAGGCCCAATCTTACCAAATTGTTCACGGCTTTATCGACTGGCATTTCAACCTGCAATACCCCCAACACACCTACATTAGCTCCCTGTCTTCAATGACACAACAAGGCATTCATCTAGTATAGATACATATTACTACCTTCACGTTCAATGTGTCGTACATAAATCTCTCACATTCATCACCTGCACTTTGTCGACAACTAATCTGCGGTAAGAAGAATCACGTTGATTTACAAGCAAATAAAAGGCTATACAGAGAATATCATAATTTTTTCCCATCCAAAAGTCAACAAATGTAAATATGTCACGAACTATCTGAATTCGATAAATTCATTGAAACAACTGTTTACTCTCTGCTGCAAAGGGCCTTTTTGGTCCCTGTGGTATAACTCCTTTGTCCATGCTATGCAATTTGTTACCTTTTTTAACCATGTGCTATCCAACTATAACCCATTAAGTCCCTATACTATCCAATTTGTTACCTTTTTGGGCCCCGCATTGTAGAATCTTTATTGGTATAACTATGCATAATATGCACTAAAGGAACCAAAAAGGTATTTGGTTGCGTAGATTAGGGACCAAATAGGTAATCTGTATACCAGAGGGACCAATGGGAGGGATATGATAATGAAACAAGATGATTTATTATTGGCAAAGGTAGTTTCTTGTGAAATGGAGGGACATGTTATAGATGCCAATATCAACTTTGAAAGAACAACTCCTACAAATTTATCTTAATGTTTTTTCCACAAAAAAACCAGCATGTATTGGAACGAAGGCAAACCTGGCCATTCTTTGCCCTAAGCAAGATTGCATAGGTTAAAATAGCTTCTTTGTACTGCACATGATTTTCAGAGAATTAGACAAAAAAACTTGAGGAAACACAAAATATTTTGTTGAAATTGACTATCTAGAGCATCATTACGAATGAAGCATGAAAATACAGTTGAAGTGAAAAAATTTATCACTAAAAGTTGCTCTATTTTATATATTGGCCTACATCCACATGTAGAGAGAAAACATAAATGCATGAGCAAATATGAAGGTACTTTTACCTGCTGCTGTTCAGCAGCATCCAGGAGAAAATGAACAGAGCCAAAGCCACTCGCCAGTGTTTTCTCATAGAGCGTCCTGTTAACAAGTAGCTGTAATAATAAAATTCTTCTTAAGAAACTACTGAACGACTCTTTGGAGCAACATTAGTAGCAATCCATCTAGATATACAGATAAAACAAAACAAATGTTGAAGATTGAACAAATAATATTTTCTAAACTTACTTGATATCTATCCCATGTCTGTTTGTAACCCAAAGCAACACGAGTTACAGATATTATCAGGGCCGTGACGGCAATCACATCAAGAAATATTGCTGACCTGTATCATAAAAGAATAATGTCTTATATCGAAACTAACGTCTAAGTGCACCCAGAAAGCATTTACTGAATTCAAGTAGCTGCAGCTAACCGAAATGGCCAACTAGTAAAATGCAAATCTGCAAAAGCCTAATATTAAGTAGAGAAGAGAAACTAATAATTTCCTTTCTCATGACTCATTAACGTACTCAAACATTTTTAAGCCACAGTTAGGCTTTGTTCTTTTCAACTTATAATCCATTCAATTCAGTACTTATCAATATTTATCAGTACTTATCAGTAATGCATACATCTAAAATTACACTGAAATAAGTACTTATCAGTTCAGTTCAGTATTCTCTGAATAAGTTGAAAAGAACAGAGCCTTAGTCCCCTACATCTACAAGTAGCACTTTGATAGGTGCTTGTAATTAATAAATAATGAGTATAAAATTATCACATACGGTGAAGATGAAATACTCTCAAACTTGTAATTGATGAAGTATGCAGAAAGTCCAAGTATTGTAGCAATGTCCAAACGAACCTGCAGATAAACGATGCCTTGTCAACCAAGTGCTTTTTACAGCTTTCATACAAGTACTAGAACAGAAAGTCTTAAGCGATTAGGAAGTCATTGTTCAATTGTATATACCGTGTCTATGATACGGAACGAGAGCTTTTTATGAGGAAAAACGACCTGCAAATTAAAGATACAATTCACACGTTTACATCCCAACACTTCAATGAATTATGGCAATCTGCATATAATATGTGAGAGCATCAACAGACATTTTAGTGTAGAAGTATTAACTGGTAGATCAGGAATTGGTATTCTCTCGTAAATTTTTAACTGTAGCGATGGAACCTCGACCTTGTCCTCATTGTCACTTTTGGCCACTTCATTGGTGTACAATAGAATAAGTTCTTCGAATGCAGGCTCCTAAATGACAAAAACAACACTAGGATATCTTTTACCTCCGTACATATATGGTAGTACCATAAATTTGAAGGTATATATAACATGTCGGGATAAGTATTTGTACAGAAGCAAGAATTAAATAACTTAAAAACTTATCCATTATCCTTTCAGATCATAAGAACTGTAGAATTCTGTGCGCAAGGGATACCTGAAGGACTGACTTGGAAAGGAGAATGGAAAATGAAGTTTTAAACATTTTCCAGAGATTGTTTCCACATAATTTTCTCGAAGCAGGTCTCCATATATCACTAAGGGACATCCTTGATAAAAATATTGGCCTGAGAAGATAATTTTTCAATTACAAGCCATTGAAGGGATAATGGTCAGTCATACAACAGATGGTATGGAAATAATACACTTGAAACGGCATTAATATTTCCCCAATTCATTGGATCCTTATATTTATAGTTTCAACAATTCATATCTTCCTCAATTAAAGATACTATTCTTACTCAAGAATTTATTACGAATATACACAATATTCCAATATGCCAAGTAATAGGCCATCTAGAGCACCAATAAGGGTTGGTCCAAGTGGTAAGCGACTTGGTATCGCTTAAGCAAGGTCTCGAGTTCAAGTCCTAGTGAATGCAGAAAATCCTTATTGGGAGACTCCCCCACCACAGCTAGGTGCACGACCCGGGTCGGATCTAGAGGTAGTCAGAGCAAAGCTCCAGTGAACCAGATGAGCAACCAAAAAAAAATAGGCCATCTAGAGCACAATCCCCTCCGCCTATCAATATGCGTTCAACCAATACTTTAAAGTCTTAATGGATTAGCTTGAGTCAGATCAATGCAATTCTCTCTCATCTAAATAATGCCATGATAAATTATAGTTTTGTAGGGGGTAATTATTCTTTTATACCTATGACGATAAATGATAAAAATCAGAAAGATTAATTAAGCAAGGAGGAAAAATGAATTTTGTGATTCATTCTACTCTAAGAAAATAGAATAAATTAAAAAGCCAGTAGGCCCAGTACCTTAAATGAGGTTCAGCAGCATTATTATCACTATCAATATCAAATGGTGTTTCTGGTATTGGTGGTACAATGCCAATCCGAGTAAACAACTTCTTTAGTAACCTTTCACGGGGTCCAATTGGTGACAGAAATCCTTCATAACGACTTACTGCCCTCTGTGCAGCAAGCCAAATAGGAACATCACTATCTGATAGTTGTTCCAATCCCAAAACATTATCAGAGGCTTGTTCATTTTTGATGGAATATGATTGCAGGAAAAGAGACAGTTCATTAAGCCACAGAGTCATTCTCTTGACCCAATCTTGCCCTTGTTGCTTCTGAGACGAATTTATGACAGCCTGTCCCAGAAAAGTTGAATGGAACACGTCAAGAATCACATTATATAATCTTTAAAATGAGTTCCACTAATCTCCGCTGCTCAAAGCCCTCCACAAATTCTTAAAAACAAAATAAAATAAAAATGCAACCAATTAGATGTACTATCATTTAGCTTCTAAAATATCAAATGCTGGCTATGTCTTAACAAGTTCAGAAACTTGGATGTTTGTCTTTTCAAAATGCTATCAGCTATTCAGCCTTCATTAGTATAGGAAAAACCTATTGTTGGCATTTATTCATACTCTCTATGTCACACTGGTTCTCAAAAAAGACGGTTATAATTCCAAACAGGGAGAGGCAGCCACCTCTTTAATCCACTTGCCAACTTTCCCTAGTGGTTTTGATACAAGGAAGAAGATGTTTTGCAGAAATCTGGACTGCAAGTAATCCAGTTTTTCAACAATCAAAAGACCTTTCTGTCTCTCAGTGGAATAACCTCGCCTGCAAGTAAAAAGCACCCTTAGAAAAAGCTGAATATCAGCACTTCAATCATATTTAAAAACTAAGTCAGCCAGCAGCATACTCAACTTCCTAATCTTACTTTGTTCTAATATACCAAAAAGTATAAATGGCCCCGGGCATATATATGTTGATGTATCAGAGTCCAACTTTGCATAATTATGTCAAGCTAAGAGCGTCACAGAGTCAATACTCATATGTTTGACTCGCATGATTGCCAGAGTATTTCACTAATCCCAAATATAGGCTTCATATCTGTCAACCTGTTTATGTTTCAATTGATCGTACTCACTTATTATGTAAATAGTACATGTTACTTCTGAAATCAGCAAAGTAGTTCAGTCCCTTAATTGTACTTCTACAGATTTGCTCCCAATAGAAAGCTAGCATCCAATTTACTTCATTTCTTGTTTTTTCACTAACTATTGCAAATCCTTTTTTCTCCTCAAGTTTTCAATATAATCAGCATAAAAACTTGCCTGAAAATTATGGCATTGGATTCAGATGCTTTCTTCCAGTCCACATATATTGGTAAAGTAAGAAGGTAATCCGAGTTCAAAGCAGATGTCAACATCAAATCCTGAGCTGAAAGCTCTTGAAACTCAGCATTATTAAGAAGCTGCATAAAAGCACGCTGGAAACGAGTTGCAACAGCAAGCCTACAAGGGAATTGACATAATAACTGGCATATCAAGGTAACATGAAAAATTGTGTTTGGCTGAAAATATCCTTTAAAAATATCATGCTCATTTGGAAACAGTTCAAACAGACCTGGACTCCTCATTTGGACTTCTTTTATCAGTTTTGGCTGAATAACCTAAAATATTTTTCAAGTCAAGACCAGAACCGAAATTCAATGGCATGTCAAAATCACCGTCCTTCCAATTATTCCATATAGTCCCAGTTCCATTAATGCCGTCGTTAACAAACTCGGATTTGTCACCGTTAAGTTGGGATCTCCCATCTGAACTGCTCGGACCTCTGTCACTAATAACTTCCTCATTATCTCCGGAATAACTGAGGAAGTAGTCTCTTCGCATTTCTTCTAAAATGCTTTTATGCTCAGCGTGAAGAATGGAATCCAAACGCCTGAAACCATTTGTAAACTGCGTTTACTAGAGAGTAAAAACAAGGAACAAAAGCATGTATTGTAATATAGGGCTGAACAGAAAGTTAAAAACTCACGAAGAGAGGCGAACAAATTGATTAACATCATCGGGAGAGTCAAATAACTTCAACACAATAGCATCCAAGAGCTCCGACTTAGAAACAGAGATGTAGGTTTGCCTCGGCACTTGTATTTTCGAAATTCCTTTATCATCATCTTCTTCTTCTCCTTCTTCTTCCCCCTCCTCTACTTGTGGTTCCTCCTCTCCTTCTTTTGAAACTGTTTCAGTAAGATCGGTACTCTCCATCAAGGTAAGCATCTCTTTGATAGCAGGCCGCGATTCTAGAGGCTCCTCCATGGATAATTCCCGGAGCCTCAGAGAGCAATGAGCAAACGTGGATATAGAAAGCGTCTTAAACGCAAAGCGGCGGCGGAAGACAGAGCGGACTGCCGGAAAACGGCATGACGAGACAGTATTGGCGCCGGTGAAATTTCGAAATGAGGACATTGATCATGAAGCAAAAAAACCTAGCCTTCAAATCGCACAATTCTTTTCTTGGAGAAAGATCAGTAACGGTGGCGCTCATTTCACCATTGGAGAGATAGAGTGAGGGGCTGAAGCTGAAATTGAGTACCTTCAAGGCTTCAACAAGCGATGGCGGTAGCGAGTCAGGAAAAGTTTAACGGTTGAAAACAAGCTGGACACGCGTGCATTTTTGTAACCTCGTCGTCCGCCATATCCAGGATAAGGTCATTCGGGCTTAATCCACTTAACCCTTCTTATTAAGGCCCACCATTATCCACATATTATAGGAAAATTGCACGGAAATTTTTCTCAATTCTTGTTTTTTCTACTTTTATATAATTACGTAAAATATTAATTTTATATAATTTAATTTAGAAAAGAACAGAAGTTGAGCAGTTTGCTTTAGAAACTTACATCAATTGGAAATATATAAAATAGACTTTGCATAATTTAGCCCAATTTAGTGAATACTTGTTATATTGATGTTTCATATAGTCAGTGTAGCTATGACTTGAAGCTAGCTAGGGATGGAGTTGAACACACTTGTGGGATATCCTGGCACAACTGATTCAATTTAAACGTTCTTTTCGAATGAATGGAACTGAATTCATTTTATATATAACATTCAAAGATTTTATATGTAAAATTAATTAAATTGATTTTCATGAAAAAAAATGTTTCTAAAAACATAGGATAAGCTATGCAGCTATAGACCGGAACAAAACTATATTAATACCAAGTTCACAATGTATTGAAATAATATTATCATTACAGTTATAAAAAAAATGTCTAGTGTGAGAACACAACAAATATTTTAGATTGAAAAGTCGAAGTGGAAATGACGAAAATCTATAGTAAGGAGTTATTTTACACAGGTCCCGACATTCTGACATGGAAAAGTGTCACTCCACACATCAACCGACACGTCATGTCCCATTATGTATGAAAAAATGGATATAATGAGGCGTGTCGGTTGATGTATGGGATGACACTTTTCCACCCTAGAATGTCGGGACTCATATAAAAATTCTCCCATAGTAAGATAGACAGTGGCATTGCCAAACTTATAACGCCTCGGATATGTAACACTGGTTAAAATCATGACAAATTTGAAGCAATAACCTATAAGAGTATGGCAATATTCAATTACTAATTTGCCATCTCAATAAGATATTGGATATAGCTAATGAGTCTATCATATTAATATTGGTATTAGAAGCATGCAAGCCACTTGACCAAAAAGACACTTGCAAGACGGCACGTCTTTCCATCCTGCAGGCAGGGCATTCTTCTACCACTGTACTATACTTTCATTTACATTATCAACAATCATATAATAAAAATTCGTAATTCAAGGAGGATACCCACATATAATCCATGATATGTTGTTTAATACTTCAAGGTTCATTGTCCAACGGCATGTCTTTCCACCCTATGAATCTTATCTTCTTCATTGCTTTTGAACCCTCTCCAAAATGTTTAATAGACCTGGAATCCGCTCCTACTAATTGAGTCTTTCCAATGTCTAATTTGGTAATCTTAGGTACTGCTTTTCTTCGCTTGTATGTCAAAGGTAACAAATTCCCATCCTTAGATCCCTCAGTGACATAGGAAGTACTTGAATGCTTCTCTGATTTTTTGCTGTTGATTTTGCTCTCTTGTCTCATTAAATCAGAAGGTGTTGCCAACATGTCCTGCTTACCATTGGTAGTTAATATAGGTCTGGAAACTGATTCTGGAATTCTTGGATATACATTGATTCCTGTTTCATTCATAAGTGCCAAATTTTGTTCCTCGATGTGACACTGAATATCAAATGGGAATGATACCAAAGGCCCCAAGGAAGAACTGTCAGTTGCTTTATGCAAATTTGGCCACAAAATTTCTGCACCAAGGCCATGGGTGTACCTCCTTACATCTACTGGATTTATTCCTGGCATGTATACCTCGTTTTCATCCCTCCTCACATTTGCTACAGAGAATTTGGGTTTTCCCTGCATAGAAATGTTAGCAAACGATGGAATTATTGGCCTCATTTTTCCGGCTGAGTTTTCTGAAAGGTAACGGATTCGTGCTATATTTTCCTGATGATACTGTCTATCCGTAAGACGGCTCATGGTTGAATGAACTTTACTTTCAGCAACCTTTTTCCGTAAAAAAGGTGATTCAAAGAGACCAACAACATCTGGGAAGTGTAAATATGGTGGCAAAGAAGACAGCTTCATATCCTGTAAACGTTGCGACCTCGCCAAAAATGTTGGTTCAACTCCTCTAGGCAGAGATTCTGATTGTTGACGATGAACATAAGAAACTTTAGGCACCATTTTCAATACACCCTTCGGTATAGGTTGGAAATTCTCTGGCATTTTGCAGCCAATCACTTTTTGATTGTGGCCGGGGAATGAGCCATTTCCACATGCTTTAGTCTTTAAGAGCCCCTTCCCTCTGGAGTTCGAAGCAACAAACTTCATTCCATTCACAGATGGAGAGGGTAAACTACCCTTTGCTTTCTTGTTTGTCATTGGCTTCATTGCCTCCATGTCCAAGTTAATTTCCTGACTTAACTGGTGATCGTCCATGGGTGATTGGTTAAGATCAAGAAAATTTATAAATCTCTGTTTTCTCTTCTTGGACCAAATTGAAATCCTTTCCTCCACATTGGAGCTCATCCCACACTGATCCCACAAGCTTCTCATGTCTATGAACATTTGGATCATCCTGTCATTGTAAGAACTTAACGAGCAATGATACTTTTTCCTTTGTATAAAATGCAAAGAATCTCTAATACGAGCCACCTGAGGAGGATAATAACCACCTTTCAATCTTTCGAAGAAAACATCCAGGGGGTTACCAAAATGTAGATCACTGCCATCAAAAATCTCCTTCATAGTCAAATGAAAGGTTTGTTGGTCCATATCAGGCAGATAAGCTGCCAGATGGAACCTTTCTTCCTCTGTTAAACAAGAGTCCCATGAGTCTAAAGATAATATATCCCTCAAATTTGGCAGATCATAGAGTTCATAAGGTATGTTGCACAGCTGACCTTCCACCATGCCAAGCTCACAATTGAATTCAGCTGACTCATAATCATCAGAATCATCACCCGAGTCTGCCCCTAAAATAGGATTATCTACAGATTCTTTATTTTTACCTTTAAATGAGGAATAGATTTGACCATGTCTGGAACTCTGGCAGCCAACCTTATGAATTCCCATTGACAGAGCAAATCTTATGAGCTATGCAGTGGCCTTGAGTGCACGGATGCCAAAATGGCAGAAGGAAAAAATTGACTTCCACAACTAATATCCCTGAGGACAAGAGGGACCCTTTTGCTATCAAAACTTTTCACAACATACATGTTTGAAACCATATAATAATTAACATTTCTCAAGATCACAGTAGAAAAACAACAAGGTTAAAAAATCTAACTCCAATTTCCAAAACTGGCAAGATATTGTTCAAGATTTTCAGAAAGTTATCGATGTGGCAAAGATCAATAACTAGCTTTGGCTTAAAGTTGTGGGCAGAAACAATGAGAAAAAAGTGAAGTCTCTCTGATAATACCAAAAGTAAACGAGCCATTATACATGCATATGCACTAGTATTAATAATCAGGTTAATCCAACATTGGGAAGTATTACTGGAAGTAAAGCTAAGACACTATTGAAGCAGAAGTGCAGAATATAGTCAATTATGAACAGCTATTAGCTCTAATAGCCGCCGGCTAGAGTTTAACCATGTAACGAGACTATAGTCTATAATCTGCACACAGAAGCAAATCTGGAGTCTAACACAGCATACAACATACAATGCATGATACATCAGCCAACATCAACATTACCCCAATGCCTAACAGGGCTCCCACACAAGTGGGGTAAGGGGGGTCGGGTGTACGCAACCTTACCTCTGTAATTACAGAGAGGTTGTTTCCAATTGACCCTAAAGTGGAGTTGTGACGGCTATCCGTGACTTCACAATTAAGAAGCTCAGACAGTTTAATGAACCATTTTGCTTTAGTCCATTATAATCTAAAGCCAAAGAATAGTGACTCTTTGGCCCCATCAAAATAATGGACAATGATACATCAGCCAACATATGATCAAATTTGAACTACACGAAATTAGGCTTTGCTCAGATCATTTGCAAGACAAATTAGAAAACCTAACGTTCGGAGTCAACAAACAGCTGGCAAAAAGACCTAAAAAGAAGCATCCACAAATGCGTATAAGAAACTCAAAACAGAAGATCTTCCAAACACAGCAAATCATGAAGCAAACGAACAAATAGATCAAGATAATCAAGTAATCGCAGTGATAGAAAACTTATAGCCTTTAAAAAAAAGAATAAAATACAGAATAACACAGCAACAAATACTAGAAAAAAATGGAAGAGTATAAGAAGAAGAGGAATACCATGAAATAAGTGGAAGAGAGTAGAAACTCCAATCACATTTATTTTTAGATTAGATTTGGTTTTCTTCCTCTGTATAATTTTGATTTTGTGTGGCTTTTTTTTTGCCTTTTGGCTTCTTAAAGTTGCCACTGTGCGTCCTGTGATGAAATAGGAATACCATAATCTGAAACAGCATAAACTCACTTTCCAACCTCTCTGTTGAAGTGATTTATTATCTGTAATTCCTTTTCAAAGAGGCCTTAAGTAGCAACGCCAAATTGAGCGGTCGCCACTCACTTCAATTCGTTAAGGCTGCCTTTAGATTTTGTATAATTAAACCAAATTCTCATTCCATTTTAGTTATTTGCAATTACTCCTCCATCTTTTCGTTATGTTAATACAATGTTATCAATACTGAATTGGGCCTTAAACCGGTGAGGTTAATGGTATGTGATATAGTCGGTATTATTGATATTATTGGTAGTTTTACTTTTTTTATTTTTTAAGAAAAATATATTATTTATGGCTTTCAGTGGCTATTACAATCTTTTTTAAGTCTTTTGCAAAGCTTCTGCGTGTTGCTATTTTGAAAAGAAATATATATTATTTAGGATTTTCAGTGATAATTGCAACTCTTCTGGGTCTTTAGCAACTCTTTTATGTCTTTAGCAACCCTTTTTAATCTTTAGCAACGCTTTTTTATATTTTTAACAACATTTATACTTATTGCCAAAGGATTTTGAGAATACATGATTTAAATGGGTACACCTACGACCTACTTATTTAATTTAATACAACTTTTTCCCTATTTGCTCGAATTCAAAACACAATCATTATTTTGTTTGCTTATTTTGTTTGTAGAATGAATGAAATAATCCTTTTTAAATTAAAACATAAACTCAGTGTAAGTAAAAAATTATAATCAATGTAAAAATTTGGAGTTAAAAATAAATATTTAAATGTATGTCAGAGAGAACTCGAATATGTATTAATAAATTACCTGTTACGGTTTTAATTTCGTCACGATCTCACTTTATCGTAAGATTGATAAATTGTGCACATAACTAACATGTTGCATATCGTGTGTAGTTTTCATACTTACGAATAGTAGAGAGCTGCTTAAGAAAAAATAACAAGAACTCTAGCAAAATGCAGAGGATGAATAAAATTAATTTTCCTAGTTGGTATGCTCAAAATAAAAACATAAAAGTGATATTTGTTATATTTTATTCATGAATTTAACCTGCAAAGTTTATAAACTTACCGAAATGTTCATAGTTTTGTTGAAAATGATCCCATTACAAGTTACAAATTTTCATCCACATTAATTTGTATTAAGCATATTAGAGTGGTGAACCTTTTTAACCGTTCCATTACAAGAATCGAAATCTTACACTCCCTCCCTATTTAAATAAATATCACTTTTAACACTTTCTCATATATCAATATTATATTAAATAGAGTAGTAGAAATACTATTAAGACCTTAAAGTTAACTCTTCAATTTCTTTTTCACCTTTTACAATAAAAGAGTAAATAAGAATAAAAAAAGTAATAGACAAAAATATATTGTATTTCAAAAAAATGACCCTTACTTAAAAAAAATACAAAAGTTACATTTATTTAAAAAAAGAGTGAGTAAAAATATATTCTATTTCGAAAAAATAACCCTTACTTAAAGAAAATACAAAAGTTACATTTATTTGAAAAAGGAGTGAGTATTTAGTGGTTATTTTTTGCATTTAAATTATATAACAAAGAAAAAATATTGTCCTCATTTTCCCTGCAACTTTTTTTATAACTTCAATTATTATACTAAGCCACTTAACCACTAGATAAGATCAATTAGAGTAAATTAATGAAAAAAATTAGTTAGTTGAATTCATCTTAAGATTTATTTGTTCGCAATTATTATTAGTTCTTATTTTTTTTTAAATAAGAAAATTTCATTAATTATGAGTATTTGGAGTACATATTGACTGATACACAAATCAAGTAAAATGTCCTATTAAAATAAGAGAAACATGATCTCACCACATTGGGAGATAGAAAAAACTTGCTACAAGAGCAAGAGGAAAACATAAAGAAAATTAAACTATAACAATTCTGTTACATGTATTTTCTTAAGTTAAACTTCACGTTATCGTAGAATCATAGCCATAACTCTGACTTACTCCATAACAACATGTATTTTCATTAGTTCTTATTTAGTTGTGTTCAAATGAGGTGTTGTTATCATCATTTTATTTTTCAAATTAAAGGCTCTTTTTTCATTCATCTCAATACTCCATACTATTAATTCAATGGTGACGAAAGACATAATAGTAGTTTTTTTATTAAAAAACAAAGTGACTATGAAAATTCCAAATGAGTACTTATATTTTACTTTGATTTCAAGTTTAAAAGTTTCTTAAAAACTGTCGACAATTTTTTACTTTGAGGGGAAGAAGAACGTTAGATAAATACGAATTTTTGAGTGTTCTTCTTCCTCTTTCCCTATTTTTTAATATATGATGTTTTGTTATTCAGTGTAATTTTTTTTAGTGAATTATGATATATTATTGAGCATCTTCTATGCGATTGTTTTATTTAATTATGAATTTCCAATAACATGAGATGAAACTTAATAAAATATGTGATACAAATTTTTATTGTGTTTCATTATTTTCTGTGTTTCCTCTTCTTGTGTGACAAGCTTTTATTGTTTTAATTTTGATAGAAGGCTCGTATGATTTGTCATATTTTAATATATATAAAATAGTAATTTTATTAAAAAGGATTTGAATTTTCTACTGCTATGTATTTCATTTAATATTAATTATTATTGAATTTTAATAGTTCAGATTTAATTTTAATAATCTTATAAAATATACACTATAATTAAATATAAACCATTAAAAATTAATAAATAATTAAAATTAAATAAAATACATAATTTTAAAAAATTTAAATTATTCGTCGAAATCATATTCAAAACAAAATTTCGGGGGTTGTTTTATAGAATTTTCAAATTCTATTAATAATTTATTAATTAGACTAGAGACATCCAAATCTTAATTTTCAGCTTTTTGAATCCAATTATCAGACCCATACACGGGTATATTACCGTCGCGGAAATTTTCCCGCCAACCGGGTGTCACCTGAAAGGCTAAAATCATCGGCAACGAAAGAATTTCCCCATGAGGTGAAGAGCGTGGACCATGCTTGCTCTCCTAGGATTCCCTGGTAATTGTTCATTTAAATATTAATTAATGCTATCATGTTCGTTCGTGAATAAATTCGTTGTAATCAGTGGAATCACAGAAAGCTTAAAGCAAAAGAGAAGAAGCATTATTAATAACCTAACAATCGGCATTTTCACATTACCTTTGTTTGTCTAGTTTCAGAAAAATACCGCATCGCATCACCATTCACATCATTTATCAACGCCACACCGTACGTTATCCTCACCCGAATACATTCGCTGAGTCGACTCTGGCCAAATCAACGATTCTAAAATGGCCGACCAAATCCACTCAACCCTTATATAAACGCAGCAATTGGTCAGTGGAAATAGCAGTCTAGGCGGTGAAATGGTGGGGAAAAAGCTACAATAAGCGCACTCTTCCTCAATTCTAAACAACAACATGGATAGCCATAATAATCACAATGGCAACCCTTACCTCCAGGTTGCGGCGGTACCTTCTAATGGGTACGGCCCGTATAGCAGAAGTAAGTCTGATGATTATATAATTTAGGTGTAGTTTTTTTTTTTTTGGCGACTGGTGTTAAAATTAAGGGCTTTCGTAAGGTTATTTGTTTGGTATTTAGGGCCAGTGAGCAGAATATGCGATGTGCTAAATCGATGCGGGAAAAGAGTTGATGATGTTACTAGAAAAGCAGAGGTGTTCGCTGATAATGTCTGGAGTCATTGTAAGTTTCAAATTTATTTTCCTACTATTTCTTTCTTCTTTAAATTTCACAGATTAATCTGGAAAGTCCTGCTCTTAGCGTGTGTGTTCTGTTTTCTTTGTTCAGAGTCGTCAATCCATTTGGGTATTACAAATAAAATCATGTAGGACGAAATCCCTACAACCATTTGTTCTTTTAGCTATTAGAATCAGATAATTAGTTGATCACCATTGGACATATACAGCTTTGCTCACATCTCTCTGTCTTTCTTGTTAAATTATGGCCAAATGCAATTTTTGCTATAAATAGTTTTTTTATTGCATTTATAGCTTAGTGAATCGAGACGCTAATGTTATTTCTTCATTTGTACGAAGTAAGGGGGTTTGGATGTCAACGCCATGCTGCTCATCTTTAGATAATTACAAATAAATTCGTGGAGGACAAATTCCTTACAACCATTTGTTCTCTTAGCTATTAGAATCAGATAATTATCATTGGACATGCAGCTTTGCTCACATCTATCTGTCCTGCCTGTTAAATTATGAGCAAATGCAAATTTTAGTTGCATCAGTTCCATAAATAAATCTTCTCAGGGGGATGTTTTTGCATTTTTTTTCTAAAAAGGTGAGCATGGAGGAATAGGAATCAGTTTATCACTTATCTTCCTTTTCCTGATGGTAATGACCTGTCTTTAGTCCAAAAAAGAGTGAGTAAAACAAAAGGAAGGGAGCAGAATAACTTTAACAATTCGACGCCCTTGAGATTCTTATTTCCACATTATAAGAAGTATAAAAGTTGTCTAATAGCTACGTTTGAATGTCGTTCATTTCATCAAAGCTTGCTTAGTGTTTTCTATCACTTCAGATATGAATGGTATAACTATAAGATGCTAAAGCATTGTTATGTAACTCTTTGATGACAGTGAAAGTGAGTCCCAGTTTTACAGATGCAGCAGTGGCAAGGATTGCTCAGGGTACAAAGGTGTTTGCTGAAGGAGGGCATGATAAAGTATTTCAGCAGATTTTTGGGATTTTGGCAGGAGAGAAGCTTTTAAAGGCTTATGTTTGCTATTTCTCCACTTCCTCTGGTCCTGCAGTTGGGACTCTTTATCTTTCCAATAAAAGACTAGCATTTTGTAGTGACTATCCCTTCTGTTACTATTTGTCTACAGGACAGCAGCAATGGATGTATCATAAGGTATGTATCTGCTACCTTTAGTTTTTATTATTCCCAACTTATGCAGTCAATAGTCAATATAGTCATAATATGTTCTCTCATTACTTGGGCAGCTTTAGGTTATATAATATAGCCTAAATTCTTGTTACTTTTTAACTTCAGAAGCTTTCTAAAGCAGAATGATAATGTGCTTTTATAGAAGAATTTAATGAATGGTCATATCTTTATATATAGTTTAATGCTTGCTTTAATTGATTCTCTTTGAGTTTCTGCACCCTCTCTTTTTAAGCCTTTTTTAAACAGTGGAGAACATATTCCATCACTTTGCCTTACTATAGTCTATGAAAATGACAATTTTGTTTTATTCTTTAAATTTGAGCTAGAAGTTGAATTTGTAAACCTGATTTTCCTGTGAACTTGTAATTTTTAACTGTGTCGATTTTAAGGTGGTGGTGCAGCTAGAGAAGTTGAGAACGGTGAATCCTTGTTCAAGCAGAATGAACCCTTACGATAAATATATACAAGTCGTGACAACAGATGGGCATGAGTTTTGGTTTATGGGGTTTATATCATATGACAAAGCCCTTAAGCAATTAAGAGAGGCATCGCAGCAGTGCCCTCGCGACTCTCACGGGGATACTGCTGTCACTGTTGTATAAACCATGAGTCATTAACCTTCATCTGCACCTCGTTTTGCATAATCCTTAATTGCTATATACTAACCTAGTTGCATGTAATTCAAGAATATTGAGTTGTGTACGAGATGAGGTTTTGCACGTTTGATTCTGACTTGTGCTGCTCTGTTATGTTTCTCATTAGCTGTGATATGCTTAATGTTATGTACGGTTCAAAAATCATTTATACATTGGATTCCAGTTGACAAATAATAGTTTCAAATCAGTAGATGAAGGATTTTCCAATGATTAGTAAATTTGATAATTACAGAAGTTAAAAAAAAACTGTGGTAAGTGTTTCCACTATATTTGCTAGAACATGCAAAAGGTAATGGTTAGGAAAAATGTTCAAATTCTATTAAATACATGTTAGGACTGGTGAAGAGTTTTATTTGTGACTAAGTATCCGAATAAAATTTTTTTAATAAAAATATTTATAAATTTTTTAAAAAAAATATTGCTTTCAAAATATAAAAAGTTTAACGAAAAAACTGAAAAAAGTTTTTTTAATGATTATTTTTTTTGTTTGAGAAAGCACTCAATTTTTTGTATTTATTTTATAAAGTACCTAGCATTAGGTTCCTAAAAGATAGCACTTGCCCATACCTTCAACTTAAGAATTAACAATAAAATATTCAAGGATTTTTCAACTTAAGAAATAAAAAGAAAAGCAAACCCTTTTATAAAATATTATATTCAAGAAAGTGGAAACAAAAAATAATTTACTAAACGCTGCTGTCTGACTATTCCAATTGTGAATTTGACACACATCCAGTTAGCATTCCCAAAACTGTGGGATACAAATCCAATAATCTTGATATTCCACTTTTGTAGCATACGAAGTCATATAATATAGTTGAATGGTAAATTATATGTTTGTAATTTCTGGTTAATATTAATATATTTAAATGTGCATTTGTTAATTCATGTTAAAATTGGAAGTTCGGTTTTTAATATTTAAGTGAATGAATTTCAGAGGCGGAGTTTTTGATATTGGCTTGCGGGGCCTTTTAGTGATTAACATTGGAAACTCAACTTTCGATATTAATATAAAATAATATTGGAAGCTGAGCTTCAGATATTTGCCGCCGAAAAATTACTTTACTGCATCGAAGGTTCCTCCGGTGAAGCAAAATTCATGCCAATATCGAAAGCTGAGCTTCTGATATTAGATCACTAGAGCGCTCTGCAAGCCAATATCGAAACCTTAACCTTTAAAATTCATGCATTTAAATTTAAAAACTGAACTTTCAATTTTAATATGGCTTAACAAAGCCTCATTTAAATATATTAATATTAACTGGACATTACATGCTTATAGTTTTTACTTCAAAGCATTATTTATGCCTTAAATCCATATAATATAAGGTTTTTTTTAATATTTTAAGAAGGAATTAAATTGAGAAAATCAGAACGGTGAGAGGATCACCGTCTTGGCCCATAACGTAGACAAAAACGCAGTTAAGTCACCGTGGCCGAAACCAATAAGCCTTTGGGCTCATAAAGTCAAGGCTGCCAAAAAAGTCAGTAGAGATTCTTATCTTCTTCAATTGATTGGTTTTTCTTTTTTCCTTTCGATTATTGCTCTTTTTCTACAAAATATCTTGAATCATTCCACTCGTTCATTGATCTCATCTCCCTATCATTGAGGGTCTCATCTTCCTCTGGTGATTGGTATATATATCTGTGCGCTGTGTCCTCTTCGATCCTCCACCGGAGACCGAGGAAACCAAGTCTGATGGCAGCTTCTCCGTTCTTCTTCACCGTTTTCCTATTCCTTGGGATCATCTCTATTTCTCTCCTGAAGGTATACTTCCTCGAATCTTTTTTATCTGTTCGATTCCTTTTTTTTTCTTTCGATTTAGTTTTGATTTTATATGTTTGCGGTCATACATAAAGTGATTTTTGATTGAGCTTGAAATTTATGAAGTTTGACTGGATTGGTTTGGAAAGGAGATGTGTTGACTGCTCACGAACTTCATATACTATTATTAGAATTCGTTCTGATCTCTATTTTGTTGTCTCGGTTTGTTTATTTGTTTCCTTATATAGTAATAGAGAAAACAAATATGATGACTGTATGATTGAATAGTGAATAACCACCTGATGATGCTATAGTTGTCTTTTGTTTATTGCTTAGCTTAGCAAGATAAGGTGACGATTTTCATCCTGCAATATCGAGTTTCAGATTTACTGGTATTTTTAACTCTGAAATTCCTTATCCAATCTTATCATAGGTTACTGCAGTGGAACCAGATTCCAAACTGAAGCTTAACTCTGGGATCCTCAAGGTATTTTACTTTGTTTTCTGCTTTTGCTATCTTCAAATAAATCATAGTATTTAATATTTTCTTGGTTTATTTTTTTCGTGTTGCTTTTGTAATGCAGGAATCAATAGCTGAAGAAATCAATAAAAATCCGAAAGCCGGATGGAAAGCTGCCATGAATTCTCAATTTTCTAATTATACTGTGAGCTCTTTAGCTTTAGCTCATCATTGTTTGACAGTTTGACTTTCTTAAAATACGTTTCTTTGTTATATCCACAGCTATGACATAAGCAGTCTCTAGTTTCTGATTTATGATATTTCGCATAGGTTGGCCAATTCAAGTATCTTCTTGGAGCCAAGCCAACTCCCAAGAAGGAATTACTTGGTATTCCTGTTAAAACTCATCCAAAGTCCTTGAAGTTGCCAAAAGAATTTGATGCTAGAACAGCCTGGTCACAGTGCAGCAGCATTGGAAGAATTTTGGGTATGTGGCCTACCTACTTTTTCCATGTTTGTAACTATGAATTTTCAAGTCACTGATACTTTCTCCTTTTTGTTGGCAAATTCTGGATCTACTTCTAATTAAAGATCAGGTAAAATCTTGTATAAATTTTTATTAATCAATTCATTAAGTGATCTTGACATGTTCTCACACCTGTATTTGATAATTCAGGGTCATTGTGGGTCTTGTTGGGCTTTTGGTGCTGTTGAATCGCTCTCCGATCGGTTTTGCATCCAGTTTCGCAAGGTAACTCTATATTATGCACTACGAATGCATATTTCTTTTACTACTGAACTTCGGTGCTGGATGCACCGCATCCCTCAAGTTTCAAATTCTATAATTCTCTTTAAATTTTGTGATTTTGTGTAAAGTAGTCAGTAGTCACTGATAGTGTCAAGCAAAATTGGAAATTTCTTCATACTATGCCCCAAAATAATTGATTACGGGTTCTTTCTTGCAGAACATCTCTTTGTCTGTTAATGATTTACTGGCATGCTGTGGGTTTTTGTGTGGAGATGGTTGTGATGGAGGATATCCAATCTACGCTTGGAGATACTTTGTTCACCATGGTGTTGTTACGGAGGAGGTACAAGTTTTTGTCTTTGCCTAGTACCTTGACTACTGAGTTTTCCTGCAATTCTGATTGATAGAAGTTCGGGGTTCTCATACCGTCATATATGTGTTTCTGTATGACTATCAAAGATGGCTTCTTTAACCCAGTTGTTTCTCAATTTATTTGAGAACTTGTTCCCGTTATAAGCAAAGTTTCCTTCTCTTGCAGTGTGACCCATACTTCGATGATATTGGCTGTTCTCACCCTGGATGTGAGCCTGGATATCCTACTCCAAAGTGTGTAAGGAAATGCGTTAGCGGTAATCAGGTATGGAGGCAGTCGAAGCGTTACAGTGTCAGTGCTTATAGAGTTGCTTCGAATCCTCATGATATTATGGCAGAACTTTATACAAATGGACCAGTGGAGGTTGCTTTCTCCGTGTATGAGGTAAAATATGTACCTGAGCAGTTATCGCTTGATTTTACTTTGTGGAGTTAACATTCCCACCGATCTCAAAGCAGCAGCATTTGGTTGTACTTGAAGAAATTAGGCTTAATGATCTTTAGGTACCTGAGATTGTCCTGAAAAACCTACTGCCCCCTATAGCTCCCTCAACTTTCAACAAGTGCACCACTTTGCTCCTGACCGCCATGTGTCAGCTTCTTGTTGGTATGACTTTTCAAAGATGTCATTTTTCTGATTTTATCTCCCCAATCAGAAGATGGCATGTGACATTTAGGGAGCAAAGTGGTGTGTACAGAGTCACTTTAAAAGTTCAAGGGTCAGGTTTTTTAGAATAAGTTCAGGAATCTACTGATATATTAGGCCAAGAAACAATATTTTAGTTCCTCTCCATTTTCTATTTCTTTCACTTTGGTTGTAACAGTTTCTCTACCATTTCACAGGACTTCGCCCATTATAAATCTGGAGTTTATAAGCACATTACAGGTCAAATGTTAGGAGGCCATGCAGTTAAGCTCATTGGATGGGGCACTTCTGAGGAAGGGGAAGATTACTGGGTATCAAATCTATATTGAATCAACTCATCTCCTTTTCTTTTTCTCTTAGTTTGAAGCCTTGTATTTTTCAATAAATTGATACATTTGCAAACTCTCCTATGTTTCAGCTTCTTGCAAACCAATGGAACAGAGGCTGGGGTGATGTATGTTCTTTCCTTATCGAAATAGATTTTTTTGTTTTAACACAAATTGTGTGTACCGAATACTAACATGATTGAACTGAAAATACAGGACGGATACTTCAAGATAAAGAGAGGAAACAACGAGTGTGGTATTGAAGAAGACGTAGTTGCTGGGATGCCTTCAACAAGAAATCTTGGTATTGTTGGAGAGGGTAGCAGCATGGATGGTCTTGAGTATGCTTCTGCTTGATTCACAACTGTTTAGCTCCTTAGCGCTGTAAGTTAGTTATTAATCAGCCACGAGCTGTAGAGATAAATTATAAGTGTGTTTGTCTTAATGAACTATGCAATTTACTATCTGGTTTTATACAAGTCTGGAAACTGTATGTAAATATTGCTTTACTGGGTATGGAACTTTTCTGCTTTCTGCATTTCATTATCAATCTTTGCATTTACCTGGAAATGCAGCCATATGACATACTTAAGTGTAAGTTTATTTTGTACGCAGTAATTATAAGTATTGAATTGAACAACAAACTTATGCTTTGTTCGTTAACGGGACATCCACGAGGAAATATACAAGTTTTTAAACAAAATTAATGGTAGAAACTAGAAAGTAATTTGTATGAATTGGATAGGTGACCGACCGATAAATAGAATGAAGTCTAAACTATTGGTCACCTTCTGACTTTTCAATATTAGTCATCATCCATAGTCGCTAGTAACACGTGATCATCAAAGTTTGAAAAGGTTCCCCTTAATTTTCATTTTAAAGTCCTGTTAAAGATCAAGCCAGTTTATGACATTTTAGGTGCACCGGAACAAATAATATAGAAGATAATAATAAAATAGGTTTCCATTCTATAAATCATAATTTAGTTTAGGATAAATTTAAAAAACATGCTTCATGGTTTTTTCATATGGGTGTTTATAGTTTTAAAAGTTTATAAAAATAATTAATGTTAAAATAGTTATAGAGATGCATTTCATACATTCTAGGTGCAATCACGCACTTGACACAAATTTTTAACTATTTTTTTAAGAAATATATAAACTGACTTGAATTTTATATTTTTACATGTTCAACTATGAGCTAAACAACGTTATTCCGAGCCACATCATGTTACGGCCTAGATTGATCGGACTTCTTATTTACCATTAAAATGGAAACTTATCTTATAGAATTTATACAACAACTTTAAATGTAAATGCGTTTTAAATGTGAACAATGGTAAAGTTCATAGATTCCCAATCAGTGCATATAACATTTTATATATAATAAAATGTATGAATGCATCTCTATAACTATTTTAACATTAATAGCTCAATCAATTCACATGGAGGCACTCTTAATCTTTAATTTTTATTATCATTGGGCTAATAAGCTACGTCTAAGCTTATTAAGTATGGAACCAAATAAATCTGTTTTTTTAGGTGAACTTAAAAAAAAAAAGTAGTTTCACTCATTTATAAAATAGGGTTTTTTTTAAAATGAGATTTGCGGTTTCAATAAATTTGTAAAAGGAGGCTTATAGATTCAGAATAGTGGTGTTACAGTGAATATTTTTAACAATTCAACATTTAATAATTTAACCTTATTATTTAAAAAATATAAGTTATTTGAGTAATTTTCGGAGATTTTTTTTATTTTTTATGATTTTTAAAGTTTATTATCATAATTTAATTAAAAAATATTTGCACTATTTAAAAAATTTCAAAAAATTTAACCGATGTATATTGTAATTTTAATAACCATCCCGCAAAAATTCAGATAAAAACGAACAAGATTACCCATTTTCGTGACATAATTTAATATTGAGGATCCTTTATTTTTAAATTTTTTAAAACTACAGACCATATTTTATAAAAAAAATTCCTCAGACCCCATTTTATAAATAAATGAATACTTTTTTGAAATTTATCCCTTTTTTTTTTCATATAACTTAGCAGTTGTAGAGTGTTTATTTTTGTAGTATAAAAGTAAAATGTTCACTAGCAAAGATAACAGTCCCCAGACATTTGGTGTGAAGCCCAGTTGCAGTTTCATTTTCTCTTTGAAACTCTCTCAACTTCTTGATCCAACCTTAATTAAAAGCTATATTATAAAAGAACTGTATCACGCTCGTTAATAAGAAGGATTTTATGTGTTTATAAGTGTAAGCCATATCTCCGTTGGTATTTTTTGAGGTAAAAGTTCAAGAGTAAAACTCGAAGGACTTAGTTCTAAAGTGGACAATATCATACTATGTGTGAGGATATGTGGTATCTAGTTGCCCGTGATTGCGTCAACAATTGGTATCAAAGCCATGTTCCGAAGTTAACCGTCATGTGGATGAATCCTCGGATGTCGAACACAAGTGTTCACCTAGTTGACGACACTTTGTTTGAGGGAAGGATTTTAGGTTGCAAACAAATATCCCACACTAGTTGACAAGAATGGGATTCATAGATTTATAAGTGTGAGTCATATCCTCAATGATATGAGGCCTTTTAGATAAAAGTATAAGAGCAAAAAGTGGACAATATCCAACAATATATGATGATATGTGATATTTAAGTCCTTTCGCAAATATTTAAGAACTCTACAGTGTATTTTTTTTTTTTTGGCAAGGAACGGCAATATCCTAAGTATGACAGATGCATTTGTTGTTTTGGCTCTACTTTTATCTTTTCTGTTTCTTGTTAGTCTCCAAAATAACGAGTTTAAAATTATTGTATGTCTGCTTCTAAAAAATATGACAGAACATTATTTGAAAAAACAAATGAAAAACTAGTTGATGTATACATCAATATATTATAATGAAAAGTTCCCATGTTTTCCTGTGTTAGATTGAAGTAAATCATGCAATAATTGATTTGTGATTGATAAAATACAACTGAATGTGTAAACAATTGGAGCTTTACCGCACAAATCAGCTTTGGTTGATACGTAATAATCAACGTTGCTTTTAGTGTATTTTATCCTAGAAAAGACTTAGGATAAATTCATTCAAAAAAAAAAAAGATTTAGGATAAATATACACATCCCCCGGGAGCAAACAAATTTCATCTAATTTGATGGAATTTATTTCTAATTTTAATTTTTTTTAGAATGAATAAAGATTGGATTTCTAATTCTTAGAATTAAAATTTTATAGAATTCATCGTGACCAAATTCCATCAAAATAGATGAAATTTATAAATTTTTAGTGTATAAAAGTAAAATTTATAAAATTAAATTCAATTTTATTTTTTTCTATATGAAATTCATTTTAAAAATAAATTCCATACGAAAATAAATTCCATTTTTTGAGTTCAACTTTTAAATCAAACCGGTAGGATTTTATTTGTTTAACTAGTTATACAATCCCTTTCTTTTCCGAAAACCTCTTTTTTTTTTCTTCCTCCTCCCATCCTTGTTATTCTTGTTTTTTCTTCTTCTACTTCTTTCTTTTGTGTTGTTTTTTTGCCATCTTGCTTGAAATTTTGGAAACGGAATGACTTCTCTTTGGTACTCTCTACATTAGTTGCTCAACTATTTTTTCGATCTACTCATTTTCAACTTTGACGCATATGGCAATAACGATCTACTCTTTTAAAAGCTTTTGGCTTAAGACGGTGCAATGTAGATCTTTATATTTGCATTTTATGAAAAGATCTCTTCAAATCCATGTATTGAGAAGGTTTATTGGAATTTTATTATTTAGTTTGCGTAGATTTTCTTCTTTGGGTTACTATTTTCTGGTTTTGGAAATTCAAGTTTAATGTATTAAGTTGTGTTACCTTTAGGTTAGCTCTTTTTGCTCTTAGTGGTCATTTTGATTCCCTTTTATAAGATTGTACATTATTTTGCATGAAGTATCTGCTTGGCTTAGTCCATAGCTTATCTTTCTATATATTTTCAATGTTTGTAGTTTAATGAAATGCTTATTATTATATGAAAAAAAACTAGATACACAACTCTATAGCATTAATATTTTGTTCAAACAAATGAGCATAGAATTGAGTATCTAATGTTCTTGGATACCCAGATTGATTTGCATGACAAAAAAGAGGTTAGAAGGATTTGGTCGGGGTTCGACGAAATTTCTCTGATGCTAAAGTCATTTACCGGTGAGAGGAAATGAGTATGAAAATGAAAGAAAAAAGTTTATGGAAAAACTGAAACACATTAACAAGTGTCTAACTTTCCATAATTACGTGGCAGTGGCAGTGGCAGAGAGGGGGAAAATGGGATTTGGATTCTCTATAGTTTGGAATTGATAAAATTGTATATTTCAGTTAATCTCAACCATCCACTGCGTTTTAATAGTTTAAATTTAATTTCATTGCAGACCCCACAAATTACTAAAAGTCAATCTGAAACCACTAAAAAATTGAAATCGACTCTAACATACAACTTTATCAATTTCAAACTTTAGAGAATCAGTAAATTGAGCCCGCTGAACAGTGAGCCTAGGGGGCATAATGTCTGGTGATATCAGCAGCACCCAAGGCGAATGAAGCTAGTGAAATAACAGTGGGAAAAAGAAAAGAACAGGAAACGGGTATCCGTTAAACTTTAAAAACGTGAATTACCGCGTCTTTTAAATAATAGGCAAATTGCCAAGTGCGGAGATTCTCCTGGGCCATTACGTTATTCCATAAACTAATCAACCCTTCTTTTCGCTCTTTCTCTCCACAATGCGACTCGGTCTCACTTCCACATCTCATCTTGAGTTTCCTTGTTCATTATTGAAATCCATTATCATTGTTACTCGCCTATTCAACGTCAATCCTAGCTTTCAAAAGGAAGCCATGAGATTGCATATCAAGAATTGGTAACTCACTCGTCCCCTATTTTGATTTTTCTTTCTTTGCCAAAATTCACGGATCATCGGGATTGGTGAAGGTCTGACGAGTCTTAAATCTTTATTTTATGATTTGGAATTGCAAATGCACATGTTGTGAGTATTGAATTTTGAGACAGAAACCCCGGGAAGAGGGAAACAGCGTACGTTGTTAACGTATATGTTGGACTTCGCAATCGCGTAATTGGGAATGTGATCGTGGGGCGGCTTTTGTTCTAAGCTGCTGCGAATCTCGATAACTTAGCTCCGATTTATTTTAATTTTGTTTTTTTAGTATTTTATTTACGAGACACAAAAGACGGTGATGGTTATGGCGTTAATGTTGTTGCCATTCCTTGCTCCATCTTGCGGCAACTCAAAACCCCAAATTTGTTGCTATTTATAAATTTAGTTTCCCAATTTTCCTTCGTATTTCTGAATCCTCTTGAGTTTTCTTCTCTATTTAGTAAGTTACTTAATCTTCATACATGGTGATTCAAATGAGCACTTTTTGAAAGGCTATATTTATTTGGTTTTACAGATTTGGGGATTTTCACATCCCCATTGGCATTATTAAATTACTTCATGATGTTTTGCAGTAAAAGAAGCGGTTAACAGATTCAGTGTTGGCTGGCAACAAAATGGCACTGGCTGATTTACAAGGGTTCATGTCAATTTCTTCATCTCGGATACAATCATCTCATTGCGACAAGCGTCTTTCATCTTCGTTTCTTGGCCAAAATGTGATCAGCTTTGGACATTCACACGGTTCAGTTTCTGGTTTTCAATCAGAAAAGATCAATATTTCCAAGAATGTGGGCAAGTATACTAGAAGTTTCTCTGTTACTTCTGTTCTTGCTGATGTGACTAACGATTTTATGGTAATTTCATATGCTTTCTTCCTGGTTTGAATCAATACTTTGGTCGATAATGCTTATGAGCTTCAAATTTTAGGTCTATGTTTTATGTATTTATCTCTACTACATGTCCTTGTTTACTGGTAATATAGAATTACCAGCCACAAGTGCTTGGAAAACCAGATGCAGACCCAAAGACAGTTGCCTCTATTATTTTAGGCGGTGGAGCTGGAACAAGGCTTTTTCCTCTCACTCGCAGAAGGGCTAAGCCAGCTGTAAGCTAACTTGCTTTGGTTAATTTCTCTTAATTGAAATCTCGCGGTCTTAGAGAGTTCTTGTTTACCTGGCAGGTTCCTATTGGGGGATGTTATAGATTAATTGATGTTCCAATGAGTAATTGCATCAATAGTGGAATTAACAAAATTTACATCCTTACACAGTTCAATTCCCAATCCCTTAACTGCCATATTGCCCGAACATATAACTCAGGAAATGGTGTAAACTTTGGTGATGGATTTGTTGAGGTATTGTTTAGTTTCACAAAAGCAATGATACTCTATTCTACAATCTGCAGATGCTTTTTTAAGCCTGTGCATTTAATTTTGTTCTCTTTGTATCTGAAGGTATTAGCAGCAACTCAAACACCGGGAGAATCTGGAAAGAAGTGGTTTCAGGGAACAGCTGATGCTGTTAGACAATTTTTCTGGTTGTTTGAGGTTAGTGAGGATGCAAATTAAAGCTTAATTATATTTGATTATATGTGAAAAATATAGCTTAGTGGTATTCAGTTTGTTATATTCTGAACTGAGATTGTGGCAACCTTTGTAGGATGCTAAACACAGCCACATTGAAAATATAATTATACTGTCTGGCGATCATCTATATCGAATGGATTACATGGACTTTCTGCAGGTCTGAGAATTATGTCTAAATTTAGTATCAATGTGCTTTGTATTTTTTTTTCACTTTTACTGTAATGATAACAGGTTTTTTATTTATTTATCTGCAGAAGCACATTGATTCAGGTGCTGACATATCTGTCTCCTGTCTCCCAGTAGATGACAGGTAGCTAGGCTAACCTTGCTTGTTTCCATCAACTACTGAATTAAGGCATAGTCCTCCTGCCTCTCACTTCCAATTATATCTGCTCAAGCTTTTTTGAAGTCTGTAATTGCTAAACACTCAATTACAGATATTATTTGCAATAAATCTGTTTTCTTCAAATTCTGTTTTTTTCCTTTTAACTGCAGCCGTGCCTCAGATTTCGGGTTGATAAAGATTGATGAAACAGGACGGATCAGGGAGTTCCTTGAGAAGCCAAAGGGTGAACATTTGAAATCTATGGTTTGTTAAATTATCTTTTTGTTTTCTGCTTAATGAGATATTAACAGGAATTTAGCTCACAATTAATTAGCATTGTTAGAACAAATAGCTAATTGACTATGTTTGTTGCCGTAGAGAGTAGACACAACTGTCCTAGGATTATCTGCTTCAGATGCGAGGAAATTCTCTTACATTGCATCAATGGGTATATATATGTTTAAGACTGACGTTCTACTAAAACTTCTCAGGTAATTCAAATATCACTCTTAAAACAAAAAGTGAAGTACGTTCTGTTACTTTTCCCCATTTATGCTGTTATTATAGTAGAAAATAAGACCAAAGTCATTGAAACTATCTTATCAAGAAACCACCCAAACGTATTCGATGATAAATTCCACTAATACATCCATATAAATGGGGTGAGCATCATGCTTTAAGAAAGCAAGCATTACTATTATTTTGAACTTTTTGTTACTTGTGGGAGCCTTGTTAGGCATTGGGGTAATGTTGTTGTCGTTGTAGAGGTATAGGCTTGCAATTTGTAACACATTGCTTCACAAGGAAGGCAGATATACTGATTATTTTCTGTTTCTTTAGGTGGCACTATCCAACAGCGAACGATTTTGGATCAGAAATTATTCCATTGGCTGCAAAAGATTATAATGTTCAGGTAAATTTTAAATAACATTAATCATCGTATAGTTTACTCGATTGTAGAGCTGAGTGCTGTATATGTTAATTGAATTAATCCAAAACGCTGACTGGTAAGTTGCTTATTTCATGCCAGGCATACCTATTCAATGGCTACTGGGAAGACATTGGAACAATAAAATCTTTCTTCGACGCTAACTTGGCTTTAACAGATCAGGTAATTCTGTGTTAAATCGTTCGAATATAGTATGTTCTCAGGAAAAATAAGAGATTTATTAGCTACCATTCCTTTTCCATCTTTTCAAAGCCTCCCAGATTTCACTTTTTTGATCCGTTGAAGCCGATCTTCACATCTCCCCGTTTTCTACCACCAACTAAGATAGAGCAATGCAGGGTATGCAATCAAACATCTTTCCTGACATAAACTATCTCAAGGCTATGTTAATCACTGACCTAACACAACTACTCTTATCTTATCACAGGTCACAGATTCTATAATTTCGCATGGTTGCTTTTTAAGGGAGTGTAGCGTTGACCATTCCATTGTAGGGATCCGCTCAAGACTCGAATATGGAGTCGCGCTGAAGGTAACGTAACAAGTATCCCAAGTTCTAAATCCTCGAATTAGGAATAGTATTGAAATAATCGACTGAAAAGTGATCCTAAGATCTAATTTTCTAATGTACTGTGCAGGACACAATGATGATGGGTGCTGACTATTACGAAACTGAGGCAGAGATTGCAGCCTCTTTAGCTCAAGGAAAAGTTCCAATCGGTGTTGGCCAAGATACCAAGATTATGTGAGTGAATAAACATGTTGAAATAATCCAAGCACCTCTTGATTCATATATATATTTACCAACATTAATATGATAATTCTGATCCTAATATTGCAGGAATTGCATAATCGACAAGAACGCAAGAATCGGGAAGAATGTGGTTTTAGCAAACAAGGATGTAAGTAGCAAATTGTAAATTTTCCTTTAAACCAGGCTGTCTGATCTGTTTTTTTTTTTTTATCACAATTCTCAACAATAACAACCATATATATCTCTGTTTTGGTTTGAGCTGCAGAATGTAGAAGAAGCCGAAAGACCATATGAGGGATTCTATATTAGATCAGGAATAACAGTGGTGTTGAAAAATGCTATCATAAAAGACGGTACCGTCATATAGGAACCAATATCTCTCTTATTTTTTGTATTTTATTATACATCATTCAAAACTAGTGAAAGGAAGATGATCAAAGATCTATAGGAGGTAGGTAGGAATGAAGGTTGTTTACAATGGAATAAACTGCATATATTATATTAATTATTTATCTTTTGTTTTTTTTTTTTAAAAATTTACCACAAAAATCCCAACTATGCTAGTGATGATATCCTTTGAGATTGCTGACCAATGATGGCAGCAGTAGATGGAGAATCCTCTAAGACAACCTGGTACCCATCACCCATATTGTCTAAACCTCGGGGCATGAGTTGCCAAAAAAGCCCCCCGCAATATGGTCCCCCATTTCTCACACTGCTATATACTGCACCATAGATTTTCTGGAAATACTGGTTCCTCTTTTCCAATGTGTATCCTGCTTCTTTAAAAGACTTGCCAAATTCCCCAATTACAAGTGGTTTTTTTAGCACATTATTGGCATCCTGGACATGGGTTCGGATCCACGTGTCCACAAATGCTGATTGCACTTTATCATTTGCATTTACCAGCCTGCCATGGATCATTTCAGACATTGAATTATCTGCATTTCAATTTTAATTATATTATGATGAAATGTTTTAGAAATAAAATTAGTTTAGTACCAAGCTTCAGGGTATAGATGTATAGTTGCATAATCTATGTTGGGGAGTTGATTGTTGGCAATGAAATCAGTTCCAACCAGGTAATTATTGGGATTGGATTGCTTCTTTGAGTTTCCATAAAATCCTTCAAGCCCTATCTCCAATAGATGTTGATTATCAATGGATTTTAAGTAGGCTGACATTTCTTGAACCCACTCCTGCAATTGTATACATAATTAATTACTGAAATTGGTAAGTTCTACTGTATTAAAAACAAATGACACTATAGGTCCTTTATTAAAAATCACTATAGCGCTAGTCGGGCAGTCGAGACTTTAAAACCCCTAGGTGGGACCTGGGCGGGATATAGGCGGATTTGTATTTTTTATTTTTTAGATATTTTTTAATATATAAAACTATAAATTCAGCTAAAAAATAAATTGTACCATATTTTAAAAAAAGTGTTTTGAAAAATCCCGCCTAGCGCCACTTAGACAGCCGCCTAGGCCAAATTTTAAAACAAAAAGCCCAGCCTAAACCGGTCAACCGCCTAGCACCGTCCGACTACCTAAAATCACGGCGGTGTTATGAAAAATCCCGCATAGGCGCCTCCTAGCCCGATTTTTAAAACACTACTACAGGTGAACCTAATGGCATTTTTTTTTTATCATGAGTTGGGTTTATTTTACTAATTTCAATTACTGCTAATTTTTTTAAAGAAAACTAAATCTAAGCTAAAAAAAAAGAAAAGAAATGGTACTAATATATTGACATTTAAGAGAATGAAAAGAAGTTTTGGAGTGACGTTTCAGATTTAGAAACCTGTTCTTGCATTCTTTGAGTGATTTATATCCATGTATAATAGAATGTCATATAACAGAAGGAGTTGCGTTCCCTAGTGAAACAAGTAATTGAAACCCCTTTTTGTAGCCAAACAAATTGCCTTTGAGAGAATTTCATTAATTATTAACCATATCCATCAAATTATACATATTCACATAATTTGACTTTATTCTTATCTCAAAATAAGGATGCATTATTTGTTTTCATTAATCAGTGATCATATCTAATTTGACATTATTCTTATCTCAAAGTTAATAGATGTCAGATAACCATGAAGCCAAACTACTGTTTGAGATTTTTTTTCCGTGGTTGTTTTTTTTGTCTTTTGACATTAAACAATAATTCTAAGTGTTTTATTGCGATTTTATAAAAAAAAAAGTGACTTTAATCGTTTACGGAACAAAAAATTTATCAGGACAACAAGGAACAACTAAACCAAATAGAACATTAGTTTTGAAGATTGACAATTTTTTAAAACAAAACTACTAAATCAAATGAAAATATTCCAATTTTTTTTATCCGTTTGCATATACTAATACAATGAAACTCTAAAATTATAATTGTATAACAAAATTTAGAGAAAAAGAAACCTGAATAATGGCACCAGAAGCGTCATTAGAACGAGGCTCATTGATAAGTTCCCATGAAAAGATGGTCGGATCATCTTTATATGCTACTCCTGTTATTGTGTTTCTTCTCGTGAGAACTGTCTGTATATATTATATGCCAAATGTCAAAATTAAATAAAATATTGGGAAATATGCAATAACAACAAATAGAGCTTATTAGTCAAAAAAATTAAATTTAAATAAACCTTTATGTTTTACTGTAGGATTGCAATTTGCTAAAACCAAAGAGAGATTTGATAATGCTTGTGATTCTTTAGAAAATAAATGTTTTCCTGTAAGTATATGTAGGACTATTATTTTTCCTTTTAAGTATATCTAGGGGGTAGTTCTCCACTTCAATCCCCATTTAATAGATCTAATATTTCCCTATAGGTTATTAGTAATCCCTTGCATGCATAATGATGAATAAATTCATGGCATGACATAAAATGTTAAATTTATCAATATAAAGCAAAATGAAATTACTTTAAAAAAAGTTGATATAGCCATGATACCCAAAAAATTGCTCAAATTTTAATGAAATATTTACTGTCTCAATTATATTTCTGTATCTCTATTTTAAATTTCTGCCTAAAGCAATGGAAGCAAACTTGGCAATGACATGGTATTTTTGTAGTAGTGTAAGTATATACCTTAATATGGTTTTTGTAGAATTGTTTAACAAGAGGATTCGTATAAAATTCATCGTCACTCGTTAACTTCTGCCCACGCTCTCTTGCCCACTCTACATATCTTGGCCTACCTCCATAGTCTCCATAGTTGTTCACTAAGCTCAGAATCATATATATCCCGTGTCTTTTTGCTTCTGATATCACAAAATCCAATCCCTAAAAAACAAAAAAGAAAAAAAGCCTTAATTTTGAAATTGGTTTTCTTAGAAATTTATTTATTTTTGTATATATACCTTAAACATAGACTCATCGTAGGAACCGGGAGAAATCTGCAAGGATCTATCAGCAGGACCGTCTCGAAAAGCCCAAGTTCTAGCAACATTAATCCCAACTTTGGAGGCTTGTTGAAATGCAGAAGTGACTTTAGCCCTAGTAGACAGATCAGAAGCTTCATACATCATCCAGTATGCATTAAATCCATTTAAATACAATGGCTTATTGTTGGCTATAAAATGGGTTCCTCTTGTTTTTACAAAATTAGAACCACCACCATTATTTTGTGTTGTTTTAGATTTAGCAGCCTGCAGGATCCCATAATGAACCTGCAAAATTACTGCTGCAATACCAAAGCCAGTCAACAACTTCATCTTTAACACTAGCAAATACAACAATACTCAAAGCTTTGTGATTTAAAAATAAAATATGTATTTTTTTTATCTTGCTAGTCTTTTATATAGGGAGAAAGAGTAATGTTGAAGTACGATGATTGAGATTTTTTCGGGGTTTTGGTAAATGGTAAGTGAGATTTTATATAGGGCTTAGGAGAGCTACACAAGCTAATCACCAAAATTGTGTGATTTTGCTTACCTAAACAAAATTATATTAAAATTTTAAATAGTACAATATTGATATCCTAACATATTTGTGCTAATGTAAATAAAAATTAAATTCCTAAATCGCTAATATATAGTTCAAATATATAATTATGGGTACATTAAATTTATTTATCATTGTTATACAAAATACTACTAGATACATAACTCAAGCTATACGTTTAAGTTGTATATTCGGATACAGTTTAGTTGTAAAGGCATTTCACCCCTACTGAGAGGTTTAAAGTGCAAGTCTTGTTAAGTGGGAATGTGGTTTAAACATATGAACGAGAACCGGAATGAAAAAAGTAGAAATATTCTTAATTTACTTATATATAATAGATTTTAGAATAATAACCATATTACTCTTAATCAGTTCTTTGAGTAATTACCATAATTACAAATAACTAAACAAGGAAACAAACTAGCAATAGTAGAATTACAATATATGATCAATTAATTGACAATTAAAGAAATATTGCATAACATAGATGAATAATTGGTATTGGGTTGATAATTTACTTGGCATGAATCTTAACCAGGATAGTAATAGTATTTCCTAAATATATAGTTCACAGGGTAAACTTAAAAAAAATACATTGTGATTTCAATCATTTACAAAACAGGGTTTGAGATTTTTTTTTGCAAAATAGGGTCTGTGATTTTAAAAAATTTGCAAAAATAGGATAAAAATATTTTTTTGTTCAGAATAGTGATGTTACGAAATTTTTTTAATCAATTCAATATTCTCATAATTTAACCTTATTATTTAAAAATTATACGTCACGATTTGAGTAAATTTCGGAGATTTTTTCTTTTTTTAAAGTTTATCATCATATTTATAAAAAAATGTTTGCACTATTAAATTTTTTTTGAAAATTATCAGAATGATGTGTATTGCATTTTTATTAATCAATCCATAAAATGTCGGATAAAAACGAACAAGATTAACTATTGTTGTGACATAATTTAATATTGAGAATCCTCTTTTTGCCAATTTTTTGAAACCCTATACCTCATTTTGAAAAAAAAGATTTCTCAGACCCCATTTTACAAATGAGTGAAACCAAAAGGTAATTTTTTTTAAATTTGCCCTAATTTATAATGGTATTGTGTGGTTACTTTTTATTTTACAAAGCAATCAGTCCATAATCACTATAGGATGAGTAAAATCAAATTTAATCCGATGAAAACATTGAACAAAACAATATATGATTACTTTATACAAATATATAAACTTAAAATTAAAATTAATTACATAGGTAGAAGGTCAACTTACAAATTTTCTTGTTTAAAGAAATAATTCTATCATTATTAGTTTTTGGTGATATCCATTGTGATGCAGCATCATGTATATAAGAACTTACAAGATCATAAAATTAAAAAGGAATATCTCTACTTGTTTTGGCAATATAGGTTTCAAATCTATGCCTATTACCCCTTATGTTACTTTTTTTCAATAAAGAGCACATGCTAAGAGAGTATTGTAGTTAATTTACTAAAAATGTGTATTAACGTAAAAATTACATAATTATTAAACATCTTATTGATACCAATCCCTGAACCATATATATATATAAAATTCATTATGATAAGGGTAAAAAAAGAAAAAGTAGTTGTTGATGATATATGTATTATTTTTATCAATTTTCAGGCGGAATTTAGAATTATAATTAAGAGCGGAATGCACCATTTAATAAAGCATTTTATTGGCTTATTTCAATTTGAATAATGTTGTATTTGATATTGTTTTTTAAGGTGTTGTCTTTAAAAGTTGCTCTCATAAGTTTTTAATAGAACTATATATTTTAATTTTGAACAACACACTTTAATTATTCATATTATTTAATTAGGAACTGTCTGATTTATTTTTTTTAAAATAAAATCTACGCCTTTTAAGGTAAGTTTGAAAATAGAACTTTTTAGAAAAGCAACCGTAAGCCAAAATGGGCGATAAATCAACCAATTGTATTTGTGTAAAGCATTTCATAACCTCCTCATCTTTGAGGACTATTCACATACTTTATATGATCTTTCCATATTTCACTGTCGTTTGCACCTCATTTCTGAAGTTACTTGTGATATTGGTGTGCAGATGCATATGCTCGTTTGCTATTTTCCACATTCTTTCAACTTACCTCAATATATATACGTGTTAATAGAAGTATTGCTAAGACCCGCCTGAAATTAACTAGCGGTCTACAATAGGGCGAATAGCGTATAAGCTCATGCAATTTTTTATTTTTCAGGGATCAATTTGATAATATGAAAATATTATATAGGTTCTATTGCAAATTTTCCAGTTCTCCCTTATGAAATTTGATAGTTTCACATTATAATTACAGTTTACAATGCTACGAAAAAATTCTCTAATTCAAACTTGGTCAAATAGCATAATAAAAAAACAGAGAAACTTTCAACAATTTGATATTTTTTAGTAAATACGACAATATTTTATGAACTCTTTTCTAATATTTTCCGTAAGAAAGTAGTTTTAACATCCATTTGTTCTAGTTCTAAATCATGTAGAGCAACCAGAGATAAGATAGCCCTGATGGAGAGATGCTTAACAACATGAGAAAAAATTTCTTTACAGTCAATTCCCTCTATCTGAGAATAACCCTTAACAACTAACCTATCTTTAAATCTTTCTTTTTCAACACCAAGTATAGCAGGTTTTCTCTTAAAGATCCACTTACGGCCTATAACCCTTTTGCACCAACACCCAAGTGTTGTTTTTGGATAATGACTCAAGCTCCTCTTTCATAACTTGAAGCCATTTATCCCAGTCCCTGCGAGATTTAGCATCAAGAAAGGTTTTAGGCTCATCAAACTCAATACATTCAGCATCTAAAACAGCAAAATCAAGCATACCAGTATAATTGCAATCATACACAACATAGTCCTTGAACTTAGATGAGAATCTAGTCTCTCTCCTAGGTCTCATGTTTGTATAATTATCATTATCGTTGATATCTTGAATAGGATCAACATTCTCAGTTTGATCAATATTATCATTATCATTAACAAGCTGATTATCACTAACATTTTCATTATCAACAAAGTCAGGATCTAAAGCAATTTGGTCAAGCTTATCAAGATCCACCTCAAACAGAGAATTATTATGCTGAATAGAGTTTTTAATATCAATAGTAATCTTAGAACTTTTGGATGTATGTAACACTTTAAGCATGAATTTCTAGGCATAATAACTCGCAAGAACAGACATGCAAAGCAGAAAATTAAATTTGCGGAAAGTAAAAGAACATAGAAAGTTTTTAAGGCAGTTCCCCCCAGTTGGTACGTTTATCCGAAGGACCAACTCTTAGGGTACGTCTGCCGGTGAAGAAGAGAATGCTTTATTCAGACGGTGGCGCTCAAGACCAGCAAAGATACAAGAATCCAATTACAAGCCATAAATCTCAAAGCAAAAACCCAGAAAACCAAGTACAAGCTTCAAACTCAGAAAAACAAAGAACAAAACCCTAAACAGAAACTTAGCTCTTTTCACCACACGCTTCACAGAAGAGAGGAGCAACTTATATAGGCTTCTGAGAAGGAAACCGCCTCACTAACGGCTTGACAATCATCGCCATTGATCAAGATCACCGAGAATCGAAGGGATGAAATCACAGAGCATGTAAAGGGTTTGAGAGGGAGAAAAATTGCCAGAGAACAAAGGAAGTAAAAATAGGGTTTGCACGAAATAAGGCTTATATAGCCAAGGTCAACCAAAAGGCCGAGTTTAAGGCCTGAACGGATAAAAGTAAATGGGCCATCTTGAGCTTGTGGGCTTGAGCAATTGGCAAGGGACATAAAGTTCGACAATCTCCACCTTGGACCTTGATACCTCCAGTTTGAATAATGCCACTTCAATCTTCCTTAATCACCATCAATAAATAGGGGAAATCACCATAGGACTTAGGGGCACAATTTTGACACACAGTCAAAACTGCACAACTCCCAGCCTTTTTAAAGCTACTTGAAACTTGTCAACAGAAATAATTTTAGTCAATAAATTAGCAGGATTAACACTAGTGTGAATCTTAAAACAGAAACAGCACCAGAAGCAACACTATCCCTAACAAAATGAAGCTTAACATCAATATGCTTAGTTCTCTCATGATAAACAGTATTTTTACAGAGATGAATAGTAGATTGAGAATCACAATAAATATTAACAGTATCCTGTATCATACCAAGTTCAGATGCAAACCACAAAGCTTCTTTCACAGCTTATGTGAGAGAAATGTACTCTGCTTCAGTGGTAGAAAGGGCAACAACATGCCGAAGACAAGATTTCCAGTTTATGAGATTATTACCAATAGTAAAACAATACCCTAAAATAGACCTCCTCTTATCTAAATCAGCAGCATAATCAGAGTCACATAAACCTTCAATCTTAACATCAACACTCTTACCATACAACAAACACAGAGAAGAATTACCAAATAGATATCTCTCTAACCATTATAAGCATTCCAATAACTTTTATTAGGGTTAGACATGAATCTGCTAACAAGGCTAACTGCATATGCAATATCAGGTCTAGTACAAACCATGGCATACATAAATGAACCAACAACATTTTGATATGGCACATTATGCATAAACTCAGACTCATCAATAGATAACTCATTATTGGCAGAAAGCTTAAACTGAGCACCAATGAGAGTACTAACATACTTGTTTTACTCAAAATTATTTAAAACCTTCTCAATGTAATCTTTTTGAGTTAACATTAAAACACCCTTATTTCTATCTCTGAAAATATCTATCCATAGTATTCTTCTAGCAGGACCTAAGTCCTTCATTTCAAACACAGTATTTAATTTCTTTTTCAGTTTATCAATCTCAAACTTATCTTTGCAAGCAATTAACATGTCATCCACTTATAACAACAAATAGATATAATTCTTATTAGGCAACTTGCTATAGTAAACACATGCATCATAATTACTTCTAGTGAATTTGAGACTAAGCATAAACTGATCAAACTTTAAATTCCATTGCCTAGGGGACTGCTTAAGACCATACAGAGACTTCTTTAATAAGCAAACATGATTTTCTAGACCTTTGGCAGTAAAACCTTCTGGTTGAGACATGAACAATTCATCATCCAGATTACCATGATTGACAGGTTTATTATACTATAATTCATTAGGACTTTTAAAATTAATAGCTGAGCTAGGTGTCCTATTGATTATGTAACAAACAGTGGCTGATGCCTCAGCCCAAAAGCAGTGACCAAGACCAGATTCTAACAGAAGGCATCTTACCTTGTTTAGAATGGTCCTGTTATACCTCTTAGCAATACCATTTTGCTGAGGGGGTATAGGTACAGGTTCTATGTCTAATGAGTCCATTTTTAGAACAAAATTCATTAAATTGATTACTAACAAACTCTAAACTATTATCAGTCCTTAAGGTTTTAACTTTAAAATTAACCTGATTTTCAACTAATAATTTCCAACTAATGAATTTCTCAAACACATCATTTTTATTTTTAAGAAAATAAATCCAGATTTTCTTGAAAAATTATCAATGAATGTGACAAAATATTGGGCATTAGAAGAAGAATAGGGAACATAAGAAGGACCCCACAAATCACTGTGAATGTATTCTAAAGGTGCTTTAGACATACAATTAGCAGAATTAAACTCCTTTTGTGGGCTTTGCCCATAGAACAGATCTCACAAGAAGGCACATACATAGAAGAAGACAAATTAAGAGTCTCGTTGCCCCTTAAGGCTTTGAGACCTTTTTCCCCAACATGACCTAACCTTCTATGCCACAAAATAGATTTATCAGTATTAGGAACATAAGCAGTAGACCTAGTGATAACAAAACCTCAAAGATAATAAAGGCCATTGAACAATTGCCCTCTTATAAGGCACTTATTGTCTTTATAAACTCCAAGGACTCCACCTTGAGCTTTATAAACCATGCCTTTATTATCAAGATAGCTAAGTGAAATTAAATTCCTCTTAATATTAGGCACATACCTAACATTAGTAAGACTAACTTTAGAACCATCATCACATAAAATCAGAACATTTTCAATTCCAAGTATCTCATAAGAGGAATCATTCTCCATGAGAACTTGACCACCTTGGACTGTTTCAAAATCAGTAAACCAGTCCCTTCTAGGTGTTAAATGAAATGTACAGCCTGAATCCAAAATCCAGGATTCAGAATCCTAACTTGACTAATGGTTAAAGCTTCAATTTCACTACTCTCAGCTATATTATTAACAACAGTCTCATTCTTGTTATCATTAGGTCTAGGTTCCCCATTAATTCTAATTCTACAGAATCTAGAAGTGTGGCCCTTCTTATTACAATAAAAACATATTAATTCTTTCTTATGCTTGGAGCCACCACTTTTAGTTTGTGTAGAATTAGCATTAGATGGGTTAACTTGGTTATTTGCCTGAGATGAGTTAGCTTTGAACTTTTTACCTTTACCCTTACTTTTGCCCTTAACAAAGAGACCTTCACCATTTTGACCTTTACTTTTAGTTTCAGATTTAATTTCCAATTCTTTCATTTTTAAAGCATAAATTATATCATCAACTTCAAGACTATCCCTACCAGATTTTAAAGCCTCTTTAACACCTTTAAACTAATCAGGAATAGAATTTAAAAGCAAAATAGTTTGATCATCTTCAGAAACACTGAAATCAGCACTTTTAAGTTCTATGATTAATTTTTGAAATTCATCATAGTTTTCATCCATATTCTTAGAAGGGTTCATTTTAAAACTGAACAACTGTTCTTTTAGAAAGGCTACCTTAGCAGTATTGACAGTCATATACAACTCATCAAGTTTATCTATTAAAGTGGGTGCAGTTTTAAAACCCCTAACTCTTCTAAGAACATTATCAGTTAGGTTAAGGACAATAGTAGAGTAGGCAGTGTCCATTGCCTCCTCTTTTTCATCTTGAGTTAATCTATCAAATATCAATACCAAGTAAAGGTTTATGACGTTTTTGTTGCATTAAAACAACTATAAGTTTATCTTTCCAGATGGTATAATTAGATTTACCATCAAACTTCTCTAAGGTAACTTTAGCAATGGATATATTGACTAAATCACTTAGAGAACCAAACAATGAATTCAAAGAAGACAAGACAAACAAGCAAGAAAGCAATCAACCTTAATCTCCTTCAAGAAGATTAAGTGAAGAAAGACGCCTAGAAGAATCTAACAGGATCACTAAATAAGACAGTCAATCAGATTACATAAAGTAAATTCAAGAACTTCAGTGAATCAATAAAAGGAACATGTAAGAGCAATTAGCAGACAAATCAACCTAGATATTCTACCAACACCTCCACCAGCATGCTATCTCAAGAAGCAAAGGAAAGAATATGACTTACAATGGTTTGTTATTTTATACTCCACTTTCAGGAGTCTTCCTTTGGAGCTTTTAGGCAAATCTTTACTGGACAGGGCTTTCTTTAAGCAATTCCAAAAGATATCCACAAAGGCACAAAGAAAAGCAAAGTAATCAGATATCTTATCTACCAACTCAGTATATCAGTTCATTAAAGAAGAACCCACAACAAGCCAGAGTATAAAATACACCAAAAACAAACAACAAAAAGAAAACAAAACCTCTCAAAAAATTAGGGTTTTAACGAAAAACATTGAAAATCAAAGAACTCATTAAATCGATTTTAACATGCAGATTTTAACGAGAAATCCTAAAGTAAATCGCATGCAACAAACAGAACAAGAAACAAACGATCAAAAAACTCAAGAACTCATGGAAAATAATGCATGCAATCCCTAGATCGTTAAGCAACGCTCTAATACCACATGTAACACTTTAAACATGAATTTGTAGGCATAATAACTCGCAAGAACAGACATGCAAAGCAGAAAGTTAAATTTACGGAAAGTAAAAGAACACGGGAAATTTTTAAGGCAGTTTCCCCCAGTTGGTACGTTTATCCGAAGGACCAACTCTTAGGGTACGTCTGTCGGTGAAGAAGAGAATGTTTTATTCAGACGATGGCGCTAAAGACCGGCAAAGATACAAGAATCCAATTACAAGCCATAAATCTCAAAGCAAAAACCCAGAAAACCAAGTACAAGCTTCAAACTCAGAAAAATAAAGAACAAAACCCTAAAAAGAAACTTAGCTCTTTTCACCGCACGCTTCACAGAAGAGAGGAGCAACTTATATAGGCTTCTGAGAAGGAAACCGCCTCACTACCGGCTTGAAAATCATCGCCATTGATCAAGATCACCGAGAATCAGAGGAATGAAATCACAGAGCATGTAAAGGGTTGGAGAGGGAGAAAAATCATCGGAGAACAAAGGAAGTAAAAATAGGATTTGCACTAAACAAGGCTTATATAGCCAAGGTCAACCAAAACGTTGAATTTAAGGCCTGACGGATAAAAGTAAATGGGCCATCTTAAGTTTGTGGGCTTGTGCAATTGGCAGGGGACATAAAGTCCAACATTTTCATTAGTTTATGGACTTAATATGCATTTTAACTTGCATTAACCAAAACTTGCACGAAAATGATGAGTCCTTTCAAACCTTAATTAAATTGTTTGAACGGATTGAAATGAGTAAAGTCACCCAAAATTCAATGGCAAAATTAAGATTGTATCGCGGTATATCAGATGACAATTGTGCTTTCACGATTTTTGTAGCAGTAAAAAGATTGATAACAAATAATTTACAAGAAACGAATTTGTAAAAGGAAAAATAAGGGAGAGATGATGTGTAGAAAGAGACGAAAAGAATTCACGTATTTAAAATTGTTTAAAAAAATGATTGTGTAGAGAAATAGAATATGGTAAAATATCTCGTTTCGTCCTTATAGTAATAAATTTCTACAGGCAGGTCTTTGCATAATTTCCTTTGAGTTCTTTAACTTGTATAACTTCCAGTTAAGTTTGATGGTGTGGTGTCTTAGCCTAGTAGTAAGATTGAACTTATAATCACTAAAAGTTTATTTGGGGTTGATGAAGATTTTTCTTTTTAGTTAATTTAAGCGTAATTGCATAATATTATTTAAAAAAAATCTGATGGGCCGATTGAATTAGATTTCGAATTACTTCAAACATAAACTACAGAGGCATGTTTGAAAATATAGGAGCGATCCAAAGATTGATTATTGGTCATCCTCATCCATTCATTATTAATGTATCAATTATATCAAGTTCAATTGGTTGAGCGAAATAGGATTTTAGTGGACAAAATAAATGCAAAAACAATCATATAGTCCTTTCTTTTTTTTTATCAATTATCTGTATTACTATCTCCAATTTAAATGAGAAATTGTCATAAAAACTAATTGATATCTTTACGTGGCAAAGGTCTTAGTTTAGTAGTTGATCATTGAACTTGTAATTTTAGAGGTCAAATGTTAAAGTCTACATATGGATGGGGTAGGGATTTCTTTCTTATTATAGTGTAAGGGCAACTCCAATGATTCCCCAGTTAAAATGGAGAACACATATGGGGAATGGTTGGTATGTTCCTAAAATGGGGTTCCCCAAATATGAGGAACCCATCTTAGGGAATGTATTATTTTATTTATTTATTTATTAGTTTTGATTTTTTTAATTATTTTGTTAGTTGGTTAAAACAGAAATGAAGTAAAAAAATTAATATCATAATAATAAAGTATTATTATTTCTAGGGAATGAAAAATGAAGAAGATGGTTGAAGTAAAAACACTATAAATATTTTAAAATGAGGTTTTAAAAATTAAAAATAAGGAAAATAATTGGACTTACCCGAACTCAACAAGGCAAATTAAAAAGAACAAATTGATGTATTTATAATGTTAAAAAATATTAAACAACTTTTAATTACCTTGCTATCAATTGTTTAAATTGCGAACTTTTTTGGTTGTCATAATCCAGTGTGGTATTGTTGTATAAAGATCCAAAACTGATGTCCCAATAAGAAAAGCCCACTTAAACGAAAACAAAGCTCATAACTCAAAAAATGGGCCAATCAACCTGAAGGAAAGAAATATTTGGGCCTCCATTAAGGCCCATTTCTATTTTCGCGAAGGAGGTAGAAAACGTTGCATATAAAAGATTGAAGAGTGATTAACTGCGTGATCTCCGATATATTTGGGGCCTGAGCAAAAATATAAAACACGGTCTTTATAGATTGAAATTATTTTAAAAAAATTTCACTAATAAAATTTATATTTCTCTAATAAGTAAGAAAAAATTATTAAATTTTGATATATACATATTTTTTCGATTATAATATTATCATTTGAAATTTTGGTTATCCGAATTTTTTTTAAGTAAATTTCAATCTATTTTTACAAGAAATTATCTAAAATCACATTTTTGATTTTATTGGTTGTTGATAATTTTGAAAGATACAGTAATACAATGGAGTTAATTAAAATACCGTATTAGAAACTCGAAAATATATATTGAAACAATCAAACTAATATTTTTTTTAAACACAAAACTATCTATCAGATTTTTTTTTATCCTTTGGAACGAGAGAGAAGAAAAAGTTACCATAGTGAAAAAATACATAAAAAGTTAATGTTAAATCATTATTAATTAATGGTAAAATAATAAATACTTAAACTTCTTATTAAAGACTATCTGATTTTTAATTAAAAATTTATATCTAAATGTTAACATAGTCTCGTTGTCATGTTAAATAAAAACTCCTTCATGGAAATAAACTAATTAAAATGTATTTTTTATTTTAATATTAAATACTTTAAAAGATTGAAAATAAAATAAAATGTGTTTTGAAGTATAGTAAAAAATTGGCAAAACACCCTTTTTTGGCCTTGTGGTATATCAAGTTTACCAATAATGTCCCTTTGCTATATACGTTATCCTTTTAATCTCTGTGCTTTGCATTCCGTTATCCAGTTGATCCTTTTTTCAATAAACCTCACAGTACTCCTCCGTGTCAAATCCACATGTCAAGTTGTTGGTGACATAAAAAAAACTTGTTAAAAATTAAAATAAAATTTTAAGCAAGGACCATTTAAAAAAATAATTGTTTCCTTCTCTCTCACGTACGGACTAACAGTTCGAAGATCTCCACCATTACCAAGTAACCAACTTTTTCCCTGCCAATCAAAGATGTTCCACCTTGTGCTTCTTCATCGTCGCATTCGGATTTCTCCTATACCTCCATTTCCATCATCTCCTTCACACCAATATCGCCATTCTTCAGTTTCGAAAACTACTCATGTGAATCTCCTCACATATAGAAGTGGACAGTTTAAATATAATTGATTTTCTTTCATCAGATTCTTTAACATATATACTACAACACAATTTATTCTGCAGAAAATCAATTTTCAATGAAACCTAAATTAATTAGGAAGTTGTTAAAGAAGGAAATGTGAACAAGTAGCTAAGAATCTCCATCAAGAAAAATGTTTTTGGTTTATTTCAATAGGTAGAGATTATAATTCAAAACAAAAGCTTAAGTCCTCAACATATAACCAAAATAAAAATTACAAGCTTAACAGGTTCAAATCAGCTTTCATCTTCCTAAGATATACGTCAAAATATTGAAGAGAAATCATCGAATTTTTCGTTAACTTGTTTTGAAAATAAAAAATGAAAGAAAAAGAAATTGAAAACCAAGGAAGAAGGAAAAACAATAACAGCCAAAAATGGTGAATGGAGAAGAGAAAGTCAATTAAATGTTGCTGTTCTTTTCTTTGATGGGTTTTTGATAAAATTGTTTTGATTTTGTACCCAATTTTTTCCACGTCACCAACAAAATGACAAGTGGAGTAACATAAAGGAGTTTTATGAGATCTATTAAAAAAAATTAATTGAGTAATAAAATATAAAATATAAGGACCGAAAGGTAACCCGTATATTAGAGAGATATAAAAGATAAATTTGATATATTATAAGACCCGTTTGTTCTCAAGTTGTTCACAGATAACTCATGTATTTTGTTCGTAAACAGTTCGTCAAATTGTTCGCGAAAAAGCTTGTCTACTTTTGTTCGCGAACAACATTGTCAATTAAATACATAATTTATAATAGACCTTAAAATTTAGTTGAGTAATTTATACATCTAGTTATTGTATTAGTTTAATTTTATATATCTATATTTTATTTTAATTTTATAAAATTTTATTTTTGATATGTAATAATAATAATCGAGCTAGTTCATGAACATTTATCGAGTCAGTTCACGAACTTATTCGCGAACCTCTAATCGAGTTTGTTCACGAGTTAACGAGTCGAGGTTTGGCATGTTCATGTTCAGTTCATTTATAATTCGAGCCATAAAATAATGTTCACTAACTAGTCATTTATGAATCAAGTCAAGCCAAACTTTTATCGAATCGAATCTGAGTTGCTCACGAACGGCTTGGTTCATTTAAAATTACATTTTCTCTCTTTTAACGGTAGCTTGAAAGAGGTTTCAGTGAAGTTTTGCAGATAACGATCGGCAATTCAATTGAGGTAACAGTTTCTCATTTGCATTTGCAATTTGATTCGGATAATTGAAGTATACTCTTGGCCAATTTTCTGGAATACAAATTAATTTTGCAGGTTCATAACTGAAAGTAATTGTTTCAAATCGCATTTGATGCGTTTTCACGGCTGCTTCATGTTTGGTCGATTTTCAAATGTGATTGAATTTTTCGCTTTTAACACTATTTTTTAAAACAAATTAATCTCTCATCTGGTGTGATTTCGTGTTGAAATTTTCGACGAATTGTCTCATAAATCTATGAATAAATTAATTTGGTTTTTGTAATTATTCTCCTCATTTGGATTTAATACGTTGGTTCTGTATTTAAACAGAAGCAAAGGAGTTTTTGAGCAAGCACGTGAACGCCATTTCATCCTTCCCACTCTTGTTGGTTTTATAAAAAAATATTATGAACTCAAACTTGCAATTTTATTGAGTTATGCAACTGAAGTAGGCAAGCTGCCTTTATAGCCCAACAGAAGCCCCACCAAAATAGCAAAAATGATAATTTACAGAGTGAAACCCTATTTTCTGGATAATCAAATAACAAAACAACCAATAGATCCGAACATCTGATATTTTTGAATCAGATTTTCAAACTCCCTTCATTGCCCGAACATATAACTCAGGAAATGGTGTAAACTTTGGCCACGGATTTGTTGAGATTCACAATGGCAATGATACTCTATTCTACAATACAATCTACAATACTTTTTTAAGCCTGTGCATCTAATTTTGTTCTCTTTGTCTCTGAAGGTATCAAACACCGGGAAAGAAGCGGTTTCAGGGATCAGCTGATGCTCTTAGAGAATTTATCTGGTTGTTTGAGGTTAGTGAGGATGCAAATTGAAGCTTTATGAAATTTTATTGTATGTGATTCTGTGAATAATATAGCTCAGTGGCATTCAGTTTGTTAAGTTCTAAAATGAGATTGTGGCTACCTTTGTAGGGTGCTAAACACATCCACATTGAAAATATAATTATACTCTCTGGAGATCATATATATAGAATGGATTACATGGACTTTCTGCAGGTTGGAGAATTATGTCTAAATCAAGTATCAATGTGCTTTGTATTTTTTGTTTTCACATTTCTGTAATGATATATTAGGTTTTTTTATTTTTCTGCAGAAGCACGTTGATTCGGGTGCTGACATATCTGTCTCTTGTCTCCCAGTAGATGACAGGTAGCCAGGCTTAACCTTGCTTGTTTCCATCAACTACTGAATTAAGGCATAGTCCTACTGCCTCCCACTTCCAATTATATCTGCCCTAGCTTTTTCGAAGTCTGTAATTGCTAAACACTCAAATTCAGATATCGTTTGCATTCAATCTGTTTTCTTCAAATTCTGTTTTTTCCTTCTTTTTTAACTGCAGCCGTGCCTCAGATTTTGGGTTGATAAAGATTGATGAAACAGGACGGATTAGGGAATTCCTTGAGAAGCCAAAGGGTGAACATTTGAAATCTATGGTTTGTTAAATAATCCTTTTGCTTTCTGCTTAATGAGATATTAACAGGATTTTAGCTCACAATTAATTCTCATTTTTAGAACAAATAGCTAACTGACTATGTTTGTTGCCGTAGAGAGTAGACACAACTGTCCTAGGATTATCTGCTTCAGATGCGAGGAAATTCTCTTACATTGCATCAATGGGTATATATATGTTTAAGACCGACGTTCTACTAAAACTTCTCAGGTAATTCAAATATCACCATTAAAACAAAAAGTGAACTTGATTTTGTTGCTTTTCCCCATTTTAACTGTTATTAATAGTAGAAAATACGACCAAAGTCATTTGAAATATCTTATCAAGAAACCACCCAAGCGTATGAACTTAGTCCATGGAGGCTTCTCGATGATAAATTCCACTAATACATCCATATAAATGGGGTGAGCTTCATGCTTTAAGAAAGCCAGTATTACTATTATTGGAACTTTTTGTTACTAAGAGGTATAGGTTTGCAATTTTTAACACATTGCTTCACCAGGAAGGCAGATATACTGACTTTTTTCTGTTTCTTTAGGTGGCATTATCCAACAGCGAACGATTTCGGATCAGAAATTATTCCACTGGCTGCAAAAGATTATAATGTTCAGGTAAATTTTAAACAGCATTAATCATCGTATAGTTTACTCGAAGAGCTGAGTGCTGTATATGTTAATTGAGTTAATGAAAGTCCATACCCCTAGAAAGTTTGATTTGACATACTGTTTACTTCCACTAGTCTTCAACATATCGACGAGGCACATGAAATTGCGCCTAATATTTTCATTTTTCATTCAAAATGCTGACCGGTTAGTTGCTTATTTCATGACAGGCATACCTATTCAATGGCTACTGGGAAGATATTGGAACAATAAAATCTTTCTTCGACGCCAACTTGGCTTTGGCAGATCAGGTAATTCTGTGTTAAGTCATTCGAATACAGTATGTTCTCAGGAAAAATAAGAGATTTATAAGCTACCATTCCTTTTCCATCTTTCCAAAGCCTACCAGATTTCACTTTTTTGATCCACTGAAGCCGATTTTCACATCTCCCCATTTTCTTCCACCAACTAAGATAGAGCAATGCAGGGCATGCAATTAAATATCTTTCTTAACATAAACTATCTCGAGGCTATGTTAATCACTGGCCTAACACAACTACTCTTATTACAGGTCACAGATTCTATGATATCGCATGGTTGCTTTTTAAGGGAGTGCAGCGTTGTTCATTCCATTGTGGGGATCTGCTCAAGACTCGAATAATATCCCAAGTTCTAATTCCTCGAATTAGGAAATAGTATTGATTAAATAGGCTGAAAAGTGATCCTAAGATTTAATTTTCTTAGAGCTAATGTACAATGCAGGACACAATGATGATGGGTGCTGACTATTACGAAACTGAGGCAGAGATTGCAGCCTCTTTAGCTCAAGGAAAAGTTCCAATCGGTGTTGGCCAAGATACCAAAATTATGCGAGTCAATAAACATGTTGCTATAATCCAAACACCAGTTGATTCATATATTTCTCTACTGTTGGTAATATGATAATTCTGATCCTAATATTACAGGTATTGCATAATCGACAAGAATGCAAGAATCGGGAAGAATGTGGTTTTAGCAAACAAGGATGTAAGTAGCAGATTTTAATTTTCCTTTAAATCAGGCAGTTTGATCTGTTTTTTTTTTTATGAAAATTCTCAAATAACAACCATTTTTATCTCTTCTTTGGTTGGAGCTGCAGAATGTAGAAGAAGCTGAAAGACCATCTGAGGGATTCTACATTAGATCAGGAATAACAGTGGTGTTGAAAAATGCTATCATAAAAGACGGTACCGTCATATAAGAACCAATCTCTCTCTTATTTTTTTCTGTATTTTATTATACATCATTTAAAACTAGTGAAGGGAGAAGAGATGATGAAAGATCTATAGGATATGGGTAGGAAAGAAGGTGTTGTTTACAGTGGAATAAACTGCATATAATATATAAATTATTGATCTTTTATTTTTATTTTTTTTGGAAATTTACCACAAAAAACCCATCTATGCTAGTGATGATAGCCTTTGAGATTGTCGAGCAATGATGGCAGCAGTAGATGGAGAATCCTCTAAGACAACCTGGTACCCATCACCCATATTGTCTAAACCTCGGGGCATAAGTTGCCAAAATAGTCCACCACAATATGGTCCCCCATTTCTCACACTGCTATATATTGCACCATAGATTTTCTGGAAATACTGGTTCCTCTTTGCCAATGTGTATCCAGCTTTTTTAAAAGACTTGCCAAATTCCCCAATTATAAGCGGTTTTTTCAGTACATTATTGGCATCTTGGACATGGCTTTGGATCCACGTGTCAACAAATGCTGATTGCACTTTATCATTTGCGTTTACCAGCCTGCCATGGATGAATTATTTACATTTCAGTTTCTATGATATTGCGATGATTTATATTTTAGGAATAAAATTAATTTAGTATACCAAGCTTCAGGGTAGAGATGAATAGCTGCATAATCTATGTTGGGGAGTTGATTGTTGGCAATGAAATCAGTTCCAACCAGATAACTGTTGGGATTAGATTTCTTCTTTGAGTTTCCATAAAATCCTTCAAGCCCTATCTCCATTAGATGCTGGTTATCAATGGATTTTAAGTAGGCTGACATTTCTTGAACCCACTCCTGCAATTATTATATACATAATTAAGTTCTATTGTAATAAAAAAAATATAGGTGAACCTAACCTAGTATTCTTTTTTCACCGTAACATATTCATATAATTTGACTTTATTCTTATCTCAAAATAAGAATGCATTATAGCATCTTTATTATTTTGTTTATTGACACAATCAAGTAAAAGATACTTATTTTCAATGGTTATTTTTTTTTTTTTGTCTTTTTAAACATTCAACAATAATTCTAAGTGTTTGATTATAATTATCAAACAAGTGCTCGTAAATGTTTACGGAACAAAAAAGTTGTAAGCAAGGAACATGTAAACCAAATAGAACATCAGTTTTGAAGATTGAAAAGTTCTTTTCAAACAAAACTTATTAATCAAATGAAACAAATTCCATATTTCATCCTATACTTTTTTTTTATAGAAAGGAAATTTTAGGGTTGATCCTTGGTCCTCCCTTCAACTCTTTGTAGATATACCAATTGAACTAAGTCCTTGTATAGCAAAAGTGACTTAAATTCCATGTTGTTTCCATGAAACTCTCCATTTATAATTGTACATAACAAAATTAGAGAAAAAGAAACCTGAATAAGAGCACCAGAAGTGTCATTAGAACGAGGCTCATTGATAAGTTCCCATGAAAAGATGGTCGGGTCATCTTTATATGCTACTCCTGTTATTGTGTTCCTTCTCGTGAGAATTGTCTGCATATTTTATATACCAAATGTCAAAATTAAATAAAATATTGGAAAGTATGCAATAACATCATATTGAGCCAATTAGTCAAAAAAATTAAATTTGAATAAACCTTTGTGTTTTAGTGTAGGATTGCAATTTGCTAAAACCAAAGATAACTTTGATAATGTTTGTGATGCTTTTGAAAATATTTGTTTCCCTCCAAGTATATGTAGGACCAATATTTTGCCTTTCAGTATATCTACGGCTAGTCTCCATTTCAACCCTCCTTTAATAGATCTAATATTTTCCTATAAGGTCATAACTAATCTCCCTTGCATGCACATTGATGAATAATTTGAAGCATGACATAATATGTTAAATTTAGCAATAAAAGCAACAATACAATTACTTTCACAAATGATATAGCCATGAATCCTTGATATCAAAAAATTGCTCAAACTATAATGAAATATACATTCTCTCAATTTTATTGCTGTAATTTTTTGTAAAAAATAATTCTGCCAAAAGCAATGAAAGTATATTTAGGTAATGGCATGGTATTTTTGTAGTAGTATACGTATATACCTTTATATGGTTTTTGTAAAATTGTTTAACAAGAGGATTCGTATAAAAGTCATCATCACTCGTCAACTTCTGACCACGCTCTCTTGCCCACTCTACATATTTCGGCCTTCCTCCATAGTCTCCATGGTTATTCACTAAGCTCAGAATCATATATATCCCATGTCTTTTTGCTTCTGATATCACAAAATCCAATCCCTAAGAAACAAAACAAAAAAAGTCTTAATTTTTAAATCGGTTTTCTTAGAAATTTATTTATTTTTGTATATATACCTTAAACATAGACTCGTCGTAGGAACCGGGAGAAATCTGCAAGGATCTATCAACAGGACCGTCTCGAAAAGCCCAAGTTCTAGCAACATTAATCCCAACTTTGGAGGCTTGTTGAAATGCTGAAGTGACTTTAGCCCTAGTAGATTGATCAGAAGCCTCATACATCATCCAGTATGCATTAAATCCATTTAAATACAATGGCTTATTGTTGGCTATAAAATGGGTTCCTCTTGTTTTAACTAAATTAGAACCACCACCATTATTTTGTGTTGTTTGAGATTGATCAGCCTGCAGCATCCCATAATGAACCTGCAAAATTACTGCTGCAATACCAAAGCTAGTCAACAACTTCATCTTTAACACTTGCAAATACAACAATACTCAAAGTGTTGTGCTTTAAAACTAAATATTTTTTTTATCTAGCTAGTCTTTTATAAAAAGAGAAAAAGTAATGTTGAAGATGATTGAGGTTTGTTTTGGGGTTTTCGGTATATGGTAAGTGAGATCTTATATAGGGCTTAGGAGAGCAACTCAAGCCAATCACCAAAATTATGTGATTTTACTTCCCTAAACAAAATTATATTAATAGTTAAAATTTTAAATAGTAAAATATTGATATACTAACATATTTGTGGAAGAGATATTGAATCCTAAATTAGGAGTTTTAGAAATATTAGATATCCTATAGTTAAATAGATTATTTAGAGCATCTTTAGCAGACAGTGGATTTTAAGATTATATGACATGTGAAATAGAAATCCATATTGATGACATGTCAATGATTTTGAAAATAGACAATTTCTTTTAGAAAAATAGATACACTAGATTGTCTATTTCATTTAGTTTTGTATAATAAAATAATTAAAAAAGCAATTAATTTCAAATTAAATAGGAGTGTTTCAATGTTTAATATTAAAATATTAATTAATTTGATGAGTTGACCTTCTATTTGATTGTCTACATATAGAAGATCAAATAGAAAATATATAACATTTATTGTGCCACATCAAATAGGAAAGAGAAAATAAAAGAGCTAGTGTAGAGCTTTTTTTTAATTCATTTTCTATTCTTGTTTATGTGTCAAGACTTTTTTTGAAATAGACTATCTACTAGAGCATTTTTAGTAGATAGTGGATTCTAAGATTATGTGGTGTGTAGAATAGAAACCCACATTGATGACATGTCAATGATTTTGAAAATAGACAATTTCTTTTAGAAAGGTAGCTACACCAGATTATCTATTTCCTTTAGTTTTGTGTAATAAAATAATTAAAAAAAGAATTAATTTCAAATTAAATGGGAGTATTTCAATGTTTAATATTAAAATATGAATTAATTTGATGAGTTGCCCTTCTATTTGATTATTTACATGTAGAAGATCAAATAGAAAATGTCTAATATTTATTGTGACACATCATATAGGAAAGAGAAAATAGAAGAGCTAGTATAGACCTATTTTTTAGTTCATTGTCTATTCTTGCTTATGTGTCAAGACTTTTTTTGGAATAGACTATCTAATAAAGATGCTCTTAATAAGTTAAAACATTTAAGTACACCTCTCCCCCTTCTCTCTAAACAAACAAAACCCTAGCCGCCATTGATCTGAGAACTTTCGCCTCATTCATTTGTAAGTTTGTTTTTTAGGAATGGAGAAAGAGTCTAATTACGCTTGTTCTTGAGGGGAACAATGGCGATGCGTGAATTTTTAATTCATATCGGAAGAAATTATTAGTGGTTATGTTCTCACATTTGGTGATGAAACAATAACATGAAAACCAACTAAGCGAGCTATGTTAAGAGTTAGTTGCTTAAGAGTAGAAATTATTAGTGGTTATGTTCTCACATTTGGTGATGAAACAATAACATAAAAACCAACAAAGCGAGCTATGTTAAGAGTTAGTTGCTTAAGAGTAGGAATAAAATGAGACTAAGTAGTTGAAAAAACCTTCTTAGTAAGTGTTGCTTTATGAAGTCAACACGTTCAATGTATATACATTGTTATTGCAAAATTGCAATATATATTGAGATATAAGACTTATAATGGCAAAAACAAAACGTATACGTTTGAGACATATTATTGAGATGTAATTTTATCCATTTAAGTATAGAGTGATTCTGATCAAATCATCTGACTAATTTTTGCGAAATAAATTTTTGAAAAAGAAATCTAGTTGGAAACATCAGAGAGGATGAGACTAAAGCCATTTGAAAAAAATAAAGGTGGGACCCCAACCTACATGAGTGGAGATCCTACGGAATAAGTTCATATGGGCAATAACAAGCCTTTGTTAGTTCTGTTAGCACTAAAAATATGGTCTCAATCCTATATGTGAGGAAGTGCTATGTTGCATATTTTGAGAGGTTGAGTTATAAGAACTCTTAATGAATTTCATAGCTCTTATGAGTGGTGTATAAAGTGCAATATACACTTGATGAAATCACCTACGTAAGTGTGAAGTGGGGTCACTTTTATGAGATATTGGCACTATCTCTGGAGCACTTATGAGAAACTAGGCACGCGCATGGCCTATTGTGGCGCACCACGACGTTGTTCAGAAATGTACTTGGTATATGCGATATGTAAAATCCCTATCTTACAGTAGCACTTATTTGGTTCATAGAAACTATGTGTTTCACCAAATATTCCTTAAGTTAAATTTTACCTATCAAGTATGGGTTTATAGTATAAAACACACCAATACCATGCAATATATATCAAACCTAAGATATCCAAAATTTTTTATTTTCAAAATTTATTTTGAAATAAGTGGGAGATTGATGGAAAATTTATTTATTTTATTTCAAAAGAAAATGTTTTAATTATATATAGTCTATTAAAATTATTTATTCACTCGTTGAACATTGTACTGAAGAATGGGTTAAGTGCTTTTATGTTTTTCATTTCTAATTAAGGGTTTTTGTAATTATTGGTGAAAATAATAATAAGAAGCATTTGAAATAGTAAAACATTTTCAACGACTATGTTGAATCAAGCATAAATTTGGATTGATTTAGTGGATGACTCAGTTATGCTTAAGTTTTGATCATAATAATTAAGTTAAGAATGAGATAATTAAATTAATAATGATGGTAAATTAAATAGTCTATGGTTGTAAAGGAGTTAGTAAATTCAATGGTAGGATTTCTAAGTCTCCGCTGACCTAGCTGTTTACTTTAACTCTGAATGGTTTTGGCTGAGTACTTACTTAAGTCATTGACTTAATATTTTTCACTCAAAACACTTAGTATTTAGATTTAGTATCAGCTTTGCTTTACGATGATATTTTCCGCTGAGTTACTTTAGGTCTGTTAAAGGTACTGACATCGCCTTTTAAGGTAATATGACATCTTTGCTTTTAGTGTTGCTTTTTGCAGAAACATTAATGAGACAAAGATAAAAAGAATTAATGCCTTGACAAGACCCAGTTTTATGAAGAAAATGACAAAGTCTTCTAATGCAAAGCTGCAACAAGTCAATTGTCACTTTGGATAATTCTGCGGATCTACCAACCTTGTATAGCGCACTCTGTAACATGTCAGAAAACCAGAGGAAATGAGATGAAGACACGTGGCAAGTCAACGCGAGTTCTCTCTAACAGAAGACTGACGTTAAACGATAAAGGATTCAAATTGAAGCTCGAATTTCAATCTAACGGATAGAAATGTATTTCACAACGGTGCAATTCTATCTCTTAATGATCAATTTGAAGAAGCAACAAGTGAGTTGCTGATCTGTCAATTCCAGAAGATGCCAAGACAAGTTCAACATCTACTTTCTCAATCCAACTATAAAAGGAGCAAGAAGGCAAGCGTTAGAACTTGGTGATTACACTTGAATTTCTCAGAAGCAAAAACTCTGCCAAATTACAAGCTTTAAGGAATTCTAGCAAGAAAATCACAACTCGGCGAGAATCTGCTTAAAACAAGAGAAAATAGTATAGATTAATCTATTGTAATATTACATCACTTGTAACTGGATCAACATTTCTATAAGTTGAATCCAACTCTTATTTTAACTCTTTTGAGCTGCTGATAGAAGAGGGTATTCTAGTCAGCGGGTGAGCGATTGTAGATTGGAGGGTACTTTCTATAATTAAGGAATTTGTGAAAGGCTTCTCCGCCTAGGGTAAAGGAGTTGAGATTAGTGTATTAAAGCCGAGACACTCTCTCGGGGACTGGATGTAAGCACAGGTTGCCGAACCAGTATAAAATCTCTGTGTTTTTTACTTACTCGTGATTTCCAGCTATTTCACTCAGCTAGCTGACCTCACTCAGCCGAGCCAGTTAATATCGCAAAATTTTTTTATAATTTATTGAGTGAGTCATTCACCCCCCTCTAACTCAGTGAGTGTAAGTATAGGGACCTACAAGTGGTATCAAAGTAGTTCTCATTCCATAGATTTCACAATCTTTGAGACAAAGACCATGGAGTATAAAGGAGAATCCAGTGGAAGGGCTCAAGCTTATATTCTTCCTGAAGTCATGTCAGTTACCAGGCCTCTAATGTTCAAAGGAGAGCATTATACTTACTGGAAGAATAGAATCACTAATTTCATTCAGTCCCAGAGTATGCATGCTTGGATGGCCATTATTGAAGGGCCGTATATTCCATCACATCTGAAGAATGGAGTTACTATTGATAGGTACTCTACTGAATAGGATAACAATGATCTGGCTAGACTTAAAGAGAATGTAGCCGCTATCAACTATCTTCATTGTGCTCTAGATGCTATTGTGTTTAATCACATTTCTGGATGTGAGACAGCCAAAGAAATTTGGAAGAAGTTGAAAGTGACTAATGCCGGTACTGACAAGGTGACAGAGTCCAAGATTAATATCCTTATGAGAGATTATGAGTGGTTTCACGTGAAGCCCAAGGAGGATATTTCTAACATGAACACCAGGTTCATGAACATAGTCAATGAGCTAAAAAGACTTGGCAAGAACTTCACGGAAGAAGAACCTATCAAGAAGATCTTGAGGAGTTTGACACAAGATTAGGAAGCCAAGAAGAGTGCCATTGAAGAAGCTTATGATTTGAAGACCTACAAGTTTGATGAGCTGATTGGAACTTTGATGACTCATGAGATGTCCTTGAAGTAATATGAAGATGAGTCCAAGAAGCATAGGTCTAAAGAGAAAGAGAGCTCAAGCAGAGCTGTTGTTTTGAGAGCTGAAGATGATGAAGAAGAGTCCTTTAAGGAAGGATATCCAGAGGATAGAAAGGAAGAATTTGCGCTGATGACCAAGAATTTCAGAAGGTTCTTGGGGAAAGATAAAAACTTTCAGAAATTTAGAAAGACAAACAAGTATAAGAAGGGAGCAGATCATAGACCATGAAAGGAATTTAATAAAGAGCATAACAAGGATATCAAGTGCTTTGAATGTGGTGAAAAGAGGCATATTCAGTTGGGCTGTCCTAAAGCCAAGAAGGACAAGTTCAAAAAGAAAAAGAGTAAGAAAGCCTTTCTGCTACCTGGAGTGACTCTGTGCAAGAGTCATCATCCTTAGATAAGAAGCCACAAGATTCTGCCAATGTATGTCTCATGGTTAAGGATGAACTGCCCAACTCAGCGTCAGCTGACCAACCAACTACTTCCGATACTGACCAGTTAGCTAACCAAAGCAGAGATAAAAGAACACACTCTGAGGTATATTTTGAACCCCTTTTATCTTCTGATGAACTTGCCACAGTACCTAATGATGTTATTAATGTGACTAAGAAGTCAACCAAATACATCAGAGTACTTCAGAGGAGGTGAGATATTGTAGAAGATGTCAACTCTTTTACATCACTTGACATCCTATACCTGATGGAAAAAGCTGAATATAAAAATGGATATAGCAGCAAACTCTCTAAGAAATTAGATGAGCTTGGTGCTGAAATAACAGCTTTGAAAAAGGTGCGGGTCCCTCCTCAACCTAGTAGGAATACTCAGAGTAACTGCACTCACCACTCTGAGAAGGGCTCTCAAAAGAGTAAAGTGAGCAGGCCTAATCCTAAGGTCGATTGTAGTTTTTATAGTAAACCAGGACATGCAACAGTCATGTGTAGGCACAAAAATGGTTACTATGACTGGTGAGTATGACTGGTCAAGGACGACCACCACTAATAAGGGAGGACCCAGCCAAAAAAAGGCATGGGTATGTAAGAAAACTTAACTATTTTGCAGGTGAGCCTGAGATCCACTGATGATAGTAGAATGTGGTATTTGGGTAGTGGGCATATGACAGGTGATGAAAAGTAGTTCATCACATTGGAGCGAAGAAGAAATAAAAGTGTCAGTTTTGGAGACAACAAGAAAGGAAAGATTGTTGGCAATGGCACAATGGGAGTCAAGCCTTCAATTGATAATATGTCTCTGGTGGAAGGCCTAAAGTTCAACTTGCTAAGCATTGCTCAGCTGTGTGACAAAAGCAGAAAAGTGATATTTGACTCAGTGGGCTGCTCAGTCATTGATAACTCTGACCAAACTATTCTTTATGCTCCTAGAATTAATAATTTTTATATGTTTGATTTATCCCCCGGCTCCAATGATATGTGCTTAGTTTCTAAGGAGGAAAACTCTTAGCTGTGGCACAGAAGGTTATGACATATCAATATGACCAATCTGTCCAAACTAGCCAGAAATGAACTTGTTGAGGGTTTACCCAATCTAGCCTTTGATAAAGATAGACTCTGCTCAGTATGCCAAATTGGGATATAATTTAGGAAGACCTTTAAATCTATATCTGATATATCTTCTTCTCGTCCCCTTGATCTTCTACACATGGATTTGTTTAGGCCTATTGTGCCAATAAGTCTAGGTGGAATGAAATACACCCTTGTGGTTGTAGATGATCTGACCAGGTTCACTTGGATTGTCTTGCTTGCTAGCAAAGATGAAACATTTAAATCATTCTCTAAGTTAGCTACCCGGATCATGAATGAAAAAGACCTTAAAATTAATAGAATCTACGATGACCATGGAAGAGAATTCAAAAACAGGCAGTTTGAGGAATTCTGTTCTAAGCATGGTATTGACCATAATTTTTCTGCCCCTCATACATCTCAGTAGAATGGGGCTGTTGAGAGAAAGAATCGCACTATTGCAGAGATGGGTCATTCTATGTTGAGTGATAACAACCTACCAAAGTATTTCTGGGGAGAAGCTGTTAACACAGCTTATTACATTCTAAATAGGGTTTTAATTTGCCCAGTTTTGAATAAAACTCCTTATATACTTTGGAAGGGGCGCAGGCCCAAGGTAGGACATCTCAAGGCCTTTGGTTGAAGATGCTTCATATTAAACACTAAAGACCAAATAGCTAAATTTGACCTCAAGGCTGATGAAGGAATCTTTCTGGGTTACTCAACACATAGTAGGGCATACAGAGTGTATGTTAAAAGGACTGGCATCTTAGAGGAGTCCGTGTATGTAGATTTTGATGAAACTAACAATGCAGGTAGATAAGCCAGTGATGATGAAAGAGAAAAGGATCAAGTCAGTGGATCAGTCTGTCAGCCCATAATTATTTCTGATCCAGTGCAAGAAAAAGAAGAACTTGAAGTTGAATGGGACCAATCAATCAACTTTGGTGATGATGTGGATGCTCAACCAATGACAGTAGCTCAGCGAACTGATCCTGATCTACCAAAAGAAGTCAGAGCAAGGAGAGATCACCCTGTGGATAAGATTCTTGATAGTATGCAAAATCCAGTGTTGGCTAGAGGTCAGCTAAATAGAATGATGAGCCATTCAACATTTGTGTCATTGATTGAACCAAAGAAGTTTAAAGATGCTGAGTTTGATGACAACTGGATGATTACAATGCAAGAAGAGCTAGACCAATTCAGAAGAAATGAAGTTTGGTATTTGGTGGAGAAACTCAAGGGCAAGTCAATCATTGGCACCAAATGGGTGTTTAAGAACAAGCTAGATGAAGCTGGTAATGTTGTTAGAAACAAACCCAGACTAGTTGCTCAAGGCTACAATCAACAAGAAGGCATTGACTATGGAGAAACATTTGCACCAGTAGCAAGACTTGAAGCCATAAGTATTCTTTGTGCCTTTGCATCCTATATAAACTTCAAGCTATTTCAAATGGATGTGAAGAGTGCATTTCTTAATGGTTACATTCAAGAAGAAGTCTATGTCAGACAGCCCCCATGTAGCGATCCAAAATTTTTAAACTAAATTTTATTGAGGTATAAAAGTATAAAATAATATGGATATTATGAATTTTCATATTTTAACATTTTTCTTTTATGTCATTAGATAAGAAATAAGAGTTAATTAAGTTAGAGGGATGATTTAGGCATTTAATTATTTGTTCAAGGGCATTATTGAAAAAAAATATCATATAATACTAATCCTATACCTATTCCTTATCATTCTCATCCCATATCCTCCTCCTCCGGCATATTCATATGCTTCTTCATCTCTACCATATTCAAAAATTTCCCTATCCTAAAAGCTTCCGATTTCTTTGATTCAACTTTAAATTCTTGTTAGAAATCGATCTTTAAACCTTCCATCATCATCAATTTCAGTGAATCAAGGTTAGAAGAAGAGGATTTCATTTTCTAAGTTTCAGATGAATAGTAACCCGAATTTGAGGTGAGAGATTTTTGATGAAATTAAAGCTTAATTAGTAGAATTCATGGTAGATTAAGCATATTTATGGTATTTGGAAGTTTATTTATACAATATCTTGATAGAATTATATATGGCTATTGTAGAGGAAGCTAGTGCAAGCAAATCAAAGGCAAAAGAGGTAGAAGAGAACTAGAACGAGTTTAGAAAAAAAGTTTCTGTCTCTAATTTCGATTTCTTGGTTTTTCTAAAAATTTCCAGATTTGTATCCCTGTTTTTTTTTTGATGTTTTCTCTTAGTATATAAATCCGATTTTAATGATTCTTGATTTTTTTAATATCTATAGAAACTAAGGAATATATGTTCAGAAAAAACCTTATTGAGTTTCATTCGTTTTCAATGTAAAATTTTCGTTTGAAGTTGAGTCATGAAATCTGTTTTTGGAAAATCTCGGCTTTGTATACTGTTTAGTATTTTGATCATAACTTTGGTTATACAATTTGGATTTGTATGACTCTAGTGGATTTGGAAAGCTGAGACATGTGGCTAATTATGTTTAGAAGAAAGTTCTTCGATTGGATGAATTTTTAATGGTGAAAAATGTAGGGAAATCAGGTCACAAAATCTGAAAATTTCTGAAAAATATGAATGTTGATTTTATTGTGTTTTAATTGAAGTTTGATGCTTTAAAATTTAGGATTTGAATTTCTTAATTATTGAAGTTATGTTAAATTATGTTTGATGGTTTATACTGGAATTTTTAAGATGTTACTTTGATTTATTGCCCTTATTAAACGAGTAGAATACGGGTTAGGGTAGATTGGCGCCAATAAAGGGGGGTACAGTACTGACAAATAATTGAAGCTTTAGCTTCTGGCTTTGGCCGGTATTATGTGACATGGTACAGGAGCTTTGGCTACGGGCTTCAGTCGGTATTTTGATAAAAATATATTGATATTGAAGCTTCAGCTTTGGACTTGTCCGCTCCCGTATCCATTACCGTTATTCATGACTTATTTACTTTGGGCAACACATGGTTAATGTGTTTAGAAAATTGGATATAAATTTGATTGGACTTTGAAAGGTTCATAATATAAGTTTTGTGTTTTGGTTTTATAAAGTTGTTTAATTTGTTTTTGGTTTATAAACATACTTTGTTTCTATTTAAAGTGTTAAAAATGTTCAAAATTATTATATTTATTTTATGTACATCACTAAGCAAATTACTTAGCGTGTAGTTATTTTTTTTCTACATGTAGGCTTGGTGGAGATTTGTAGATAGTTTGGATCAAAGCAGTATAAGTGGATCAGCTTGGAGAGCATATAAGGAAAGACTCGAGGCGGATTTGTATTTTAATGTAATATTATAATTTGTAGAATAATGGTATGTACTAGATAGTGTGAGAAGTGTGAATTGTATATTGTTGATATTTAGAGTTATAACTTCTGGCGCGTATTTATGAATGTCAAAGTTTTGGAATTAACATACATAAGTATTGAGAGTGAATTTGTTTAAGTATTGATGTGAAACTTACTGAATTAGTAAATAAGATATCGGAGGTTATTGTTACTGTGACACTCCGAATAATGGGGGTGTTACAACCCAGGGCTTTGAAGACCCTAAACATCCAGATCATGTCTACAAGCTAAAGAAAGCTCTATATGGACTGAAACAGGTTCCAAGAGCTTGGTATAAGGGACTGACTAACTTTTTGATCAGTAAAGGTTATATCAGAGGGAAAGCAGATACAACCTTGTTTATTAAGAAGAGGCATCAAGATGTGTTGCTAGTCTAAATCTATGAGGATGGCATTGTTTTTGGAGCAACTGGTGAGAAGCTATGCCAAGAATTCAGTCAGTAGATGAAGAAAGAATTTGAAATGTCTATGATGGGAGAGCTTAATTTCTTTCTTAGTTTGCAAATTAAACAAGGTGATGATGGGATCTTCATCAGCCAAGCTAAGTATGCCACTCAAGAAGTTGGACATGGATAAAGCGAAGCCAATGTCAACACCTATAGCCACTGATACAATTCTGAGTAAAGATGAGGAAGGTAAATCTATAGAGAGTAAGCTCTACAGAGGTATTATTGGTTCTCTACTTTACTTAACTGCTAGTAGGGCTGACATTCAATATGCTGTATTTTATTATGCAAGATATCAAGCTGACCTAAGAGAATCTATTAAGCTCTTGTTAAGAGAATTCTCAGGTATTTGCTAGGCTCTATTGATGCAGGTTTATGGTATCCAAGTAATGCAGACTTCACTCTAAAAGGATACACTGATGCTGACTATGGAAGAGACAAACTTGAAAGGAAAAGCACCACAGGAGGTTGTCATTTCCTTGGTGATTGTCTAGTAACATGGTATAGCAAGAAGCAAACTTCTGTGGCTCTGAGAATAGCTGAGGCTGAGTACATGGCTGTAGGAAGTTGTGTAGCACAACTGCTATGGATCAAGTAGCAACTGGAGGATTATGGTATAAGGTCAAATTGCCTTGAAGTCATGTGTGATAACAAGAGTGCAATTGACCTATCCAAGAATCTAGTTCAACATGGCAGGATGAAGCATGTTAATATTAGACACCACTTCATAAGGATCATATGCTAAAAGGAGAAGTCAAGCTCACATACATTCCAATTGAAGAATAGTGAGCTGGCATATTCACAAAGCCCATTGGAAAGGATCAATTCAACATCCTAAGACAACTGATAGGAATGTCCAATCCAATTTGAAGAAATATAGTTCACTCTGACCTATTCTGGAGCTGACCAAATTAGGGCACACTCTAAGCTTCAGTAAATTAGGTTAAGCATTTCTTTTACCGCTCGAATTTTGGACATATCATTAAATTGTCACCTATTATCTTTCGAATTTAAACTTGATAGAAACCGTAGCAAGTTATGAAATGATCCATATTCAGAGCAGTTATCCTGTATTTTTCGCCCTCATTAATCCTATAATATACATTATGTAATCTAACCATTGAATCTTAAGATCATAGATTATGAGTCATTCACATAGCTTTGCAGGCTTATGGGAAGATTCTTTAGCTATTTAAGGAGAAATTGAGAAAAGGGAAAGGTTACTTTACCAAAACTCCCTTCTCTGCAATTTGCTCTCTAAATCCCAAAATTCTTCATCTTTCTTAAAACTAATTCAATGGCGAGTACATCAGGAAGAGCTTCAGAACCTAGTTTTGATAATCCACTCTTTATTTGGGATAAAGATGAAGCGTGCTAGATTACTACTGTAGACCACTAGGCTCAAGCAACCATTAATTTCAAGGACACAAAAGATTTATTTATCCCAACAGGAACACGATACACTCCAACTGAGTGGGAATCTATGGAAGGAACTGTAGTGGATGAGCCAATAACTATTAATATGCTCAGCTTCTCCAGTGATGAACGATTTAGGAGATGGACGCGCCAACACCATCTTCGGGGATTCTTTGAGATTCTGAGTGGTTGCTATAAAAAAATCGTCAAGCGCTTTTATAGAGGGATTCACATGGTGGAAGGATTTTAGGATATGTTTGTCACCACCATGATGGAAAGAAAAGTTTATGTAACTCCAAAGCTTCTCCCTGGGTTATTAGGTATGCGAGAAAGAGGGCTCAGAATGCGCACTGTGAAGGACATGGATGAAGATAATGTGGATATCCCTATTGATTATGAAGTTCCTTATGACTATAAAGCCGGTGAACTAATTGCTTCTACGTTCACAAAAGAAGGAAAATAGGCTCACGAGTTAGTGACTAAAATTTTATTGCCCAAGACTGGCTCTATTAGGAGTTGTTCAAAATTCGAAAGAGTGTTCGTTTATACTCTAACTCATGGTATGTGTATCAACTAGCCTTTGGCTATTCTATACAGGTTTTTAAAAGTGTCCAAGCATATGGTTTATGGTCATTTAGTCATAGACATATGCAGGGCACATGAGCTGGATATGGAAGGAGGGGCATAGAAGAGCAAAATCACACTAAAAGTGATCGAATCAAGAATTTTGAGTAATGCTCAATTTCATGGATTGAGGTGTGGAGAAAAGCCTAGGAATACAAAGTACATCAAACTAAAGCCAAGCAAGATCAGAATGAAGGATCCCAAGGCTATTGTACCAATGAGGAAAATTAGACCTGATGAGGAAGATCAAACTTTAGATGCTTTTGTGGCAAGTGAGCTGGAAAGAATAACCAAGCCTAGAGCTAAAAAAGGAGAACGAGAAAAGAAAGGTAGTATGAAGGAGGTCAGGAAGGACTCCAAGAAAGAGAAAAAGGAAGCTTAACGAGCTCAGTTCTAGTTATAATTCTAAAGAAGACAAGATCTTCTAAAGAAATTAAAGAAGATAAGAGGAAAGAGCTAACTAAGAAGGAGATTGAGGAAGAGATGAAGGAAGAAATGCCTCTAAAGAGAGAGAAGAAGAGGAAGACTGATGCAACTCAGCTAAATGTTGTCACTACAAAGGAAAAGGGAGCTACATCAATTCCTATTCCTAAAGCAGGTCAGCTAAAGAAGAAGTTGATGGTGAAAAAGGGAACAGGAGTTGCCCAAGATGTTGAAGAAGTTGAGAGAGTGAAATCTACTAAGAAAGAAAGAATTATTAAGAAGCAAGAAGAGATAGAAGCCATTATAAGGAGAAAGGCTGAAGAAGCAGCAGCAACAGCCAAAGCTAAGACTAGCACTGAAGAAGTTTTGCAGAAAGCTATGGCTAGCCTGGCTGAGAAGGAAGTGATAGAAGCTCTGGATGGACTAGATAATTAGGAAGAGTAGGAGGAGAAAGATGATGTGGTAGAGATAGAAGCTGTAGAAGTTAATGTGCTAAACTCTAACCAGCAGGTCACTCTGACTATTGAGGAAGTCAAGGAGATTAGGAAGGATAGAGGGCTGTTGAAGAGAATGAAAGTTGTAATTAATGAGAATAAAGGAGATTTGGATGACAAGGAGGAAGAAGCTATTGTAGTTGAGGACAAAGCTCATCTAACTGAGGATTCTCTAACTCAGGTCAGCGAGTCCGCTGTTGAAGGTGTTACTGTAGAGAAGGAGAAGGAGACTGAAAAAACCTTTATTTTTCCAAATACATCCACCCAAATACCACTCTCACCTATAAATATTTCTGCCGTACCCCTACCAGAAAGCCAAACACCATCCACATCAAGTTCAAGCCAAATCAACCAACCCTCTGACTAAAATAACCCAGACACTGACCAAACTGCAATCATACTATATCTTTCCCCGGCAGGATCTCCAGTGTGAGAAGTTTTATATTTGGAAGGCCCTCCATAGTTAGAGGACCTCTAATTATTGAAGATATTCTTGAACAACAATAACCACCACAATAACCTCAACTATAACCCCAATTCAATGCAAATGCTTCACTACTGGAAGACATAAGGAGGTTGGGAAGAGAAAGATTTCCAGGATTAGGGATAAATGCTGAAATTGATGCTGAAATAGCCAAATCTCTACTATCTGAGGATGTCCTGAGGAGAATTGCTAAGGCTGTTGAGCTTGTAAGAGGATTTATGGAAGCAGTTGAAGAAATGAAGGCACACTTGAAGTCTGTACCTACTCAGTTCTCTCTTATAAAAGCAATTATATCCCATGTATTGCCTTTATTATCAATTACAGGTAGGCAAGCTGGAGGACTGAAGTTGGAAGTCGCAGAGCTAAAGAAGATGAAGCTGAAGATCTATGAAATCAATTACAAAGTGCTGAATGATAAGAGGGATTTTCGCAATTTAATAATTGATAAATTCAATCCTTTACTAGAAGCTATGCTGAAGGTACTTGATGGATACAATATATTGAGCAAGGAGAATGATGAAAACACAACTCGCCTGAATGTAGTTGTAGATGGATTGAATGCTTTGATCATAGTGGTAACCAAGCATTATGGGTTACACACCGAGATGAGGAAAGTGAAGGAGGAGATGCTGGAAGGAGTGAAGAACTTAGAGGGAGCTGTGCTAAATGCCTTGAAGAGGCTTAATATTTTAGATGCTTTGAGTAGAGATATTGTGATGACAGATGCTGAACTGGAGCCTCATCTTCATCAGAAACTTGGTCACATTCAAGACCAAATCAAGCAAGTTCAAGCTCATGTCCTTAATGATGGAGAAGCCCTGGATAATATTCACAGTAAAGTATCTACTCATATTAGGAGGACTCTAATGCTTGAGCGCATCCTCAGAGAAAACAATCAAGCTAAAGCAATAGCATGTCTCATCCAGATATCCAAAGAAGGTTTAAATTCTCAATATCAGGTCAATCTATCTTAATCCCATGCTTTGGTAGGATTATTCACCTTTCTCAGAGAACAAGAAGCTATATCGCTAGAAATCTATGAGCTGCTTGTGCAGAACTTTTCATCAAATGTCTATGGTCAGCTAGAAACATTTAAAGAGTCTTTGAGCTCATTTGATCATCAAACTCAAGCCATTTTAGATGCAATGGCAATGGGGAAGAAGGATCACTAGAAGCGTGAGAAGGAAGAGAAGGAGAGAGATCAGAGGATTGTTGAATTTTCTTATAACCTATCTAAGGATCTGGAGCGCATTCAAAGAGAGTATACTGAGATAAGGAAGAGGAAATGCAAGAAGATCGCTCTACCTAAGGAAAAGAAGAGTAGGTGGGATCAGCAGGTTTATGAGTACAGAAGAGCTAACTTAAGAGCCCCACCAATGCCTAAAGATTAGAATAGATTTTATGTAATTTGTAGCACTCAAATGTAAACTTAGTATAGATTAATTCTTTGTTATCTGTACTCAAGTTATTATTAATGAAAGATTACTATTTCTATTTTAAGTTAAGATCCTCTTAACTTTATATATTCTCTGCTATATATATAGTAGCTCTGATCTATTGTAGATATATATGAGAAGTATTGAGGGATGGTGAACTCAGAAGACTCAAGAATTATGGGGGAGTTAGCATTCACTCTGAGTGAATTATAGATGCTGAACAAAGACAAATCAAGCATAAGCATAAGCTAACTTTGATATAAATATGTTATTGATTTAATTCTCGCTTAGTTAATTGCCATTGATCAAAATGGGGGAGATTGTTGAATCAAGCACAAGTTTGGACTGACTCAATGGATGACTCAGTTGTGCTTAAGTTTTGATCATAATAATTAAGTTAAGAATGGGATAATTAAATCAATAATGATGGTAAATTAAATAGTCTATGGTTGTAAAGGAGTTAGTAAATTCAAGGGTAGGATTTATAAGTCTCCGCTGACCTAGCTGTTTGCTTCAACTCTGAGTGGTTTTGGCTGAGTACTTACTTAAGTCACTGGCTTAATATTTTTCACTCAAAACACTTAGTATTTAGATTCAGTATCAACTGTGCTTTATGATGATATTTTTCGTTGAGTTACTTTAGGCCTCTTAAAGGTATTGACATTGCCTTTTAAGGTAATATGGCATCTTTGCTTTTAGGGTTGCTTTTGCAGGAACATTACTGAGACAAAGACAAAAAGAATTAATGCCTTGACAAGACCCAGTTTTATGAAGAAAATGACAAAGTCGTCCAATGCAAAGCTGTAATAAGTCAATTGCCACTTTGGGTAATTCTGCAGATTTACCAACCTTGTATCATGCACTCTGCAACATGTCAGAAAACCAGAGGAAATGGGATGAAGATACGTGGCAAGTCAGTGCGAGTTCTCTCTAATGGAAGACTAGGATCAAATGACAAAGGATTCAAATTGAAGCTCGAATTTCAATCTAACAGATTGAAATGTATTTCACAACAGTGCAATTTTATCTCTTAACGCATCAATTTAAAGAAGCAATGGGTGAATTGCTGAGCCGTCAATTATAAAAGACGCCAAGACAAGTTCAACGGCTACTTTCTCAATCCAACTATAAAAGGAGCAAGAAGGCAAGTGTTAGAACTTGGTGATTACGCCTGAATTTACCAGAAGCAAAAACTCTACCAAATTACAAGCTTTAATAAATTCTAGCAAGAAAAGCATAACTCAGCGAGAATCTGCTTACAACAAGAGAGAATAGTATAGATCAATCTATTGTAATATTAGATCACTTGTAACTGGATCAACGTTTCTATAAGTTGAATCCATCTCTTATTTTAACTCTTTTGAGTTGCGGATAGAAGAGGGTATTCTAGTCAGCGGGTGAGCAATTGCAGATTGGAGGGTACTTTCTGTAATTGGGGAATTTGTGAAAGTCTTCTCCGCGTAGGGTAAAGGAGTTGAGATTAGTGGATTAAAGCCGGGATACTCTCTCGGGACTGGATGTAAGCACAGGTTACCGAACTAGTATAAAATCTCTGTGTTCTTTACTTGCAATTTCCAGCTATTTCACTCAGCCAACTGACCTCACTTAGCCGTGCCAGTTAATAGCATGAAAAAGTTTTATAAGTTATTGAGTAAGTCATTCACCCCCTCTCTGACTCAATGAGTGTACGCATAGGGACCAACAGACTCTTAATTTCATAACTAATGTATGTTTTCTACCGGCTATTATAATGAGTAAACATATTTTTTTAATTGTATTTAAGGCTGATGTTATTGCGATATAACAGTTTGTTTTGAAACTCTATAACAAAGACTTTTGTTATTGAGTTTCAGTGTACCATTTTTTCCCTATCACTATTGTTTCAATCTTTCATCCTTGTTCTCTAATTTTTATTCTGGATATAATATTGCATTTCTGTTCCTGATCCAAGCAACCGGTTGAAGAAGCTGTTTAATCTTGGGAGAAACTACAAGTATCCTTTTAGGACAATGTCTTAGACATGACTCAGCTTAACGGTGTTGAAGTTTCTTTAACTTGTTTATAAATTTCTACAATATTATTTCTACATTATTTCTATTGATTATATTTATTTGTTTGGTGTAAGGTGAGGACCGAAACTCTATAAGATGATCATATCAACTAAGTGGAGGTGAAGTAACTCTGTGAGGTGAACACCTCAACAAGTTTGGCACTCCCAAATTCAAGATAGAAAAAAAGGATCAAATATATATTTATATTTATTTATTTTGTAATTGTTATGCAATAATTATCCCCTCAACTTTCAAAAGAAGTTTTAATAAAAAAAATTTCTAGATATCTCTAGTTTGATATATAATGCATGGAACTGGTGTCTTGTGGACTATGAACCAGAACTTGATAGATAAAATTTAACTTACAGAATATTTGGTGAAACATATAGTTTCTATGAACCAAATAAGTGTTATTGTAAGATAAGGATTTTACCATTTCACATTATACTAAGTACATTTCTGTTCATCGCGGTTTTGCGAGAATAGGCCATGCGTGTGTCTGGTCTTTCATAAGTGCTCTAGAGATAGTGCCAATATTATATCTCATAGAAGCGGCCCCACTTCACACTCACATAGGTGATATCATCAAGTGTATATTGCAATTTATACACCACTCATAAGAGCTATGAAATCTCATTAAGAGTCCTTTTGACTCAACCTCTCAAGATATGCAACATAGCACTGTTCACATATCTAGGATTGAGACAATGTTTATAGAGCTAGCAGAACTAACGGAAGGCTTGTTAATACCCATATGAACCTATTCCGTGGGATCTCCACTCATGTAGGTTGGGTTACCACCTTTCATTAATTTCAAATTGGCTTAAGTCCCATCCTCTCGGATGTATCAAAAATAAATTTCTTTTTCAAAAATTTATTTATCAAATATTAGTCAGATGATTTAATCAGAATCACTCTAGACTCAAATGGATAAAATTTCATCTTAATAATATGTCTCAAACGTATACGTATACTTTTGCCATTATAGGTCTTATTTCTTAAAATATATATTGCATCTTTGCAATCTCAATATATGCATGTGTATTAACACTTACTTAGAAAATTTTTCCAACCACTTAGTCTCATTATATATTTCAAGTCTCAAGCAACTAACTATTAGCATAACTTGCTTAGTTGGTTTTCATGTTATTGTTCTACCACCAAATGTGAGAACATAATCACTAATGAAATTATTCTCATATGAATTAAAAATTCACTCAACGTCATTGTTCCCCTCAAGAACAACGGAAATTCACTAATGAATTTCTTCTCATATGAATCAAAGATTCACTCAACACTATTGTTCCTCTCAAGAACAATGGAAAATTCATTATATAGAATACCATATTTTATGGTTCCTCTTAAATATTTTATAAGCCCGAATATGGCTTCTTAATTATCAACATTTAGATTATGTGTATATTTACTCACATAGCATATGCTATGTCTCAATGTGTGAAACTCATCAAGTACAAATGCATACTTCGATTTAGCCACTAGATTACTATTATCTTCCCTTGAGTATTGGAATCATAAGGGATACCCATATGATTTACATCATAAAATTCAAACTTCTCAAGAAGTTTTTCAATATAGTGTTCTTGTGTTAACAAGACACTCTCATTCATCCTTACGATTCTCATACTCAATATCACATTAGCTTCTCTTATATCCCTTATGACAAATATTGATGACAAGATTATCTTTATTCTATTGACAATATCAATACTCGGAATAAAGATAATCATATCATCCACATATAATCACATATATACCATTAATCACTTTAGTATAACCACATATATCCATCTCAAATGATCAAACTTATCAACTCATTATTTAGGTGCTAGTCAACCAAACACTTAAGAACTTAATCACCTTTCCATCCATGTCCAGGCTGTACATACCCCTCAAGTTGCACCATATATAAAACTTTATTTTGAAAGATAATTTTAACACCCAGGTAGTGAACTCAATTGTACAAGAAGCTATAGTAAAAATATAGAAGAATCATATTTATCAGAGCATAACAAAGATTTCCTTGTAGAAAATAAACATCACTTGCAACCAACTCCAGAGCATGAAATAAAATTTTAAAAGTTTTATTTATGAAAAAACCATTCACTACAAATGGGTCCAACTCCAGAGCCACCAATAAGAAAATCAAGTTCTATTTTTCAAGAATAGAAACATGCTCACATAATAATAAGCTTCATTCAAAACCTTTGATTCAAAAGATGAAATAGTTTTGCCAATAATAAAGGTTCATCTTTAATCAAACACTTGTAAAAATTTTCACCAAAAATTTCTTTTCAAAGTTCTCTTGGCTTTCCTCAAAATATCATTTTCAAACTCAATTTAAAAAATAGGTGCAACAGGGTAAACATCCGGAACAATACTTAAAAATGGAAGCCTCTTTAGCCTTTATTGAAAATATTCACAAAAAAATTTGTGTTCTTTGTCTCAAAGATATTATTTTCAAGCACATCTCACTATGTTCAACAAAATCTATGAACATACAAACATAAAATTTTGTACCTATTTCTCTTTATATAAGTTCAAGAATAATAACCTTAATAAGACACCCCACACTTTTGAATTTTTCAAATTAGGATGATAATCTTCTCATTTTCTCATATGGAGTCTTATCGGTTTCTCATGTGAAATTCTATTTGTATAGAAAACTTAACAAATAGTTCCACCAATAAATACCTCAAGTATATATCTAACATATTAAATATTCAACTCATGTACATATATACTCAATAATTCATAACATGTTCTCATATGTCTCTAATTCACTAAGAACTTAGAGTCATCAAATTCCAAGCTTAACACACCAAAATATGTCCATTAAAACACATTATAGTCACTAACTTTGCTAACAAAAATCTGCACAGTTTCAGATTTCATGAGCCCACTTCAACTCCAAATTTTAACATGTAAAAGTAGTTATTTGACAAAATTTTATCCTAAACATAAGTACATATGTTTCTTACGTTTCCAACGCCACTAAAAACATGTAAAACCGATTTGTATAACTAAAGTTATTCCACATACAATCAGCTGCGCTCAAAGTTGAAATTCCAGAAAAACGAGATTCTTATCTCAACTTCAATAAATTTTTAAAACAACTAAACAAAAGAATTTGGAAAACATTCCTTCTAAACATAACTTCGTCTATGTCTCATGAAACCATAAAAATAAAAATCACTCGAAACGGATATGTAAAACTCAAAAAAACTCATAAACAATCAAGAGTGTTCAAAACTGAAAAATTTCTGGCATATATAAAACAAAAGTTTTATCACAAATAAGGTATCAACAAACTCCAATAAACTTGAAATCAAGATTTCTCAAAATAACTTAATTCAAAACATATTGATCCACATAAAATATATCAAAACCTCATTTATTTCTCAACAAATAAATATTTTGATTCAACCCAAAAACTTTGAAGTATGAACTTATGAAATAAAACTACTCAAATTCATAAGCCTTAACTACCACAACACAAATATCACAATTCAACCAAATAGGCAAAAGAGAGCAAGCAATATAATTTATAATCTCAAAAAGATTAAAGACATTCAATGATTAATATAGCTCATTCTGACAATACAATATATTTGGTCATTACAACCTTGTCGGTCTCAAAAGTTACCTTCACTCCATTTTCACCTAAAAGGCTCACTAAAACCAATTTGGTTCAAATATTGGGATCAAGTAGCACCTCATTATGTGTTAAAGATATGAGCTTGAGGAGAACCTTTATTCTCCACTTTCAACTTGGGTGTATATGACTATGGAGATTTTTTATAAATTCTCACAAACGTGCCCTATTACTCCATAGCCAATAACCCACTCATTCATATCAATCACATCGTTTACTTGTGAAATGACTACAAAAATAATATCATCTACTTTACTATCAGTTGAGTAGGAATGTCACATTTTATAACTCTTTTCCTCTATTTAGAAGCATGGTGGTCACATGTATAAAAATTCCCCTTTTATATTATTGAAGGTTTTATTACTTTTGAGCATATAACCATAGAGAAATTTGTACCTTTTTCCTTAGCGAGGATTGGTCTCCATAATGTTTTTGCCTTTGAGACTATCTCGTTCCCCTTAGTTATTCCGATCTCCTTCCAATCGACTTTCTTTAGCCCAATGACAATTTTTGCTTACGAGCACCCTCATAATGTATTTGAAAATCAAAGATTCCAAAATCTCATTAGCTTCAACTTTCAAAAAATGGCACAAATTTCAATTTTTATAAATAAACAAATTAGCTTATAGTGGAGTAGTTAGTGGAGGAACAACTACTCTCATAGTCTCAACAGAATTGAGTTCTCATAGGACAAGCATAATTTTCCATTAGGGAGTATCCTTTAAGATTGTTGGAGAAATTTGCTCTTTTGGGCGATCTAAAGTATGATCCGGAGTATGATCTGGAGGCACTGGTTAAGCAACACTTTCTGGAACTGTTGCAGTAGCTAAAAAAAGGCATCTTTATCTCTGATTAGAATATGTTGTTGTAGATCAGAAACTGGACCAAAGGCAACACTTTTTGGTCAAAATCTGTTGCAGTAGATCCGGAGTCACTTGGAACATCACTAAAATAACAAGAACAAATTCTTAAGTGTTAGGATGAGTTGAGTTGAGTAGGAGACTCTGTCCTTAAAGGATATTTCGTAGTTCCTTATAGGATTAAACAACTCCTTCAAACTTGATTTGAGTTTGGGTACAGGAATCAGAAATGCGTGTATATATCCAGAAAAATAGAGGAGGGAGAGAGTGTAAAATTAGACTGTCTTCTCACAAAAAAGGAAAACCCGCCAACCTTTTTATAGTATATCAAAAGAGTTGTTACAAAACAATAAATAAAAAGCCTTTAAAACCATAACCGACGGCAGTTACAAACACTTAATCAAAATATAGCTGTTATAGAATTAAACACAATTAAAACTGGTTTTATGAAGGAAATAAAACCAATAACGGTCTTCATAAATATTTTGACCAAAGGTATTTTTCTCAATAAAAATATCACAAAACATTCTTTTAAAAATAACATAATATTCTCATTTTCCCAACATAATCTGCATCAACTATTTTTTATCGTCAACGCGATTATCTTCTTCAAGCATTGATCTCTTGCTACATATCTTAATCTTGATAGTTTTACAACTGGGTTGTACTTCATCAACCTTTATATAAGATACTTGTTAATCTTTCGCAGTAGACACCCAGATCTATCTATGTACAACAAGATCATTTCAGATCTACACTACAGGTTGATGTTATGGCATAGGTAGATATTCTTATGGTTGTAGATATTCGAGATCGTTAGTTGGGGTTGAAAATTTTGGTTATACTGTTTATCTTCTGTTTCCAGATTAAGTCTTGCCTAAGGGCATGTTTGTCTTGCAACAATAGCAAGTTTAGTTTGTTTGTGTTTAGTTGTGTTCTTTCCGGTGTTTTAATTTCGGTTAACTTTTTTTTTCATATTTTTAGACAAGTCTATGTTTATCAGTCTGCAAATCACACTACACGATTTGTAGATTAAGCATGATTATTCGATATGTAGAGGGATTTTACTTTATGTTTGTCCACTTTTAATTAGGATTGTAATTGCTTCTAATTTCATATAATAGACTATATTTTTCAGTAAAAAATATATTTTCGTTGATGTAAATATAAATTAAATTCCTAAATCGCAAATATATAACTCAAATATATACTTATGGGTACATTAAATTTATTTATTAATATTAAACAAAATACTACTAGATACATAATTCAAGCCACAAGTTTAATTTGGGAAAAAGTACGCAAATATACTAAAATTCATTAAAAATTTTCAGTAAAAGTTTGGTCAACAATATAAGAGTTTAAATTTGATAAAATCACTAACATTTATATGTTCCACTGCATTCTACAAATATTACATACGTTTCACATGTTTTTTTTAATTTTCTTAACTTATTTTGTATTTATCTCTCAAACTGTTTATTTTTTTAACATGTCGCTCTGAACTTTTTTGTTCGTCTCATTTTTATCTTTGAAACGCCATCCATTGTGATATTTTTTTTCAATTTTTTTTCCAAACTTTTTGTCACCTGGTAAAATGTTGTTATAAGGTGGTTTTTTTTTGATTTATTCCATAAGATAAATTCTTATGAATTTGGTTCTTCACACCTGGTATTTTGCTGGTATGATGTGGTTTTTGTTTGATTGTTTTTATAAAATGCATGTTTATTAGTTTATGCCTTCACACCTAGTATAAATCTGGTATTTTGCTGGTATTTTGCTGGTATAAGCTTGTTTTTGTTTGATTTCTTTTATAAAACATGCTTATGTTTGGTTTCAGTTTTCCAGAACTGATATTTTGCTGGTATGAGGTGGTTTTTATTTTAAAATACATGTTTATTAGTTTATTTCTTCACAAAGTATAAATCTGGTATTTTGTTGGTATAAACTGGTTTTTGTATGATTTCATTCATAAAAACATGCTTATGTTTGTTATTTTGCTAGTATTTTGCTGGTTTTGCGGGTATTATATAAAGTGTGAAAAATCAGCATTTTATCAGCATTTTACCAAGGAATTTTTTGTTTCACACCTTATAAAATGCTGGTATAATGTTGTTTTTTCACACCTTGTATAATGTTGGTAAAATGCCAGTATAATGCTTGTATCATCTGTTACATATCTTCAAAAAATAAAAACTCGAAAAAAGTATATCATCATATATTACTTTCGAAGATAAAAACGAGACGAACAAAAAACTCTACAGCGGGATATCGAAATAATCAATGATTTGCGAGATAAATGTAAAATAAAATAATAAAATACATAAATAAAAAAGGAATCGTGTTTTTGGGGCAAGAAGGAGGAACAAAAATATTGAAAAGAGAAAGTTTAAAAAGTTTTAAAACGGTTATTTATAAAAGTAGAGGGCAACGAGGTAAATATTTTATTCAACCCTTATATTTCATTTAATTTAATTTCCCTTTAATTTGTATATTCAGATATAGTTTAGTTGTAAGGGCATTTCACACCTATTGAGAGGGTTAAAGTGCAAGTCCTGTGAAGGGGAAAAATTATATATATTATTGGGTATTTAATATCCTTCTGTAATCTAACGGTTGAATATTTATGAGAGTGTATTTATATATTTTTTCATTTTAATTAAATAGTCCCTCATGAATACTCAACCGTTGGAGTGGAGAATGGTATTAAATACCCGGTAGCATGTATAAAAGCCCCTTTGACGGAAATCGTTAAGAGACGGATTCGAATACTTACCTATTTCTCTGCCCGAGATCGAAGAACGCCACAATGACACCATTCGTATGCAAAATCATTGACTCACCCATAATATATCGGAATTAAGTCGTTATTCACTACTTTAAAATTTAATGAAGAATCAATGACAAATCTGAGATTTTAACGTTTTTAGGAGAGAGAATGTGTATCTACGTATAAAAGGAATCAAATGAAAACTAATTTTTCATTCTCTTTATTTCTCCTGTTCACGTGATTGATATTCTGAGATACACGGCCAACACATATATCTTTGGTCCTTAACGGAGAAAATTAATCGTATATAACTCCTTTAAGTCCTTATATTTATAATAAAAGTTTATAAATTTATTTTATTTTTTAATTAAATTTAATTATTTATATTGAATCGGATCCTTTGATTCAATTAACTCGCTTAAGAATGGATCGGATATTTTCAACACCCTTATTAAATGGGAATATGGTTTAAACATATGAATAAGAATCGGAATGAAAAAAGTAGAAATATTTTTAATTTACTTATATATAATTGATTTTAGAATAATAACCATATTACTCTTAATCAGTTTGAGTAATTACCATAATTACAAAAACAAGGAAACAAATTAGCGATAGTAGACTTACAATATATGATCAATTAATTGACAATCAAAGAAATATTGCATAACATAGATGAATAATTGGTATTGGGTTGATAATTTGATTGGCATGAATCTTACCAGGACAGTAATAGGATTTTCTAAAATGTGATTACTTTATCTTTTATAAAGTAATCACTATTTAGTCTATAACCACTGTTGAATGAGTTAAATTAAATTTAATCCGATAAAAATATTAAGTAAAATAATAGTTATTTTATAAAAATATATAAATTTAAAATTAAAATTAATTACATAGCAGGTAGAAGGTCAACTTACAAATTTTCTTGTTTAAAGAAAAAATTCTATCATTAATAGTTTTTGGTGATATCCATTGTGATGCAGCATCTTGTACATAAGAACTTACAAGATCATAAAATTAAAAAGGAATATCTACCTGTTTTGGCAATATACGTTTCAAATCTATGCTTATTACCCTTTATGTTGCTTTTTTTTAATAAAGAGCACATGCTAAGAGAGTATTCTAGTTAATTTTCTAAAAATATGTATTGACTTAAAAATTACATAATTTGTGAATTTGTCTTAGATGTTAAACACCTTATAGATACCAATCCCTGCACCATATGTAAAATTCTTTTTTTTTTTTAAATATTTTTTTACCTCATTTAAACTTACATTAAATGAAAATAAAAATCTCCAACCCACTCCGAATGTGACTTAAATTTGGGATCTCTAGAGATCGAAGCTTCGGTATTAGCCACTAAGCCAACACCTCAGTTATAAAATTCATTATGATAAGGGTAAAAATAAAAAAGTAGTTATTGATGACATATGTTTTTTTCATCAATTTTCAGGCGGAATTTAGAATCATAACTGATAGTAAGGCATACAAACCCAAATACCAACAAGGCCCATTAAGCCCTTCTAAGGTGCTTGTCCACCAAGCTAAAAGGACAGAGACACATGTCATGTATACAGCCATCCCTTAGCCCTCAAGGCTAGACACATGGCTATCATCCAGCGGTCACTGCCCCCTATATAAACGGTAATGGCACACATCCCTAGGTAATCAACTACTCACTACTCTCCCCCTTTTAGCGATATTTACGTCACCCTCTCCCTAGTACTAACTTGAGCGTCAGAGAGGCCACGTCGGTACACACCGACCTAGCCCTCTAATAGTTTGCCACCTATGCATGCTGTCCCAGTCCAGAAGGAGCCGAGTCGATCCTGTGTCCCGAGTTCCGCGACATCAAATTAGTGCGGTGAGCGTGGACCAAACACAGCGACCGGTTGTTCAATATTGAAGTCCCGTACTTTCTATTTCTTTAGTTTCAAATATTGACTGTAGCAATGGAAGATGTAGCGAAGAAAAAACTCGTCCTCAAGTCAGCAGTAACTAAGGTTGATACGAAGGCACCTCCGGAGTCGACGAGCGAATTGACAACGCCCATGAAATAGACCTATGCTTCCGGAAAGGTCATCGAAAACTTCGTTCTGGGGCTAGAGTTTGATGCTCAGATTGATGCGATGGTAGCAAAGCCCGAAGCCTCAAATGACCTGAAGATCCTGGCCACGATGACAAAGCATGTAACACCCCGGGTTTGACCGACTGCCCCCATAAACCAACACAAGTCTTTCCAGTGAGCTTTGTCCTCACTCGCCCACTTCCTGGAAATTTCTTCCCAGGAGGTCACCCATCCCGAGATTGCTCCAGGTCAAGCACACTTAACTTTGGAGTTCTCCCGAGTAGGTTCCCAAAAAAAAGGTGCACCTTATTGGTGTATAGCTAGTACCAACCAAATCTTTTAAGGCTCTCTCAATTGTAATGTCCCATACCATCACAATCTCGAAATTCTTAACCGTTCTCAATTGTACCATCCCATACCAGCACAATCTCGAGACCCTCTCTTTCGGGTGTGGATTCGATTCATTCCTGTCCCCATCGACATACTTCATGGCCGCTCTTTGCTCAGGTCTTCTACCCCGGTGCCACCCCTCTTCGGACCGGGTCGTTACAGGCCCACCAGCTTCCGCCTGGTTCGTCCCCGAACCACACCGTACTAGGAGAGGGCTGGCTCTGATACTAAACTGTAACACCCAGGGTTTGACCGACTGCCCCCACAAACCAACACAAGTCTTTCCAGTGAGCTTTGTCCTTACTCGCCCACTTCCTGGAAATTTCTTCCCAGGAGGTCACCCATCCTGAGATTGCTCCAGGTCAAGCACGCTCAACTTTAGAGTTCTCCCGAGTAGGCTCCCGAAAAGAAGGTGCACCTTGTTAGTATAGGTAGTACCAATCAAATCTTTTAAGGCTCTCTCAATTATAATGTCCCATACCATCACAATCTCAAAATTCTTAACAGTTCTCAATTGTACCATCCCATACTAGCACAATCTCGAAACCCTCTCTTTTGGGTGTGGATTTGGTTCATTCCTGTCCCCATCGACATCCTTCACGGCCGCTCTTTGCTCAGGTCTTCTACCCCGGCGCCACCCCTCTTAGGATCGGATCGTTACAGGGCCACCAGCTATCGCCTGGTTCGTCCTTGAACCACACCGTACTGGGAGATGGCTGGCTCTGATACTAAACTATAACACCCCGAGTTTGACAGACTGACCCCACAAACCAACACAAGTCTTTCCAGTGAGCTTTGTCCTCACTCGCCCACTTCTTGAAAATTTCTTCCCAAGAGGTCACCCATCCCGAGATTGCTCCAGGTCAAGCACGCTCAACTTTGGAGTTCTCCCGAGTAGGCTCCCGAAAAGAAGGTGCACCTTGTTAGTATAGGTAGTACCAATCAAATCTTTTAAGGCTCTCTCAATTGTAATGTCCCATACCATCACAATCTCGAAATTCTTAACCGTTCTGAATTGTACCATCCCATACCAGCACAATCTCGAAACCCTCTCTTTTGGGTATGGATTTGGTTCATTCCTGTCCCCATCGACATCCTTCATGGCCGCTCTTTGCTCAGGTCTTCTACCCCGGCGCCACCCCTCTTAGGACCGGGTCGTTACAGGCAACATATGTAACACCCCCTTTATTTGGGAGTGCCACAGTAACTATAATCACCCAATAAACAACTCTACTCCATTATATGAAGTTCAATACTTATAGATTACATATGTACAAATACAAATATAGCATTCCAAACTCCAAATTATTCTCCAAATATTTCTCAATGCCACTTTACATTTCTCACACTATCTAGTACATGCCATTATTCTACAAACCATAATATTACATTAAAATAAAAATCCACCTTGAGTCTTTCCTTATTTGCTCTTCAAGCTGATCCACTTATTCCTCTTTGGTCCAAGCTATCTACAAGTTCTCCACCTACGTGTAGAAAAAAAACTACACGCTAAGCAATTTGCTTAGTGGTGTCCATAAAAGAAATACAACAACTTTGAACATTTTTAAAATAGAAATAAAGTATATTTATAAGTCAAAAATAAATTAACCAACTTTATGAAATCAAAACACAAAACTTATATTATAAACCTTTCTAAGTACAATTAAATTTATATCCAATTTTCCCAAGCACTTTAACCATATATTGCCCAAAGTAAACAAGTCATGAATAACGATAAAATGGATACGGGAGCGGACAAGCCCGAAGCCAAAGCTTCAAAATCAATGTATCGGTCAAGCCCGAAGCCGAAGCTTCAAAATCAATATATCGGTCAAGCCTGAAGCCGAAGCTTCAATACCAATATATATTTATCAAAATATCGGCCAAAGCCCGAAGCCAAAGCTTCAATTGTTTGTACAGTACTGTACCCCCCTTTATTGGCGCCAATCTACCCTGACCCGTATTCTACTCATTTAATAAGGGCAATAAATTAAAGTAACATCTTAAAAATTTCAGTATAAACCATCAATCATAATTCAACATAACTTTAGTAATCAAGAAATTCAAATCCTAAATTTTAAAGCATCAAACTTCAATTAAAACACAATAAAATCAACATTCATATTTTTCCAGAAATTTCTCGATGCGGTTCCCCCAACATATCTATTAACTCATCCATGAGAGAGCCTAGGAGGTCGACGGCCAGATCCGACCACACCACAGCCTCCAAACAGGCGATTGAAGAGATTGAAAAGAACCTAGCCCCAAAATGGGCTGGCGATGTCATAAAGAACATTAAGGCACTCCTCGCGGACATGGGAATGGAGCCAACTATTCTGGAGATCAAAGATGCAGAATTCCCATTCTCACCTGAGATTTTAAGGGCCAAGTTCCTTGACTACTTCAAATGGCTGAAGCTAAGAGACTACAATGGCACCGGCGACCCGACCCTTCATGTTAAGAATTTCAGGCAGAAAATGGCAACTACCAGGGCAACCGATGCAATGCTATGTAAGATCTTCCCGACAACCCTTGAAGGACTAGCTACCTTCTAGTTCGAGAATCAAAAGCCAGGGTCAATCACCAACTTTAAAGCAACGATAAAGGACTTCCTCATGTACTTCATCACATCGATCCCACCTTCTAAGACTGTCCTAGACTTGCAGCTAATGAGGCAGGGTCAAAACGAAACACTGGAAGACTTCATGGATGATTCTAAAGAGCTACCCTTGAAGTGAGAGGATGCAGCATCAACATTGCCACGGATATCCTGGCAAGCAATTGCAGAAACATAAATCTTAAAAAGGATCTGCTCACTAAGAGGCCGAAGAGCTTGGCTTTAATGATGAAGAAGGTGTGGGAGTGGGTAACTTATGAGGCCCATGAGAAAGGCACACCGACACATAAGCAAATAGGTCGACAGCCGAGCCCACCTTAGTCTAATAGGTTACCCCCAAGGCTGCCTAGATAAGAATACAAGTGCCGAGATCTCCCTAAGGATATGATCCCTTTGAGAGCAGATCGAAAGGAGGTACTGTAATGGATAGAGAAGAACCAACAGTACATTGAATACTCCCTAAAGATTAAAAAACTAGGAAAACCGGGCACCTACTATGACTTTTATAAATCAGAGGGCCGTAACATCAAAGAGTGTCGTGAATTGGCCATCAAACTCAATAAGAGAGCGGTTGAAGGAAAGCTCGATCACGTCTTGCAGGTCCACGCCCACATCGAATACAAGAGGAATGCATAAATAAGCATCAACCTGCTCTCATAGAGAGAGCGGCTGATGCTCCTCCCGCTCGAAGAGGAGTTATCAACATCATCTGTGGCGGACCCACATTAAAGAAGCACAAAGCATCACCAGTCAATAACGCCATTCCAGATAGAGGGGTGTACTACTCCTTCAGTAACGTACCCAAGCCTACCCCATATCAGGATGTCCTGGTGGTCGAGATGGTGATCGAAGGGTATTGATAGACATCGACAGTTAGGTCAACCTGATGATTCATTCCACATATAATGCCCTCGAATTGGATCCAAAGAAACTTTGAATAGGGTAGGATCTAATCCTAGGTCTCGGACGACATGCAGTCAAGGTCATAGGGTCGATCATATTATAGGTTGCCTTAGGGGATGATTCGATCCAATGACGATCACAGGCGAATTCTTAATCATGGACATGCCCCTGGCATACAACATTATCCTAGGAAGTCCGGTCCTGGTTGAATCTAAGGCGGTTATCAACTTATGTTATTTAATGATGTAAATTCCTACAAGGCAAGGAATGGCAACCATCAGGGGAAGCCATAACATAGCACGAGAAACACATTTATCTTCAATACGGGCTGAGCTGACCCACAAGTCCGAAGAGAGCCTACCTAACAAGACTGAACTCCACGGTTGACTAGAGACCCTACTTTTAAGCCAAGATATGGAGGTATTCATCTCGACGGACATGAGCCCTCTAACAAAGGCTACCCTGGCCGAAGTACTCAGGAGGAATGAAAATTCATTCGCTTGGACCAAGGCTAGCGTAAACTGCATCGATCCTAGAATCATGGAGTATAAGCTCAATGTTGATCCTAAAGCCAGCCTGGTTAAGAGGAAACGAAGGAACCACAGCCCGAACAAGCAGCACACTATCGAGGAAGAGGTGGAAAAACTCCTCAAAGTGGGCCACATCTGAGAAGTTCAATATCTGAACTAGATGGTAAGTGTAGTGCCGGTTAAAAAACCCAGCGGAGCATACCGAATGTGTGTAGATTTCATCGACCTAACAAAGCATGCCTAAAGGACAGTTACCCACTTCCAAACATCAAATCATTGGTAGATGCTACCGCACACTACGAGTATTATTCCACGGTGGACATGAAGGTAGGGTATAATCAAATCTCCATGGCCAAGGAGGATGTAGAGAAAACTTTATTTGTAACACATGAAGGGACATATTGCTATAAAGTCATGGCATTTAGTCTAAAGAATGGAGGTACGACCTACCAACGGCTAGTCATAAAGCTATTTGAGGGTATGATGGGCAATACGGTAGAGTTGTATATCAATGACATGATCATCAAAAGCAAGACGACCGATGCACACCGAGCCGACCTTGGAGAGGTGTTACCCATCCTGAACTAATACCAACTAAAGCTAAACCTGGAGAAGTGTGCCTTTGGCATAGCCGCGGGTAAATTTTAAGGATTTCTAATCTCCTATAGAGGAATAGAGGTGAACCCGGACAAGATTAAAGCCATAATGGAGCCACAACCACCCAGGATGGTGAACGATGTTTAGATATTAAACAGGCAAGATCAATGCCTTAGGCCAATTCATATCATGCTCAGCAAGATGATGCATGCCTTTTTACAAAACCTTTAAAGGTGCAAAGAGCTTCAAATGGATGGACGAATGTGATAAGGCCTTCGACTAGCTAAAATATTTCATATCATCCCCGCCATTACTAAGCTGACTTATCCCCAGAGAGTGCTTGTTTCTTTACATCAGCACCTTTGAAGAGGTGCTAGGCATGGCCTTAGTCAGGGAGGAGAAGATAGAGCAGTATCTCATGTACTATTATAGCAAGGTTCTTAGAGATGCCAAACTAAGATATCCCCGCCTCGAGAAAGTCGCCTATGCTGTCATCATTGCATCTCAAAGACTAAGGCACTACTTTAAATCTTATACGATTGTCGTTTGAACTGACTTGGGTCTTAAAAAAGTGTTGCAGCACCTAGAAATGTTGGGCAGGTTACCTGAATGGGCTGTGAAATTATTGGAGTTAGATGTCCCTTTTGAACTAAGAAAAGCCATGAAAGCCCCAGCGCTAGCAGACTTCATACAAGAAGCACCGTCGCTCGAACCTACCACGCTGATGAAGGAAACTTGGAAAGTCTTCTTTGATGGAAGTTCGACTAAGGGACAGGGTGGTGTAGGTGTGCATATAAGGGGACAAAATGGTATAACCATTAACCAAGCAGCTAGACTCTTCTTCACGACAACAAACAATGCAGCCGAGTACAAGGCATTCATCCTATCCCTACAGCTGATCAAGGCAATACAACCGAATTGAGCCTACGTCTACAGTGACTCAAAGCTCATAGTTAACCAGTTGGGCGGAGGATATGCAATAAAGGACACGACGATGCAGCAGTACCTTGGCCTGGGTCGAATACTCATCGATAAGATAAATTAGACGGGAGCCAAAATAGAAATCTGGCACATATCAATAACTCAAAACACTGAGGCAGATAAATTGGCAAAAGTAGCATCAAATCTCAGTAGAGACAATCTTATCCACTGTACCATTGGTCTCATCGACTGATCCAGCATTGGTGGAAGCAATGCCTTGGTCATCTCAGAAGACATTGAGTCGATGGAGGAATGGTACTCCCCAATATAGAGATACCTGAAAGACTCCATTCTCCCGAAAGATGAAATGGAGGCGCAACAGATAGTAAGGAAATCGTTTCAATATTCGATCCTCGGCAATCAGCTATACCGCCGGTCATTCAGCCACCCTTGGAAGAAATGCTTGGGAAAGAGAGATACCGACTATATCTTATATAAAATCCTCGAGGGAATCTATAGAGGCCACAAAAAGAAGGACGCCGTGGTCAGAAAGGACAAACTTCAGGGTTTCTACTGGCTTACGATGGAGCTAGACTCTAAAGAAATGACAGAAAAATGTAAACCATGCCAAGCATATGCCAAGAACATCAGAGCACTGCCCACGGAAATGACTGCTATTTGGGCAGTCTGGCCTTTTTCTACATGGGGAATGGATATCGTCGGACTGCTACCCGTAGCACAGTACCAGAAGAAATGGGTCATCATCACGGTCGACCACTTTTTAAGAGGGGTCGAGGCCTAAGCCATATCCACAATCTCCCTGAATCAAGTCATACAGTTCTTCAACAAGAGTATTATCACTAGGTTCAACACATGATAACGGACAACGGCACGTAGTTTAACTGTGATGCATTTAAAGCATAGTGCTGGGAACTTAAAATCAGGCTTTAATTCTCTTTCGTGTTATACCTCCAGTGTAATGGCATGACTGAAGTAACCAACAGAACCATCATGGATGGAATCAAAATAAGGGTACTCAAGAGCGGATCGAGCTGGGTTAATGAGTTACAAAATGTCCTTTGGTCCTATCGGACCTAGCTGAGAACGGCAATTGGAGAAACACCCTTTGCCCTGGTATATGGGACCAAAGCTATAGTATCAGTTGATATAGGCACCCCTAGCGAGAGAGTGTCACACTATATCAGCCCCACCAACAATAATGGCACACTAAGGTCAAATTTAGATGACCTAGAAGGACGACGAAACCAAGCATAGGCCAAAACGGCCGCCTATAAGTAGAGGGTTGCATCGGCTTTTAACAAAAAGGTAAAACCCCAAAGCTTTCAATTGGGAGAACTTATGCTTCGATCGACTGAAGCTTCGAGGACAAGGGTAGGTCAAGGCAAGCTCATCATAAATTGGTAAGGACCCTTCAAGGTCGCCTAAAAAATCGGGCTTAATACATACAAGCTTCAGGATATGGAAGGAAACATTATGCCTCGGACATGGGATGCTGCGACTTTGAGAAAGTTTTTCACCGGGGAGTATACCATCAAGTAATCGATAGTTTTATTTTTAAATTAGTGTTAGCGTCATTTGTGAGTGTGTCTTTGGTTGCCTTTGTCTTGTTTGGGGTTAGTCCTATGTGAATGTCAGTTTTGGGTCGGTCGTTTATAGCTTGTAGTATTGGTGTAATGTTAGCATGTTTTCGTTTGGATGTACTCCTCGATATATTTTAATCAAAGATTCAGAAGTTCGTTCAGTTTTTCTTCAAGCATCGCATAAAGCCTGTTGCGTAATAAGCTAGGCAACCCTAAGCAGGGTTCCCCCATTACTACAAGAGCATAAATGTACATGTTCAACTTATAGCGGGCAAAGCAACCCCAAGTAGGGTTCCCCCCCACATCAAAAAAATTATAATTCAATATGTAACGAGCAAGGGAACCCCAAGCAGGGTTTCCTTTACATTGAAAAGAAATCAATAACACATCGAAGCCTAAAAAGATTGTTCATAAATTGACTTATTCAAATTTACACATCTTTGGGGGACCGAGACAGAGCATCATTCTCGGCCTCTCCCATCTTACTAAGATCTGGGGTAGCATACGAGTGATAAGATATAACATTATCTTCATCTTCCTCGTCCTCGCCTTGCTCACCCTCATCTTCTTGAACATCGGCTTCCTCTTCATCACCCCTGAGTTTGAACAGACGAGTGTCCTCAGACTAGGGTGTCAGTTTAGCATCGACCTCAGGCTCGGAAAGGAGGGCCAAATCATCTAGCTTCGAAGTAGGGCGCCTAAACTTCTCCTACACCTTTTGAAGGAAATTGGAGTGGTAGTTGACTTTGTAGCGCAGCAACTGACCCTGCACTACCAATTCCTTCTTCTGAAAGTTATGCTTCAAAGCCTTATTGTGCTTCTTGTAAAATTCATGGCTCACTCTCATCTCATCCAAGTTCTTTATGGCCACATTTGTCTCGTTCTTCAACCTCTGCACTTTAGCCTCTAAGACACCCTTATCCTTCTTCAGGGCATCCAGCTCCTCAGCATGCTTTTGCCCGATCTCCTTGGCAGTAGTGGCCATCTAGTCTTGTAGAGCCTTTAACTCCTGCTCTGCCTTTAGGGCCTTCATTTAGATATCATCTCTCTCCCTTATTAGCCTAGAAACTTTATCACTAAAGTGCTTCCTCGAGCTCTGAAGAGTAGCAATATCCCTATCCTTCTCCGCCAAGGCCTCAACCAGATACACCGCATCGGACAAGGCCTAAACTAAACAATAAAATAAAACTTCAAGGCAAAGTAAACAAGGCAAAAATGACTAGCAATAAGAGCGATGCTTACGGTGATAAGGTTAGCCTGGTGGCAAAAGGCATGATGGTTGGCCTTTTCTTTTTGCTGCCTCTCCACTTTTGATGGGAGACGCATGAAGCTAGTGAAGTCCCTGATGACTAAGTCATTCTCCAGCTTCACATCCGAATCAACGGTTAACTTCTACATTTGTCGATAAAAAAACACACGCATAAGTTAAGGAAAAGGGAAGCAGGGAAAATATTAAAATCTTACATCGGGAGGTGACATGTATATCCCTCGACTCGGTGCATGGATGATCTCCTCGGCACCAGTCACCTCCTTTCCTTCTCACTAGCACCTGACCTAGGCTTCTTCAACCTCAGAGCTTCATCGGTCACCTTTTAGTCCGAGTCAAGGCAGATAGCATCGGCTGATCTCTAATTTATAGCCTTGACCCGGTCGGTCACATCAACAACCCCATCAGGGCCAGGCGGTGGGATCGGATTCTCCTCTATCGACACAACAACATCCCTCGAATCTCCTCTAAGAGCAGGCCGACGGGGGGGTATAATGGCCGCCCCCATCAAGTTACCTCCCTCAACTGTTGCGGCTTCCGACTCCTTATCTTTTCTTGGCTTCCTCTTCTTAGGCCTCACTATGACTGTGAGAATATTAAAGTAATCGTCTTTATTGGACATACCTGCACAATGAGACGATCATTACCTTGTGGAGCGACAGGCTCAACACCACCACCACCCTCGACCCTTTGAAGTTCGAGCACATCATCCTCCACCTTAACATACTTGCTATGGTTTGTAGTCAACAGATGAACAGCATCGGTCCACGCTAGCTTCGTTACCCTAATGCGTGATCATAATGCAGACTTGCTAGCGAGTGAGTAGGCCATCGGGTCTCCATGTGGCAGGATTCCCATGTTGAGTGTTCCACTTCACGGGGAAAGGCCAGCTACAATGCCTATAAAGGGTGCTCTTCCGGTATACTATCTTGGCATCAGTATCCAAGTTAACCTAGAACCACTTGTCTTTGAAACCCTTCACAGAATCCTTTCGGTGAATAAGCTTTCCCATCTTAAGCCGACCCCAACACCAATACAAGCAGTTGCCCGACCCGGTCTGTACCGGATGATAAAATTGTCGAAAAACGGCACCATCGAGCCACAGATTGAGATCCTGGCACAATTTTATGACCAGCAGCAACTCCATCATAGCGTTATAGGGCAGACCCTAAAGTCCCTCAAAATGGAACAGATCAGCCTACCTAGAGGGAGCTTGAACCCCCACGTAATGTGCTGCTTAAAGATGGCGAATGCGTCAAAAGGCAGTATATCCATCCTATTCTTTAGGGTCGGAATGGTGCCGTAAGCACCAGGACGGCCGTCCAACATAACCCCCATATAATGGTTGACCAGATCCTAGCTATCAATGACAGAGTACACACCACAACATTCCGAGAAGTTGCCATAGATTTGGGAACGTCATTATTCGGCAGTGGATTTATCACCTTTAAATTAAGGTACGATGGGGAGAAAACAGTCTCCTCCGTATACGCCTCCGTAACCCGCTCCTCCGACTGAAAACTATACGACCTATTAGAGTCTTTAGAGGACCACCATCAACCATTCTAGGAATATGATAATCACGAATGACCTAAAGCAGAGGCTTTGGAATCGAGATGGTTGTGGCAGAATGTGGCGGCGGTTGAACCGATGCTGAGGCGGAGGTCGAACCAGTGGAGGACAAGGACGTCGAACCTGAAGAAGAAGCATCTTGCACATCCATATTATAAAATCAAACTTACCGATGAATGAAAGAAGCCAGCATAAAATGAGTAGAGCAGTAGAAAGCTTAAAGAGTGAGGAGTGAGGAATTTAGAAACGACTCCATTATTTATAAGGAAAAAGAGTGACAAAATTCGAAACGTTGCCTCAAAAGCTAAACCGTCAGGTAATTATGACCTAGAGAAGCCTAAGCGATAGCGTACTCAACATGCTGAAGATGAAAAGACGCGCGTAAAGCTTACGCGAAAGAAAACACACCTATCAAAACATAAGTATAGAAGCTACAGATCGACCATCTCTCAGAAAGGCAAAACGGATCAGCAAATTAAAGCAAGCAATAAAAGACGACTGATGCAATATACAAAATGCAACTTTATTCATATAACATAAACTGAGCTCACAACGGCCGAGCTCGTAGCCTTAGTAGAACCGACGACTACATTCATAAGATATAAAACTGAGCTCACAATGGTCGAGCTCGTGGCCAACAAAAAGGAAAATAGACTACCACCGGAACCCCCAAGGGAAGATTTTGAGTGGTAAAAAATGGAAAGTTGGGGAAGGATAATAGGCCGAAGCGTGACCGGCAGTAGATTCCTTGGAAATACAAGAAAGCCAAGGAAGTACCTTTCACCAGGGTGGGCACAAGGAAGTTTCCAATGCCACCACTGGCCGACGCTCGGATACTACGTCCTCCCCTGGGCAAAGCCAAACACTCTACGTTCGCCCTTGGGCAAAGAAAAGTCTTCAAACCGACCCGCTAATTCGATGTGCAAACCATCAGGAGGTCGACGCCCAATCACCAAAACACTGCAACCCATGACTGATCTACCAGAAAGAAAGGCAAGGAAGAGCTTCAGTTAAACCACTAGTGAGTGAATGAGGTGAAACAACAGTTTACCCCCCCCCCCCATTTATAGGTATAGAGAGAGTAAAGGCCCGCAGTTAATAGCGGCAGTTTCCAAGGCATTGGGAACATGCGAAGTTGACAGTCAAACGGCCATCTTCGAAAGATTCAAACATTTTTCCCGCCCAAAGCTTCAAGGGTGATCCCCAACCAAGGTATAGGATAAAAGTCAGTCATCACGCCCTCCTACGAAACGACATCACTCCAAAGGCCCGCCCCCGTATCAAAAGAAACTACTCGAACCCTAAACAGTTTGAACCGACCTGAGGGGGGACATCTCTGGAAATAGAAACAAAATGCGACGACGCATTTTGCCTCTACAAAACCGACGAGCCTACCAAGAAACTACTCGAACCCTAAAGAGTTTGAACCGACCTGAGGGGGGACATCTCTAGAAATAGAGACAAAATGCGACGACGCATTTTGCCTCTACAAAACCGACGACCCCACCAAGAAACTACTCGAACCCTAAAGAGTTTGAACCGACCTGAGGGGGGACATCTCTGGATACAGAGACCTCATCCATCTTCGAGACCTCGGTACAAACCCAAAGTACGTTTAAACCTGATGGTCGACCCTAAAGAGTCTACCCTACCTGAAGGGGGGGACATCTGATAGCAAGGCATACAAAGCCCAAACACCATCAAGGCCCACCAAGCTAAAAGGACAGAGACACATGTCATGTATGCAGCCATCCCTTAGCCCCCAAGGCTAGACACATGGCTATCATCCAGCGGTCACTGCCCCCTATATAAATGGTAATGACACACATCCCTAGGTAATCAACTACTCACTACTCTCCCCCTTTTAGCGATATTTGCGTCACCCTCTCCCCAGTAGTAGCTTGAGCGTCGGAGAGGCCACGTCGATACACACCGGATTGGCCCTCTAACAGTTTACCACCTGTGTAGGCTGTCCCAGTCCAAAAAGAGCCGAACCGATCCTATATCCCGAGTCCCACGACATCGATAAGCAAGAGCGGAATGCACCATCTAATAAAGTATCTTATCAGCTTATTTCTATTTGAATAAATCAACCCATTATAATAATTAAAAAAATCAACCCATTGTATTTGTATAAATCAATTCATAACCTCCTCGTAGGGCGAATAGCTTATAAGCTAAAGTGCGAATAGCTTATAAGCTGTTATAATAATAAAAAAAAAAAATCAACCCATTGTATTAGAATATTGCTAAGTGCTGCGTGAAATTAACTAACGGTCTACAATGAGGCGAATAGCGTATAAGCTCATGCAATTTTTTTTAATTTTTCAGGGATCAATTTGATAATATGAAAACAATTATATGGGTTCTATTAAAAAATTTCCAGTTATCCCTTATGAAATTTGATAGTTTCACATTATAATTACAGTTTACAATGCTACGAAAAAATTCTCTAATTTAAACTTGAACAAATAGCATAGTAAAAAAACAAAGAAACTTTCAACAATTTGATATTTTTTAGTAAATACTAAAATATTTTTATGAACTCTTTTGTTAATATTTTAATGTAATTGGATCAACTAGTTTGACCAATGCAATTGTGACATTTCACCGAATAAGTCTGGAGAGCGCGAAGTGCACACTTGTTCAGGTTCTGTTTACGATTTGGGGGGTCCGAGGGCAGCGCCCCCGAGTGCGGGGTCCAAGGGGCGGCAGCCCCTGGCGGGGTCTAGGGGTAGCGCCCCTCGGCAGGGTCCGAGGGGCGGCAGCCCTTGGCAGGGTCCTAGGACAGCGCCCCGGGCTCGAGCTCGAAATTTTTTATCCCTGAACCCACGCATCCTTTGGAAAAATTCATCAGAAAATGAATTTTTGACCGAAACAGTGTGTCTGTTGAACACAACGAATCCCGGAATAAACATATCTTTTGGACATGGCTGCTATCCCAAACAACATGTCTGTTGACGTTTTGGCTATTTATTTCACCAAAACGATAAAATACAGAAAAATTTGATTGAAAAAATCACTGCAAATAAAATTCTTGTTCTTGATTCCTTTTTTGATTTGATCCGATTGAAAGTTTGGTAAACCGACCAAATAAATTTTAATCTGACAGCGTTTTCGCGACTTCAGAAATATCCAAGTAATCCCCGATTTCCAACAAGAATGAAATTTATTTTTTCTGAAGATGTCGAATGCTGAAACTGTTAAGGAGATGTTTGCAAAACTGGATAAGTTTGAGGGTCAGGATTTTCGAAGATGGCAGAAAAAGATGCATTTTCTGTTGACAACACTGAAAGTGGTTTATGTTTTGAGCTCTCCCATGCCAGAAATCATAGAGAATGAAACTCTGGAATAGACAAGGAAGCGCTGCAAATGGGAGAATGATGATTACATCTGTTGTGGGCACATTCTAAATGGTATGTATGATTCTCTATTCGATATATATCAAAACGTTGAATCTGCAAAAGAACTATGGGATTCTCTGGAATCAAAGTATATGGCAGAGGATGCTTCTAGCAAGAAGTTTCTGGTCAGTAATTTCATGAATTACAGGATGGTTGATACTAGACCTGTCATGGAACAATATAATGAATTGTTAAGGATTCTGGGACAATTTGTTCAACATGATATGAAGATGGACGAATCCGTTTCTGTTTCTAGTATCATTGATAAACTGCCACTATCTTGGAGAGATTTCAAGCATACATTGAAACATAATAAAGAAGAGTTGACTCTGGTTCAACTTGGCAGTCATCTTAGGATCGAAGAATCCTTAAGGGCTCAAGAGATTGAGAATAATCCTAAGAGCAAGAACCAAGTTGGTACTGTTTCTATAAATATGGTTGAAGAAGGTGGATTTTCTAAGAATCCAAACAGTGACAAAGGCAGTAAATGCAAGTTTAAAGGAAACAACAATAAGTTCTCCAACAAGAAGCCTAAAGTGGCATGTTGGAAGTGTGGCAAACCTGGTCATTTCAAGAAGTATTACCGATTTGGTAAAGGGAAGAACAATTCTGGTTCGAGTGGATCTAAGGATCCTAAAAAGTAATAAGGTCAGATTTTAATACAAAATTGTAATTCTAATCAGAATTATATATCTTTCATATTTGAAGCATTTTATGTACAGGATGATGATGTTGCTTGGTGGATTGATTCGGGTGCAACAAGTCATGTTTGTAAGGACCTTCGTTGGTTCAAAGATTTTCAACCAATTGAAGATGGATCTATATTAAAGATGGGAAATGTTGCGACTGAACCAATCAAAGGACTCGAAAAAGTGGATATTGTCTTTACTTCTAGAAAATGTATTAGTTTAAGTAATGTATTATATGTTCCTGGGATTCGAAAGAATCTGTTGTCTAGTGTTGTATTAAATAACTGTGGGTACAAACAAGTGTATGAAAGTGGCAAGTATATCTTGTCAAAACATGGTACTTTTGTAGGATTTGGATATTTATGTAATGGTATGTTTATGTTAAATATTAAAGTTTCTTTTAGTGATCAATCTTCTTTTATGCTTTCCTCTACTGATAGTAAAATTTGAATAAATTTGAATTATGGCATGCTAGATTAGGACATGTACATAATTAAAAGATTAAAAAATATGTCTAAAATGAGCCTTATACCTGCCATTGATTTAAACCGTGAGAAATGTAAAACTTGTATGTTGACAAAGATAACCAGAAAACCTTTCAAGAATGTTAACCGAGTGACTAATGTATTGGATCTAATATATAGTGTCTTGTGCAATTTTCACTCTACGCCTTCAATAGGAAATAAAAAGTACGTTATTACTTTTATTGATGATGCATCCAGATATTGCTATGTTTATCTATTGCATGCAAAGGATGAGGCTCTTGATAAATTTAAAATCTATAAACAAGAGGTAGAGTTACATTAAAGCAATTTCATTAAAATTTTACGCACTGATAGGGGAGGTGAGTATTGTGATTAAGTATATTTTCAATCTACTAGTATAATACATCAAACCACAGCTCCCTATACACCACAACAAAATGGTGTGGCTGAAAGGAAGAATAGAACCTTGAAAGAAATGGTTAATTCTTTGTTGTCCTATTCAGGTTTGAGTGAAGGATTCTGGGGTGAGGCTATGCTAATGGCATGTTATTTATTAAATAGAATTCCTAATAAAAGGAATAAAATTACCCCCTATGAATGTTGGTTTAAAAAGCCACCAAGGTTGAGTTTTTTAAGAGTTTGGGGTTGTAGAGCAGTGGTAAGAGTCACTGAACTGAAAAGACGAAACTTAGGTGAAAGAGGTATAGATTGTATCTTCATTGGGTATGCAGAGCATTCCCATGCATATAGGTTCTATGTAATAGAATCTCATGACTATGTATCTGTAAACTCGGTTGTAGAGTCAAGAGATGTTATTTTTTATGAAGATAGATTTACATCTATATCTAGACCAAGAGACATGATTCAGAATTCATGTAGTGAGAACTCTGTTCATTCTAAAAGTTTATCTAGTGGAAATGTTTCCTTGCCTGGACCATCTAGGAAAAGTACTAGATTTAGAAAAGCTAAATCTTTTGGAGATGACTTTCATCTTTATTTAGTTGAAGGATTGAGGGATGAGGTTGAGAATCAGTATTAATATTGTTTTATGGCTGAAGAGTATCCAAAAACGTTTAATGAAGCTATGGCTTCAAGAGATGTTGCATTCTGGAAAGAAGCAATCCAGGATGAGATGGACTCTATCATGCACAACAATACATGGGAATTGGCTGATTTACAACTCGGATGTAAACCACTAGGAAATAGGTGGATCTTCAAAAGGAAAATGAAAGTGGATGGTACCATAGATGAGTATAAAGCCAGATTGGTTATCCAAGGCTATGGGAAAAAAGAAGGAATTGACTTCTGTTGATACTTATGCCCCTATTGCGAGGGCTTATACTATTAGGTTGTTAACAGCCCTGGCAGCTATACACGACCTTGTAATTCATCAAATGGATGTTAAAACTGCATTCCTAAATGGTGAGTTAGATGAGGAAATCTATATGAAACAACCAGAAGGGTTTGTTATGTCAGGTTATGAAAACAAGGTACGTAAGTTGAAGAAATCCTTATATGGATTGAAACAAGCACCGAAAGTTTGGCATAAAAAATTTGATGATGTGGTTTTATCTAACGGTTTTCTTATCAACCAAGCAGACAAATGTGTATATAGCAAGTTTGATCTTTCTGGTAAAGGAGTTATGATTTGCTTATATGTGGATGACATGTTGATTTTTGAGACTGACCAAAATCAAGTTAATGAAATAAAGAAATTCTTGTCATCTAGTTTTGAAATGAAGGATTTGGGAGAGGCTAAGGTGATTCTTGGTATAAGAATTAAGTGAAAGAACAATGTTATTTCAATTTCCCAATCTCATTATATCGAGAAGATTTTGAATAAATTCAATTTCAAGGATTGTTCTCCAGTTAGCACTCCCTTAGATCCTTATGTTAAGCTTCTTCCTAATAAAGGTGTTGCAGTATCTCAACTTGAATACTCGAGAGGCATTGGCAATCTTATGTATGCCATGATTAACACTAGGCCTGATATAGCATTTGCTGTTGGAAAACTTAGTAGGTATACTAGTAACCCTAGTTCACATCATTGGCAAGCTTTAAGCCGAGTATTCAAGTACTTAAAAGGAACCAAGGATTATGGTTTGACTTATACCGGATTTCCTTCAGTTTTTGAGGGTTATTCAGATGCAAGTGATATATCTAATGAAGAAGATAGTTCTTCCACAAGTGGATGGGTATTCCTTCTTGGTGGAGGTGCTATCTCTTGGGCGTCGAAGAAATAGACTTGTATCGCTGATTCGACAATGGAATCAGAATTTGTTGCATTGGCAGCAGTTGGTAAAGAAGTTGAATGGCTGAGAGATCTCGTTTATGATATTCCATTGTGGCCTAAACCAATATCGCCTATATCTATTAGGTGTGATAGTGAAGCTGCCTTGGCCAATGCTTATAGACAAGTATATAAGGGCAGGTCTAGACATTTAAGTGTTAGACATAGCATGATTCGGTAATGCATCTTGCAAGGTGTCATATCACTAGAGTTTGTAAAAACTGAGCAAAATTTAGCCGATCATTTAACCGAAGGGTTAAGAAGAGATCTTGTGCACAAATCGGCTATAGGGATGGGATTAAAGTCCATCTAAAATCTCTCATGTTGAGATACCCGATTCCCATCTAATATGACAGAATTCAATGTGGAAAGCTTAATATTTGGAGATTGGAACACATTAGTAACATCATCCCAAGGTATGTGTTCAGACCTGCAAGATAAAGGAGGTTGAAGTTTATCTTCTTAATAGTTCTTTTGCGAAATTGCATATGCAGGTGCAAGAGTAAAAGAGCTACCTATGTGAGCATGAAGTTTAGCCGCTTCAAGAACCTTGCACTTGGCTTTGATATGCTTATGAAGGATAAGGACACAAGGCTAGTAAAAGATAGTGTCAAGTTAGAACTTTTAGAATTTTGACTTATATGTATATTATCTTCATGTATTCATAATGAATAACTAAGGTTCAATCCATAGTGACACCTTGGTATTCGAATATTTGGAATGTGTAATATACTAAGATGAAATTCAATCGTCACGATATTTCATTTATGCATAAGTTTGTTGTTTGTTGTGATTTTGTTTAGTTAATCAAGGATTACACTAAAATGGGGGAGGATTGTTAATATTTTAGTGTAATTGGATCAACTAGTTTGACCAATGCGATCGTAACATTTCACCGAACAAGTCTGGAGAGTGCAGAGTGCACACTTGTTCGGGTTCTGTTTACGATTTAGGGGGTCCGAGGGCAGCGTCCCCGGGTACGGGGTCCAAGGGGCGGCAGCCCCTGGCTAGGTCCGAGGGGCGGTAGCCCCTGGCTGGGTCTTGGGGCAGTGCCCCGGGCTGGGGTAGAGCTCGAAATTTTTTTATCCTTGAACCTACGCATCCTTTGAAAAAATTCATCACAAAATAAATTTTTGACCGAAATAGTGTATCTGTTGGACACAACTGAATCCCGGAATAAACATGTCTTTTGGACATGGCTGCTACCCCAAACAGCATGTCTGTTGACGTTTTGGCTATTTATTTCACCAAAACGATATTGGCAAAATACAAAAAAATTCGGTTGAAATTTCACTGAAAAGAAAATTCTTGTTCTTGATTCCTTTTCTGATTTTATCCGAATGAAAGTTTGATAAACCGACCAAATAAATTTTAATTTAACAACATTTTTACGACTTCAGAAATATTTAAATAATCCCCAATTTCCAACGCTATTTTCTAATCTTTTCAATAGTTTATGTACTATTTATTCAAACTTACACTTTTGCTCTATATTCTATCTACTAAATGCTTTTGTGGACTACGTCTTATCCACTTAATATGCATTTTTCACTTACACATATCAATACCGATTTACAACAACCAAAACTTGCACGAAATGACAATCCTTTCAAACCTTAAATTGTTGTTGGATTGAAATGAGTCTAGAATAATATGAAGTCACTGAAATTAAAATAAGAATGGATCAAATTGTATACTTTTTCCATGCTTGAGATCATTGAACTGAATTCAATGCTAAAATTGAGATTGTATCGCGGTATATCGAATGATAATTGAGTTCTTACGACTTATGTAGCAGTAGAGAGATTGATGACGAACAGTTCACAAACGAATTTGTAGAAGGAAAAATCTAGGAAAGATAATGTGTAGAAAGAGACAAAAAAAATTCACCTATTTAATATTGTTTCAAAAGAACGATTGTCTAGAGAAATAAAATGGTAAATTATCTCGTTTCGTCCTTATGGAAATAAATTTCTACAGATAGGTCCTTGCATAATTTCCTTTGAATTATTTAATTTGTATAACTTTCAATTAAGTCCGATGGTGTGGTGATGTCTTAGCCTAGTGGTAAGATTAAATTTGTAGCCTCTAAAGGTCCAAGTTGAACAACATCCAGAGTAAGTGAAGGTTTTTCTTTCTCTTTAATGTAAGCTTATTGCATAATTTTTTTTTTAAAAATATGATGGATTGATTGAATTGGATTTTTTTAGTGTTTTAAAACGCTCCGCCTAGGCCCCGCCTAGGTACTATTTTGAGGCTCGCTGTCCGACTTTTCGTTCCTCAGGCGCTATCAGGCGCTGGACCGACATATTGCCGCCTAGGCACCGTCTAGTCTGATTTTTTCCGCCTAGGTACCGCCTAGTCCGATTTTTTCCCCAATTTTTAAGATACTGATTCCAATAATAATTATAATTCAATTTTTTTAATTAAAAAAAGGTAGCACAATTGGTAAAATTAATGTACAACAAAATATTCTCACCATATAATTTTCATTTTGAATCTCAAACCGAGAAATAGTATGCTATAAACCGTAAAAAAATTAGTGAGGATGTTTGTTTTTAAAGAATTGATTTTAATATTAACGTGTTTTTATGTAAAAATTAACTAAGACTTATGTTTTCATATGCTAAACTATGTTTTTTTGTAAAATATTATTGTATTAGAATTAATTTTTTAATTGAATTTATACTTTTATCTATTAATAATTATAAAAAATAAAAAATTTACAAATCCGCCTAGGCAGCGCCTAGACCCCGTCTAAGAGTTCGAAGCCCCGACCACTTGACTAGCGCCTAGCATTTTTTAAAACCTTGGATTTTTTAATGGGATTGACCTGATTATGAGCCGACCGGTTATTTCAAACATAAACTATGGCTAAAGAGGCATGTTTGAAAATATAGGGGTGAGCCAAGGATTGATCCTTAGTCATCTCCATCAATTCATTATAAATATACCAATTATACTAAGTCCAACTGATTATAGATGTACCAATTATACCATTTTAAGTTGGTTGAGCCAAATAGGCATTTAGTGGACAAAATAAATGCAAAACAGTCATAGTGTCCTTTCTTTTCTTTTCTGTATCAGTTATCTATATTTCTATCCCCAATTTTATGAGAAATTGACATAAAAACTAATTCATGTATTTATAATGTTAAAAAATATTAAAAAAACTTTTAATTATCTTGCTATCAATTTTTAAATTGCGAATTTTTTTGGTTCTGCCATGATTCAGTGTGGTATTGCTGTATTAAGATAAAAAAAAAAAACCGATGTCCCAAAAAAAAGTTTGTTTGATGATTTTTTAAGATATAGCTAGAATGTCAAAATGACAGTATATTAATGGATTTTTACAAAAATTTCAAAAAAAATAAAATAATTTGATGACACCATAAATAATTTATTTGTTTATAAAAATAGAGGAAAATAATTACATAAATATGATGTAATATTTATCTGATAAATATTTAATAATCGTCTAGTAGTTATATAGTAAATCATAACTTCAAATAAATTTCTAAAATGTACAAAATAACATATGACATCTAGTATTTATGTAGTAGATCACTGTTAGATATCTAGTTATTATCTAGTATGTCTTAATTTTGATAGTTTTTTATGGATCTAATGACACCTAACATATATATTGAGCCCAGTTTTAATGATTACAACAAGTAGACGAAACAGACAAAGCAACATCTATATAATTGATAAATTAATACAAATACTTTATTATATTGATTAAATATCCAAGTATATTTAATGAAGAAGAAGCTACATTAATAAAGAATGGAAGACTAAAAGTTGTTATGGAGCAAATGAAGCTAATGAAGTTGTTATACAAAACAAACTCAAGAAGGTGGAAAAAGATTCAAGTCTAGCTGTTGTCACAATATGTCACCAATATAAGAAAAAGAAGATATCATATCTACAAGAAAAAGAAGGTAAACATCTAATGATAGAGAAAAGGAGATGGCATCTTAGTTTTGTGAAAGATGATGTGCATATAATGATAATAAGATGGCAAACATAAGGTAGCATCTTATATTTGTGAAAACAAGATAGCATCCTGTTCTTGTAGAAAAGGAAGATAACATCTGGTTCATGAAAAGGAAGGTAACATTTACTGTTACAAAAATAAGATAAGATAGCATCTTGTTTTTGTGTTGGAAAAAGAAGAAAAAGAAGATGAAAACTCATCCAAGAAAAAAAAGATGAATTTAAACGGCTATATTCCACATGCCATCATTTATATTTTGCAACTGTCATATTCTCCAAAAGCTTCACTCTACTGAAAAAGGAAGATGACCCCAACAGCTATATTCCATGAAAGAGAAGGTGGAAAAAGAAGATAAATTCAACAGCTATATTCTAACAACTATTTTTCCACCTCAGCACTTGAGTATTCCAACGGCCATATTTGTAACAGCTATATTTCCAACGGCTATGATTCCTGCACCAGTATAAAAAGGGAATTAGTTCAAACTTAGAAACTTGGAAGACTAAAAGCAAAAATCAAATTATATAAGTTTCAAACAGATTTGTCTTCCCTACAATTCTTCAAGTGCTAAAAAGAGAAAAAGCTGCTTCGAGAGTTATTGCTACACAAATCAACATTCAATTGGAATTGTAAGGTTTTGTTGTTAAGCCCAGAAAAACAACAAGAGAAAGGTTTCATTGTTGAGCCTGCAAAAGCAACGGTTAGGTTTTGTTATTGAGCCCGGAAAAAAGCAGATTGTAAGGTTTTGATAGTAGAGCCCAGAAAAACTATTGGGTTAATTATGAGCCCGGAAAAGAATTGTAAGGTTTGATACTTGACCCCGCAAAAAGTTTCATCAGGCTTGTTTTCTGCCCGTAAAGAAAACACATAATGGATAAGCTCAAATCAGTTGACTTGGGGAATGGAGGTATGTCAGGTCGGGGCCGAACCAGTATAAAATTGCATTGTGTCAATCTCTCTAACCCTACTCCTTTTACTTGCAATTTATTATTTGAGCATTTATATTTATTACATTTATATTTTTGAGATTGAGCAATTTTATCCATCAAGGCATGAATTTTTTTTATTGAGTTAAAAATCGTTAAAAGTACTAGAAAAAGTACTATTCACCCCCCCCCCCTTTAGTACTTTTCCTAGCCATTCGGAACCAATAATTCGTATCAAAGCTTGAATCTAAATAGAAGGAGTAAAATCTTTAGAGTGATCCTAACATGGCTAGCTTGTGCAATGATGAAATTTTGTTTATTCCCTTTAATGAACTTTGTTGTACTATTCCTCCACCTTTGATTTCTGAAAGGTACAACGTTTGGAAACTTGAAATGGAAATTTATTTCAGATCCATTGATAGTCAAATGTGAAAAATTGTTAAAGAAGTGAATATTGTTATAACAAAGGAATGTGATGGCAAAATTGTGCCAAAAGAAGAAAATGAATATAATGATGATGATTGGAACAAAGCTTCTCTAAACTCCAGGGCTATTCATTTCTTATATTGTTCTTTATCTACTAATCAATTTGAAGTGTTGTACAACAATGGAGCAGCTTATCAATCTGATGATGATTCAAATGATGAATCGGAAGTTCTAACTGAAGATGAAATTTTGCTAATTCAAGAATTCCAAAAGGAAGTCGGGAAAAGAAAAGTTGAAAGAGAAAGAGATATGTATTTCGAAAAGCCAGGTTTTCATGAAAACCATTCCAAGGAGGAGAACAATATGGTGCACATAGAAATTATTCACTCGAGCTCAAATGGTAAAAAATATGTAGAAGCATCATCTGCGGGTATTCATCAATTTGTTGAAAACTTTGAAGGAGAAAATGAAGAATTTAAAATTCGACTTGAAAATGAAAAAGAGAATAAGGCAAGACATAATTTATACGTTGAGAATCAAGAATATCATGATCAAGAAGATCATAGGAACCGATCTGCAAAGGAAAGAAAAGAAAAGAAATTATAAATGCAAAAAAGTTAAACTCAAGCATAGATCATGGAGGAACATATGATCAACAAATTGATCATAATAACAAAGAAAAAGAAACCAAGGTATGTCTACATACTATATCTTATTTTAATCTCCAAGCATTATGCCTTTTTTACTTAAAGTTTATGAAAAATTATAAAGGAGATGAAATTAACCTTTTTAAGATAGAGATAGACTGTACATACTTCTTTGATGATTTACTAAGTCTATTAGGAAATCTGAAGTATAGTGACCTTACCTCAATACGAGTTTACCATCTTTTAGGAATAATTGAAGTTGATTGTGATGAAAAATATGCTGTTTAATTGAGAAATAAAAAGAAATTGAATACATGCTCGTGCATAGAAGGACATATACCTATCTTATATTTTTTATCCTGTAAGTTTTTTGCCACTCCATTTGAAAAATTATTTTGTTTTAGAAAAGAAATACAAAATTTCTTTTGTGCCCTCACTAGAAGAGTCTATCAAATTTATCAACCCTCTTTCCTCTATGAAGCAAAAAATTATTTTCATTTCGTTTAAAATTTATTTTAAAGGGTCAAATCATAAAGTTTTACTTATATTTTTTAAGATAAGTTTCTGCCTATCTTTTAAGTTACGTTACTCTTGGAACAATTTTTTAATTCTTGAACAATACTAATTTTTTTAAAAAATGTTATTTTTGTGATGGTGCAAAGAGAAAAAGTGAAGTGGGTTTCCATAAAGGAACAAAAAATTACTAACTCAAAAGGACTCAATAATGTTTGGGTACTAAAATCTATATAGTTTGCTTTTAGTGGTATATCCAAAATCTACACCAGATTATTAAAGTGAATGGATGTTTAGAACATGAAATTGATGTGGAAGCTATTGATTGAATATGAAAGAACACAAAGAAGTTGTATCAAAATGTTTCCAACCTTTTCAAAGACACTGTAAAGGGCTTCACAAACTATGGGACTTCTCAGGTACAAAGAATGACTTTATTCGGAAGGTGTTATTCAATGAGAATTGGATCTACCAATCAAACAAATTGAGAAAGCATTCAACGACAAAGCACGTCAACATCAAGCATCATCAACAAAAGGTGATTTTGTTTTGGAATTATATCTTAACTAAAGATCATATTATAACAATTTTCACTATTCCTTCAAGTGAAAATCATTTTTAAAGTAGAGAATAAAATTTGGGATGACTTATTTTATTCGAGAGAATAATTAATTAAGAGATTATTTTATTTGCAAGTTTTAATTACGTAAAGGCGAGTAAGTCTTTGCTATTGGACTGGATTGTGAATCAAAATTTTCAATTGATTAATTAACTACCAGAACTCCCAAAATTAAGTTCCAATATCCTGTCCTAAATTTCTTTTTATCAAAAGAAATTCCATTCCTCTAAAAATCCATTTCTAAGCTCTATTTTACGAAGTTCTTTTGAGCATACCTATTTGACAAAGAGCTTCCCTCTTGTATTCTTTAAAGTTCACTGATTACTCTAAACTTTAAACCCTGCTCAAGGCCAAAGAGAAAATTGTTCATACTATACACAATTAGTAGGAACTGTTCTTCAAAAACAAAAGCAAGGAGTAGCTCCCTATCTTTAGCATCTCTTGAATCAAATTGCTTGACAATTATATGAAGTACATCCTTTGCAACTTTGCTTCTGCAAACCAAAAAATATTCTTTTGAGTCCATGGAAAGGAAATTTTTCAATAACAAAAAGAAAGATAGAAGTGTATCTGATCTTTTGAGGAATCTGCATGTTCTTCTTATCCATCTTTGAGCACTCTCTTATCTGCAAAAAGAAAATCCATGAAGAAAAGCGTCTAATGCAAAAGAAAAACCTTGAGTGAAACTTGATGATCAAGAGCAGAAACTTATACCTCGATAGAGTATTGTTACTCAGTATCTGCTGCATCCGTGGACTCTAAGCTGAACAATTTTCGGACTACATTCGTCAAATATCTTGTCATTAAGTTCAACCACTCGAAGAAGAATTATCTCACCAAATTGATTGAACTATACAGGCAAAAAGGTTGATCTACAAATGGAAAATAAAGAGAATAAATTCTTTATGAGAATGGAAGAACAAGCTCTGCCCTACAGTTATTATTCTCTGAGGAGAATTACCAAGTTGATAAGAAAAATTTTACCTTTATTTCTCTTGATGCTTGAAAAAGAGCTCTACCATGGAGATTATTGAATGCAATTAACAAGATGGAGTTTTGGTCAAACATAATGGAAAAATAAGATGAAGTTGCACTTGGACAACTAAAGAAAACTAAGATAAAAGTTTGTGATGGAGATGAATCTTTACTATGGGTGACACCTCATATCCTACCTTCTTTTTTTCTACACCTCCTCTTCAAAACAAGGACACACGTGTCTTCCTTTCAAATTCATTTTTACCTTCTCTCATATTTTTAAAATTATTGGAAATTGGCTATATATGCAAGGAAATTATAACAATAATAAAGAAGGTAGAGAGAGAATTTGAGAGAGACTTTTATTTCTTATTTCTGAGATATACGAAATGAAGAAATTGAATTCCTATTTATAGAGAAATCCAACGGTAAAAATAGTAAATAAGTAAGAAACATATTACATCAAATAATAGTGACAGGTAGAAAAGTAGAAAACATATCACATCAAATCTTAATGATGTGGGCGCTGATACATCAATAATTTAACACTCCCCCTTTTATGTATCATCTGCCGCTAATGGGACACTGCCTCATTAAAAACCTTACAAAGGAAAAACCATGTGGGATAAAAACCTCAGTTAAGGGAAAAAGAGTACAGTGTTTACTCCCTCTGTTCGCGAGTTAACTGGAGATCCTTAAGACAACGCATTCCAATGTTGTAAATCAATTTCTTGAAAGTTGAGGAAGGTAAAGCCTCGGTAAACAAATCCGCTAAATTGTTACAAGAGCGGATTTATTGAATACTGATATCACCATTCTTTTCCAGATCATGAGTGAAGAAAAATTTTAGTGAAATATGCTTTGTTCTGTCTCCTTTAATATAGCCTTCCTTCAATTGAGCAATACAAGCAGCATTATCTTCATATATTGTCGTCGGACCTTCCTTGACCGTAAACTTTTCACATGCTTCTTGGATATGTTTGATTAATGATCTCAACCACACACATTCACGATTTGCCTCGTGAATAGCTATTAACTCCGCATGATTTGAGGAAGTAGTTGTAATTGTTTGTTTTGTCGATTGCCAAGATATAGCTGTTCCACCATATGTGAATAAATAGCCCGTCTGAGATCAAGCTTTGTGTGGGTCAGAAAAATAACCCGCATCCGCATATCCAACTAATTTAAGCTTAGATTCAAATGAATAAAAGAAGATGAATTTGTAGTTCCTCGAAGGTAGCGCATTATATGTTTAATTCCATTCCAATGTCGTCTTGTAGGTGCAGTGTTGTATCTTGATAATAAATTGACAGAGAATGCAATGTCCAATCTTATGTTATTAGCAAGATACATCAAAGCACCTATTGCGCTTAGATACGGTACTTCAGGACTGAGAATTTTTTCAATATTTTCTCTACGACAAAAAACATCTTTTTTCACATCGAGTGATCGTACGACCATTGGGTTACTCAATGGATGTGCTTTGTCCATATTAAATCATTTCAGGATCTTTTCTGTGTAGTTTGATTGATGCACTAAAATTCCTTTTTCAAGGTGCTCAATTTGCAAACCAAGACACAATTTTGTCTTTCTAAGATCTTTCATATCAAATTCTTTCTTTAAAGAATCAACTGCTTTTGGAATCTCTTCTGGAGTTCCAATAATATTCAAATCATCAACATAAATTGAGATGATAATAAAATTAGATCCCGATTTTATTATAAAAACACATGGACAAATTGGATCATTTTTATATCCTTCTTTCAATAAATATTCACTAAGACGGTTATACCACATGCACCTATATTGTTTTAATCCATATAAGGATTTTTGTAACTTTATCGAGTAAAGTTCTCATTTGCCATATTTTTCTGGCACCTTTAATCCTTCAGGGATTTTCATATAAATATCATTATCAAGCGAACCATAAAGGTAAGATGTGACAACATCCATCAAGTGCATTTGTAAATTTTCTTGCACTGCAAAACTAATAAGATATCTAAAAGTTATTGCATCCACCACCGGAGAATATGTCTCCTCATAGTCTATCCCAAGTCTTTGGGAAAAACCTTGTGTAACTAATCTAGCTTTATATCTTATTATTTCATTTTTCTCATTTCTCTTTCTAATAAAAACCCATTTACTACCGACAGGTTTTACATCATGTGGTCTTCAAACTACTGGTTCGAATACTTTGCGTTTTTCAAGAGAATTCAGCTCTGCTTGAATTGCTTCTTTCCATTGATGCCAATCATTTCTACTTTGGCATTCTTCAATAGATGTTGGCTCATGATCCACATTTTCATTTTCAATATTGATCGCAACATTATATGAAAAAATATGATCTATAACTATTTTATTGCGATTCCATCTTCTTTCAGTATTGGTATATTTTATTTGAATTTCTTCATTTTCAATAGCTTCAGGTATTTGCACTTCAGGTGCTTGCACTTCTTCTGGAAGTGTATTTATATTTATATCCTCAATGGGAATATCTTCATTATCAATAACTCTCATCTTTTTAGAATTTTTATTCTTTGAACCAATAGGTCGTCCACGCTTCAGGCGTGTTAGAGTATTATCCGTAAGTTGTTCTTCACGAATCTCAATATAAATTGGCACATTTACTGCTGGTATATGCGATTTCGTTACTCTTTTAGGATTAGCGAGTGCATCAGGCAATTGATTTGCTAAATGTTGAAGATGGATTATTCTCTAAACTTCTAGTTTAGAATCATTTCATTTAGGATCCATATGAGAAAGTGATGAAGCATTCCATATTATTTTCTTTTCCAAAATTGGGCTCTTATTCTCTCCCCCTAATTTTGGGAATGTGCTTTCATCAAAATGATAATCTGTAAATCGTGCAGTAAACATATCTCCAGTTACTCTCAAGATATTTAATTATTCAAGGGGATTCATAGCCAACATAAATTCCTAATCTCCTTTGAGGACCCATTTTATTCCTTTGTGGTGGAGCAATAAGCACATATACCGCCCAACTAAAAACTCTAAGATGAGTAATACTAGGCTCATGGCCAGAAGCTAATTGTAATGGAGAATAATCATGATAACTTACTACTCTTAAAAGTATAAGAGATGCTGCATGTAATATTGCATAACCCCAAACTGTAGTAGGGAGATTTGTTTGCAAAATTAGTGGTCATGTAATTAATTGCAGACGTTTAATAAATGATTCCGCTAGACCATTTTGTGTATGAACATATGGTACAGGATGTTCAACTTTTATTCCAATCGACATACAATAATCATTAAATGTTTTGGATGTGAATTCCCCAACATTATCAAGACGAATTGATTTAACAGGATAATCAGGAAACTGTGCCCGTAATCTTATAATCTGAGCAAGTAACCTTGCAAATGTCATATTTCATGAAGATAATAAGCATACATATGACCACCTAGTTGGGGCGTCAATTAGAACCATAAAATATCTAAATGATCCACATGGTGGATGAATTGGTCCACAAATATCACATTGTATGCGCTCAAAAAATGCTGGCGATTCTATTCCAATCTTACTTCTGGAAGGCTTTATTATTAATTTTCCTTGCGAACAAGCAGCACAAAATAATTCATTATTTTGAAGAAACTTCTGGTTCTTCAATGGATGCCCATTTGAATTTTCAATAATTTTTCACATCATTATCGAATCAGGATGACCCAGTCGATCATGCCAAATTTTATAAGTATCTGAATCTATAAACTTCTGGTTTATAGTTAAATTGGCTTCAATCATATTAATATATGCGAAGTATAAGCCACATGAAAGAGTATAAAATTTTTCAAGTATACTTTTCTTACTTGAAATTATTTTTGTAACATAAAGACATTCTTTATTGTCTTCGCTCACAGTTTCAATATGATATCCAATTCTGCGAATATCTTTAAAACTTAATAAATTTCTGTGAGAATTCGGGAAAAATAATGCATTATTTATAATAAATTTTGCTCCCCTTTGTAATATAATACTAGCTCTTCCGGAGCCTTCAATCATTTTCGTTTGTCCCGATAGTGTGGTAACAACAGTTTCACCCCTTTTAAGAGTATTAGAATATCTTGCCTCTTTGAAAATAGTATGGGTGGTGGCACTATCTACAATACATAAATTTGCTTCATTTTCCTTGAAGTCATATAATATCGGAAAAGAATTCATTTACTTCATTGAAGAAACGAAAGACGCATTATTATTTATTCATAAATAAACATTGCATAAAAAGTACATTAAACAGCAATAACAAAAGTAAACCAATAATAACATAAAAATTATAATATATTAATTAAGCAAAATATATGAATTAATTATTCATATTTTTTCCTTGCCACTGGTTCTGGGTAACAAAAAATCATCCATCTCCATATTGGGGATATCAATAGGGTCATTAGTTGGGGTATTATCATCCAATATAAAAAATAGTTTCTGGTTCCACACATTTCTTGAGGGATGCTTGGTATAAGTTTACCAAATGTTTAGCGGTTCTACAAGTTCTTGACCATTGACCAGTCATACCGCATCTATGGCATTTATTTTCATCATCTTGACTATTATTTCTTTTATCAAATCTTTCAATTTGATTATTTCACTTCTGGTGGTTATTTGTATTTTTCCACTTCGGGTGGAAATTATTGTTATTGTTATTGTTATTGTTATTGTTATTATTATTATTATTATTATTATTATTAACATGTTTCCACTTATGGTGGAAATTGTTATTATTATATCCTCTACTACGCCCATTACCACAGCCTCTACCTCAACCACGACCACGACCACGACCACGACCACGACCATTTCTACGACCGCGTCCATTGAAATTATTACGAATTATCGCATTCGCTTCAGGGAATGGATTTGTTCCGGTAGGTCGTAATTCATGGTTTTTCAACAGGGGTTGATTTCTCTGTTCTGCTAGGAGAAGAGCAGTAATTAGTTCACTATATTTCTTATAATCTTTTGCTCTATATTGTTCCTGTAACACCATATTATTCAAATGAAAAGTAGAATATGTCTTTTCCAATAAATCCTCATCAGTTATTTCCTTTCCACATAATCTTAATGTGGATGTAATTTGAAAAAGTTTAGAATTGTATGCACTAACAGATTCAAAATATTGAAGCCTTAAGCCTATCCATTCATACTGGCCATTTGGTAGAAATACTTTCTTTAGGTGTTCAAACCTCTCCTTTAATTGTCTCCAAAGATCTACAGGATCTTTGACAGTCAAATAGTCTGATTGAAGTGATTTATCAAGATAACGGTGGAGCAAAACTAGAGCTATTGCCTTATACTGAGGTGCAATATTATTATTTTCAATAATAGTGTTATTAAGACTCATTGATTCTAGATTCATTTCTGCATCCAGCACCTAAGTAAGATACTTTTTTCCAGATACATCAAGAGGAATAAAGTCCAAACTTTTGATATTAGACATATTAAGAATTATAGGTATAATATATATTTATAGAAAATAAAATAATTATACCTTACTTTGGATTTATTTGGTGATATCCTTGATCGATAGAGCAAGCTTGTGCTGATAACATGTTGGATATTGACTATATATGTAAGGAAATTATAACAATAATAAGAGAAGGCAAAGAGAGAATTTGAGAGAAACTTTTATTTCTTATTTTGATATATATGAAATGAAGAAATTGAATTCCTATTTATAGAGAAATCCAACGGTAAAAATGGTAAATAAGTAAAAAAATATATTATATTAAATAATAATGACAGATAAAAAAATAAAAAATATATTATATCAAATAATAATGACGTGGCCCTATTGTATCGTATTTTTCTCAAATTTTTAAGTGGCCATCCACGTGGACTTCTCGAAAGCACTTGTGTGTTTCAAATATTTTGTCCTTTTCTTCCCATCAAAGCAAATTATTTCAACCTCTTTTGAGATCTACTCATGCCTGTAATTGTTTTAAGTATACGTGGCATTTTTTTTGGGTTAAATCCTTGCTTTACTATGTTATGGAAAGACACAAGTTGCTTTGAGCAACCAGTGCATACTCACCTCAGTCCTCTGTTGCTCAAACTGACAAGTCTTCATACGTAAACTAATCAAAAGAGCAGCAATAGATATTTGTATGAAGGTTCTAATAATACATTGTAACTAGTCAAGCAGTAACAACTTCGGTTCTTGCCAATAAAACGATGAAATCTGCTGATCATTCAACTGAGTTCTTCGCATTCAACTATCGCTAGGTGAAGCTATTCCAGCAACTCTGCTACCCAGCTAAGTTTCTATACTCTTATTTTTAAAATTCTTCTATTACATACTCATGCTCTAATAAATACATATTTATCTTTATGAGTTACCCCTTACTTGCTTAAAGTATTATCCTTTTTGACGATTTCAAAGGGGGAGAAGAGTTTGATATATCTTGAGGTTCATAAAGTTATAATTGTTAAAAGTATATTCAATAGCCTCAATAATATTCAATGCTAAGTATATTACATATACTTGTTAAGTTTGCAATATTTTTATTATGAGCTACATTGTAATTTGCAAACTCAAAGCTTACTTGAAATAATTGCATATGTAAAAGATTGTAAGCTCGCATATTTAACATGAAAATATTTTGTACTTAAAAGAATTTATCTTGAAATATTCTCATGATACTACTGAGTTGTTTTTAATTTTTTATTGTGCAGAAAATTTTAACAACTCTGTCGAAAAAGTTAACATATTGGATCCTAAAGCTTCTCAAGTCAACGCGCACATATTCAGGGGGAGCTTATGTATAATGGATCACACATTCAGGGGGACCTTACACTGCGATTATTTTCAAGTCCTCAAGAAAAGAAAACTTTGTCTGTCCAGCTTATGCACTCAGCAAGATATATCAAGAAGGGTTGCAATCATCAAAAAGGGGGAGATTGTTGAGTCCAGTTTTGATGATTACAACAAGTAGACGAATCAGACAAAGCAACATCTATATACTTGATAAATTAATTCAAATACTTGGTTGTGTTAATTAAATATCCAAGTATATTTAATGAAGAAGAAGCTACCTTAATGAAGAATAGAAGACTGAAAGTTGTTATGGAGCTAATGTAGCTAATGAAGTTGTTATACAAATCAAACTCAAGAAGTTGGAAAAATGATGCAGAATGAAAAAGAAATGAAGCTGATGCAGAATACAAGTTAATTAGTCCTACAAGTCAACTTGGAAACAACTTCTTGATATGGATGAAAATTAAAATTATCTTTTTAATTAATGTTATCTTGTTTAGAATTATTTTATAATTCTATTTTATAGTAAGGATTCCATACATATAAGGATTCCTATTTTATTTTATTTTATTTTATCTATTTAATTAGTTTAGTTTATTTAGGAGTTTTAGTTATTTTAGAATTTTCGCATTTAGATTAATCGCCTATAAATAGTCTTTACCCTAATAAATTAGGGAGCTTTTGATTATATTTGAATAAGAATGTTTCTTATTGATTTTCCTAAATATCTTAGAAATATCTTAGAAGACTATGTTTCCTTCAAACTAAAAGATTTATTGGAGATTTAGTGTTACCTTTTCCTAATTCCTACGAACAAGATGATTTCAGGGTCTTACAAGATCGGTGTCCAGGGTCAAGCATATGATCAACGGAGTTTAGTATGGAATATCCATTATCTTCCATTATACAGGACGATATCAACGGGTTTCGATATTTTTTACTATTTTCCAGTATCCTGCTTGATTATGGGGTCTCCGAATTTATCATGGCGATTCTCTTCCGCTGCATTAGTTGGTATCATAGCCTATTCTGCACTAAGGCACCGACCGAGGTATAGTGTTTCGGCTGTCCACTTACGCACTAAGGCACCGACTGAGGTATAGTGTTGCGGTGACAACCGAGGAACAGTATTTGAATTCCAAACTTTTGCATTAGTCATAATCGTATCTATCCTTTAATTTTATTTGTAGTTTATATTAATGTAAAAAAACAGTTTGATTATATTTTAGTCTTGTCTTTTAATTTGAGTCAATGTCAAAGGAAGATGTGGGATCGGATTGAGCTTCAAGCTTATACTTTTAAGGAAAACTCAAGGACGAGTTTTTTTTCTTAGAGGAAGTGAATGATGCAAAAGAAAAAGAAATGAAGCTGATACAGAATACAAGTTAATTGGTCCTACAAGTTAACTTGGAAACAACTTTTTGATATAGATAAAAATTAAAATTATCTTTTTAATTAATGTTATCTTGTTTAGGATTATTTTATAATTGTATTTTATAGTAAGGATTCCATACATATAAGGATTCATATTTTATTTTATTTTATTTTATCTATTTAAATAGTTTAGTTTATTTAAGAGTTTTAGTTACTTTAGAGTTTTCGCATTTAGATTAATTGCCTATAAATAGGCTTTAATGTAATAGATTAGGGAGCTTTTGATTATATTTGAATAAGAATATTTCTTATTGATTTTCCTAAATATCTTTAGTCCTAAAAGAGTCACGAGAACTTAGAAGACTATGTTTCCTTCAAACTGAAGATTTGTTGGAGATTTAGTGTTACCTTTTCCTAATTCCTACGAACAAGATGATTTCAGGCTCTTAGAAGATCGGTGTCCGGGGTCAGGCGTATGATCAACGGAGTTTAGTATGAAATATCCATTGTCTTCCGTTATACGGGACGATATCAACGGGTTTCGATATTTTTTACTATTTTTTGGTATCCTGTTTAATTACGTGTCTAGGTATTTATCATGGCGATTCTCTTCCGCTACATAAAAAAAGATTCAAGTCTAGCTACATGTCACCAATATAAGAAAAAAGAAGATGATATCATATCTACAAGAAAAAGAAGGTAAACATCTAATGATAGAGAAAAGGAGATGGCATTGAAAGATGATGTGGCATATAATGATAATAAGATGGCATACATAAGGCATCTTATTTTTGTGAAAAACAAGATAGCATTCTGTTCTTGTGGAAAAGGTAGATAGCATCTGGTTTATTAAAACGAAGGTAACATTTACTGTTACAAAATTAAGATAAGATAGCATCTTGTTTTTGTGTTAGAAAAAGAAGATGACAACTCATCCAAGAAAAAGAAGATGAATTTAAACGGCTATATTTCACATGTCATCATCTATGTTTTGCAACTGTCATATTCTCCAACAGGTTCACTCTACTGAAAAAGGAAGATGACCCCATCAGCTATATTCCATGAAAGAGAAGGTGGAAAAAGAAGATAAATTCAATACCATATTCTAACAGCTATTTTTACACCTCAGCACTTGGGTATTTCAATGGCCATATTTGTAACAGCTATATTTCCAACGGCTATGATTCCTGCACCAGTATAAAAAGGGAATCAGTTCAAACTTGGAAACTTGAAAGACTAAAAGCAAAAATCATATTAAACAAGTTTCAAACAGATTTGTCTTCCATACAATTCTTCAAGTGCTAAAAAGAGAAAAAGCTTCTTCGAGAGTTATTGCTACACAAATCAACATTCAATTGGAATTGTAAAGTTTTGTTGTTAAGCCCAGAAAAACAACAAGAGAAAGGTTTCGTTGTTGAGCCTGTAAAAGCAACGGTTAGGTTTTGTTTTTGAGCCCGGAAAAACAGCAGATTGTAAGGTTTTGATTGTTAAGCCTGGAAAAACTATTGGGTTAATTCTGAGCCTGAAAAAGAATTGTAAGGTTTGATACTTGACCCTGCAAAAAGTATTAGTAGGCTTGTTTTCGGCCCGTAAAGAAAACACATAGTGGATAAGCTCAAGTCAGTTGACTTGGGGACTGGAGGTAGGTTAGGTCGGGGCCGAACCAGTATAAAATTGCATTGTGTCAATCTCTCTAACCCTACTCCTTTTACTTGTAATTTATTATTTGAGCATTTATATTTATTGCATTTATATTTATTGCATTTATATTTCTGAGATTGAGCAATTTTATCCATCAAGGGAGGAATTTTTTTATTGAGTTAAAAATCGTTAAAAGTACTATTCACCCCTATAGTACTTTTCCTAGTCATTCGGGACCAACATATAAATAATAGATATACATATGATAATTTCATAACAATATTTACTAGACAATTATTAGACGAATACTAGATATTTATCAGATAAATATCAAACTATATTTATGTAATTATTTTTTCCTATTTTTTTAATTTATAAATTATTTATAGTAGAACTGTAGATATATAATTAGTTTGATTTAATGGTCAATTTTATACATATTTTAGTGAGATACGTATAATTTTTACAATTCACCGTATATCATAGTATAAGCCCACTAAAACGAAAAGAAAGCTCATAACCCAAAAGATGGGCCAATCAACCTCAAGGAAAATAATATAGGGTATTTATTATAATGGTTTAATATTTCTAAAATATTTATTTATTTGTCATGTTATCTAATTATTTTTTGACTTAAAATCATATAAAGTACACAAATTTTAATTTTAATAACATAATGATACATGAACTTTAAAATTTAACATAAAGGTACATCGATTACATATTTTACTAAAATTGTGGTCAAAGTTACCTATGACCTTAAATATTATTTTTGACTTCTTTTTTATTAGGTAATTCTTTATTTTATAATCAATTTCTCAATTATTATTTTTTCCTATTCCAATTTTGCCCTCATAATCAATACGGTTTAACGAATTAACGCTACTTTCCTGTATCCCAATTTAATTCTCAATTAATTACAGTTTTTCTATTCTCTTCGCCTTCCTTTTCTGTCTTTTGATGCAAACCCTAAATTGAAGAAAGCAAAGTACACCAAAGAGGAAAGAATGAAATCAACTAAAGAAAACTGAAATTAATTAAAAGAATAATCTATACAGACTTACAGTAGGAGAAGAAGAATAAGTGAGCGAAGAAAGAAAAAGCGTATGTGAAGAAAGAAAAAACAATACCAAGGTGAATACCTTTCAAACTCACTCTATATTATATATTATGTCTTTTTAGTGTCAGATAATGAGATTTTTTTTTATGTTTTTTCATTTGAATGTGGACCAAGCTACAGGTGAAAGTAATAAAGTTTTTTTTATGAAAAAAGTAATAAAGTATTAGAAAAGTGGACCACAAAGGAATGGAAAGTGAGTTGATTTTTGTCTCTGCCTTACCCCTTTTTAGCGTTAGTTAAAATTTATATGTGATTTGAATATTTGCCAAAATAACTATCTAAAGCGCAATGAAAAGTCTAGGAGATTCTAGTTGAATTTGTTCAATAATTACAGAAATCCTAGATTTTTAGTATCCAAGGTAGAAGAATGAGAAAAACATGATTAAAACTAATAACGGTTTTTTAGGAAACAAACTGTACATTATTGACTTTTGTATGATATATTACATATTTATTTCAAGTGGATCCCCATCTTTATTTGTATTAAGTGTTGTATTAGTTTTCAATTTTTCAATATTGTGTTAAGTACTATTCAATTAGAAAGAGTTAGAGTATATTGCGTTCTGTTATGCATTATTTAGTTTGTATAATATATAAGAAGATTAAATTGTTTATATGCCAGTTCAACATGAGGATGCATCACTAGAAAGAGGAATAGATTAGTTTGTATAATATATAAGATGATTAAATTGTTTATATGCCACTTCAAGATGAGGATGCATCACTAGAAAGAGGAATAGATCAATTTGAGTTTGAAGGTCAATGTAATGAATCGAGTGAAGGTATCAATTGACTATAACTAAATTTTGTAATACGTTTTCAATATGTCGTAATATAACTTCAATGTAGGGAGTGCTACAAGAACAAATGTTGGACTTGAAGATGAATTCATTAATCCAGACTACATACTTGAGGATGAGGATGAAGACCTGGTAAGTGGAGTGCATCATGTACTAAATGGGGCACCTATTTAAAACCATAGAGGAACTACAGAGATGGTGAACAAAAGTGGTTTGGACACTCAAATGAACTTCATAGTTCAAGAAAATGAATCAGAATACGAAGATTCTGATCAATTAAATATTGATTCAGATTCAGCTGATGAAGATCATATGAGGTTTCCTGAGTTCCATGAAAAAGACATAGAAAATCCAACATTTGAGATCGGGATGTTATTTAGTTCAAGGGCACAATTTAAAGAAGCATGTAGGAACCACGGAATCAACAACAGATTTCAGGTAAAATTCAAAAGGAATACATTGCTCTTCATTGAATCAGTTTGTGTAAATGAGAACTGTAAATGGAGGGTATATGCATTGAAATCGGATAGAAAAGATGGAAATAATCCTACTTTCGAGATCAGAAGTGGCAATTTTGTCCGTACATGTCTAAAAGTAAGCTCAAATTTCCATTGTAATTATAAATGGATTGCTAAGCGATACGTACAGAACTTTAGGTTAGACCAAGATTAGAAGGTCCAAGCATTGATTAATTAGATTAAGAGGGATAAAAGTCTCACTGTTGGTTTTCAAAAGGCATACAGATCTAAAAACTTAGCACCTGAAATGATAAACAGAGACGAGCAATCTCAGTATGAGAACATATTCAGGTATACAAAAGTGCTCTGTGGGGTAGAGTCGATTCATGAGAAAACTGACCCCAATGTGTAAATAAAACACGCGCATGGATAATTCAGTCGGTTTTAACTTAAAACCGGTGCCATTGTGTAAAATAAATTAGACGCACGGTCAATGCTATCGGTTGTTACTGAAAACCGACACATTTACATATATAGTAATTAAATGAAATTTCTTCTTTACCAAAAAAAATGAAATGAAATGTCTATGCCCTTGTTCCTATCGTCAGTTAGGGTATTTTCCATTGTTGCTCCTCCCACTGCCAATCTCCACTATCGCTCACTCCTACTGCCGCTGGTCATTCCGCCACTTCTAATCTCGCCGCTCATTCCGCCGCTCGTCTTCTCGTCGCTCATCCCGTCACCTCTCTTCTCACCGCTCATTCGGCCAATATCCACTACTACTCACCGCCGTTGCTAGCCCTCTTCCCGGTCATTCCGCCGCTGCTCCTATGACCTAATCTACCATTTTTACTGATCTCTACTAATTCGACCTGCCATTCAAATGTTCAAATCCCTAATCTCATTTCATCTCGGTTTCCACCCTTCAAATCCTCATCGCTAAAGCTCTTCTCCAATCTGAGGTACGTTCTGCCCTTTGAACTTATGATTCATCCATTGTGTTACTCATATGAATGTAACATTTCATCTTGACGGTTTAAGTATATTTTTAGGTCAGTATAGAATACGGCAAGTAACATTTAGAATTATTAAAAATTTCAATATTGAAAAATGATTCATGCTATGAAAAAGGTAAATGGCCTATTGCTATATGTGAAAACTGGAAAGTAACAGTTACTTGCTGAAGTTTGAATTACTCTGACCAAGGAAGGTCTTAGCATGAGACAGGTGGTCAATTCAGAGGAGTTTCAAGTAAAGATTGATCCAATGCACGCAGACTTAGACGAAGAAATCTTGGGCCTACACAAACAGGTTAGCCGGTTGAAAAATGCATGATATCTGAATTAAATGAGTTCCTATTGTTTACTTGTCCTAATTTTCGTCTTGGGATGATAATTTGATGCAATTGATAATGAGTTTCATTACTGATCATTGAACTTAACAGAGATGATTACCCTTTAAATCAATTCCCACTTTTGCAATTATATCAAATAACTTTCTATTGTATCCAATGTCTGTTTAGCATTTTTTATCTATTAGCCTTATCCCTTTGATGATGCGCTTTTGCAATGTCTGTGTGGGCTGCTGTAGTAATTATAATGTCAAGTATCTACTGGCACAAATGCAGTGATTGATTTAAAAGTTAATTCGTAGACTGGTTTTTGTTAGTGGCTATGAGAGTGAAAAGTTGTTTCATTTTGAGGAACTTATATTTGTTTTCTTTTGTTGTTGGTTTCTGTAGTTATTCCAATAACGTGAGTGCTTCTCGACATGTCCCTGTGCAAGTGATGACTCAACAATTTTGTAATGTTACATCAGTAGTCACCTACAAGTTTGAGCTTTCATTTTTAGTGTTTCTTGCAACACTAAGTAAGAAGTTTAGATTCTTTACATAATTAGATCTGACCTAAGCCTATTAATTGGTGTATATTGGGTGGGAGGTATTGTATCATGTGTTTGACTCTTTTGTTAAATTGGTATTGTCCATTGGTAAGTTTAAGCCTGAGGTGCTCTACTGATGTGAATTCCTTTGTCTTTTCTTTCGAAAATTTCAAGTTTCAACTATATATTCTATCAACTAGCACAATTTCCTATGACTACTGACAAACAGATAGTTCAACATTAATGCCTCAGAAATTTCTGTCACTGATTAGTTGTTTTTTCATTACCCTGTTTGATTACTTGTTCATTGCCTTTTTTATAGGCTGAAATCTATAAAAAAATTTCAGAGTTATGATTTCAAAAATGGTGAAGGATTACCTTGTATGATTTTTATATAGTTGGGGAAGGATTTGGGAATTATAACCCAAGAACTGATCCTTCTAAATTTAACCTTGTTGATCCTCCTTTGAGAAATACTGTTGCTGTTCCTGTTAATGGCTGGGCTGTCATCAGATTTGTTGCTGATAATCCAGGTAAAGTTAAAGTTTTAGTCTTTTTTGGATTTATTTCTATTTTGCTAATTACCCAACTGAAGAAAATTGTCTAAACCATATAAAAAGTGGATCTTTTAGGTTGTTTTAAATCTGAAAATTGAATAATTAGATTTATTGGTAATAACCCAAGTGAAAAGTTTGAATCTTTTTTAGCTTTATTTCAAAGCATATAAAGATGGAATCTTTATGTTTATTTCAATCGCCCAACAAAAAACATTGAATCTTGCTAACTTTACTTCAATTTAACTGATAATCCTGTATTTTTTCGTAAAAAAACACGAGAAAAATTTTGTTTATTTGATTTTCAATTTGAATAATCAAGATTATTGTTAATAACCAAGTAAAAAGTTCCAATCTTTTCCACTTCACTTCAATTTAGCTAACATTGTTATTTTTATTTATAAAAAATATAAAAAGATGGAAACATTTTTTTTTGTGTATTTCAGTCTGAAATTGAATAAGTTTGTGTTCGTACAGGTGTATGGCTGATGCACTGCGACCTACTTTCCTTCACCAGTTTCTTATTAGATCTACGCTTTCTCTATCATACGATTCTTATTTGGGAGATTGGATATTTGAATTTGTCGTGTAAATTGATGTGGAAGACTCTGAGTTATGATTTTCTTGCACAGAATGAGCTGAAAGATGATCTTTTTGAAAGGGACAATTGCATATCAGTTTATGCAGGTACCCAATGATTGAATTTAGTTGCCAACGATTTAGTTGAAATTTATTGCTAATTTTCCTCTTCGCACATATTGTGTTTGTTTAAATGTCAAGCCTAATTTTCTTCATGGACACAAGATCTGTGTCAGCCTGAGGTCATTGGTGGTGCATAAAAATTACAATGGTAGGTCCAGATGATATTTAGTTTGGGCATTATATGAAATTTACATTTGTATATTAAATTCCACAATGTATACCAAAATTATTACGCTGCTGAAATTTAAATTGACCAATGAATACATCCTACTTGAGTTCTTATCTTGTACTTCATATGATTCAGGAAATCATTCCACTTTTATTATTTGCTAAAAGCTATTCATTGCATAGTCATCAAAATCGTATGATTTGCGATACGAATCGTACGATTCGAATCTATTCACCCCGGAATAGATTCGAATCTATGGGGTGAAATTAAAACCACCATGAATCGGGGGTGAATCACCCGAATCAAAAGTCAATCGAATGAATCGGTAGATTCTACTGATTCCACCGATTCACGTAAACACATTGGAGAAAAGGAAGAAAATGATGAGAATGAAGACAAGGAAAAGATACATAGGGCTTCAGCCTTTAATTAGGCTTGAAATTTACCTTGAAAGCTGCCTTTCTAATTCTCTTCTAATGAAAAAATTTATTTGCACCGATGTTGAAGAAAGAAAAAGACGTCCCTTCCCTTTCCCCTTAAAATGCTTTTTTACTTTTAGTTTAAAAAATATCAAATGCATTAAATGGTCTAATATAATTAACTGAGCCCACCTACCAATATCATCCGCCACCCATCTTATTTAAACTTAATTTCAATTTTCTTTCAAAATCTGTTGATTAGGATTAATTTTTGCTATTAATTACTCTGAGTTTCATAACGTTTCAAATTCTATAAAATTTTAGATTTTAGAGTATATTATTTAATCAAATATAATAATCAATCCATTAATACGTGGATTCCTAAATATTAAGAATTATAATTATAATTTTATTTAATTAGTTTACTTCTTATATGTTAGATTTAATATTACTTATTATACTTGGATTATATTTGTTAGAAAAAAAATACAATATTTGAAGTTTAACATGTTAAATAAAATATATTTTTATAATTTTATAAACTCAAACCGAATCTTACAATTCGATTCTCGATTCGAATCTTGATTTGACAACTATGATTCATTGTCATTTGCAATCAGTATTTCATATATTTTTGTTAGGGTTGATCTGCCGTTTAATGGTGTTTTTTATTCAAGAATTCTTTATATTTTATTCATAGTTGATCCTCCGCAATGGTTCTTTATAAGTGGAAGGAACATGTTATTGGAAGTTAATAGTTTGCTTTATCTTATTGGTTTCATAAAACAGTAAAGTCGAGGTAAGACTTTATGCTTTTTTTATCATTTGGTCTTCAGTTAAGCATTTCTAGCATTCATATGAATCTTGACTTTTGTCGAAACTCAGTATTTTGTAGGTGAGAACAGAGTTAAGAGAATGAAAAACAAGAGGGAAAGGAAAAGATACATGAACAATTGGCAAGTGAATCCAACTGAACATTTGGGATTTCAATTCTTGTTTTAGTATCTGAATTCAATTAATTTGTTTGGGATTTGCTCGTATACCATAATGGCATGAAGATATATTCTTATATGTTATGTTTGTTGTTTGAGTCTTCTTGATCAAATAGATACATTATGTACATAAGCTATCAAGTATGTTAGCTGACTTTCTTAAAGAAACAGAGTAGAAGAACAGATAGAGAGCAAAGTTGTTAAAATTTTCATTGCTCCTTAGGTGCCTTTCGTATGATCAGGGTAAATATCATTCTATGTGCATTTTTTCATCCAGCACGTTGTTTTTGGAGTTATTATTTCGGCTAACAGGAAAATCGACCCAATTTCATCTTTTCAGGGTCGGTTCTAGACCGACCCCATTGTGAAGTGAGCAATGGGGTCGCGAGCTTTGCTGTCGGTTCAAAACCGACCCCATTGTATGAAAAAAAACCGACCCTACTGCCCATTTCTGCACTAGTGGGTTTTCAAACTATGCTTATTTATTTATACAATTTTGGATTTTCTTGTATATGTGTGAGGCTCAAACACAACCACATTTATTTTGTTCGGCTATTACGCAGATATAGGGCAGAGATTTTAAGATCAAACCGTGGTAGTATATAAGGATGGAAGGTTTATAGGCGTATATATTTGCTTGGCAGCATTGAAAAATGCATTTAAGGCAGGCTGTAGGAAGCTGATATGCATAGATGGTTACTGGTTGAAGGTTCATATGGTGGACAACTATTTTCTACAGTGCGTATTGACCCTAATGACTGTATATTCCCGATAGCAACTGGTGTGGCTGAAACAGAGAGCAAGGAAACTTGGATATGGTTCTTGGAATTGTTGGCAGAGGTCTTAGAAATAGCATATTATGAAAATTGGACGTTTATGTTTGATAGACAAAAGGAACATTATATATATTTACTTTAACAGTAACCAAGTATCAATATGATTTCACTTTGTTTACTGGAGAACTTGGATAAGCTACTAATTTATTATGTTTTTCTTCCTTTCTTAACTATATGTAGGGTCTTATTGGAGCAGTTGAGTATTTATTTCCAGGTGCATATCATAGGTTTTGTGTACGCCACATGTACACTAACTTTAGACAACAATTCAAAGGAAAGGAGCTAAAGGACCTATTATGGGTAGCAGCTAGGGCTCCATATCCAGAAGCAATAAATAAGCAATTAGATACTATTGCGAAAATTTCTCCTCAGGCAAGGGAAAGGCTAAGAGAAAGGGATGCTAGGCATTGGAGTAGAGTTATTTCTCATAATTACCTAAGTGTGACATGCTTCTTAACAATCTTTGTGAATGCTTTAACAAATACATTCTTGATGCAAGAGATAAAAGGATAATAACTATGAATGAGCTAATAAGGATAAAATTGATGAAGAGAATGAAGGCCAAGGCTGATTGGAGTATAAAGTACAAGGAAAAATGGTGTCCCAAAATACTGAAGAAACTTGAGAAGGTTAAGAATTTAGCTTTCAACTTTACAGCAACATTTAATGGAACTTTGAAGGCACAAGTTCGTGGAGGTGGGGAATAATTTGTTGTGGCTTTAGACGACAGGACATGTACTTGTAGAAGATGGCAACTTACTGCTATTCCTTGCAGCCATGCCATTGCTGCTATATATGAACAGAATGAACAACCTGAAGACTATTTGGATTCAATATATAGTTTAGACATATACAGGAAGGTCTACAACCACTTCATAGCCAATTAATGGTCATGATCAATGGCCAACACCCGAAAATCACTCGTAGATCCCCCTTCTCCAGTGAAAGTGAAGAGGGTAGGAAAAAAAGATTAAGACGAAAGGAGCCCGAAGAAATTGAGCAAGCAGCAGCAAAGGGAAAACTTAGTAGGAAAGGCACTATGTACATGACTTGCTCCAAGTGTGGAGGGAAAAACCATAACAAAAGGACATGTCATTTGAATCAAAATGAGGTAAAATTTCAACTATATGTAATTAATTGTTATATGTTATTTAGTTAATTTTTGTGATAAGGTGGTGAGCTATAAACTGTCCTTAGTTACATTGGATTAGTTTCCACTAATATATATATAATGACTTTTGTGATGTTGTAACTTGAATTATTGCAATTGCAGGTTCCTTCTTCAATATCGATTACAACTGGCCCTAATCCAATTAGTAGTCAAGTGTTGCGGTGCTTCTAAGAGTGGTACTCAGGTATATGCAGGAAGGGGAAGTTCAAACAACATCAGTAGAGGCAGCATAGGAAGAAAGAGCAATGCAAATATAAAAAGGAGCCAATCAAATGGAGGTAGGGGTAGAGGTAGAAGCAACGCAAGAAGAGGTATGGGTACAACCGAAGGTCCATTGCCATGGAGATTGTAGGAATATAATTTAAATTCGGTGTGACATTGGTACACTTTTTTGATTTTTTCTTGATTTGGATGGCCAACTTTAGACAATTGAGATTGTTTTACAGATATTTGATTAGGTTTTTACCCAACAATGTGATTGGAATTTTATTTGGACATCTTTGATATTTTTAATATTTTGAATGATCTCTATCATTGATTGGTGGATTTAGATATAATTTTTATGTAATTTTTCATTGTCATTGAGTATAATAACATTTAACCTAATGGCAAATTTTAGTTCGTACACAAATTTATTTTCATTAACATATTCATGAAAATAATAAAAAGTAAAAAATTAAATTTTCTTTATTTTCTTATAAAAAATATGAGGAATAGATAATATAGGAAAATATGAGAGATTGATGGAAGGAAATATAGGAAAAAATGAGAACACCCGAAAAAGGGGAACGAAAAATGAAAGAAAAAAAAGATATATTTTTTTTTAAAAAATTAATTTATGATAAAGAATTACATTATAAGAAAGAAGTCAAAGGTAATATTTAAAGTTAAAGGTAACTTTGACTATAATGTTAGTAAAATATGAAGTTGATGTATTTTTATGTTAAATTTTATAGTTCATGTACCATTATGTTAGTAAGGCTAAAATTTGTGTACTTTGTATGATTTTAAGACATTATTTCTCAATTAAAATATCTTTACATAAATATTTACATAATTATGTTATATTAAATTCTTTCTTTTGGCTGCATTTCTGTTATTCTTTTTCTCTTCTTCGTGCAATATCTTCTCTATAACCTGTTTGAATTTTCGTTTTCGTTTGCCTTCAGTTTCGCATTATTATTCTTCTTCTTTCTTATTTGTTTTTTATTTCTTACTCGTTCTCTATTTTTGTGTTATTAATTAGGTTTTCCTATTTTTGTTTTTTCGATTTGGATCTTAAATTGAACATTTTCTATTTTTCGATTTTGTTTCTGATCTCATTCTTTTAATTTTGAGATTTCGAATTTCATTCTTCTGGTTTTCGATTCTTTTTCCGTTTCAATTTTTCAAATCTGTAATTTGTTAAGTTAATTTTGAAATGGAAGAACTCTGAATTTGTAATTTGGATTCTAAAGTCATTGACGCAAAGGTAACTACTGAATCATCTAGTTTAATTAGGCTATTGGTATCTATTGAATCATCAAATTCAATGGATGATTTAGAGTTTATTCTGTATTTTTTTCACATTCTATCTGTTGAAATTGAAGTGCACACCATGTGTTTGATAAAATGCTAAGTTGGTTGTTTTGTTATTGGACAACTTTTGAATATCTATTGAACATCTATTGGGCATTTATTGGACATGTAAATGTGTTTTTTTACTTTAAATGTGTTGTAATGGAGAGTTTTATGTTAGATGAGCAGAAAATTTGATGTTAAGAATGAATATCAAGTTGTAGTAAGCTATCGTGTTTTTATTGGATGTGTTATAGATTTCCTATAGATTTCCAACATATCTTAGTTTTGGCAGTATTTTTATGAAATTATTTTATTAAAATTGAAGTGTACACTATGTGTTTGAAAAAAAATGCTAAGGCCTATCCCTGTCATTGCTAAGATTATGCAGTTGATTTTCTTATCTCTGTCAATGCACGCTGTATCAATGGATCCTGAGGCCTATCCCACTCCTTGTATTTACACTCATGTATTTCTCTACTTATGTTGCTCTTTTCCATTGTTTCTGTCTATTGGCGTCCTATAGATATCATATAGATTGCCTTTTTATTTTTCCTGTTTCTAATGGTGTCAGATAAAGCCATCGACTGGCCGTTTGGTATCTGTCACTAGTAACGGGGATGAGTTTTCTGTTGATTTGGATAAGAGAACCTGTACCTGCAATGTCTTTTAGATGGACGAGCTTCCATGCGCGCATGCTCTTGCTCACATCAAGAAGTTTCACTTTCTACCTATGATTACTGTTCAGAGTATTATAGGAAGGAAAAAATGGTTGCAACATATCAAAGAATCATCCACCCGCTGCCGTTGAGACATAATTGATTTTTACCTGATGATGTTGTTCAACATGTAGTTCTTCCTTCCGATGTTAAGCCTAAAGTAGGTGTTAAGGCCTGTAAGTAGGCTACACTCCAATTTAAGCAAAATTAAGGAAAGAACTTTTGGGGCAAATTTTCTATATTCCCTTGAATTGAAAATACAATGTTTTTAAATAGAAACAATGCAAGCAACTAACTAATCATGATCCTAATTTGTAGCCATGAACTGCCACTATCACCATATGCTAATAACTGAAATAGGAAATGTAACGAAAATGCAGCAACAACAAGAGAAAAACTAGCTAAGTGGTTGGGACTTAGTCCAACAATTTGGCAGGCTTCCTTCCTATCCTTTTGGGACGGGTAACAGCAGCTTGGTCCGACCTTGGGGTTGTTTGGTTCGTATCAATTGCTCCCCCCTTGAGTTTGAGGTCGTCCACGAGCTCAACAGGAAACTCTGGATAACGGTTTATGAATTCGTCATAAGATTCCCATATTGATTCAGCCATGTCCTTATCCTTCCAAGCAACTAAGATTTCCAGTTTTCCCTGCTTTAGACGTTGATCCAATACACATTCAGGCTGGTAAGAAAGGTCATCGCGTTCCACCAATTTTGGCAGGGGTATTGACACCGGATTTCCTTTAGCCTCACGTAGTAAGGAAACATGGAAGACATTATGGATTTTGGACTGTGGTGGTAGTTGTAGCTTGTATGCCACCGGACCGATCCGTTCGATGACTTTGAAAGGACCAAAAAATCGCTTTGCCAGCTTGGTACTTGAACGATGCGCCACGGATTGTTGCCTGTACTCGCTCAACTTAAGGAAGACCATGTCCCCCACTTGAAATTCTTTATCCTGGCGGTGTTCATTTGCGAAACTTGTCATTCGATGCTGAGCGCGCCTCAAGTTGTCTTTGATAACCGTTCGCAGGCGTTGAAATTCCTCGATAGTGTCATGAATGGAAGGAGTGTCGGACGGTCCATGATGATAACGGATGGCCTCTGGAATCGGTTTTCCATATAATGCCTGAAATGGCGTCATGTTGATGGAAGAGTGAAAGGATGTGTTGTACCAATATTCTACCAAGTACAAGTAATCACTCCAGCGTTTTGGTTCAGTACCTGCAAAACAACGAAGATAATTTTGTAAACAGCGATTTACCACTTCAGATTGTCCGTCGGATTGGGGATGATAGGCTGTGGAGAAATGGAGTTTTGTTCCGAGTTGAGAGAAAAGTTCTTTCCAGAATTTGCTCATGAAAATTGGATCTCTATCAGTAACAATAGTCTTAGGAAGACCATGTAACCAAAATATGTTTCTGAGAAAAAGTGTAGCCAGTGATACAGCCCCGTACTTTGGTGGAAGAGAAACGAAGTGGGCAAATTTGGAAAATCTATCCACAATTACCCAGATGGCTGTCTTTCCATTCGATAGCGGCAGATGAGTAATAAAATCCATTGTGACGTCTTGCCAAGGCTGAGATGGAATGGGAAGTGGCTGAAGCAACCCATAAGGTTTATGTGTCGGGTACTTGACTTGTTGGCAAGTTTGGCACTGGTTGATGAAAGCTATGACGTCGGATTTGAGCTTTCGCCAAGAAAAGGCTGCTGCTATGCGCTTAATAGTGGCGCGAATACCGGAATGCCCTCCCGCAAAAGAAGTATGGAACTCGTGAAGCAACAAGGAACGAATTTTGGCCTGATTGGGAATGAACAATCTGTTGGCATGGTATAGCAGGCCGTCTTTGGAAGAGAATATTGTTGATTTAGACTGACAATTGGTAACGAGGTTTTTTCCTTCCGGTGTTGAATAGAAGCCTCGCAATTCCTCTATCCATTTAGGTTCCGAAAAAGAAACCGCCAATAGTTCGGGTAATGAGATTCGGCTGAGGGCATCGGCGACTTTGTTCTTCTTTCCGGGTTTGTAATGAATCTCAAAGTCAAATCCGATTAATTTGGTGGCTCACCGATATTGCTCCGGCGTCTGCACGACCTGAGATAACAAGTGCTTGAGGCTTCTTTGATCTGTGAAAATGTTAAACTTGCGACCCAACAAGTACTGTCGCCATTTCTTGACTGCTTCAGTCACGGCAAAAAGTTCCCGAACATAGGCCGAAGCCACTTGCATCCTGGAACTCATTTTTTTGCTGAAGAATGCAATGGGTCGGTCTGCTTGAGAAAGAACAGCCCCGACTGCTATAGAGGACGCATCTGTAGTGACATCAAAGGGCTTTGTAAAATCCGGAAGAGTGAGGGTAGTGAGGGATACCATTGCCTGTTTGAGCGAGACGAAGGCAGCATTGCTATTGGGATTCCATTGGAACACTGGTTGTTTGAGGAGATCGGTCAATGGACCTGCAATCTGAGCATAATGATGGACAAACCGGCGGTAGTAGCCTGTGAGGCCTAAAAACCCACGCAAGTTGGTGTGGTTGGTCGGTTGTGGCTAGGACTGAATGGCAGCCAGCTTGTCCGGATCAGCTTGAACGCCATTAGCTGAAATTAAGTGGCCTAAGTAGTTGATGGTGGGTACTGCAAAAGAGCACTTTGCTGCTTTGACAAAAAATTGATGTTTTGATAACGTGGATAAGACCCATTCCAAGTGGACATAGTGCTCTTCGATAGAATGACTGTAGACCAATATATTGTCGAAGAACACGAGCACAAACCGGCGTAATCCGTCTTTGAAAATATCATTCATTGTGGCCTGAAAAGTGGATGGCGCATTTGTCAAGCCAAATGGCATGACACGGAACTCGTAATGGCCATCAATCGTTCGAAAAGCGGTTTTGTGGGTATCCTCTGGGGCGACTCGAATTTGATGATAGCCGGCGGTTAGATCAATTTTCGAAAAAACCACGGCTCCTTGTAATTCGTCCAGGAGCTCATCTACCGTGGGTATGGGAAATCGGTCTTTAATGGTGATAGCATTAAGGGCCCGATAATCCACACAAAAACGCCAAGTGCCGTCTTTCTTCTGAACTAATAGGACGGGAGATGAAAATGGGCTTTGACTTGGCTTGATAATGCCATCCCGAAGCATATCGGCTATCAGCTTGGTCATGATCTGTTTTTGGTAGTGGGGATAGCGGTAAGGACGAACGTTGACAGGGGCTGATGTTGGTAATGTGGGAATGTGGTGATTGTGGGTGTGGCCGGGGGGTAGTTAGGTGGGTTGTAAGAACAGGTGGCTATAAGTGTGGAGTAATTTATGGATGATTGGATCATGGTGGTGTGGAATAAGTGGAGCCTGGGGTGTTGTGGATTCGGTTAGCTGGAAGTACAGGGCGTGGAGGGAGGCGATGCCATTTTTTGAGATTAGGGTTTGGAGAGATGATGTGGAGAGGTAGGGTGATGGGCTATTACCGCGTATAGTGATAGCGGCGGGCCCGACATTGAACGTCAGCTGTGGTACAGAGAAATCGGCCAAAATCGGCCCTAGGGTTTGAAGCCAAGCTAATCCGAGTATCACATCAGCACCTTCAACCGGCAGAACAAAAACAGGAAGGGCGAAGGATGCATCCTGGATCGTTAGGTTGATGGCGGGACAAACTTCCTGCCATTTCAAAGTGTCACCGTTGCCCACCATGACAGAAAACTCGGGAATGTCCTGTGTAGGCAGCTTAAGAAAAGACACAACATGGGGTTGGATGATATTGTGAGTGCTTCCTGAATCAATTAGCACTTGTACCGGTTTTTCGTTGATATACCCTGTGATGCGAAGGGCTTGTGGAGATGTCAGTCCAAAAAAGGCGGCTGATGAGAGGGAGAAAAATTGGTTGGGGTTGTCTGGGTCGATGATGTCAGTTTCAAGGCTCATGGTGGAGTTCTCTGTGGTGTTATCTGTGTCGCTAGGGTCATTGTCGGCAACCAATAGAAATTGGGGTGGATTGCATTTATGCCCGGGATAGTAACGCTCCGGGCAGCGAAAACATAGGCCTTCGCTACGTCGCTTTTGCAGGGCTTCCGGGGTGAGTTTGGTGAATGGTAGTTGTGGTTTAGGCGTGGTGTTTAGGGATGGGTTCGGTGGTTTCGGGGAATTTACGGGATGAGTGAGTGTTGCGACAGCTGTTGGAGGAGTCGGGTTAGGTTGTGAAAAGGTGCGGGGCTGAAATGAACGGGGTTTCGAAAGGGCGAGCTTGTCCTCAATCCGTTTGGATAAACCGTAGGCTTGGTGAAGTGTAGTGGGTTTGATGATGGCGAGTTCGGCTTGTGTGTCAGCCTTTAGACCCGAGATGTAGTAGTTGAGTAAGGCTTCGTTGGACAGTCCCACCACACAATTGCAAAGTTTCTCGAATTTCGACTGGTATATCATGACTGAGGACGTTTGTCGAATCTTGAAGAGCGCAGCCTGGTGGTTCTCATAGTCCGAAGGTCCGAACCGAAGTTCCAAAGCACGGGAAAATTCTTGCCAATTCCCGAGTAAGCCATTGTTGTGAAGGTACTTGTACCAACTCAAGGCTTCGCCGGTAAAATAGAAGACAGACAACGATAACCTCCTATTCTCAGGAATATTATAATAGGTGGAAAAAATTTCTGCTTGGAAAATCCAATCGAGCGGATTGGACCCGTCAAACATGGGAAGGTTTATTTTCGGGGGTTGTGGATTGGTAGGGGGTTGGTCGTTTGGGCGGTCATTTCTGCGGCCATTATTATTATGGTTGTTGGTGTTGTCGGTGATAACGGTGATGAGTCGATCCATGTTGTCGGTTTGCTGTTGGATTGAAGTTTGGATAGCATCGAAATGGGCTGAAATTTGGGCGTTGGTTTGGGCGGCTGTGGTTGTTTGGTGGGTAACGAAATGGGCAAACTGTTCGGTGAGGGCTGTAATGGGATCGGGTGGTGTTGGTTCGACACGGGGAGGCATTGTAAGTCGATGAAAGCACCAAATGTTAAGGCCTGTAAGTAGGCTACACTCCAATTTAAGCAAAATTAAGGAAAGAACTTTTGGGGCAAATTTTCTATATTCCCTTGAATTGAAAATACAATGTTTTTAAATAGAAACAATGCAAGCAACTAACTAATCATGATCCTAATTTGTAGCCATGAACTGCCACTATCACCATATGCTAATAACTGAAATAGGAAATGTAACGAACATGCAGCAACAACAAGAGAAAAAACTAGCTAAGTGGTTGGGACTTAGTCCAACAATTTGGCAGGCTTCCTTCCTATCCTTTTGGGACGGGTAATAGCAGCTTGGTCCGACCTTGGGGTTGTTTGGTTCGTATCAGTAGGCAGACCGAGAAAAGAAAGGTATCGTCATGCATGGGAGAAATCCAAGTCTTCTATGAAATGGAGTGCTTATGAAAGAATTGGTCATAATAAATGATCTTGTCGGGGAAAGAAATAATTTTTGATCTTTGTTATGAGTTTGAAATAGCTATTTGATCTTTGATCTCTATATACTATAATTTTGAATAAGGAATTGAACATTGATGTATCTTTCTTTCCATTTTATTGAATAATGATCATTCTTAGTTGTTGTTTCTTTTTTTTACTTTATTTGAATTAAGTGGTATGCTTTTGCTGTCTACTGATAAATGTTTGATGTCTATAGGATTTATATAGGATGTATAATGCTTTTCTATAGGATTTCTATAGGCATTGTATATGATCCCTACTGATTATCAGTGTATTGTTGTGATTCTTGAAAGTTTTTGTAACTTTCTATTTCATATGCTGAACATGTCTGATATCTACTATAAGTGTCATACTTTTTCAATTGAATTACAAAACAGATATTGTATTATGGTAGAAGAAGACAATTTCATATCTTGTAAACTTCAACTATGTTCAAACAGACAGCAGTTCCAACAACTTAGATCCCTAATTACACAAGATTTCTAAAATTCATACATAATTGATCATCAAATCTATCTCTATTAACTGTCTATTGTGTCGATATACTGCTCGTGGCTCTCAAGTTTGTTTTCTAGATGTTCCCTTCCATACTTGTATAAGCTCAAAGCTAGCCAACCGTGTTCTATGGATTTGGACATGAAGATGATCTGGGATTGGTTCTGCTCAACTACAGATCCTGACAATGAATTAAAAATAAGTAAGAACCTAATAGAAATCCAACATAGACCCAATAGACATTCTATATACATCCAACATACATACATGATAGAGAGCTGAAATTCCTTGCAAACTTGTAAAGAAACCTATTCAGCAATGGAAATGCAATGTTTGGTTCATCAGGCACGCGCCTTTGTGTGCCTAGGATGAGCCTTTTGTAATAAAGTTAAAACTACAAAGTACATGTAAGGGTAATTTGTTAAGGATTCCAGTTACATGCTTACATACACCATGTTTCGATACAAAAGTCAGTTATGAACAATTACATCAAACTAATGAAAGACTAGATAACAGGAAACAGATAAGTTATAGACGAGAAAGAGAGAAACAGAAAAGTTATAGTGAAACAAGTTAATAAGAAACAGAGAGAAGGGGAAGTATTTAATTACAGAGTTAAAATAACCTTCATATGCAAATAAACATAAGGATCCACATCTATGACTAACAGTAAAGAACACACTACACACATAAAATATAAATGTAGCCATATACAAGGGAAAACCATTGGAGTAAAGATGCAATACATGCATAAGGTACAAGCTCAGAATCTCATTTCCAAATTTAAGATTATTAAATAAAACACAAATTCTATTGCATTAGATTGGATTTCCTTACGGCAAGGAGAGAGAGGGTTGAACCCTAAATTAAAATCCTGAAAAGTAGTAGAAAATTGGTCCATTAAAGGAGAAAACAAGTAATTTCACCTGTAGTCGCTGAATTGCTTGTTGGAGCCTATTCAACAAAAAGAACAATATAATTCACACTTCCCTCAACTATAGAAGCTGACAAGGAATTAATATGTACGAACCAATAGAAATCCAACAGACATCCAATATAAATCCTATAGACATCCAATATAAATCAAATATTCATTAATCAAACTTCATTCAGGCATTTCTACAAATACTTCATGTGCACAATTGCAAAATATAATTCTGAATAGAATTGGGGGGGAATTAAAGAATTATAAAAGATACAGCAAAGACTTCAAAGCGAAAAGGAATTCAACATTCAATAAAATCAACAAGGAAATTCTACCAATGTTGACTAGATAATCAATAAAGAGAAAGTAAGATATGAATAAGTACCAATTGATGTGGTTTTCATTGATAGATTGACAGACTAATGAATCACGAAGAAGCATATGAACCCCAAGCACTAATATTCCCTTATTATTTTACTGTAATCTATTTTTCCCTGCACTAATATTCCTCCAATTACTAATTTTATCAACCCCAGGCACTAGAAAATGCATATACATAATATAGATAAGATACCGACTCATTTTGATTTTGGAATGGACTTCTAGGTCTCCATTGCATGCTAGGGACCAAAGAAGGAGAAAAGACTCTTCCACATATTCAACAAAAAGAACAATCCAATTCATACTTCTCTCAACTACAGAACCTGACAAGAAATTATTAATATGTAAGAATCAATAGAAATCCAACAGACATCCAATATAAATCCATCTAATATAAATCAAATACTCATTAATCAAACTTCATTCAGGCATTTCTACAAACACTTCATGTGCACAATTGTAAAATATAATTCTAAACAAAATTGGGAGGAACCACCTCCAATCACCACTACCTACAAAGATACGAATAATCAAGTAGAAATTTTCTAATCTTAATTCTAGATCACAAAAACAACAAATTGAAAAAATCATTTAAAAAACCCAATAGAAAGTAGAGGTAGAGAGACCTTGTTTGTACGTTGGAGAACATCAGTCCTGTTGTTGGAGCACCAGGAGTTGGACCAACGAACTAGCTCCTCCCAAGCCAATCAAATGACTTTCCGGCAATCACGGGAACGATCAGGAGAAGTACTGGGCGAGTTGGAGTCGGTATTTTTGCCGTCAGAGATATTAGCAGAAGCTGAGTAATTAGGGATGGAAAGATAAGTGATTCTAGAAGAGGAGGAGAAGAAGAGGACAGTGACGGTGACCGATAAAGGGAGAACGAGAAGGGCACCGGTTGTGGAAGATGAGAACGATGAGCACCGGCGTGATCGAGAGAGGAAAACGATAATGCTCTATTATTTCTTTTTCTTTTTGAACGTATTTCTGGAAATATTTTCCCATGTTTTGTTATTTATGTTATTATTATTTTTTTGGGCTATTTATGTAAAAGCCCCAATAATATTTGGGTCTGCATAAAGTATTGAACAATAAATGTTCTGTTAAATTATAGATATTCAACACAGATTTTGAACAACTTTAAATTTTGTGACATCAACTATATAGCGTATTTTTGAAATGTAAGAAATTGTATGAACTGAGCTATAGACTCGACAGTTGGAGCGATAATTGGAGCTTAGGTAAGGATTAATTGAATGTATATTTTTAATTTTTGTCAAAAAATATGGATTAAGCACCTGAAAAATGCTATTGTCAGAAATAAGGACATAGATAGGGTAAAGTTAAAGAATAAGTACATGCTTGAGGCAACTTTAACTGGATCCAAAATGGCCTTTCAAAGCCCGTTTTGGAAATGTATGGAATACGGGCTCTCTGTTCCCGTTTTGGGACAATTTTTCCTTAAAAAAATAAATTTAAAACCCAAAACAAGCCCGTTTTGGGTTTCACTACAGCCAAGACGACTGACCTATCGCCTCAGCTGCAGCAATGTCCCAAAACGGGCTACAACGTGGGAATCTCCCAACAGGGAAGATTCTCACTCTTAATTTGACTGGTCTTATCTTGGAAAGACCAGTCAAAAAACCTAATAACTACGCCCACCTCCCCCACCCCCATTAAAATCCCATGCATGCATCTCATATTTTACCACAATTTCACTCCCTAACTCTCCCACTTTTCTAACATCTTTCTCCCTTTATTTTTATTTCAACAAGTTCTAGTTAAGGTAAAAAAAATTGATAAACTCTTGGTTTATTAAGTTAATTTTATATGTTTTTGCATATTTTATGATATTTTTGCAAGTTAATCTCTCTTCTTTTGATTTTTTATTGTAGTAATTGTTAAGTGTATAATGAAATTAAGTGTTTTACATGTTTTAGTAAATTTCACTACACTTTCAGTGGACTGATATGTTCCTCCTTTTATTTTTCTTACTACAAGTTTTAGTCAAGGTAAAAATTTGTTAACTCTATGTTTATTTTGTTAATTTTTTCTTTTATTGCAAAGAACATAACTAAAGCATATTGTTAATTTTCTATATTTTACAGGTTTAGTACTATCCAAAATAAGGTATGTAACCATGAAATGAAAATTTAACTTTAATGTTGTAGTTTTGCACATGAAATTTTTAAATTTTCAAATATTAGGATATTTTTGCATGTGTAGTTGGAAAAAAATGAATCCACCCTTCAAATGTGTTCTAAGAAAAAAATTACTCTAATCATATTTTACCATGTGTAGTTAAGAAATGAATAAAATATATATTTTATGATTCTTTGATTCTTCATATGTTCTAAAATGTGTTAGTTTAATAATATAGTAATATTGTGATGTTTAAGTTTATGAATATTTGTAGTTTATAAGATTCCTAATTTTAAATTTAGTTCATAATTGTTAGTAAAAGCAAAAAAAATAGTATTTTGTTGATTCTTTTAAATAATAAACTGTCTAATGTGATTTATATTAATACGTTGGTTAGGTGTATAAATATTTTAAAGTCCATAATATTAAATTGTTGAAATTAGAAATATTATGTACACGGAAATAAGATATAAATATTATGTACGCGTAGATTATAGTGTACAATGAGATTTGTTAGTATGTTATTAAATATATTAATTTTTAAATTATGATTTGTTATTATGTTAATATATGATCTAGTGAATATATTTGCAATAAGTTCCAAGTTATTTATTTATATAAAAATTAGCACTGATGATGAATTTTATTATATTTGTAATGCAAGGAAAAAAATGACAGTCAATAACCATTACATTATATATTGGGGAGGAAGGATGCAAATAAACGATGTTGGATTTGTGTACGACATGAGTAGCCCAACAACTATGCAAAAACGTGTGAAGGTTAAGAAAAAGCCGTCTTTTAGTTGTCTTATAGAAAAGATATCAACCGAGATTGGATTTGGAAATAACTGAAGGATAACAAAGATCGTGTACAAGTATCCTGTTCCACCTGATTATTATGGCCACGTGGATATTTGTAGCGATGAAGGAATTGATTTCATTCATTATAATTTGGAAAACATCCAATCCTACAAAACAGCTGAGCTCTTTGTTGCATATGAGATAAATAACGTCCAAGAAGAACCTTCTCCTATTTCATTATAGAATCTCCAGCCGTTACCTACATTTGGTTTATCGGAAGCTGATACAGGATATCCTTCAATTGGAGTTCAGTCAATAACAAGTTTTGGATACTGTGAGGCAGGAGAATCCACTCCTCCATAATCCATTTCAACAATGAGAACTCCTTTTACGCAGTAGAAGGTTCAATTACTAGTTATAGTAATGATTATCCAGTAATAGAAAGATTTGGGTTATCTAATGTTGGTTCAAATGAACATGCGTTTGCACCAAGCAGTCATGAGACCTGAAAAAATGGCAAAGCTGGAAGTTCAAAAAATGCAGATGAAGAGGTAGAAGATCCAATTTGTGATTATGTTGATGGAACTGTGGAACCAAATGATATTGACAATACATTAGATGAACAATTTGCCAATAATTTAGAGTTGTATGGTGACAATGATGATGATGATAATGAAGATGAGGTTACACCATAAGCTGGTGCTAATGTGGCTAATGTGCCTTTCGGAATGATAGATTTGAATATGACTCTCCCTGAAGTCGAGGGAAATGAGGTTCCCCCAATTGCCCCATTATCTGCGTTTGAATTCCCAGGCCCTACGTATACAATGATAGAAGAGGATGAATTTATGGAATATACCAATGAAATCGACTATATAAGCACATGGGATGGAGTGTCCGAGCTGAGAGCTGGATTAGTTTTTCATAAAAAAAGTGAGTTCCAAACGGTAGTAAAGATCACTTCAATGAAGAATCATGTGTCTTATCGAGTGTTGAATCACATCTATATAAATTAGCTCTTAAATGCAACAGTGAAGAAGGTGGACAAGGGCAATCTTATGGATGGCGACTTCGAGCAATCTTTAACAAGTCGATCAATATGTGGCAAATCGTAAAACTTCATGGTCCGCATACATGCCTAAACTCTCGACCATCTCAAGACCATCAAAATCTTGACGGGAATTTAATAGCCGGTTCAATTATCAGAATGGTTGCCAAGAAACCAGCACTTAGCCTTGATGTTATAATTGAGCACATTAAAGAAAAGTGGGGCTACACAATTTCAAGGAGGAAGGCTTTTTATGCTAAAAGAAAAGCTTTACAAAATGTTTTTAGCAGCTGGGAAGAATCGTACAATATGTTGCCAAAATATCTGAATGCATTGACCCTTTACAACCCTGGTTCTATCAGCATTATAATCACGGATGAAACAACAAACCATCGATACAAGATGTTCAAACATGTCTTTTGGTCTTTCAAACTATGCATAGAAGGGTTCAAGCATTGCAGACCAGTTATTCAAATTAATGGGACATTCCTGTATGGGAAATATCATCACACATTGTTAGTGGCAACTGCGCTAGATGGTAACAATCATATTCTTCCTATTGGATTTGCGATCGTTGAGAGTGAGAACCCATATAGTTGGGGGTGGCTCATGGAGTGCATAAGGGCATTTATGACACAATGAAATGGGTTAGGTGTCATTTCTGACCGACATGTTGGTATCATGCATGCGATGAATAATGAAGGTTCTGGGTGGAAACAACCTGCAGCTTACCATCGTTTTTGCCTCAGACATTTTACGAGCAACTATAATCACAAGTTCCACAATAGTACGATAAAAAAAACTATTATATCGAGCAGGTATGAACTTTTAGATTATGCATTATTTTTACTAATAATTTTATTATGTCATCGACATATAAATATTTTTTTATAAATTTGATACAATTTAGGACCTCAAGCACAAGAGCAAAAGTTCTTAAAGCAGATGGAAGCAATAAAAGCACTTGATGAAAGAGCTTACAATTGGGTGTGCAAAAACCAGTGGATAAGTGGAGTTTGTCAAATGACAATGGTTCAAGATGCGGTCTTATATGCACAAATGTTGTTGAGTGCGTAAATGGCGTGTTAAAGGGCATTCGACAAATGCCTATCCAGAGCATTATTGAACACACATTTGGAAAAAATGGTATATTATTTTGATACTCGTCGTAATAAATACATGAATTTAATGCAGATGGGTGAAAAGGTGACTCCACTTTGTAAGAAAATTTTGAGCAAGTATACGCGCAAGGCAAATTGTCATACGGTGGTAAACTTCGACAGTAGATGTGGACTTTGCAAAGTTAAAATCAGCTATGACCCGATCAAATGGAAAGGAGGAAACATTCAGACCGTTAAGCTAGAAAGTTGGGAGTGCACATGCATAAAATTTCAAAATTATAAAATGCCTTGTTCACATGCAATTGCTACATGTAAGCACTTGCGTTATGATTTTTGGATTTTTATCGATAAAGTGTACACTTTGGATGAGAACTTAAAAGTGTACAACCATCCATTCCAACCTTTACAGCATAAGGACTATTAGTCTGAAGTAAACTCACCGATAGTGATTGTTAATCCAGCATGTAAACGACAAAAAGGAAGGCCTAAGTCATCGAGAATCAGAAATGAAATGGATGAGAAAAAAAGGGGACCACATCATACAAATGTAGTAATTGTGGTCGAAGCGGACATAATCGAACTACTTGTAAAAATCCCGATCGAAGTAGGCAAAATATAAATTAAAGTATTAAACCGTGTGCTTTGCAATTTAAATGAAGCTACACCTTTATGTTGTTAAACTCATTTTCATTTCTTTTTGTTTATTACGTTATTATTATGCAACTTTATCTTTATTTTAATTTACTCTTGGGTCTGATTTTTCTATTTTTATTTTGTTGACTAGTATTTTTGTATTAGAAGAACTAAAGTAAGATAACGAATACAAATATGTAGACATTTTGTGTAGATGTCATTGTAAAATAAAATAACTTAAATATGAAAAACTTTTATGTTAATTAAGATATTATACAATGAAAATAATATTTACTTCAGATGATTAAAATTTATAACTTTTAGCTTTTGATTTAACTAAGATGATTCATATATTAGACAAATAATTGACCCATGCTTAATATATATAAATATGTATGTGGTTCGGGCACTTGTACTCATCACCATTCCCGCACTTGTATTTATTATATTCATTCACTTTTTTGATTCAACAATTCAATCTCATTGCATTCTTCTCCAACATCCACTTGCACTGATCTTCAAAGAAAATAAATTAGCACAAACAAAGTGATAGATTGCAATTACTTAAGCTAACGTCGATGTTTATTATTTCTTATGTGTGGAGTGTCACAAAGGAAACAAGGAATCGGCATGTCCTTATAATTACGATAATAAATAGTTCTTGGGGCTAAACGATTTAGGTCCAAAAGATTTTCGTATTCGACTTGCATAGGTTGTTGACTATCCTCATTCACTACAGCAGACAAATCTAATCTCGTTGGACTCAAACCTTGATATGAGATGTTTGTGTTTATGTTGTTATAACTACCATGACTTGAACAACCTATCCCATAGGTCATTTGGACATTCGGCACTATAGTATTTCCAGAAGCATCAAAATTTTGGTATCCAAATGGATGAGCAATATGTTGTATCGGGGTGTGGTATTGTTGGTCGAATATATCAGGACTACTGAATGCTTCATTACAAGTTTGTGCCGCTTGGTTGCCCATATTGACATTACCTGCCATTTGTGGCATATTAGCTTGGTTTTCTGCATTTTCATTTGAACCAAGTACGTCAATAATTTCTCTAAATGACATATTAAAGAGTGACTCATCCAAGTCAATAGATGGTCCAACATCTGCATTATAAAAAGGTCCAACATCTGAATTATGAACAGGTCCAACATCTGCATGATGAATAGGTGCAACATTTGCCTGACGAATAGAAAAAAAATGTGGTCCAGGTATCTGTTCAATTCCTACTGGATATGGAGGGTCTGAAACTGGTTTTCATCTCTTCTTAAAGGTTGGTTTACGTCATTTTGTGATAGATTCATCGGGTTGAACATTTTCATATATAATTGACGGGGGAGCAATATGTGGTTCATTTACTATCTCCCTACGGTATTCTTGGTTCAACCCACCAAGCATGTTTCCCACCATATTTGTAACATGTTCACGTGAGAATTGCTCTTTTTCCATATGGTAAATATGTTCAAGGTCGTCTCCGTACAATATTCACAAAAATATTATCAATATAATGGCATAATGCTTATTGATTACACTTATTGTTTGAAAATAAAATTATACCAATGCATTAGTTTTAGTGCCTTGTGGACTAATCCAGCGTCTAGTTATTTTTAGGTACCATCGCATATATTGAGATTGATATAACGATTGTGAACCTAACACTTCAACTGATGGCATTTCTGCAATTCTTTGAGTACATGAATTCCATAAAGTTATATATTGGACAAATTTATCCCCCCAATTAGTATCTCCAGAATTAATCTTTTTAACAGTTTGGAGACTGAACAGTTTAGGATCTATCCCATGCGGTATAGGTTGCTCCATCCCAAACTGACGCATGCAATGATTAGGATGATAAAACTCAATTGTACTAAACGAAATAATCAGTACAACTTCTCTCCACATGCCTTGCCCATTTTGACAATATGGTGGTAACCGTTGTAGGATTTGATCATATGGTGTCCATACAAACTGCATGAAATAATACTTGGTTGATTAGTTGATATTTGTAACTATAACTAATATACTTTATATCGATAAGATTTAGCAAACCTCATCCACTCTTAGACGATCTAATCGCGTTCTTATTTCTGCCAATTTAGCCTTTTGTAAAATAACACGTTTCCATCTGAAATTCACTTCCATTAAGTAATTTTACTCAGTATTAGACAAATTTAAATAGATAAGGTAATAATAGAAAAACTTTACTTCATTGCATATGGTTCCTGATCCGAAGGTGTGTATTCTGCTTTAAGTCTAGGGATATTCTTCAACCGCTCGTATGCCCATACTTGCACAAGTTGTAGATATCCACTAATTTGTGCCTTGGTTGGATTTGTTGCTTTGGACATCTCTCTATACAAATGTGCTAGGATTGCAGCTCCCCATGCATATTTACCAACACCGTTAGCACTTAAATCCTCCAATAAACTCAGCCACATTATGTCTACTACATTTCCTGTTGTATTGCTAAACAATAACCCACCAATTAAAATCATGATAAAGGCTCGAGTATACCGGTCAATTGTAAGGTCATCGGCATTTGCGGGTAGGTTGGTAAAATTGTTTCTGAACCAAGTCAATTTTATTAAATTTCCTTTTACATTTCCATTGGTTGGATGTATTCCAAACAATTCTTCACATTTGTTGGGGAGATTTTGGTGATGAGAGGTAAAACCTGTGACGGCATCTCCGTGTATACTTAAACCCGTTAACACTTCTACATCTTGAAGCGTTATTGTAGCTTCACTAACATTAAAATGAAAAGTAAAAGTTTTGGGCCTCCATCTTTCGACTAGTGCTGTAATTAGTCTATAATCTACTGTCATGGTACCAATTTTCAATATCCCCTCAAACCCGCATTCCACCAACTTCGTGTATATTCTTGGGTCGATATTTTCTAAAATTTTCCCAACTCCACCTTTTTGTACCTCTAATTCTGGAACAACATGTAATTATACAATTTGTAATAAAATTGTATAATTAAATATATAATGTATTACACATTTTATCTTTTTTATCTTAATTAACTATATAATGTATTTTCCATATTTAATTCTTTTTCTAATTATATTATATTATATATAGTATATTTAAATTTTCATATATGGAGTTTTAGGCATATAATGAAATTGAAATCATTTTATATGAACTGTTCAGCACTTTAAAAAAACTATTTACTATCTTGTGAAAAAAATGGCTTCATTTTATTATGTATAAAATTTGAATTCCATTTTCTCATGTGTGAAGACAATGATTTCTATACAAGCATTTCGGACACTTAGGCTTTTACATATTCTTTTGTTAATTACATATTTTCAACCCAAAAAATACTTTCTATAATAATGTTCTTTTATTTCTGCCAAAACAAAAGGTATAACACTATTTATAAAAATAAGGTATAATAATAGTATTATTGTAGAATATTTTAGCTGCCCTTGCCATATATTTTGCGATCTATGCCTTTTTTGTAAATTTAACACAGTTGGATTTTTTGGTCCTGAATTGATAATTTGTTCAGCTCTTCTTTCATAAGCCATTTTTCCTTGCACAACAGAACAAAAAATAACACACCAATTATATGTAAATAAACTCACTTGTGAGATATGTAAAAGTTTAACAAATATTAACATTCCTTTATTAGTAAAAAAACAAATATTAACAATTATGAACTAAATTTAAATATAAGGAATCTTATAAACTACAAATATTCATAAACTTAAACATCACAATATTACTATAGTATTAAACTAACACATTTTAGAAACTTACGAAGGATTAAAGAATCATAAAAATATATTAGACTATTTTTTCCTAACTACACATGGTATAATAAGATTACACTAATTTTTTTCTTAAACCACGTTTGAAGATTGGATTCATTTTTTTCCAACTACACATGCAAAAATACCTTGATATTTTAAAATTTAACAATTTCATAGAGAAAGCTACAACATTAAAATTAAAATTTCATTTCATGGTTACATACCTTACTTTTGGATAGAAGAAAACCTGTAAAATATAGAAAAATAACTATATACTTAGTTATGTTCTTTTGCATTGAAAGATAAAATTAACAAATAAACATATAGTCAACAAATTTTTTACCTTGGCTAAAACTTGTAGTAAGAAAAATGAAGGGAGAAAGACATCAGTAAAGGGAGAGAGATGTGGAATGAAAGTGTAGAGAAATTTAGTAAAACTTATAAAAACACACACACAAAAATTAATTTCATTATACACTTAACAATTATACGATAAACAAGAAAAGAAGGAACATGTGATTAACATGCAAAAAATATCCTAATATATGCAATAACAAATAAAATTAACATAACAAATTAAAATTTAATCACTTTTTTTACCTTAACTAAAACTTCTGGTAAGTAAAATAATAGGAGAAAAATTTTAGAAAAGTGGGAGAGTTGGGCAGTGGAAGTGCGGTAAAATATGAGTTTTAATGGGGGGGAGGGCGTAGTTATTACGCTTTTGACTGGTCTTTCCCAAGAAAAGACTAGTCATTTAAGCGTGAGAATCTCCCAATGCACTGCACCCGAGGTGGTAGACCTGCCACCTTGGGTGCAGCAATGTCCCAAAACGGGCTCTCATAGCCTGTTTTGGGACATTGCAGCAGCTGAGGGGACAGGTCTGTCGCCTCGACTGTAGCGAAATCCAAAACAGCCCGTTTTGGGTTTTGAATTTATTTTTTAAAAGAAAAATAGTCCCAAAACGGGATTAGAGAACCCGTATTCCGTACAATTCCAAAACAGGCTTTGAAAGGCTGTTTTGGAGCCGATTAAAGCTGCCCCAAGCATGCACTTATTCTTTAACTTTACCTTATTTATATCCTTATTTCTAACAATAGCATTTTTCAGGTGCTTAATCCAAATATAATAAAGATATAAATTCAAATAAAATGTAAATTAATACAATATCATAAAATATAAACATTATATATTTTTTTTCATAGATTATAAAAAAAATAAAAATTGAAAGATACTTGATCTTGGGTTAGAGTATCACAGACCACTCATTTTTTATAGTTAATTTGTGTTGAGTTTCGTCAAGCAATTATGTCATGAAAAATGTGTCTAGGCACCACTTGTATAGCAATATCGGATAAAGCAATGTCTAGGTTGTATCTATACGATAATAAATTGGTCAAAAACCTGAAAAGGCCTAGATCTATAAAATGGAGCGCTAAGAGCATCTCCAATAGTTAATGGATTTCAAGATTAGTTGGCATGTAGAATAGAAATTTATGTTGATGATGTGGCACTAAATAGATAGATAGATAATGTATTTTAAAATATTAATTACAATAGAATGTGGATTTAATTTGAATTGTAATTATCCAAATTATCAATAACAAATAAATTATTTTATTAAAATCCCTAATTATTCTCACATGAGTGAAAGAAGGAGAGTTCAAATCAAAATTTTCAGCCATAAACCAAAAGATATCGTCTTTATAAAAAAAGACAAGATGAATAGTCAAGAACACCAAAGAATAACCAAGGGAACATAATTCATGAAATCATAGGGATTTTAGTAAAATAATTTGTTTGTTATTGATAATTTAGATAATTACAATTTAAATTAAATCCACATTCTATTGTAACTAATATTTTAAAATACATTATCTATCTATCTATTTAGTGCCAGAGCATCAACATGAATACATAAATTTCTATTCTACATATCAACTAATTTTGAAATCCATTAACTATTGGAGATGCTCTTAGCGCTCGATTTTATAGATTTAGGCCTTTTCAGGTCTTTAACCAATTTATTATCATATAGATACAACCTAGACATCGATTTATCGGATATTGCTATACAAGTGGTGCCTAGACACATTTTTCAAGACATAATTGCCTGACGAAACTCAACACAAATTAACTATAAAAAAATAATAATTTAATAAATCAAAGAAGAGAAAATAAAACCCATACAAAAAAATTGCTCTAATAAATTAACAAAAATCAGAGGGAATTTTTCCTTCATTTTTCAGTTGGTGGATTCAAATGATTGAACAGTAAGAACAAGGGAAAAAATGAATTAATGGGCACTGGAAAGTTGAGGGTCAGTGAAAAAGGATGATATGAAGCATTGGATAAAAATTGAGAGGCAAACCAAATATATTTCACGCTTGAACATGGAATTAATATTAAAATAATATTAAATTTGGTGAGTCACACTTCTATTTGAACTTCTATTTGTAAACAATTAAGAGCATCTCCAGTAGCTTGTGAATTATAGTATTATGTGGCATATAGAATAGAAACTTGCATTGATTATGTGGCATCAAATTTATAGATAGATAATATATTTTGGAATGTTAACTTTAGTAGATTGTGGATTGGATTTTGAATTTTATTTTCAAAATCCAAAAAATAACAAATAAAATATTAAAATAATATTAAATTTAATGAATCATCAATCTATTTAATTGTCTATTTATAGAAAATCAAATAGACAATGTCTAAAATATGAAATGACATGTAGTTACACATAGAATTGAAAAGAATAACAAGAAAATATGTTATAGGGCTCCTTTTTAGTTAAATGTTTATTTTTATATATGTGGCAAGAGAAATAATAATATAGACTAGCTATTGGAGATGCTGGAACTAGCTAAATTCGGCGTGGGGTAATGTCTAAGTGGTGCTATACAAAGATATTTCAAACAATGATTTATATATCCTTGGGAGTTGTTTAATTTTTCAAAACTAACTATTCTCATATTTTACCTAAAGATATGTGAAAGCATGCACTTCAAAAAAGTAACTGGAAAACATTTGTTTGTTTTAGAAAGCAACAAATTCATTATCAATTTCATATGCCCATTAATGAAGAGCGATTTGTATTCAACAAAGTCATGAATTGCTTCAGTCATTAATAAATTTGTTCAGATTGTCTTCATACATACAAGATGATGAATACTAGTAGATGGGAATATGCCTAATACGTTAACAAAAAGTACAAGGCAAATTTCTAGGATACGCCGTATCATGTATATAATGTAGCTCACAATACAAGTACAGCCATTACTGATGTATGCTAAAATTTTCAAAAATGAATAATCCTCTTTTGTTTCTCTATGTTCAAATTCAAAAGAAATTAATATGATCCCATGTGTGAATGATCTAAAGTTGGTGACAGGCCGTGAGTGTATCAGTTGCTATATTCAAACATGGCACATGGCATTTCCATAATATATGGCACTACATTTACGACCAAAATAAATATATAGGATCACTTATATATAAGTAAGTTGACCTATATCTACAAGTTGGACCATTATTCGGTACATGGCAAGCACCTCCATGTACCGTAATTCTATCTAAAATCATTTATGAAGTCATTAATTATGTTTATTATTAATAAAATTAAAGGAAATAAAATATGTTTCTTCAATTTTCTAATTCAACTTTATAATCTTACCTTAATTACATTTCTTCTCTATATTTTTTCTCAATTTATTTTTTAATTATTATTTTCAAATTTAATCATGTTTTATTTTTCTTCAAAATTATGTTCATTTTAATTTGAAAAATAAACTTTGGACCTTTATAAATTATTTATTTTTAAACTCAAATCCTAAATTTTTATTGGTAATAAAAATCTTAAATCCGTAATAATATATATAATTTTATTTCTTTTAGTAAATTTATTATTTTTGGGATTTTTTTTACAAAATTCACCCTAATATGAAACACAAACTACCAACACTAAACCCTTTATCCTAAAATACAACATATATTTTTATTTTTATAGTTTATTATTATGATTTCAAAAACTATTACTATATTATTATTATTATTATTATTATTATTATTATTATTATCTTTATTGATCTATTTTGAAACCTTGACCTCTAATAATAAGATTAAAATATTATTTTTCATAGTTCGCTCATTGATGATGGGTACAAATCATGTCCCCACCATAAAAGGAACAAGTCCAAATCATATTTTTGTTTTGGATTAGCATGACTCAAGTACATCCCGTATAAAAAAATAAATAGTAAAATTAATTTTTTATATTTTAAAATTAGTTATTTCAAAAAAATATTTTAAAATTAGTATTTGAGCATTATTTTAAATACCAAACCTTAAAAATTTAACCCAATAAACCATCTTAAGTAATTTTTATATGTTTAGTTAATATATAATTGTATATGTGACGATTAAGAGTAATTACATTTTTAAAATAAAAAAAATTGAAGTCACAGTTGTTGTAGACTTGTAATTGATTTTTTTATCAAAAATAGTCAAACGAGCAAAATGTATGCACCGCTGATGTTGCAATATGATATTGTAATTTGCTATTCTTTTCCTTTATTATGTGAATTTAATAGCCCTACTCCAAATTACTTAGTATATTATTTATGGTTTACGGTTAGAGTTTAATGTTCAATGTTAATGCTAGAGGTTAAAAGCTTCAAAATAGAATAAGAAAGATATTATATTATAATAAAATTTTTAAATATTGGTATTTGAAATCATAATAATAAAAAACAGTAAAAATGTGTTATAAATTAGGGTAAAGGATTTAAGTTTGGGAGTTTGTGTTGCATATTAGGGTGGATTTATAAGAAAATCCTAAAATAATAAAATTACAAAAAGAAAGAAAAATATTACACGGTTAAAGATTTAGGATTTTTAATTTTTTATTGACTATAAAAATTTATGATTTAAGTTTTAAAATAATTAATTTTATAAAGGTTAGGGTTTATGTTTCAAAATTAAAATAAATGTTATAATTTTGAAAATAGGTAATGAATTTGAAAAATTAATTTAAATTAAAATAAATGTTATGTTTCAAAATTAAATAGGTAATAAATTTGAAAAAATAATTTAAAAAATAAATTGGAAATAAAATATAGAAAGGAAATACTTAAGTAAGAAAATAAAATTTAATTAGAAAAAAAGATAAATAGATTTTACTTTCTTTATTTTCATTAATTATACATTTAATAATGAATTAATTAAATAATTTTAAATAGAATTACTGGCGATATTTATCATGTATAATTGTTGCTACAAGTTACATCAATTCCTCGTCCTTTTATTTGCATTTGCATGATAGTTAATTCCCTTGATAATCAACTCATTTTCATGATTAATTGAAATTTCAGCCACAAGAAAAATGTTAAAGAATTGATTTGACCAGGATTTCTCAGTTGAAGGACCCTCTAACCGATTAGCCATTTGCAGCTAAGAGTTAGTTGCATCCAATGTTTTAGGCGGGATTTTTTATAACATCACCTCGATTTTAGATAGTTTGATGGTTTTAAGCGGTTGATCGATTTAGGCGGGGTTAGATGGATTTAGGCAGGTTTTTTTAAAAAAAATCGGTCTAGGCGGATTGTTTAGGCGGAATTTTTCAAAACACTATTATTAAAACATGCTTTAAATTATATTTTTTATATTTTATATTATCATAATTTATCTTTTAGTTAAATTTATATTTTTATATGTTAAAAAATATTTAAAAATTTCTTAAAAAAATATTTAAAAAATAAAAAATATAAATCCGCCTAAATCTCCTGCCTAGGTTCAGCTTAGACCCCATCCAGATTCTACTTAGACGTTTTGAAACCTCAACCACTCGACTAGCGCCTAGCGCTTTTTAAAATATTGGACTTACAAGAACTTTTAATTATATTTTAAATTTTTTTATTACCTTACCTTTATTCGACGTATTCTTGATTTTTTATAACTCAGGACTCGAACTGATCTGTGTCGTAAAGTTCACAAACGTTCCATTCGTAGCTGGAGGTATGGAAAAAGCCCTCTAAAAGAAACTTGCTAATACAAGTAATTTTTCTTAGGGTCCATAAGCCACTAGGCTAATTCTATTTTGAAGTTAGAAACTTTTTACCTTAAAATTTAAAATTATAGTTCATTTGCTTGATTTGAGACTTTGCATATCATTGTACTGGGACGTACTATGGATTACATCACTAATTACGCAAGATGCATAATAATTCATTATATAATAAATTAATATATGGCTTTATTCCAAGAACTTAAATCAATGGAATATTTGCATGTGATAATAATTTGACAAATTTAAATAACTCAACTATCCTCTAAATATGATTTTGACCTTATTACATTTCATTAATTAGAGCATTAGACAATAAGCACATGCACAGATGTTATTGTATACTTATGGAAGCCAAATTACTAGATAAAAATATTGTGCATAAAGGTGTTCTATTAGAGAGGTTTTAATTTAAAAATTAGTATGGACTATTAAAAAAATTAAGGGTTTATAATACCCAAAACCAAGCAAAGAAACAATCAATTCTCTCCATTTGGGTGTCTTCAATTCAATTTTTTTGCAACTACTTAATATTTTCATTTTTTTTTATTTTTTCTCTCGTATTCCTATAAATCGACATGAATATTATAACTATAGCCTTGCGTACACTTCAATTCAATGTTATCATAACCGTGCAGGACATCAAACTGTTGACGCTAGTGATACGTAATATTACTAGTTTAACCAAGGTTCAACTAGTGATTTTATAAGACTATTAATTTCATAAAAAGATATTTACATGTAAAACTATATTAATATCAATATATTTATTATATATGTATAACTTATTCCATTTTATATCAATACAATTTTATCATATAAATGTATTTGTAACCATTGTTTTGTCTTTTTTTTCATTTTGAACCGACTACACTCATGTTTTTATACCGTTATTTTTATCTAGCATACTGAAATCAATTATGTTACACGATTTTATCTATTGACATGATGGTATGATAGAACACCGAATAACCCAATTGTGAAATTCTTTAATTTACGCATTTTTAGGGAATTTAACTTGTAAATTAAATAGTTCAAATTGATTAAATGTTCAATCACGTAATCCACTTATCATGCACAAATAATTGTCAATCACAAACAATAATTTTAACAATTAATTTATTCAGCTAGTAGTACATACATAGAATTTAAAATCAGAGGAGACCTACCTTATATCAATTAATTAATTGATATATCCTTGGAGATTGATATTATAAATAGCTACTCATATTTCCTACCGTACCATCATCCATCCTCAAATCAACTCCAATCCTTAAAAAAAAATTTGAAATGGCATTGCCCCAGCCTAGCTTTATACTAATCATTTTCCTACTTTCCACAATGACCTACGTAGCATCAGCAGCTTGGCTACAAGCTCATGCAACTTTCTATGGTGGAAGCGATGCTTCTGGTACTATGGGTAAGTTTCAAATCCTGTATTTCGGCTATAGCCTATATGCAAGGCTGAAATTCGATTAACGTATATGGGCTAAATGTATCTATGTATAGGTGGAGCGTGTGGATATGGAAATCTGTATACAGACGGATATGGAACCAAAACGGCAGCATTAAGCACCGCATTATTCAACGACGGAAAATCATGCGGTGGATGCTATCAAATAGTGTGTGATGCAAATAAAGATCCCCAATGGTGTCTTAGAGGAACTTCAATAACAATTACAGCCACAAATTTCTGCCCACCAAATTACAATCTCCCAAGTGACAGTGGAGGCTGGTGCAATCCTCCTCGTCCCCATTTCGACATGTCTCAGCCTGCCTTTCAGACTATTGCCAAATATAGCAGCGGAATCGTACCTATCTTCTACCGCAAGTAAGCTAATATTTTCATTGAATTTGACCCAAATAGTCCACTGTCCCATTAACTTTCCTCCCTGGAGTGCATAAGTTTGCCTCATGAAAGCAACGTGTCATCTTCTGATTTGTTTGAATTTTCAAAGATTTCATTTTTCTGACTTTTCTCAATCCAACCAAAAGCTAACACGTGGCGAACAAGGGAAACTTGTGCACATTTACCAAGTTCAGGATACTAAAAGAAACTTTGAAAAGTTTTAGTGGTAGTAAATCATTTGAGCTAAATTTAGGGGTTAATCGATGTATCTGGCCTTTTCGTTTTTATGATCAACCAAAACAGAAAAAGAAACCGAGATTAACGAAAATGTTTGTGTTGTTTGCAGGGTCGGATGCAGGAGAAGTGGGGGAATAAGATTTACAATAAACGGAAAGGATTATTTTGAGCTAGTTTTAATATCAAATGTAGGAGGAGCTGGAGATATATCCAATGTATGGGTCAAAGGCTCAAAGAGTAATAAATGGGAAAGTATGTCCAGGAATTGGGGTGTTAATTGGCAGAGTTTAAGCTATTTGACTGGTCAGAGTCTGTCTTTCAGAGTTCAAGCTTCCAATGGCAAGACCGTTACTGCTCTTAGCGCCGTTGCCTCCAATTGGAAGTTTGGCCAGTCCTTCAAAACCAATGTTCAATTCTAGATTCTTATTTATAATTTTGAAATTTTTCGACTTTATACTCTTAAATTTCTGTCTCTGCTCTGTGTGTTTGTTTTGTATACACTATTTAATCGGTTGAGGCTTATTAGGGAGTGAAGCCCACCGAAATTCATGCAAGATTTTTAATAAATTTGACTTGCTATTGAAAATCATACATTTATATACAACTTGTATTGTATTATTGCCTTATTGGAAATAATTATGATAATAATATTTTCGTTACAAGTTGTATCTCAAGAGTTTTTTTACACGGGATTGGTATTTAATACCCCTCCCGATGGATGCTCGATACATATGCAGTTTATATATTATAATAATAAAAAGTGCATATGTGTCAAACATCCAACAGGATGAGTATTAAATACCCGATCCCGTATAAAATTTGTCTCTATCTCGATTAGTGTAGTGATTTTTGGATTCAAACAAAATTAGGAATTAATTAGTCCGTCCTCTATTATCTTAAATTAAATTGAAGGAACATAACTGAACTACGGTCTAAAGTTAAAATTAATGTAATCAATTGTGGAAGATTATGACCTTAATCTATAAATTCCAAAAGTTACTGAAAATTCTAATTACTAACAACTAATTCCAATTAATTTACGCTACTAATTATTATTTTTAACAGTTGATTAATCAGGTACCAGAAAGGCAATTAATATAGTAATCAAACCACATACCAAATTACGTAGACTTCCTATCATCAATATTTACTTGTATGTCCAGAATAATGATGACTGATACTTTCTTAGATTATATTTTAATTAACGCACATTACCAACTTATAGTACTAATCACTTTTATTCTATCACACCTAATTTCTCAGTCCACATTGCTTATAAGCAATAACTGTAGGTCAATGTCCGCCTACCATTAAATTGTCCAGTACTATACATCCATAAATTTAATAATATAAATTCAAAAATGTATAATATATATATATAGCTACCAATAAGGTGTAGCTCAATTGGCAACGCAGACTGAGTAAGTTGGAGGAGATTAAGGTTCGAATCCCACTAAATGCACTTGTTGGGAGGGGTGAGGAGTCTTACCTGTGACTAAGCCCTGAACAAGATTATCTCAATGAAGATGCTTATAAATATTAAAAAAGATATACATAGCTACCAATTACAGGTAGATTAATTAGGAAGGCAAATTAAATCACTTAGAAAATAAACAAATTCATATATTCTTTTCCATTATTCACCCATAAAATATTATTGAAGATCACTGACAATAATAAGAATAGGTAGGAAAATTTTGAGAAATTAAGAAATGATATAATATAAATACATATAGCCATATATACAATCATTAAAATCATGATCAGGACTTCTTAGGGGCGAGCTTTGATTTGATCTTCTCAACTTCCTTAGTACCAATCTGAAAAGCTTTAGTCAAAACATTATCAGGAACCGGAGGATTCGAAGTAAACAAAGTTGCAGCTAGGGACTGTGTTCCAGGCAATTGGCTATTAAATGCTGAAATAACCGAAGCCGATTTATCCCCATTGTTCTTTTGGAAATGAACCAAACCTTTTGGAAACACAAAGATTTCGCCTTGCTTAACGGTTTTCGAAATTAGCTTGTTGGCAGTTGTAATAAATCCAACGTCCAATTCTCCTTCGAGAACGAATGTCATTTCAGTGGCGCGTGGGTGCGTGTGTGGCGAGTTTAGGCCCCCAGGGGCGAAGTCAATGCGGGACATTGACACTCCAAGTGTGTTTAGCCCTGGAATTTTTTCAACATTGGCGCCTGTAACAACTGAGCCTACCGAGTTGTTCACTACTGCTGCCTTAGCTAGCCCCGCGAAAAAGAAATCAGCTTCTGTTACATTTGCGTCGTTCTTGCAAGGAAATCCATTCAATTTTATTCCTGTAAAAATGACAAAAAAAAAACATATTAAACTTGACTGACTTAATATATATCAAGTTGGTATTAGAATTAGGGAAAAATGATACCTGAAGACTTATCGGCGACACAGAGATCCTGAAGCGTGTCAGGATCATAAGCAAAGGTGGTAACGAGTGTAGTAGTAAAGATGGATAGATATGTAAGAAGAGCTGATGCCATTGTGATTGATGCTACAAATTAGGAAATTGCAGTATTAAATAGAACTAGATATGATTTGATATGATGAGGTGGGAAAGTAAGGAGCTATTGGTTTTTATAGTGCTAATAAACAAAAGATGGTTGGTGCGGCGAGTAGGAGAGAAAGCTGTGATGTTAAGGCACGGAAAAAAAACACAGTTTTCATTTTCAAACTTAATTAATTGCCAAGCTAATTAAATACATTCATCAACCTTAATACTAACAAACTTACTTATTACTAATAAGTAGTAAAAACATTAGGCATCAGCAATGGTGATTATGAGTTATTATTAGTTTTAGCACATGTGTACATTTATAATCATGTCTTCAGAACTAATAACAAGGATCATCCTATCATAATCTGGTTTGATTTTTTTTATTCCTTAACTATGTTCTTTAGTTGTTAGCAATCAACACAATTTTAATATTTACATCCTAATAAACGAGAGAGATTATTCATTGATAAAACCAAATCCTTAATCTGTCAACATATGTACCAGAAACTCCTCAGTTAATAAGTAAGAAGATTAACAACTAAAGAGTAGAGTTTATTACATAAAACTAATATGAGTTAAGAGTGTATTAAGAGCTGTTATTGTCTCTAATTTGATATAATAGACTATACTCTTTAATAAAAAAAAGGTAAAAATGTTAAATATTGGAGTGATGAGTTGAAGTGAATGGAGTAAGGATTGAAAGAACAAGTGATACTGGTAGGAAGAAGTCCGAACACAAAGTTCAAATTTAAAGATCTTGAGGTCTCAAATTCGTGATATTTTGATGTATATTTTGGACCTCATGCAATTTTGTTATGTGTGTATGGAATCCAAAACTAATAAGCCTCGTACACACTTTTAAAAATTGTATGAGATTTCGAAAATTTACGACAAAATACCGGGACTTCCCTATAATTTACCGGAGAAAAAGAGAAGCTTCTACAACAAAATGCACCAGATACAAAACCAGTAGTTGAAAGGTCCAGTGTCTACGGGTAATCGTTAACTCAACTATACTCTTTTTACCGAGTCAGTGAGACTTTCCATCATGACTTTATCTTCAATTAAAATACAAAGGTCGTATTATAAATAAATAATGTCTTTGAAGACAGGGATTGTAGGTGGTAGGAGCCTTTCTAAAAACAACCACACAAGCAGCCTGTACCAAAATTACAGCTCAAGATAAGACATTCAATTAATTAGAGCCTGAGAATTATGGGTTTCAATTTACGATAGTTGCAGGTAATTATATATTAGAAATTTTCGCTTCAGAATTCAAAGTTTCAAACCATCTTATAAATGAAGCTGAGATTTCAGATATTTGATCATGTAGGGTAAAAATATGGAGCAAAGATGCTTCCCCTTGCAACATGGCACCGAAAGGGCACTTGTGTTAATGTGAATTGATAGCCTGGTCCCAAATTAGATGAAAATGACCGAAACAAACGTCGAAGAAGAATTTAATTAAATGACCCGTTGAATGCCCAAGTAGCACACCTGGAAACACCATTCATCATATTTTTCTCTTCATCAACATTGTTTTACAGAAAATTGGAGAAGTGGATATTGGAATTGACAAAATATAAGAATTTTTTTTATATTCCAAAAAAAAGTCAAGACCCATTCTAAAATCTGATTTGGCCTAAAGTTGATTTTACCCCTGCCTGAAAACGGTTACAACTTGCAGGCAATATACACTATCTATCCTGATGATCTCCATATCCTTCCCTCTAAAGAAACCACCATAACCGATACATCATCGTGATATTTACGCCTATCACCGTGAGGTATTTCCAATAGTTCATGAAAGTCCATTCCTGCAACCCCCGCCCATTAGGCCATTCACAATTAATTAAAAAAAGAAAAAGATGTTATTCACTCCAAGAACATACAAATATATCTCTACTTAAAAATATATGCTATAACTGAAACTGAAACTGAAACCTTGTCATATAAATTTTCCAGGTAATTACATCTCTTAACTATGATATTTAAGGAAACTGAAAATATATGATGCTTACCATTCTTTTTGGCAGCACGAAAGAGAAGTTCTGCAATGAGATACTGAGCAGGATCGCCTTGTGGAACATTCTCCATAAACCAAGTAACATGTGCAACCACCTCCTCATTGCTCAAGTATTGGTATAGCCCATCTGAGGAAAGTACTAAAAATCGATCGCTTGAGGAAAGCCGATGGTGAACAACTGATGGAACGCAGCTCAGATATGGATCGGTTCCCACATAATTGATCCGGAATATCTCTAAAAGAGCATCATTGCAGCTTGGCTGCAATCCATTTCCAAACAAATCAAATGAACTTATTAGAAATATAGGAATTCGAAAGACAAAAAGGGATACAAAAAGAGGAGGCAACCCATTTGGAACCATGAGAAGCATAATGAAGGATAAAAAAAAAGATCTGAATTATAATAATCACTGGCCTTCTTCAGAAATCCCGCACCAAATGCTCTTGTTACTTTCAATTGCCCCTTCACTCTATCATTTAAAACAGCTTGCTTGTCATCAGGGTGTTCTGCCTTTACCCTGAACATTTCCTGCAGCAAGAAAACAGATATTTTATATTATTTTTTTGGAGATTCTATTAAGTTCTGGAAGTTAAGGAAAATTTGATTCAGTTCTTAAGAACCCCTGATTAGGCTAGGATTCTACGGAGTAAAAATACAAAGAAGGCTACAAATTGTTCAAAAATCCAGCTTAGTCATGTCAGTTTCTTGCCTATAGGTCCATACCCTCAATTAAAATATCATAATATAACAATCTATTACACTAATGGCCGTGAAATTATGTGTCATTGCATCAGTTACAAACAATTGATAAGAGCACAGAACTATAAAATCTAATAGAACAGGATATAAATGAAAATGCTCAGTAATTTGTGTAACTGCAATAGCATAGTTTTGTGTAACATGGGGATGCTAACAAGCTCAAAAGCTCGCAAATAGTTCTTGAGATCGGCTCGGTCAAAGCTCGGCTTGATATAGTTCAACTCGAGATATTCACAAGCCAACCCAGACTTTCTAAGGTTTGGCTTGAAAGCTCGGGAGCAAGCTCGTATAATTTTTATATGTATTATATATTATTCCTAATTTCTTATATATGTTGTTTTATTATAACATATAATCTGAAACCATTTTTACTTTATATTTATGAGTAATTGGGTATGTACTATATAGTGGATGTAGAATTAATGTTTGTTCGAAACCGTGTTTTTTTTTAATTTCATACCTTAGTTCCATATTTTTGGATAATTTATATTTTAATTGTCAAATTGTCGTATTTAGAAAATAAGTAGTAATAAGAAATTTAACCCAATTAAATGAGGCTCGCAAGCTCGTGAATGGAGCTGAGCTAAAATATTCTAAGCTCAACAAGCTTCAAGCCAAGCCCGACCATTTTTATGTTTGAGCCGAGCCGAGTCCAGACAGATTCGATATTTGTTCGGCTCGTTAAAATCCCTAGTGTCACAATAGCACATTGAGGATTAATAGTTTGACAAAAATTATACTAATTGATATGCCTAGAAGGAAACCATTAAACCAATCGGAAATCATGCTAATAAATGACAGTTAATGGAAAGGCCAAGTTAACCACACCTGTTCAATATTTGTGCAATGGTCAGTTGAAAGCTGGACAGCCCTCATCTTCAATCTGCAAATGGAAATCTCTCGGTTTTTGTTCATCATATTAACTTGACTGTTTTGATTATGCATTGGTGACTCCTCTGATATCCTGTCAAGCTCCATGCGTGCTAATGACTCTCCAGATCTATCTTTCGAAAAGCTTGGATTAAGATAGCAATCATTAGGCCTTTCCTGTGCTAAAATTGCACGGCTATCCCCTAAGTTCATAACATACACATCTTGATCCTTCATTAGCATCACTAAAACGCACGATCCCATCAAAGCAAGCTCGGCATTTTTGTCGAGTGTATTTTCCACCATTTCCATGTAGGCCTCTTCAGTGTGTTCCAGTGCACGAGACATTGCTCTCAAAACCACATCATGATCAATATTTCCCGATTTACATTTCCTTATGGGTTCAGGAGGTTCAACTACTCTCTCATCAGCGCAACAAATCTTTTCTCTGTGCCAATCTTCTCTGTGCCAATCGTAACTCCAAGGAAAAAGTTTCTTACGCAAGGACTTCTGCTTCCTATACATTTTTCTAATCTTCGAACTGATAATAGACTTTGTTGAACTCTGTCGTGTAAGGGCCTCTGAATTGCTAGATTCAATACCGATCACCCCATCTTCTCCAGATGTAGAGGGATCTTCACCTTGTTGATAAGAACTGTCTCCATTGCCATTGTTAAATGAACGAGATCTTTGTTCTTCATCTTGTGTCAACTGTTGGTTTAGTCCATTGGATGATTCTAACTTTAGCAGCTCATAAAGCCGCATGCTTTTCCTTCCATTACCAGACAAGTTGGCAGTTGGATGATTGCTGTTTTCAGAGTTTAATGATTGCCTAAAATCATCACTTTCTTCTACTACTTCACATTTCGATGATTGATCACTGACAACTCCAGGATTCGATGTTTCTTCCAAACTACAAATTATTTGACTCGAATCGGGATTAGATTGATCTTCAATCTCTCGATCTAGACAAGACTCAACCTTTACATTCCCCGAAATTTGAGGGTTTCTTGCGTCACTTAGAGACTTACTTTCATAATCCCATAGCACGCCTTCTAATTCCTTGTCTATAGCTCTATAAAGATGACTCATTAAAAATTCGGGTGCATCTGGACCACTGAATCCATCATATATACCAATAAACAGCCACCCTTGCTCTTCAGAAAGAACGACATGAACCCTATCCTCACCGGCCTTCCCGTGGGCCCATTGTAAGTTACGGCCACTGACATATTCCCCTTCAGACGAAGCTCCTTCAAGTGTCCGTGAAGCTTCTGGCCGAAACTTTGGCTCCCTAACTTGCCAGGCCAACTGTGTCACTGGATGCAAGAAAAGCCTATGCATCCAACCGGTCCCAATGGAATGTTTAGAGAATGTTCGGGTTAGTGTGTTTTTCACGGGCCCACTTACTCTTCGCACTAGGCGCTGGAAACGGGGTTTTCTACCCCGGCGAGCAAGGGGGGCTGAAAAATTGGATTTATCAATATCATCAAGAGGACCTGACATAACCCCTTTTTCAATTGGCCCAGACATAAAACCACTGCCTCTTTCTAAAGGACCAGAACCAAATCCTCTCTCAAGGGGTCCAGACATAAAGCCATTTAAAGGTCCAGAGCTGCGGGGAACAGGCTGCAAAGGGATAGCAGCAAAAGACGAAGTGCTTTCAAAAGATGCAGCAGGCTCTTGCATCTCACTAGTAAACAAGGCACTCTGGTTGCCAGTCCTAGCAGTTGAGACATTAGCACTAACCGACGCCCCTGAAATGGCTTTAAATGTAGTCTCAGGGAAAGTCTTGTTAGTTCTATGCAAGCTAGGATCATCAATTGCATCATGTCTAAATGACCCACTTAATGTATCTGAATCTAGAGTGCTGGAATCAACAGTGAATCTCTCAGAGTTTGATGGAGTAATGGCAGGAGAGTCAAAAATTGATGGCCTGACATAACAAAATGAATGGCCTAAACCCTCATCCAGTGGCTCCAAAAACTCTAAATCAACACCATTTTTAGCATTAAAGGGCACAAAGCAACCAACAACACGAGAAGTGCCGTTACCCATTTTATTGCAAAATTTATACCTCAGGAAAAACAGATACAGCTACTGGACCTCTGATATGGAGGGCATATCTCACTTTGCACCGTAAGGAGATATAAAATGAAAAAATTAAACAAAATCTCAAAAACCCATTGAACACCCCAACCACCTTGTAACTTTTCAAGTAACTATACATCGTCAAGCTCTCATGCTCTGAGCATTAAAATCCAGTCCGGCCCCCGAAAATTCGCGATTGCAACTAAACAGCCAGAGTAACTGAAACTGATACTTTCGAGAATTAAAATTACAGGGAAAAGAGAGAAGAAGCGATAGGTTCATAACTTAAAATGTGATGATCTAACCTTGAAAGGAAGCATTAAAAGCAGCGGATCGAGTACAGCAGCAAACAGATCTAAAGGGGCGGTCTCAAGGACGCAAAACCCATTTACGATTTTTTGTTTTCTTGCAGGTGGAATCTGACAGAAGTCTCCAATTAAAAAAACCCAACCGAGATTGAATTTTCCGATAAGAACATATGATTGAATCTTGCAGTTACATACAACTGTTCAAAACCCATCAGCACTACAAAAATCACCCAAAAAATAAACTAAAACATAAAGGAGGGAGAACACAGTAGTTGTAAAATTTGGGGTTTGAAGACCGAAGAACGGATAGAATCACTGAATCAGGGAGGGGAGAAGAAGGGGAAAATGTGGGTATATGTTTAAAAGAGTAAACAGAGAAAATAATAAACAATTTGGGATTTGGTGGGATGATGAGGAATCAAAGTTGAGTTCACCAAGGAGGGGTCTTTTTCTTGGGGTTTTCAAATGGTTTAGGAGGGTAAAGAAAATTGATTACATGAATTGAATTTTGAATTTAAATAAAATTAAGATGTTTGATAAAAAAATAAGATCTTGAAAAGTTGAGAACTTTGATCAAGTACATGAATGGTTTGATTTAATGTGTAATGAAAAATTCTGATTTTTGTTTTATATTGATTTTTTTTTTTTGATAAGTTGCTTTATATTGATTTGTTACAAATGATTGGTGGTGTATTTTGATGTAGTTAAAGTCAATAAATTAGAACTACTCTGCTCATCAATCAAGAGGATGTAGGATGCAAATGGGCCCATCATTTTCAATAATTTTTTGACCCTCTGGCTTACCTTAATAACATTATGAGGTTTTCGATTAAGTCTAATGTTTTTAAATTAGTCTTTTTTTATGTTTCTGTATATATTATTTAATATTTATTATATTTATAAGAAAGATAAATAAAATAATAAAATAATAATAAAAATAAATATATATTAATATTTAAATTAAAGATATAAAAGAGAAAATTAATTTTTTTAACTATTTAAATCACGATATTAGATTTTAACTATATAATAATTGTGCATGAAAATCAAATAGCTTGTGAAAGCACTGAACATATCTATAATAGAAGTTCATTTATACCATTTTTATTGACACTTAATCATATAGATATTTTGATTAAAAATTAATGCTCTAATAAATTTTATATTCTCATTTTTCAATATGGATGTGGTAATAATTATTTTTGTCTGATTGATTTTTCACAAGTATATACTACATCAATATATCAATAAGGTGTAGCTTAGTTGGTTAAACGGGTTGAGTAAATTGGAGGAGAACGAAGTTTAAATCCCACTAAATACACTTGTTGAGAAGGATGAAGAACATTAACTGTTACTAAGCCCCGAACAAGATTATCTCAATGAAGATACTTGTAAATATTACTCCCTTTGATTTTTTTACTAATCATTCTAGAGTTTTCATCAAAACTAATAAAACAGTTATTATATCATTCAAATAACTAATTTATCCTTCATACTTTATAAATAATTTCTCTTTCTTCATAATTATTCACCAATATTTAATCTCTTTCCTAATTAATATAAGGGTAAATTAGAAAAAAATGGTAAAAGTTACATTGATAATCTAAAATGACAAGTGAAAAAAATCAAGATCCAAATCCTAGAATGACTAGTAAAAAAATCGAAGGGAGTACTAAAAATATACTACATCAATATTTTTTTTACTTCCTACAAGTTTCACATTTTTTAATAAATTAATTAATTAAGAGTATAAAAATACTAATTTACCCTTTTGATTTAATTAATACTTTAATTTTTCAACCAAATATAATTAATAGTGATAGGGTAGAGTTGGAAGAATAATAAAAAAAATACCTAAAAAATTATAAGTGACAAGTATTTTAACAAACTAATTTTAAGATAAAATGCATATTTTAAAAAAATAAAGGGAGTAATAAACAAATTATTTTATGATAGAATAGATTATTTAGTAAATAATTTAATTTTTTGTAATTATTTTAATTTGAAAATATACCATTCAAAATACAATCTATTATAACTACTTTTTGAAATATCTTTTCTATCTTAACACTTTATTAATATGTATTTTTATTTTATATGTCATATAATTTTATAAGGCACAATCAATTAAAGATGCTCTTGAAGTAAGTCTAACCATTTTTCTCATTTTTTATTTCCCAAAACTCATTTTAGAGGATCCACAGTATTTTTACTCCAACTATCTTTCCCATTTTTCATTATTCATATTAAATTTCCCATAAATAATAGTGCTTTATTATTATTATTATAGTAATTTTTTTACATCATATCGATTCTACGTAACTAATAAAATAATTAAAAATTAATTAGGTATAGCTCAATTAGTACATCTCTCAAAAAAAGAAAAAAAGGCGAAAGATCTTGAATTCAATACCCAACCTCTATAAAATTCACATTTATCAAAAAAATAAAATAATTAAAAAAATTAAAAGTAAAAAATATATTATTAAAAAAAAGTACATTCTCCAAAATAAAATTCTCCATCTTTATTTTATTATTAGATATACCATATAAAAAATTATTAAACTCAATAATTTCTTGTATGTATTTTTAAAATGACAAACTATTGGAAATAGCTTTGTAAGGTACACGTAAATTAGGTCGCAAATGTTCATAATACAGGTGAAGTACTTTTCAAAAAAATTATTACCTATTCTTCCATTGTGCTTAAATAATGATAATGACTGTTTGATGCTAGATAAGATATTATACTAACAAATATTGTGATCCGTGAAAGATATTATATCTCTACCAATATTTTTACAATATATTATCCTTAAGCTTCACTTTTACAAACGGTTGTTTTTTTTATTTCGAGGGCTTTAATTGAAATTACGAACATAGACTATTTTATTAAAAAAATTTAATGAATAATAAATAAAAGTTATTAAAATTTTATTTTATTTAAATAATTTGACTTATTTAAAGTTTTTTAAAGTTAACATTTATATGTATATGTAGAATAAAAATTATGACCCTCTTTTAATTATACGTCCTAAATCATCGTACCTCTAACCTATGCATAACGGTAAATCTGCTTTTACACTCCTTCCAAATACAACCAATGTATTTTTATATATTAAAAAACACTTTAGATGTATTTATATTAGCTTTGATGTGGTTGATTAAGAAAAATGAGGTGTGCATTTTGATTAGTGTTAGCTATTTCATTTATTGACTTCGTTGAATATTGAATTGTTTTAATTTTTTCATAGTTGCAGACTTTAAAATAGGAAAAGAAATTACATTTCCAAAATTTGGTATCCCCTTTAATGTCTTTCATTCATTTTTTAATGGCTTAATATATATCTAGCTATCTAAACTTATTTCAAAAAGCTTACTACCCCCCTAAACTTTCAAAGTAATCATGTAGTTCCCTCAACTTTCAAAAAGGGTTCCACTTAGCTCCCTGAACGCCATGTGTCAGCTTCTTATAAGTTTGACTTTTTTAAAGATGTCATTTTTTAAATTTTTTTCTCTTCAATTAGGATCTGATATGTGGCATTCAGGGAGTTAAGTGCAGCACTTTTTGAAAGTTGAGGGAGCTACGGGTCATTTTGCAAGTTCAGGGGGCAGTAAGTTTTTTAGAATAAGTTCATGTAGCTAGATATGCATTAGGCCTTTTTAATATGTTGTAAGTTTTTAGGAGAGATAAGATGAAAAATAGGAAAATAAATTTGAAAAATAATAAAATAGTATTAAGAATTGCATGTATCAAAAAATGAATGAGAGACATAGAAGGAAATATCGAATTTGGGACATAAAATTTTTTTACTTTAAAACAACAATAGTTGATGATGGTCTAATGAGATGAGGTGATATGTTCCTTGAGCATCTATTTGTAGCAGCAAAGATGATCTTTGGAGATGTAAATGGAGCAAGCTAATTGAGTTAGGAGGGTTGGCCTCTATATAATCCCCTGAAGTAATCGGTATGAATTAGTCAATTAGTTGAAAAAAAAAATAACTATTGTTGATGATGAATAATTTTGAAATAATATTTTATTTATAAAAAGGCCTAATTCATATGAAGCCCTCTAAATTTAGCTCAAACTGTTCTTGGTCACTTCCAACTTTCAAGTGTGACACTTTGTCTCCTAAAGTTGGCAAAACTGATACAATTTACCCCCTTAATGCAACGTGTCAGATTATGGTTGGTTTGACTTTTCAATAATGCCATTTTTTTGATATTTTTTCTCCAATCAGAAGCTGACAGGTGGCATTGAAGGAGCAAACTGTTCAGTTTTGCCAACTTTATAGGGTAAAGTGTCATACTTAAAAGTTGGAGGTAGCCAATGACGATTTGAGTCAATTTTAAAAGCCTCCATATGTATTTGGCCTTTATAAAATTTAACTGGAAGAAACAACTTCAAGAAACATGTGAGTGTGTTATCAAACCAAACAACCATACCCACAATTAGAAGTTACAACGCGTAATACATCAAGAGCCCTTTGAACTTATTTCTAAATACCCATTTATTCTCTGAGCTTTTAAGAGTTTTAGATGACCGCCTGAACTTGCCAAAAAGTTTTAAATAACCTCTTTAACTTACAAAAAGTGAACCAATTGGCTCCATCAATGCCACGTGTCGGCTTCTGATTGAAGAGAGATAAATGGTATCTTTGAAAAGTCAAACTAATTAAAATCTAACACGTAACATTTATGGGGTAAATGAATTCACTTTTTACAAGTTTAGGAGGTTATTTAAAACTTTTTTACGAGTTCAAGGAGTTATTTAAAATTTTTAAAAATTTAAAAGGATACATATATGTTTAGAAATAAATTCAGCAAATTTTTTTCAGCAAGTTGTAACTATTAGTTCACAATTCAGAGTAAAATAATCCAGAATGTTAATTTAGAGTAAGCAGCAGAGACTAAAATATTTATTTATCGTTTTAATTAACTAAGTGAGCATCTAATTAGATGCTGGTTTGGAATGATTAAAAAAGGGTAAACTTTAAGTAAAAAAATTATAGTAAAATTTTTTCTTTTAAATGGGTGTTTATAATTTTAAAAGTTAATAAAAATATGTTAATCATATGGTATATTTTTAAAAATTAGTTTTTTTATTAATAATATACAAGTTATTTTAATAAATTTAATATTCCTATATTTCAACTATATTATTTGTGAATTATTTATCAAGATTTGTATAAGTCTTAAAAAAATTTCATTTGGTTATGATTTTTTAAAGTTATCGTTAATTTTTAATTAATATAAATATTTATAATTCTCAAAAAAATTTAAAATTTATCACTAATGTGTATTGTGCTTTTATAAATAACGCTGTAAAATTTCACTTTAAAATGGATAAAATTATCCTTCCAACTGTGGGTTCAAAATTTTAATAAGTATATTTTTACCAACTTTTGAAACCACAAACACCCATTTCAAATAAAAAATTTCACAAAAACCATTTTACAAAACAATCAAACCACATATTTTTTAAGTTTACTCTAAAAAAATTTAGAGAAAGATTCTACCGTTCAATCACTTTTCATATTTGAAAAAGAAAAATCTCAAACTAATATTTAGTCACTAATTACCATTCTCAAATATATTGATAATGGTCGTTGTAATTGTTGATTTTAAATAAACACATTTACCCTTTTCAAAAATCCTAATCATTTTTGTGTTTTTTCTAGTCTCCTTTTTCTAAATTTGATTTTGCTTGAAGGAAAGAACTTCTTCTTCCTCATCCTCTAACGTTTTTTTTAGCTTTTATTAGTTCTCGTTTTTTATTTTTGAGTGAAATAATTTATAATTTATATTTCATTGAGCTCCTACTTATGCGATCGTCTTCTTCGATTGTAAATCCGCTGCCACACAACACTTCTTTGATAGATTTATCATTGGATTAGACTCCATCAGATTTCAGTCAAAGATACATGTTGATCTTTCAAATAAGGTACCCAAATCTATTTCCATTAAGCAAGATTGTTTCAAATATGCAAAACTGGTTAGTGTTATGGAGTACAACGGAGTTCTTATGATTGTGGATTCTTGATAACGTAAAATAAAGGTTAAGAAAATATAGGTTAAAGATGTATTGTTCTTTTTTAAATTTTTTTTATCTTTTTCTCTTACTCTTATGGTAAGTTTGTTCCCATATAATAATATTATATTTCTCTAATTTTGATATAATATTTTATTTAATTTATGTATTAGTTAAGATATATTCTAAATATCGATAATTATTGCAATTTTCTTATTTAGTAAAAAAGAAATGACAAATGTAGCAAGCAATGCATGCGAGGTCTAAGTTCCACGTTAAAGTACTTAAACATTCCTATAAAAAATTATTTTCTCTTGTTTCCTGTGCGAAGGAGAGATGAAATGAAACTGTTAATAATTTAAAATAATTGTTATTATTCAGATGATTCCGAATTTAGATGCACAAGCCAAATGAAATTAACTGTTTTATTTATATTAAATCAACACGCAGGGTTACAGCTTGAATTTAGTAAATTTATGCTTATACAATTTTCGTCTAAAATTTTAAATATACACGTATATTTATTTATTCGTTACTATTTTATTTATTATTTTAGATATCATTTTCATTTCATTTATTATTTTATTGTTACATTTATTCAATGTTCCTACGTGTTCCCGAAGAACTTCACAACTTTAATATATATCCAGGATATTAGGAAAGATATATACACACACGTCAATTTAAATAAAAATGAATTGTTTTATCCAAAGATGAAGTTTTACATTAAATTAAATGTTTGCATGGTATCCATGATCCAATATATCTATGAGACAGCAATTGATTGGATGTACAAATTTGACTAGGTCATCATATTTAATTATTTTGTTTAACTATTTATGAAACTGGCATCCAATGGCTCTCTATAAGCAAGTCCCAATAGTTTGAGGTCTATTTTGAATTTTCCACATATTTTCACTAAAATATATGTGAAGTTGTTTGAACTTCAATTTTCAATTGTTTCTGGTAGCTAGGCTAAGCATGGGTCCGTTAGACGAGCTCAATCAGGTCTAACTAATAAATTAATAATTAAATTTAATTTAATTCATAAATATTATTAAATTTGGGTCAAATTAAATCTTTAATAAATAGTCAAATCACAACTATGACCACATGCTATAAATTAGTTTTTTAATATAAAAAATCAGAATATTTATTAATAAAAAATAATTATATTAAAATAATTTTACCTAAATTTGTAATATGAATCACAAGAGTTTGTATGTTAAACTTTATAAATTCTCAATATATAAGTACAAGCCTAAACACTCCTATTTTTCAATAAAAGACAAGCATAAACCGGCGTTGCGAGTCGGCTGGCATGTGTCCAAGTCTGCTTATAGTCCCTTATATTGATAAAAAGTGAGGAGAAAAAATTTAGAAAATAATAACCTATTAAAATTTAAATTGACTAAAAACTAACATGTGAGTAGAATTGGGTATGGGCCGGATTCGAGTCGGGCTCAATCGGGCCTAATTAAAAAATAATAGCCTAAGCCTGACCCAATCCATAGAAAATAAAAGTTGGACTCGGATGGGGTCAGACTTTTATAAAATAATAAAAATACAAGCCCGGCCAACGAGCTTACTAGTTAATATATATAGGGCTATAAACGAACCGAGCCGAGCTCGAGCACTAACTATTCAAGCTCCGTTCATTTAAATTTTAACGAACACGAAGCGAGCTCGAGCTTGATCAAACCGAGCCCGAGCAGAGCTTGAGTTTGGTCAAACCTAGCTCTAGCCGAGCTTGTGTTTGGTCAAACCTAGCTCCAGCTGAGCTTTGAGCCTATCTCGAGCTTTGTTTAAATCGAGAGCTCAGCTTATAAAAAAGATAGAATCAGAGGTGAATGATCTAAACACCACAAATGATTTTCATTATACTAAGAAGAGGAAGAGGAGGACTGTTGTATGGGCGGCTGGTTTTTTAAGACGAAAATGAGATTAGAGTTTTACTGAGGATATAGCAATTGATGAATATATATAGTAGGGATTGAATTGGATCCGAATCTTTTCTCTTTTCTTTATCTATATTTTATATATCACTTTTATACATATTTTTCCTTTACTGTTTATTTTATATTTTTATACATTTCTTTGTACATTTTTATATTCATTTTATACGTACACAATTTTATACTTATTCATAATCTATATATTTCACAAATATAATGTCTAAAGTTTTCAAATATGTTAACGAGCCTGTTCACGAGCCTAATAACGAGCCTGTTGGTGAACTAGTTCGTGAGCCTCTTATCAAGCATGTTCACGAGCTTTCGAGCCGAGTATCCCCTTGTTCAAGCTTGGTTCATTTACGATAATGAGCCCAAAATTTTGTTCACGAACAAGCTCATTTATTAGCGAATCGAACTCGAACGAGCTTTGACCGAACCGAGCACCGAGTAGTTCACGAGTAGTTCGACTCATTTACAGCTCTAAATATATATAATTAAAAAATATTATAATAAAATAATTGTAATTAAATTTTTAATATAAATCACAAAAATTGAATTTAGATGCTAAATTTTAGAAAAAAATTTAAATTTTTCAATGTTATAAATAATAAATATATGTATGTATTTAATATATTTATTATTAGTTAAGGTCGGACTTGAGTTTTATGACTAAAATCAAGCTCATCTCATACTTTATTTGGACCTCTTCAATTTCGGGCCGGAGCAAATCAATTTTCTAATTAATTTATCTAACCCGATCCATAAAAGTGACCTTTAGGGGCCAATGAGTTAGTACCCAGATCTACATGTGAGATAATATGGGGCACTTTTGTCAAAATTACTAGCAGAAACAAATAAAAGTTAATGGGAATAATTAGCAAAAAAAATATCAAGTTTATGCAATTTTTTTAAGGATATTGCCTAGAAAATTAGAATCAATTACAGGTTTAGTTAAATTGTGGATAAATATGAAGTCAAGTCTTTATATATGTCGAAAAATTAACTGCTCAAGCTAAAAATTGAGCAGAATGATTCGCAGACTGATAAATATAGACAAACCTAAATATACTAAAAATAATTTACCGGAGTTAAGACACTAGACAAAACATATATACATAACATAAACAAACTAAACTTGCTATTATCGCAAGACAAACACGTGCCTTTAGACAAGACTTCATCTGAAAATAAAAAACATAAAACGTTGCAATTTATATTTCCTTAACCCCCAATTCATGACCTCATCAACAACCATAAACTGCTTACGCTATAACATCAACTAATAGTCCAGATCTGAAACGATCTAGTTCGAAGATAGATCTGGGTGTATTATGAGAAAGATCAACAAATATCTTATCTAAAGGCGGATGGAATCCAACTCAGTTGTAAAACTATTAAGATTGAGATATGTAGTAATAAATTCGTGTTTGAAGAAGACGATCGTGCAATAAAAGATAAGAAAGTAGTTGATGCAAATTATTCTTACAAAAAATTTCAAAATTAAAGATAAAGAAGAAGAAAGATAAGAAAATAAAGGATACGAGGGAGAAAAAAATTTAATTTAACTTTTTTTCCCTTCTAATAAATAAATTTATAAGCGGAGGAAGCTAAAATTCTCAAATTAATGACCGCTAGAATTTTTAATTGTAAAGGAGAAATTGAACTTATCAAACCAAGAGATACCCTAATATATCCAGTACTGCTTTCGGTTGAGTTTCAAATTTATGCAATTTTGAATGTATTAGATTGATATTTTTTTTTTGTCATTAGAGTGTTCCGCTTAATTATTGACTGTGTCTCGTACAAAAACAATAATATATGAAGTGTAAATTATGATTTTTAGAATCGGATCGACCACCGAATCGATGAAGGTAGTGGTTTATGAATTTAAGGTTTAACTGGATTAAATTGGTGGTCGAATCGGATTTTCTTAAAACATGTAAAAATATTAAATATTTTATATAATTTGATATTAAACATGTAATATAAGTTATACTCATATAAAAATTAATAATATTAAATAAAATATTCTATAATTTAAAATTATATTTCAAATAAAAACAAAACACAAGATAATAACTAATATAATCTAATGAAAGAATTCAAATCGAATTCTATATTGTATAGATTAGATAAAAAAAATTAATAAATTTGATTTATGATATATAAAAATTACGTATTAAAAGAATTAAAATTTATACACAATATGTAAAATAAAAAAATTATATATCCACTTAATATAAATTTAATCAAAAAATTTAGAATAACGTTATTTAAAAAATTTATATGTTATTTCGTTATGAAAAACATTCAAAACTGTTATTGAAAGAAATATTTTAAATTTAATAAAATGTGTAGTATATGAAATAAAAAAATCTTTATTATGGTTTTTTATAATAAAATATTATTAAAATAATTTAAAAAGTAACAATATATAATATAAAAGTATATAGGGAGAAAATGTTATCACTTATGTGAAGTAGTTCAGTTGGTAGAGCATGTATTGAAACATATGTTGGAGGTTTTGTATTCAATTTCCATCACCAATAATTTTTAAAAAAATATGATTTAAGAGAACCAGAAACCGGTCATCAGTTAAACCGGCCGGTTCCCGATCAAACCGACCAGTTCAATCGGTCGTTGATCGATTCTTGATTATGTCAAGAATCAAATCAAACCGGACCGAACTAGGCACCGATTCTAGTCGAACCCGATCCGATCGGCCGGTCCGATCCGATTTTTAAAACCATGGTGCAAATCTACTGTATGTAGAATATCCTTGTAAATTACTTTTTGATAAAAAAAAAATTGAATATTGAAGCCATAAACTCCCAAATTTAATTTGGGAGATGTATCAATTTTAGGGTACGTTGAATATATTTTTAGCTTGTCAAATGCTTTGATTACTTTTGTGGAATGCATCATCTATCGACTTCTGTTGACCGATTAAATACGTTAAAAAGACGCTCAATTATTGGTTGTCTTTTCTTTTTATAATCAAAATTTACTTTTATTAAAAAATTGATTAACTTTTTATACAGCACCGAAATGGTGAATGTAATAGTTATTTTCTTTTAAACTTTTGAAAGTCGATATAAATTAAATTAAAGTTAGTTAAATTAAATTGAATTTATTTTAATATAAATTTATAATTATGTGTAGTTAAATTAAATTGATTTATATTAAATTATAGTTTAAGAGAATAGAGTCTAATTATTAGGATTGAAAGTGGGGCGGAGATTCTCTGAACTCAATGGGAATCAGTTCGATAGAGACGGAGAATCTCCGATAAGAATCCCCACAGGATGGGGATGAAGATTTTTTAATCTCCGAATCCTTAATGAGGATGGGGACTATGTCCCCGAACCCGATAAGAAAAACTAATTTTTAATTTTTTATAAGTACTATCAATAATCTTACAAAAGTTCTTGATTAAGCTAAAAAGTAGGTTGTAAAATATAATAATATAATATTTATAATTATTAATTTATATATATTAATATTAAAAAGTGATAATATACATGAAAACTAACGTTAATACTATTTCATTAATTATTTAATTAATTTTACAATTGAATTATTATTAATTATATTGTATTGATTTTAGTTTTACTTAATTATTTTCACTAATCATATAACCTGTATCAATTTTTTCGACATATCAATATGAAGTAATTTTAGTTTATGTTACTTTGGCAAAAATATTAACATATTTTTTTGTTAACGAGAAATTAGAGATTCCTGATGGGGAATGGGGAATCTCCAATTGGAAACGGAGAAAAAATTTTCCAAAAAGAATTATTGGGAATGGGGATGGACAAATTCTTTCACCCAAAATCTTAATGGAGATGGAGAATGCATTCTCCGCCCCAATAGACCCCACTTTCAATATTACTAAATATACTACTTCAGCATACTATAGTCCTAAATCAGTTAAATTGGTGGTTTTATTAATAATGTGTGTAAATAATATGCCAGTTGTTCTTAAAAAAAATAATATGCCAGTTGAGAACTTGAGATTTTCATATGTGTATTGAATTAATAGTGTGGCATTAGTACACTAAAATAAAACATCAAATAATTCAATTTATCATATATTTTAAAACATGAACTTAAAGGACGATGAATATTGAATCCATAACTATTTATGCTATTGTAATAGTATTATTGATTTAAATAGATTTTGGAAAATTCAAATGGTATATTTACTTGTAACATCCTATTGAAAATGTTATTTAATGTATTACTTAATAAATTATTAATTTTAGCACATCACAAGATTATATAAACTGATATTGAATGATAACATGTGATAGTATTGTTTAACGGAGTTGCACATGCTATATAATAAGATATTATTTATTTTTAATTTAAAGAATAATTATTTGATACATCAAAATTTAATAGTAAAACACAAACAGATCATTCAACAAATAAAAAGACATCCAATTTGTAGAGAAATACCCGAAACATGACATCAAATCTTTGATTTTCTCATATTTATAAGATGATTGATTTTGTTACACATGAAAACGAAGGAAGGGAGAAGATGAATGATTAAATGAATATAAACATGTCTACAAATACATCCAAATAAATATGGCACAGTGAAGTCAGACACTCTCCACAATACTCACAGACACAGGCTGCCAACTCCACTCCCTTAATGTTATTGTTGACTTTAACCAAATCCACTATATTAGTGATACCCAACACATAATAAGGCCTTTTTTTATACATATAATTTGGTACTTTCGTTTTGGGTATAATTTAGATATTTTTTACAAATTGGACCTTCATTTTGTGTAATGGTACTGTTACTGCTCCGACTACAAATTTTTTTATAAGATAACATATATTGATATTAGATAAAATATTTGAATTTTAATTAACTAAGATTTCTTTGTTCTTAATTTTTTGATATAAGAAAATAATTTTTTTTTTGAAAAAAATGAAATTCTAAATTTGACTTGAGAATATTCGGTACTTATATCTTTATGTTACTTATTATGCCCCTGACTTTTGTCCTCTTTTCAACGCTAATTATTTTATTCATTTCCTCAGTAAATAAATATTCCACCATCTAATTTATTGTTGTTTTTTAAGATTTGTGCGCACTCAGAGATTTTACTAATAATCTTAAGATTTCTAATTAAATTCAACACGTCTATTAAAAGGGGATTCAAGTGGGCATCTCCAACTCAAGTCTAACTCAAATATTAAATTAAACATATATCAACGTAACTTAATTGGTATAGAATTTTAATATAATTATACTCAGCTTTTTAAAAAAATTTTAATTATATAAAAAAACACATATCACATATCTTCTAATGAAATAAAATCTCGAGCTCATATTTTATTTGATTTTCAATCGGTTCAATTTAATTCAGTACTAAATAGTACTGATATAGAATCATTTTAATTTAATTCATCTCACATGCTTTAAGATAATCGAGTCTTAAGGTCTGTTTGACACAGCTAATAGTTGTTGCTATTTGCGGTTGCTGCTCGCAATTTACTGTTTCAGTTAACAATTTAATGTTACAGTTAGCAGTTCAGTATGACATATTCATAATTTATTGTTTGGTAAAACTAATATAAAAGTTTTTTTTTAAATGTTATACTCATTTACCTTTAAATACTCCAATTAGTCTTGTTTACAAAAGTAAAATGTTATACTCATCTACCTTTAAATTTTTTTTGACCGAAGAATATGTCGCATTAAATCGAATCGGAGGCAATAACATATTTAATTAAAGGTGGATAGGAGTGAAACCAAGTCCCCCTACTAATCGAGGAACCAACTGCTCTAGTTAATAAATGTGCAGCTTGGTTCGCGGAACGACAAACATAAACTAGACGAAAATGACTAAAATGTTGAAGAAGCTCTAGACAGTCATTAAATATAAGACCAATGGGAGAAAAGAAAGAACTAGAGTTATTCAACGCGTTCACCACATTCAAAGCGTCGGATTCCATTATGACATGATCAAGATTGTTATCTTTAAGCCAACTCAGGACTTCCCTGCAACTCATAGTCTCAGTCACAAAAGAGCCCCTCCTCCATGCATTAGAATGGATCGAGGTGCCACCACATCACCTTGTGAGTTATGGACTACACAACCGTGTCCTATATAGTTGCTAGAGTCGAATACACCAGCGTCTATATTGCATTTCAGCCACCCTGCTTTCGGATTCCACCATCTCATAACCCTCGGTCTAGCTTGGACGCTACTGTCCTTTGGATTGGCTGATCTCCATTCGGTAAGGAAGCCAATACCATGACGAATGACTTGGCTAGCCACTCAGAATTTGTTTTGCCACACGTAATTATTCCGACGAGCCCAAATTGCCCATAAGGTACATACAGCTTTTTCAACATCATCAATTGACTTGGAATTTAGCCAACTCCACCAATCAGAGATCGTGTATATGTTGTTTGGCCATTCCTCACCGAAAATCTTGTCCCATATTGGGTAAACCATGGCACGACATATTAGGGCATGAAAAGTATCTTCAACATTATCACCGCAAATCGGACACATCAACTCCACATCAATATACCGTTCTTTAAGGCGACACGAAGTACTTGGCAAAAATATTCCTTTAAATTTAGATTAATGTATTAAAATATTAAAATATTGGGTAAACCATGGCAGAGCATATTAGGGCATGAAAATTATCTTCAACATTACCTTTAAATTTAGATTAATATATTAAAATATTCCTCAAGTACTTGGCAAAGATGGGATGCATTTTTCTATAAAAAAGATTTTATTAATTTTTAAAATTAAAGAAGCAAAGAGGCCAAAGTTAATGTAACATAAACATAGATCGGAGGCAGTGTCCAACAATTACAGGTTGGGAGTTATCTACCGTGTATAGAGGCTAAAAATGTCATAATTATTTTATAAATTCTAAATATTAAGGGAATAAAATCAAAAAGCACCAATTTGCAGCATTTTCAACAGCTGTAGTTTGTAGTTCTATCAGCTGCAGTTAGTCTTTATGAAAGGCTTACCAAACACTACTAATTTACATAACAGTAGTTATTGAATATTAATCTGCTAAAAGCAGCAGATAGGGTGACAACCAAACACCCCCTTAGTTAGAAATGCATATATAGGAGACTAATTAAAATAATCACAAACTCTGATTTGGTTCCCACGTACTTCCAAAACATATATATTTCTTCAAATATGATATAAAGGTAAACTTTTCTTTCTTTTTTTTTTCTAAAAAGTAAAACAATTAAACGTAACAAGCAGCTTAAAAATAATTTATAAAATAAAAGAGTAGTTACTGACTTCCATCAATTCAGACCGCACCATCAACATGTACATGATAATTGGATTTTAATTCTAAAAAGTTCATAGGATTTGACAATAATGTGCTTAGATTTTGCATATAAGTCCATCATGGATGCGTATTCTAGTGGGTTTTGCTCAATTTAACAAGTTACTACCATGAATCAGGAGAAAATTACAGATAAAAAGAAAAGAAAGCAATTCTACTTTTATTTATATATTTATTGTTTCATATAATTATTTTGTTTTTTAAAAAGTAAATATTCAATAAATTAAATATAATAATATTAGTCTAATAGGGATTAAAAGCAAAGTAACAATACACCTTCATTCAGGAGCATTCTTATTATTACCCTAGCCAAAATCATTTGGCGGATGGTAACTTTTTGGTGTTTGATTATCGGAATAGTTGTTTCAACGATTCTTAAAACTGAGGTCCCAATGCTGTGACTTTTGTGTTTTAAAAGAATGTAAAATTAACATGTTTTGTAACCCTAACAATCATATAGTTCATCTTAAATCGTTTAATTACTTTAGCAGTAACGAATCAGAATGTAAAAAGTGTGGAAACAAATTCAACCCTTCTAAGAATTTCAATAACTCATCATTTTAAAAGTTGAAACCAAATCAAAAGAACCAACAATTCATTGTCTGGCATTCGTATTTACTTTGTAATACTAAATTGAAACATCATGATTTCCCAATATTAGGAAGAGGGGTGATGATTGTGATACCTGATCAATGGTGTAGGAATTCTAATTTTTTGGAATCATAATCAGTCTTTTTGTAATACCACCATGGTCCATGCAAAAATAAACAGTAGTCAAAGCCAAGTCATTGTTCGATCGCGCACCAGAAACTTTTTGTCATTGTGTTTAGGGGTGTGTAAAATGGTTTGATAATTGAATTACCGAACCAAACTAAATCGAAATATTAATTTGGTTCGGTTATTTCAAAAATTCGGTTCGGTTTATAAAATTTTGAATATTTCGGTTATTCAGTCCGGTTCGGTTTTTGTGTAGAAAAAACTGAAAAAACTGAACCGAAATATACATTACACATAATAAAAATTTAAGATATCCTCATATATTAATTATTCTAACATCACACCCTTATTCCTCTTTTTCAAAATGCACTCTTATTCTTTTATGTGTCTATAATAAGCCATTTAATCTATTGCAATACTTATATTGGATGTGCATTTTGTATTTTAAGTGTTAGAATTTGAATTTTACTTAATTAATTTAAAATTTTGGTTCGGTTCGGTTTTTAACCGAACCGAATAATTTATTTCGGTTTGGTTAATTCGGTTTTGATTCGTATTTGTTTTGGTTCGGTTAACAATATTTTTCTTATTTGGTGTTCGGTTAATTCGGTTCGGTTCGATTCGGTTTCGACGGAATGCACACCCCTAATTGTGTCTATATATGCATATATATTTAAATAAAAATAATTAAATATAATATTATTATTGAAATGTTAATCCTAAATTTTTTATGAATAATAATATATTGTAGTTGTCTAATAATGTTGGAAATAACAGGTTCGCCAGTGAGCGGGTCAATCGGGTCAAAGGATCCGATTTAATTGGTCAACTGGACACAATTGAAAACTAATTAAGTTAAGGGACTTAATTGAATTATTTTAGGACCTAATTGAAATAATTTTTCTCCATAAGTGCCTAATGGGCATTTTTCCATTTTCACCTCTATAAATAGACGTTCGTAGGAACGTTTTTAGATTGATGGAAAATTCATTTTTTCTCTCTACAATTTCTCTCTCCCGGGTTTCTTCCTACAACAAAGAAATCCCACACGATCGTTATTGATCTTCTATCGCTGCAGAAGTTGTGAACAATGACTTAATCCCGACATACCGTGGATTAGTCAATGACTTAGCATACGTACGGAGGCGTTCATCGATCTTGGGTACGAGAAAGGTAAGTATTTGGATCTGTTCTATTTACAATTTCCGTCATTGGCATCAGAGCAAGGAATTTTTGTGATGATTTTATTTATAATATGCATGATTTATTTTTCATCTAATTCTGAAATTATGGAATTTTTTGTTCGAAATTCGTTCTTATAATTTTTTGCGGAAATTACGGAAACAGTATGAAAAGCATAGGGAATTCAAGTTTTTGGAGCGTTTTGGCCATGATTATGTGCTATGGTCATTAATTGAACATAATTCTGTATTTTTTTATGTTCAATGTCACATTTGAATCGATTATGTTTGATTTTGGGCATTTTTTCGTCGTTTTTTGCCTAAAAAGGTTGCGTTTTCGCATTATTTTAGGTAAATGATGAGTTCCTATTTGTTTTTGGGTAAAACGGACAATACCATTGGAATCGAGACGTCGAAAAACCTTAGGAGGGGTCTGGTCAGAGGCCAGAATTGTTTTCGGAAAGTTTTGAAAACCGAAAACGAATTTCTGCATTCTGCAAGGGATTTTGCATCTGTTGCAGAATCCGTTGTAGAATGGAAAAGTGGCGACAATTCGTTTTCGTGACGACAGTTTCTTTTTGCGACGGTTCAGAAAGAAGGTGACGATTTACGTAGCATTTTTGGCATCGGATTTATAAAGCGTTGCCAAAATGAAAAGTGGTGATTATTGAATTTTTGTGGCAGCGCTTTTAGCGACGCTTAATAAAGTGTGGCCAGAGAATTTTTTTTGTCTTTATCTACAATAATAACCTTGCACGTGGCATTTCTGTATACTGTTCAACTAGTCAACGCCACATGGGTCAGCCCTTTATGGATTGACAAGCCAACCAGTAAATGCCACACGAAAGTATGTCATGTGGCGCTCTTCGATTGGTCCATTTGGTAATTTTACGTTTCAAGGCTCTGAACGGTGTTGTTGTGCTACAAAATTTTTTCTACCCAACCATTTTCATATTTTTTGGATTTAATGATAAATTTTTTGAGGTCCAAAAAAATGATTTTTTGATTTATTTTGTGTAAATAAATTCATAAAAATTATAGAACATAGTTTCTGAATTTTATAAAAATTTCTAGTATGTTAGAAATTGTTTTTAGGACCTAATGGTGAATCTTTCTGAATTTTTTTCATTTGTTGATTAATTTAGAAAATCAAATTTACATGATCATGTATAAGTTACATATATTTATTATATTTGAATAATACTATTAAATTCACTAAGTTAATTGTTAACATATGTTGACTATGATTATACTTTAGTTGTACAATTTAATAAATATATTTTGATAATATATATGTGAGTTATAAATTATCTTTGTGATAATTCATGTGAAATTTATATTTATATGATATAGATTTGATATTAAATATATTTTAGTTATATATTTAATATAGTCAACTATTTATAAACAATTAACTTATTTATATCTATGGGTATAAATATCTATTTTTGTAATATATTTTGGATCAATTATTTGTGTGATAGTTATATAATTTATATCTATGTAATATAAATCTATAAAGAATATATTTTTGTAATATATTTAAGTTAATAATTTGTGCAATTATTGACATTAACTTAATATATATGTTGTAGATGATCAACAATGATGCAAACTCCACGTTATTAAGAAGACCTTTTCAATTGGACAAGGGTCAGGATACAATGAAAAGTTTAAGAAAAATAGGTTCTCCATAATGCAGTTGTACATTAAATATTGATGCTTTGTGGATCAAGTATTTATATTGCATATATAAATGCAATAAGTGTGTATTAATTACCTCATTGGAAAGTAATATAGATTGTATAAACACGTCTTCGAGCTATAAAAGCTCATACAACTTACTATTCAATTTGTTTGAATTTTTATTTGACAATTATTAAGGAAAAATTAGGTTCTTTAATATGTTATTTAATTAATTACCATCTTGTTTGATTAAAGGAATGAACATCGACCTATTGAGCTGGTCTAGAGTAATTCAAAAGGAGTAATATCATTGAGAATGATATTTATTTTTGAATTTGAGATACTCAGTGTCCGTCTCACTTCTAAAAAAGGCGTCTGAGTATATTTACACATGTAGAGTACATTATGTGGTGGTTAACAATAAAAGACTGTTATTTGTTTAGCATCATTTTTGTGTTTGTTTGTTGTGTTTATTTGGATAAAACGTTTATTGCATGTTATTTATTGAATAGTTTTGGGATATATTTTATTCTGAAAACTATGTGATTCGTGGTTTATTTAATTATAATTTATCTATATTCTATATATTTGTTTAAAGAAATTTTAAATAACATAATTTTTTAAGCCACAATAAAACTCTTAGGACTAAAGTGCCCTTTTTGAAATCTCAAATAGTTTCAATAATAATGCACAATAAATTTGTCTAAATACATTACCTTAAATGCCATTAGCTAAACGAACTGATTTATGACAATAGGTCCAAAGTGCATTTAAAGGCTATTCCCTATAGTTAAAGAGAGCTATAGTAAACAATCAAACACATATAATTATTATTACATGGCGGAATGAACTGAGCAAATATGAGTGTTATCACTTGGTTAATGATTGGTATACGTACTTCTTTCGAAACTAGGGTTGATGCTTATATTTTTCGGATAGTTTATTCTTAAGTGAATAGTAATTAACACGTAATTGCTCATAATAATTGACCTAAATCCTTAAATTCGTGTTTAGTCTCACCATTACTGATAAATAAGATCAGTAATGGTTACTGCTTCAAAAGTATTTTTAGCAGACTGAAAACTTAACGATATAAATTGGGTTTGTATGGATGAACACAATCGTTTTATGCTTTGGGAACTATTGTGTATGAGTTCAAAGAAAGCAGCACAAACAAACTCCTTGAATGACAAGAATATGTTTCTTGCATGGGGGAGGAAGAATTCACTAACCCGAATTGTTTTGCTAAGGGCTATTAATGATTATATTGCTAAGGGATGACATGTATGTGAGTCATGCATTTTTTATTACCAATATGAAAGAAGTTCTAATTGGTGATATGTTCTTTGCTTTGAGTGGGAGCATATATGATGCATCTAACTCATTTTTATAGATTAGCTTCTTTTGACGATGTCACCAGCTCTTTGGATCTGGAAGAATGTTGTCCTCTGCCAACTAAATTTTGTCTTAAATGCATTTGGCATATAGACAACTTAGAAAGGAAGTGTCCTGAGGATTTTTGGTTGGTGTGAAGCGTCTATGTAAAGCTAAAAGAACAAGTAAAATGGGTCTTAACCATACTAATATAAATTAAGAGGTCCATAGGTAATAGACAGTCAACATCACATATGTGATTTACTAAAATTGCCAAAATAATTAGAACTATGTTATAGAGCATTAAGTACAAACATGAATTATACATTCGTATCAAGCTCTATGTTGATAATGAAATCTTATTCCTTGGGAATTGATTCAAGTGCAGCATGTAACATGAACAAGGACTAAGTATCTTTGTGAACTTCCAACAATTATCATGAGAGACATAAGTATCTATATAGAAAATAACCATCGAGTTGAAGTCCTGTGGATTGACACATGTAGAATAGATTTGCAACAAGAGCAAATCAAATATCTACAATATGTGATGTACTCTCATATTATTTGTCAAAATTTAATTTATGATATGTTTATCACTAATAAGTTTATTCGTGAATTTTTCCATTTTTATGTTTCTTCATTCCTAAAAATAGATTCTATATATCTAGTTCTTATAAGATTGATGTTATTGTAATGAGTGTACATTACTAATTATCAAGTGGATAATGTTTGTTTTTTCATTGACTAACTCATCTTTAAAAGGATAAAGTTAGTATATTGCATAGGCGATTATGTTACAAAAGTTAAGAAGAATGAGTTCTCTAGGCATATTGTGATGGATTATTAAAAAATGTTGAATTATCACCGTGTGATCGGTTCCATAAAAGAAAAGCAAACAATAAATTCTTAGAGATAAACTAGAACACAATATATTTTCGCAACTTATTCACTATGACATTTGCGGTTCAATAGATATAAGAGTAAGGCATAGGCCTAATATTTCATCACATTGATTGATGACCATACTCGTTATGGCATCAACTACTTGATTTTCCATAAATCTGAAGCTTTTAGCTGTTAAAAGATTTATGAATCTTGTAGCAAATCAACTGGATTTGGATGTAAGTATCAAATTGAGGCGATAAAGAGTACTTTTCGGTTATACTTACATTCTTATGTGATGAATAAAAGACTGAACATTAGTTGTTTATTCTCTATACTCTATAGCAATATAGAGTTTATGATGGAAGAATGAGATTCTTCTAAAAATGTTTAGGTACGTGTACTAAACTAAGTACCCTTAAAAGTTTGTTTCTTCCATCCTATAGGAGATATGGTAGGAAGAATCTAGTTTATCCTTTTTACAATCATAGGGTTGTATCTCTTACATCCACACTACCTTTAATAATTTTGGAAAATTAGGCCCATTAGGTATAAAAGGTATCTTTTCAAGATACTCTGACATATCAAAAGGATATGTTTTTGTGGGGGAGAATAATACTAGTTATAGAATTTGAATCACGAAATGTTGATTTCTTAGAAAATGAGTTTCAAAGATTAAGTGTTAGGCAAAAACATTTCCTTTTAATATTACTCGTGGACCTAATGTTTTGGATGTATCTTCAAGTGGGAGTAATTCAAATGTATTGGTTTATAATGATCATATTAATCAAAGGGATCTCGTTCTATGGGGGAGCCGAGAACCCAACAATGTTATTGATTTAAGTGGGAGTCAATTTTTTAGCTTAAGTGAGAGCTCAGATCATAATATTGGGAGTATAGAATTGAGCTTAAAGGAAAGAATTTCGAGTTATGATAAATATATGAGATATATTTATAAAGACTCAGAGCCCAAGTGATAAAAATGGAAAATGTTCTACCTTAAAAATTAAGTGTTTAAAGGGAAATGAATAGTTTCATGTAATGGAAGAAGAATTAAGTTGACATATATGAAGGACATAAAGTTATTGAGAGCAAGTAGATTATCAAAATAAAGTAAAAGCACTTGGCTTATAATTAAGGAATACGTATACTCAAACTGATAAGAATATATTATGAGAATATTTAATTTTCAGTTAAGAATTGTATAGCTTTGGTAGTTATACTTTACCTTAGACTTACATTAAATGAATGTACAAACTTCTTTTCTCAATGGAGAATTGTCATGAGATATCTATATGGTACGATTAAGACTGTTTGTCTGAATTGTTTGCGAACACGGGGTTTGCATAATTGAATAAGTCAATTTACGATCTCATATGCTCTTAAGGTTATGGTATTCAATGGTAATTGAGGACCACTATATCTATACCATTGAGTGAAAGGTTGGTTATCGAGTAACTTCAATATGTAAGACATGGGAGAGTCTACATATATCCTTGTGATCAAGATCTCAATGGATAGAAAGATAAATGAGTATCTTTGCTTGAAGAATCTTGCATAAAAAGAGTTTGACAAAAATCTTTATGCATAAATATAAACCCATAAGTATTCATCTGACTAAGAGTATAGTTTCTTAATTTAAGCATTTGTCCTAAAACTCCTAAAAAGTGTGAGGATATGGAAATAGTTTCATCCGATGAAAACATCATATAAGTTATGTCTCACTCCAGACCTAATATTTGTTATGCTGTAGGCATTGCAAGTAAATATTGATCTATTCTAGTAATAGAGAACTGAAACACCGTTAAGAAATTTTAAGATACTTGTAAAGGACTGTTGACTTTGCTATGATGTATTAGGATAAGGAAGTAGACCTTATAGGATACTCAGATGCATATTGGCTAAGGATAAAGCTGAATTTTGTGTTTTTTCAGCCATGGTCCAACAGATGGTTTGGCTAGAGTGACTAGTGAGTCATTTTATGCTAAGTGCTCTAAACAACAATTGACTATTTACAAGTGATAGTCAATCTTTGATAGCTTATACGATAGACCCGAAATATCATTTAAGGTATAAGCATATCGAAATCAAGTATCAGTTAGTTATAAACTTAAGTACACGAGAAGAGGTCAACATAAGGTATTTGTCTATGTATTACATGCTTGCAGATTTGTTTAGGAAGCATGTCCCTAAAGATGTATGTGTGAAATATATTAAAGGGTTAAATATATGTATATTGTATTTATTTAACTACCTCATTTAACATACCCTTCAAATCGTGAACGATAACATGATGATATAAATTAGGTTAGTACAATGAGCAATGCATGTGTGTGTATATATGTTATGTATATATATTATTTATCATTCATAGCATGTCAGATAAAGAAGTAGCCTACTTACATGGGTATTTACCCTAGTGTTACCACAAGGGTACAGACTAGGATGAGATTGATTTTGAGCATACTGTGTGTGATTCGGGAACCTGTTTAAAATCGTGAATCGACTTATTTAAGTAACAAGGAAAGCCATATTGTATGGAATAATGTGTACTGAATCCAAGAAGGAATCAGGTAAGAACTGTATAGTTTACATGACGATAGGTCATGCTCTGTCTATATAGCTAAAGGTGTTTCTTGAAGTAGAAAAAGGTTAAATGCTAAGGTGCATTGTAATTGAAACCTTTACATGGTGTTAGTTCATATTATTGAGAATAGACATAGGCTCCTTTATAAGGGTAAAAGGAAAGAACATCATGGCACACTATGAAAGTGGGAGAAAAGTGAGTCCTCGGGAACATGTGTGCTTAGCGACCATGAGATGAGAACTTTGTAAGCTGTACAAGGATCTCAACTTCTCTAATGTGAGACTTAGTCGATTAAGTGAAGTGTTTTTGGACCTTAACCTCATCATTATTGTGTTATCTTGAGAAGTCAGGACTAACAAGGACCATTTGATCAATCACCGAGGGATTATGATTTGATTCGATCTGTATAATATCCCATTTCATGCATTATATTTGCATTTGTCCACATCTGTTATATGTCATTATATTTAAATTTTACATGTTATATTTATTAAAATTGGTTAGTGAAAATAATAGTTATTTTAACCATACAAAATACGATAATTAATATCTAGGTATCGAATTATATGGCTATAGAATTTTAAGGAATAAATGGAGTATAGTTATGTTATAGATATAAAATGATTATTAGAACATATAAAGTTGAATAAAATTGTGATATATCATAAGGATTTAAGTATAAGAATTAGTATTAGAATTAGTATTAGTATGGTATAGATATATGTATATGTATTTAGTATAGTTAGTATTTGTAATAAGTAAAGAATTTGAGGGCAAATTGGTCTTTTGCCCCTTAGATCTTTTTATGAACTGATAAGAATTAGATCAGTTCTTCATCTCCTAAAACACAAAGCAAAGAACAAAGAAAAAGGAAGAAGAGAAGAAGAGATCTAGAAGGAAGGAATAAGGTATTTTAGTAACTTTTTAGTGCGATTTTAGTTAGGTTAAAGTTAGAATTAGCAGTTTTAGTAAGAAGATGAATTGTTCCTCTTTATGTCAAGGTTCATCTTGCAAAATTTGAGAATTTTTAGACGAGTAAATCAATAGTTATGATTTTTATAAGATCAAGTGTGCAGAATTGGATGATCAAAGAGATAGGGTGAGTCTCAAAATTAATCTGGGATTGTTATACTGCTTAGAAAATTCTGATTTTTTGATATGTTATTCCCTTATGTGTATAATTTAAGTAGGAAAAAGAATCAGGTCGATTCATGTTGTGTAGAGAGTGTTATACCCGTTTTATTATGTTGCTGTCCAGGTAAAGCGGGACTGAAACAAGTTTTGATGGAAAATTCCCTATAAATCGTATAAGACTCTAAAATTTTTGAGGTTTTAGTATGTCATAGCCTTGTGTATTAGGGATAGAATAAAAAAAGAATCAGATCATTTGGAGAAGTGAATTGAAAGTTATGAATTTTTAAGTAGAGCAAGGTCATATGAACAAGTATAAAAGTAACAATGGTTTAAGTCATGAAAACTTTATAAATAGAAAACAACACAAGGTGAAAATTTTTGATGTGAATTTATGCTTATAGGAACACGAGGTCGTGGAAGTGTTCAAGAGGAGGAAACAAGTCAATTTTGTGGAAATTAGCATTCCATCTGTGAGTATAAACATGATATGAATGGGTGAAATATTTTGATATGTAATATTTGAATGTTTGGTGAATTATTGTGAATTGATTGATTATATGTTATTTGGAGAATTTGAATTATATGAACATATGTTTATTTGGTGAAACAAGAGATAATTGAATTATTCATAATATACGCAATTATACAGGAACAAATGAAATAAAGAGAGACGTTGTGACATAGCCGATCAAACATTGCAATACATGTTCTGTTATCTGGACCTATATGGTCAACCAATTGCAATATTTGACAAATGGACCGAAAGGTCAACCAATTGTTATCTGTTACAAATGTTACATGTCTCCCGGGGCAATAGTTTGGCCGAAAATGTCACAATAATTAAATAAATGAATCATCCAATAGGAATCATCCAATAGTATATAAGAATGACTGTATGTTTATTTTGAAGGTGTAACTGTATGTGATTGTTAAATTCATTGATTGTTTATATTCACTGAGTGGCGACTCATATAAATCGCTATATTTTTCAGTTGTTGAAGTTGTAGATAAAGTATTGTACTAGAAGGTCCTTACCTGTAGCTGTCATGGAAGAAAGGTCTGTCAGCTGTGTCCATCTCGCTCTCTCTCCTCACATGACAAGCATATAGAATAGAAAGTGGTCGGGTTGATTTTTCAAATCAAACATAATTATGGTTTGTAATAAACGAATGATATTAGAGTTGATGTGAAATATTATGGTTGTGTTAATATATGAATATTTTTGAAAAAAATAAAAAAAAAATTTCTATAGTATTTTTCTATAGTTATTATATGATAAGGGTGTTTCAGTTGGTATCAGAGCGGGGATATGGTCATAGGAACATACAAATGTATACATAATATAAGATTAGTATATGTTATCTTATAACATGTTATCATATTCATATAGGGCTAATGAGAACCAAAATGTTAACCCGAGGAGAGAGGGACCAGCCGTAAATCAACCTGTAGAAATCCAACCTATTACATCTGCATCACCTATGCATTCTCATGCATCAAATTTATAGCATCATCAGGAAATACCTGTGGTGCAAGCACCTGTAACATTTGTCCAAAGAGAAAGAAGGTGCGATAAATTGAAGAAATAAGGTGCAGAAGAATTCAAGGGAACTACAGATCCTACAATAGCGGAAAGATGGTTAAAAAGGTTGGAAAGAGTTTTCAATATGATGCATTGTACTCCTGATGAGAAGTTCGATTATGCGGTATTTTTACTTCAAGATGATGCTTATGACTGGTGGGAGACTATCCCGGGGAGCACTGTTCAGCCTCCTATCTTGACTTGGGATGATTTTGTGCGGGAATTCAAAAGTAATTATATGCCTGATGTGTACATTGATGATAAAAGAAAATAATTTTTAAACTTAAGACAAGGGAGGATGACAGTGGCCGAGTATGAAGTTAAGTTCAATCAGCTATCCAGTTATGTACCAACATTAGTGGCGACTGAAAAGGATAGATGCAGGAAATTTGAGGATGGGCTTAGATATGAAATTCGAGCCAAGATATCATCATTTGAACTTGAAAGTTACCTAAAGTTGAAAAATGCTGCAGTTAGGGCTGAAAGACTAGAAAAAGAGAAAGCAGATTATAAAGCTAGAAGAGGTTACGATGATTTTAGTGGTGACCAAAGTAAAAAGTCTGCTAAGCATCAAACAAATTCTTCTCCATCACAGTTTATAGCTAGAGGAGGATATTCTGGGAATAGAGGAGGAAGAACAAATGTGCAAACTCATTCGAGACAAAGTCAGGGACAAAGCTCGGGATAAAAACCTCAGTGTATGCTATGTGGTAAATTGCATGAAGGCGAATGCAGGAAACTAACTGGAGCATGTTACTTATGTGGCTCTTTTAAACATTTAATACGTGATTGTCCAAAACGAATAGAAGCAACTGAAAGAGCTCAATCAGAGGCTACAGTTCAGAATACTAGAGGCAGGGGAGCTAGTGTAGTAGCAGGTAGAGGTAGGGGTAGAGGAATAACAACAAGCAATATTGGTAGATCTGAGGCTCAGAGTTCTAGGCCTCCAACACAGGCTCGCGTTTTTGCCATGACTCGACTAGAAGCTATTGATGCACCAGAAGTTATTACCGGTAAGATTTCTATTTGCAACATGGATGTTTGTGCATTAATTGATTCTGGATCAACTCATTCATTTATATCATCAAACTTGGCATCACAATTGCATATGGCTTATGAACCTTTGTGATTTGATCTATATGTGGGAACTCCTTTGGGTGAATTGGTGATTGCAAATCAAGTGTACAGAAATTGTTTGATTCAAATTGACAAGGTTATATTAAGTGCGGATTTGATTAGATTGACTATTAGAGAGTTTGATGTGATTTTGGGTATGGATTGGTTGGAAAAACATCATGCAGTAGTAAATTGTTTCACCAAGGAAGTTATTTTAGAGACATCAGATAAGCTAAAAGTCATTTTTCAGGGTGAACGTCAGATAGTACCGACTTATTTAATTTCTGCAATTAATACTTTTCGATTAATCAAGGGTGGATGTGAGGCATATTTAGCACATGTTATTGACACCAAAGTATCAGATGTATCACTTGATGATATTCCTATTGTTAAAGAATTTCCCGATGTATTTCCGACGGACCTACCAGGATTGCCACCTGATAGAGAAGCAGAATTTACCATTGATTTAGTTCCAGGAACTGCACCGATTTCTATTTCTCCATATAGAATGGCTCCAGTGGAATTAAAAGAGTTGAAAAAGCAGTTACAAGAGTTACTTGATAAGGGATTTATTAGACCTAGTGTGTCTCCTTGGGGTGCTCCGGTATTGTTTGTTAAGAAAAAGGATGGCACTATGCGACTTTGCATTGATTACAGACAGTTGAATCGAGTAACTATGAAGAATAAATATCCTTTACCTCATATTAATGATTTATTCGATCAATTGCAAGGAGCATGTGTATTTTCTAAAATTGATTTGAGGTCAGGGTATTATCAACTCAGAATTTCAATGCAAGATGTTCCAAAAACAGCTTTCAGAACTCGATATGGACATTATGAATTTCTGGTGATGCCATTTGGTTTGAGGAATGCACCTGCAGCTTTCATGGCTTTGATGAACAAGGTATTTCAATAGTATCTTGACAAGTTTGTCATTATTTTCATTGATGACATACTTGTGTACTCGAAAAGCAATGAAGAACACGAGCAACATTTGAGAATTGTGCTTCAAATTTTGAGAGAAAAATAGCTATATGCAAAGTTTAGCAAATGTGAATTCTGGTTGAATCATGTTTTATTTTTGGGACATGTGGTTTCTGCTCAAGGCATTCAGGTTGATCCTAAAAAAATCGAAGCTGTGGTTCGATGGAAATCTCCCAAAAACGTAGCAGAAGTAAGAAGTTTTCTGGGATTAGTAGGGTATTATCGACGATTTGTTGATGGGTTTTCTCTTATTACTGCTCCAATGACAAAATTACTATGAAAGAATGTACAGTTCTAGTGGACAGATGATTGCCAGAAAAGTTTTGATGAATTAAAGAAACGATTGACTACAGCTCCGATTTTGATAATTCCGACTGGCACTGGTGGATTTGTTGTTTACAGTGATGCTTCTCACCAAGGTTTGGGTTGTGTTCTAATGCAACACGGGAAGGTAATTGCGTATGCATCTATACAATTAAAACCATATCAATTATCTTATCCAGTGCATGATTTAGAACTGGCTGCTATTGTGTTTGCTTTGAAAATTTGGAGGCATTATTTGTACGGAGAAACTTTTTAGATTTTCACTGATCATAAGAGTTTGAAATATTTGTTGAGTCAGAAAGAATTGAATATGAGGCAGAGGAGATGGCTAGAATTGTTAAAAGATTATGATTTCACGATAGAATATCATCCGGGAAAAGCGAATGTTGTAGCTGATGCCTTAAGTAGAAAATCCAGTAGTGTAATGGCTAATGTTCAAGTTTCTAAACTCCCATACTTAGTTCAATTGCGAGCAATGGATGTTGACTTAAAATTAGGCGAAATTGGTGCATTATTAGCTAACTTCAAGGTAAGACCAGTGTTACATGACAGAATTAAGGAAGCTCAGGTTCGAGATCCTAAATTAAAAGAGATTATGGAAAATGTCAAGCAAGGAAAGAGCACTGATTTTATAGTAGAAAATGATACTTTGATGTTGGGACAAAGAATTTGTGTGCCTGATGTTGATAATTTGAAGAAGGAAATTTTAGAAGAAGCTCATACTGCTCCACATGCTATGCATCCGGGAATGAAAAAAATGTATCATACCTTACGCTCTCATTTTTTGTGGTCTGGAATGAAGAAGGATATTGCTGAATACATTTCAAAGTGTTTGATATGTCAACAAGTAAAGATTGAACATCAAGCTCCAGCAGGGAAATTACGACCATTACCTATACCAGTTTGGAAATGGGAGATGGTTACTATGGATTTTGTGTACGGGTTTCCGAAAACTCCAAGAAAGAATGATGCTATTTGGGTTATTGTTGATATATTGACAAAATCAGCCCACTTTTTACCCATACAATGGGGTTGTTCATTGGAGAATTTGGCGAAGAAGTATGTTAATAAAATTGTCAGATTACATGGAATACCTGTTCTGTTATCTGGACCTATATGGTCAACCAATTGCAATATTTGACAAATGGACCGAAAGGTCAACCAATTGTTATCTGGACTAAAAGGTCAACCAATTGTTATATAGCTGGCCAGCAAATCAATTGTTATCTGTTACAAATGTTACATGTATCCCGGGACAATAGTTTGGCCGGAAATGTCACAATAATTAAATAAATGAATCATCCAATAGGAATCATCCAATAGTATATAAGAATGACTGTATGTTTATTTTGAAGGTGTAACTGTATGTGATTGTTAAATTCATTGATTGTTTATATTCACTCAGTGGCGACTCATATAAATCGCTATATTTTCCAGTTGTTGAAGTTGTAGATAAAGTATTGTACTAGAAGGTCCTTACCTGTAGCTGTCATGGAAGAAAGGTCTGTCGGTTGTGTCCATCTCGCTCTCTCTCCTCACATGACAAGCATATAGAATAGAAAGTGGTCGGGTTTTGATTTTTCAAATCAAACATAATTATGGTTTGTAATAAACGAATGATATTAGAGTTGATGTGAAATATTATGGTTGTGTTAATATATGAATATTTTTGAAAAAAACAAAAATTTCTATAGTATTTTTCTATAGTTATTATATGATAAGGGTGTTTCAATCTGGGAGATTTTGGTTGGTGGTCTGAACTAGTTCTGTATGGGATGGATAACTTAAAAGGAAGATATGGCTAATGAACATTTACCCGAGTTCTGTTAGTTCACCGGCTAGCCTATCATTAAATTTGATGTAAGATAGTGAACAATAGATTAAGGCTTTCGAGATCCCTAATGATGTGGAAGTAGGTGATTGTCGACCAATATAGGGTAAAGCATACGCGCAATATATATCAATATGATATAATTTCTTACGTATAAGATGTTAACAAAATGGTTGAGTACCAATTATAGATTAGTCTTGGCAGACCCTAACGGGTGCAAGACGTTCGGAATACAAGTTATTAACCTATTTGGTTAAGTGCCACTCAGGATAGTCTTGGCAGACCCTAACGGGTCTAAGACAAAGTGTTCCTGATAGTATGCTGGTCGTACGACTTCACAGTATAAAGAAGATTTGGTAACCTTGTATGGAATGTGACCCGTCAAGTGCGAGTGGGAGATGTTGGAAATAACAGGTCCGCCCATGAGGGGGTCAATCGGGTCAAAGGATCCAATTTAATTGGTCAACTGGGCTCAATTGAAGACTAATTAAGTTAAGGGACTTAATTGAATTATTTTAGGACTTAATTGAAATAAGTTTTCTCCATAAGTGCCTAATGGGCATTTTTCCATTTTTCACCTCTATAAATAGACATTCGTAGGAACGTTTTTCGATTGATGGAAAATTCATTTTTTCTCTCTGCAATTTCTCTCTCCCGGGTTTCTTCCTACGATAAAGAAATCCCGCACAATCGTTATTGATCTTCTATCGCTGCAGAAGTTGTGAATAATGACTTAATCCCGACATACTGTGGATTGTCAATGACATAGCATACGTACGGATTCAATGCGGCGTTCTTCGATCTTGGACACGAAAAAAATAAGTATTCGGATCCGTTCTATTTACGATTTCCGTCAAATTAAATGGAATCAAATATTGATCAATTTATAAATTATCTAACTTGTGATTTATTTAATATTATTATAGATAGTTATTTGGATGAAGTTCTTAAAACAATAAGTTGGAAATTTCTTAATTTAGAGTAAATATGAGTTTTAATATGAATATGAGGTAGAATTAATTATTTAATATTTAAAAAAATTAATTATTTATGTAGTGTTCATATTTCATTTATTTATATTATTTTATTGTATTTTATAAAAAAAGGAGTCATAGGATTCATTCCATTTCATTTGATCCGCCAATGTCCTTGTCAAATATGGTTCAAGGATATTGGATCTACGGACTGACTTAGATGGCTAGAATTTTACTCTTCAACCCTTTTGTCAAGTTGAAATTTATTATAAAGTTTTAGAGTTTAATCAATTTCAATTATATTAATTTTATTTAAAAAAAATTATGTAAATACGTTTATATTATTAAATGTAAAAGAAAATTTTCAATTCACTCTGAATGTGATTTGAACTTGTGACCTTTAAAATCACAAATTCATTTCAACCTCTAGGCTAAGACACCAACTATAATAATATATTAAATTTAAATGGTTAAAATTTAATGCAATAACTTTAAATATCAACTTCCAAATCCGGTACTAATAGCAAGTACAATCATTTTCCCTATTTTTCATTTCCTAAATCCCATTTTAGGAAATTTATAATATTTTTACTCCAACCATCTTTCCCATTTTTCATTTCCCATATTAGATTCCCTAAAAATAATAGTAGTTTATTATTATTTCTTTACATCATTTCTATTGTACTCAACTAATAAAATAATTAAAAAAATTAAAACTATAAAAATTATTATTATTCTAATAAATTTTCAAAACAAAATTCTTCATATTAAAAAAAATTTATTTTAAAGACATATCACGTAAAAAGAATAGTCATATATATTTTTTATTTTAAAAAATTCTCCATTAAAAGTGCTGTAAATTCATCAGTCCGTGCACTGCTTGCCTTTTTACTGGCAAATTATTCCTTCAGTAAGTGCAGTGTGGAACAAAAGGCGAATCATTCAACCTTTGTTTTTTACTTTTAATTAAACTAGTCACTCAATCAACTACAGTACCACAAATTGCGCTATCTTTGGTTTCTTTTCATAAAGTCGTACCCTGTAATGTCTCCTTGTGTTTTTTTTGTTTTTTTTTCTTATAAACATTCTATCGTGATAATTTAGCAATCAAGTCTAATGATTTCCTAGAAAATTTTTAAAATGAAGAATATACGGGGGATATGGTTAAATTTAATTATTTTTTATATGGTATTCTTTAAAATGGGGTTCTCACTTATATGAAAATCTTCATTTTGAAAACCATTTCTTAATTTTTTTGTTTAATTTTTTTAATTTTTTATTAATTAAGTGAAATAGAAATGAAATATAAAGAAATTGATATATTAATAATAATAACAATAATAAAATATTATTATTTTTAAAAAATCTAATAATAACAATAAAAAATATGAGAGATAGTTGAAGGTCAACTACTATATATTTTCTAAAATAAGGTTTAAAAAATAAAATTGAAGAAATTGTAGTTCTCCACTATAATACTATATGATACCAAAAAAAATAGGTATTTAAATTTTGGCATATTAACCTCTAACCAGATCATTTACATCTTAAAATCTTTAAAATATGAAAGATTTGTCTCAAATTCTTGACCAGTTTGAGCAATCACTGTCACCCTAGCTAGGGCTTAAAGGGAGCAATATAAGCTACAATAATAACATTTACCTGTATGATGTTGACGTCAGATATTTAAAGTATAATAAAATATATCATATAATTTCACTTATTTTTAAAATAAAATTTATAATTTTTTTATAAAAATTATGAGGTGGCAGGGACATAATTGGAAGCTTGCAAAATTGCTACAGTAGATGGAAAAAAATCCATTTTCTCAGTTCCATCGTCATCCAAATCTTCAACCCTATCCATGATTAGCGCTTCTCCTCATAATCTGTACAAATTTTGCACAATTTCAACATCACAATACCCAAATCCTTCGATTTTGTAACCGATGACCCGACTTCTCAGTTTTATGGGTTTAAATCTGAGGGTTTCATTGTAAAACCCTTGCTGAATTTTGAAATGGATTGCAGGCGGACCACGTTGCGAGCTTTGGGAATTTCCCGGCGGCTACTGGTAACCGGAGAGCCTTTAAGCAACTTCAATCGCAACATTATCGGAGCATCAGCGTACCCTGTGATTTTAAATAAAAGGGTATCTCAAAATTCAACAAATTCATCGTAGCCCACCAAAATTAAAACCCTTAATTCAACTTACAGAAAGCAGTGCTCAAATTAGATTATCTCATAGTCTATTTTTGTTCTTTTTTATTTCAGATATGTTCTGTGATGATGTTGTTAATTGAGTGATGAAATCGCTTTTATATCAGTTACAGTTTTTGCAAGCCGCAATGATTTTATCCAGGGAGGAGCAGCCGCAACAGTCTTGTCTACTCAAGGCATAGTCGGATCGTCGGCTTCTAGGCACGAGAATGGAGCCTGGGATTGTTGACTCTCGCAAGACTGGTTTTTAGAGGGCGAAAATTCGATTTGGAACACCCACAATTTTGGCTGCAAAGATAAAATTGAAATCACAGGTTTTGTTTTGGGCAAAACAAAGGATTTAAAGAAAATTGAAATCACGGAAATTTTTGAAAGGAAATTGATGCAGAGATGATCTTGAATGGAGACCAAATAATAGATTTTGTTTAGGGCACAGCAAAGAAGAAAGAATGGATGAAAAGTGTGTATTTCCTAATTTACGCCTCTCAACATCACTAAAACTAATTTTGTTATGAAAAAATCTCTTACTTGCTAACATCGCAAAACCTTAGGCCCTTTTTAAAACAAAAATTTTACAGACTCTCGGAATGTTTGAAGTTTACCCTTTAATAAATAAATATTATTCAACCTTGGCTTACTTAATTCATTTTCAACGTGGGCTGCATCACAAGTTAGTGGCCTATTTGAATTCATTTTGAAGTTTTACAAGTAGTGTGTTTCTAAGATTTTAATTATGGCTTGTATCTATTTAGGTTCAAACAACTCACAAATCCCTTAATACACGGATTTGTTGGTTTATTTGAAGCACGGTTGTAAGATAATAAGGAGAGAAATAGTTAATAGCGCTAATTTTGACTATAGAATCTAAATCCTTAAAAGATACTCCATCAATTTAACCCAATAATCAAAATCAATTAAATTTTTTTATTTAAATATCAAAATGACTAATTTATTATATATATACTAAAATCATATTCTTCTTACTTATCAATTTATAATTTCATTTATGCACAATCTCTATCTTAATTAATATAGTGATAAACCGGAGAAGATTGATAAAAGAAAATGCATGCTAATCTGAAATTGATAACTAAAAAAAGAACTAATGAAAAGCTACATAAACTACTAAAAACTAGATGGACGAAGTGACGATCAAAATATCTTTACAACTAAAATGACTTGGTGACCACTACTTTTTTAGAAAAAAAAATCAACACATTTAGGGTTGTGAGTTCAATAACATAATCTACAAAATTCCAAAAAAAAATTGCTCTTGATTGAAAAAATGTTTGGACAAAATAATAACTATGGGAGTACGCTGGGCAGGTGGAGGCACGGGCTGAAAGGCCCAACAAGTGAAGTGAGCTGGCATGGCGGTTAAGTCGAAGCCACGTCGGAGAAATCGAGACACTCCTCTCCTGCTTTTCTTTTTCCAGGGATATCTTCTTCTCTCTACTTTCCATTTTCCAATTCTCTGCCTAATGGCCTCTTCATTCTCTCTGCAAATGCTCCTTAGCCCTTGCCTCGTCTCCATGGTCATCCCTTCTTTCTCTTGTTACTTCACGTTCAATGTTCTGTAATTATGTTCACCTACTGAAAATGGATTTACAATTTGGATTTATATTTCTTTCATACCTAATTGGTGACTGAAATTGATAGATAAATGCTCAATTAACTTTTTGTAATGATAGATAATTCAGATTGTATATATATGCCGTATGATAATCCTAACTTGTTTTACTATCCTTACTTTTCCTCATGCCTAACAACATCAACAACATTACCTCAATGCCTCCCGCACAAACGAGGTAAGGGGGTCGGGTATACGCAACCTTACCCCTGTAATTACAGAGAGGTTGTTTCCAATTGACCCTGAAGTAGAGTTGCAAACAGCTATCCGTGACATCACAATAAAAAGAAGCTCAGACAATTTAATGAATCATTTTGCTTTAGTTCATTATAATCTAAAGCCAAAGAATGGTGAATCTTTGGCCCCATCGAAATAAAGGACAAATTCCTCGTGCCTAAATAAAAATAAAATTGGAAATTCAAATTAGTTCTTGGATATTTAAGTGTTGATAAGTCTATCTTCTTCCTCTTTCTTGCAGGGTAGCCATGGACAGGATGTGACAAATTCCTACATCAGAACCTCTTATTCTCCACCTTTGAGCCGTGCTGGAAGGGCATTGTCATCAAAATCTCATTATGCATTCAGTGTTCCCACCATACACCTTTCTAAAGCACCTTCCACTAAGTACAGAGGAATGGCATGCTTTAACACAACTGTAACTTCTTTTAACCTTATCTTCCTTTCACTAGTAGATAGTAATGCTTTTTATACTTTTGGCTGCCAGACATCTCAAGATCTGGATTCTTTTGTTTGCTAAACTGATTTAAATTAGTTGCGTTGCGGTTTTCTTTTTTGAATAACGAAATAGTTTGATAATCTCCGAGTGGAATTGCAGCTGTTTCTATCTTGTAAGATTAGAGCTGCTTTGGTTTTGCTATGTTTGGCTTGGTTCATGTTATATGGTTTTGTTGGATCAGGATGTTGAGCTACAAGCAAAAGTGACGACCAAGGTCTTCTTTGATGTTGATATTGGGGGTGAGCCCGCTGGTAGAATTGTGATTGGCCTTTTCGGAGATGTAGTCCCAAAGACCACTGAGAACTTTCGGGTTTTGTGCACAGGCAAGTTTTACTGTTACCCAATTATGCTATCCATTATCAAGATCTTAATTTTCATTTGGGATGAAATAATTTGGCATTGCATTTGATTAATCAATGTAAGAAAACGACATCCAGGAGAGAAAGGATACGGTTACAAAGGATCCTCTTTCCACCGCATCATCAAAGATTTCATGATCCAGGGCGGTGACTTCACAGAAGGAAATGTGAGCTCTCTTTCTTTTGCTCTGTGGGCCTGTAAAATACTGCATTATAGGCTAGACAGACGGTTTTACTGAGACAAATGTTTTATTGACAAACTGTAGGGAACTGGAGGAATTTGCATTTATGGTTCTCGCTTTGAAGATGAAAGCTTTGATTGTGAGTGTTTTGTGGACGTTAATCGACATCTGTGCATCTATCTATGTTGGTAAATTAATGAAAGGCATCATTCTGCAGTGAAGCATGTAGGACCTGGAGTATTGAGCATGGCTAATGCAGGCCCTAATACTAATGGCAGCCAGTTTATCATTTGTACAGTGAAAGTAAGATCACTGCTTCTTTCATTATCTTTAGTTTAAATGGAAATATAAGTATCTAATTCAATTAATGCTTCTATTTTTCATGCTCTAGACGCCATGGTTGGACGACCGCCATGTGGTATTTGGGCATGTGGTTGATGGGATGGATGTTGTTAGAAAACTAGAAGCCGTGGAGACAAGCAGAAGCGATTACCCTCGATCACCATGCAGGATCATCAACAGTGGCGAGCTACCTATTGATGGATGATCTGCCAGTTCATGGACTTCATTTTCTGTGTCCCAATTTTTGTAAGATCTAGGACCCTTGTGAAAAACAAGCCCATTTACTACGTTGTTCTGTGAACATAGTTTAATGAAATTGCCTTATCTGTTACAACTGAGTCAACAATGACATTGTTGTTCCAAGTACAGCGTTAATAGTACAACAAGCATTTAAATCTGGTGGGAAGCGATCTTTTATTAGGAGATGAACTTGCGGTCTTAAATTTGCCACCATTTTCTACCGAGGACTCTCTGGATTTAGGCATTTGTGAATTGTTATTGAAGTAGGGTTGTGTTTCTTTCTCGGTGTGTTGAGGTAGGGGGAAACTATTTCAAATCAATACATGGTAATTAACAGAAAACAGATTTCTAATTTATATTATTAGATGGTCATTAATTACTTCTATGGGGCAAAATGTTTGTCATTTCGGATTTCTACTAAGACCAATACAACATTTATTACACAATTAAAATGACTAATTCATTCCTTAACTTTATTATAAAATTCTATTTGTTCTTAATTCTTATAATTTCATTTATACTTAATTTCTATTCTAATTAATACAAGGGTAAATTAAGAAATAAGTGTTGAATGATGCATTGAAATTTTAAAATAATAAATAAAAAGAAAAATAAAATATTTTTTAAAATGACAAATATTTTGCAATGGAGGAGTATTAATTGGAAAGCAAGTAAGAGCGTACTGGCGCGTCGGTGAGAAGATTTCAGCCATTAATTACCTAACAAACTACTGATATGCACCAAAATTCACAGATAAAAGTTGCTTGGTAATTCTATGAAATGCTTGTTCTAAAAAGGTAACCTTATTTATACCATATATATTGAAAGGCCAAGCAAAGCACTTAATTGTATCCAACAAAATGAATGATTTAATGATTACAATTGAGTGGGTGTATTATAGTGTGGACGCACAATTTTGAGTTCAACAAGACACCTGAAAAGAAAAATAAAGTTAAAGAAGAAAAATAGTAGACACGAAAATGAAATCAGCCTTAAATTACGGCGCAGAGAAAGAAAAAAATACAGCGAAAAAGGAGTATAGTTTTAGTTTAGTTCACGAAATCAGCTTTATAAAGTGCCGAATGTAGATAATAAAGGGAATCAATAAAAAGGACAAGAGTGGAAATAAAAAAGCCGAAAAGCTGACGATACTTGTCGTGGGCTTTGAGTTCCACGAAAAACGAGAGAGTAAAGCAATAACAAATTTCAATTCCGAAAAAGGCCACAACGGTCGGATTATCATTGTTATCAACTTACAATAATTACATTTTATACTTACAAGTAATAAAATCCATATAATCTCCCGCTAAGGCAAGCCTCACTCTGCTTTCCTTTTAAAGTCAATAAAAAAATCCCAGCGTTTCATCCAAGCATTCTTGTTTTTAACAAAGACAAGAATCTAGACGATGAAGCTAGGGATGGCAATGGGCTTGATTTTTGTACTTTTGTGCTCTATTACTGTTGCTGCTGTTTATGGATCTTTGGATTTTAATGGCGATTTTACAGCTCTTTCTTTTTCCAAGACCGATGAATCTTCGTCTTCTTCCCCTCCTCTTATGGTTGAACTCACTCTTATTCAAGGAGCTGATTCTAAAGGAGCTGGTATCATTTCATCTTTTTTCTTTTCTTAATTTCTGTAGGGAAAATTGAAATTATGGATCTTGTTAATTTGTTATGGCAGTCTGTTTGGATGGAACACTGCCTGGTTACCACTTGCATCGCGGCTCTGGATCCGGCCAAAACAGCTGGCTCATTCAGCTGGAGGTACTTTGTTTTTATAAATGTTCAATTTTTCTCTAGGTTGTGTGGGTTGCTTTCTTACATTGATTTTGGTGATCTTAGGGCGGCGGGTGGTGCAACACTGTCCGGAATTGTGTTTACCGCAAAACTACACGGCGCGGTTCATCTAAATTTATGGAGAAACAGATCCCTTTCACTGGAATTTTAAGCGACAAACCTGAAGAAAATCCTGGTTTTTTCTTCATTTACTCTCTGGAATTTTTCTTACAGTTTTCATTTATGATTCCTTATGTTTTTGGCTGCGTGGTAATTGTAGATTTCTTTAACTGGAATAGAGTGAAGTTAAGATACTGTGACGGGGCATCTTTTAGTGGGGAAGGTTATAACGAGGTTGGTAATGGTGGGGGTGTATGTCTCACCTTTAATTTATTCATTCCTTAAATTAGTCTCGTACGTAATAATTAATAAAAAAAATGTCCAGTGCATTTTGATGCTTAAATCATTAATTAAACATGTACCATGTCGTCAAATAATCACACCATATACTTTATGAATGAATTGGGGGGCTTGTGAAACTTTGTGTGTCAAAATGACCGAATATTGAGATTGGCGATTGCAATTGCAAGGCTTTTTGAAGTAGTTTTTCTTTTAGGCTGAGCAGGTTTATTTTCGAGGACAGCGTATATGGTCAGCTGCAATGGAGTACTTAATGGATAAAGGAATGAAAAATGCCAACCAGGTATCGAATATATGTTCATTTCTTTCATGTTGGTTGTGCTGTTTTTAGTTTTCAAATGGTTCAATCACTTGTTGTATTTCAGGCACTTTTATCTGGATGCTCGGCTGGAGGTCTGGCGTCCATACTCCATTGTGATGAGTTCAAGGAGTTATTTCCGCAGTCTACCAAAGTCAAGTGCTTAAGTGATGCTGGACTCTTTCTCGATGCGTAAGAATGCATTTCTCTGACTTATTCAGCTCCTACTCTATCTGTGTTTTGTTTCTTAATTATGTTGTTTAAAGGAGCAATTAATTGGTAAGACAATAGTCGAGAGGGTCATTTTGCGTTTCATTCCCTTGTGTATAGTTTTGTAAAATTGAAGATTGACATTTGGTTGAACTCTGTTGTAGAATTGATGTGTCTGGTAATCGTACCCTTAGGAATATGTATCAAGGTGTAGTTAGCTTACAGGTAAGCTTAAATTAATCCGTTTTATTTGTGAGTTCATGTATTTTTGGCATTTCAACCATTATGGTATTACGCTTGAAAATTTTAGGATGTGGAAAAGAATCTGCCAAGTTCATGCACCGGTCAACTGGATCCAACTTCTGTAATCATTTACCTTTTCTTCATTGTTTTGTCCAGTTTTATTTAATTGAAACCGACTTCTGACTTTCTTTTTCTGTATATGATATGCAGTGCTTCTTCCCCCGAAATTTAATAGCTAACATTAAAACTCCATTATTTGTTCTCAACGCCGCCTACGATTCATGGCAGGTAATTATTCTTATGTTTGCTTTTAGGGATGGACTTTGGACTAGAAACTGTCCAATTCAGACATGTTGATGTGGTAAATTGTCTTTAGGATGCTATCTTATGTGGTACAATTAGGGCCGAGCCGAGCTCGAACACTGACTGTTAAGCTCCGCTCGTTTAAATTTTAACCAACTCGAACCGAGCTCGAGCTTGGTCAAACCGAGCCCGAGCCGAGCTTCGAGCCTATCTCGAGCTTTGTTTAAATCAAGAGCTCAGCCGTTAAAAAAGATAGAATCCGTAAGATGAAAAATCGGAGATGAAGGATCTAAGCACCTCAAATGATTTTCATTGTACTAAGAAGAGGAAGAGTGTTGTGTCTTGTAATATCTTCGAATTTAATAAAAGTTGTTCATTTAAGTGTTTTAATTCCAACAAAGTGGTACCAGAGCTAGGTTGAGAGCTCGAGTTCTCCTCCCGAAAAGAATTTTTTATTCCGAGTGCGGAAAAATCGAGTTGAAACTGCCCAGGCGTTGCAGTAGCTAAAAAGCCCAGAAAGTGTCGCAGTAGACTGCCAAAAGTGTTGCAATACGTCCAGTGTGTTGCAAAAGATTTCAGAAAGTGTCGCAACAGCCCATGTACGTCTAGGAAAGCTATTTGAGTAAGATGGCGAATAGCGTGGCATCGTTTCAAGTTCCAACACTCAACAACAACAACTATGACAATTGGAGTATCAAGATGAAGGCTCTTCTCGGTGCGCATGATGTCTGGGATATCGTAGAGAAAGGTTTCAAGGAGCCCGAAAATGAAGCCTCTCTCACGCAAGATCAAGCTACAACTTTGAAGGATTCCCGAAAGAGAGACAAGAAAGCTCTCTTCCTCTTCTATCAAGCATTAGATGATGACGGGTTTGAAATGATTTCAAGTGTAACTTCCTCCAAGCAAGCATGGGAGAAGCTACAAACCTCTTACAAAGGAGTCGAAAAGGTGAAGAAGGTCCGTCTCCAAACACTAAGAGGTGAGTTTGAATCCTTGCACATGAAACCATCCGAGTCTATCTCCGAATACTTTTCTAGAGTAGCAGCCGTTTCTAATCAATTGAAAAGAAACGGTGAGAAGTTAGAAGATGTAAGAATAATAGAGAAGATACTCCGCTCGTTGTATCCCAAATTTGAGCACATCATGGTGACGATTGAAGAAACCAAAGACTTAGAGGAAATGTCGATCGAGGAACTCCAAGGATCACTACAAGCCTATGAAGAAAAGCACAAGAAGAAACAAGGTATCTCTGAGCAACTCCTCAAGCTAAAACTCAAGGATACGAGTGAAGGTCAAGGCAATGGTAGAAACAACCATGGAAGAGGCAAAGGCGGAGGATGAGGCCGCGGACGAGGTGGTAGCCGTGGTCGTGGACGAAGTCTCATTTGGAGATGACAGCAAGATATCAGTGAAGGGAAGAGGTAACGCCCTTTTCAGAGCAAAAGATGATAGCCACCAAATGATTTCAAATGTCTACTATGTACCTGGTATGAAATGCAACATTCTTAGTTTGGGCCAACTCTTAGAGAAAGGCTATGATATTCATATGAAAGATTGTAGTCTTTTTATAAGAGATGGCAACGGGAATCTAATCGCCAAGGTACGGATGTCAAAGAATAGAATGTTCCCTCTGAATATTAGAAATGATATTGCAAAGTGTCTAAAGACTTGTTACAAAGACGAATGGTTAGAGGTTTACCATGTATCAACAATCCCGATCAACTGTGCGAAGGATGTCTACAAGGGAAGCAATTTAGAAGAAGCTTTCCGAAGGAGTCAGACTATAGAGCCAAGAAGCAGCTTGAGCTCATCCATACCGACGTGTGTGGTCCTATTAAGCCAAGTTCTCTCGCTAATAGTAACTACTTCCTTCTCTTCATTGACGATTATTCAAGAAAAACTTGGGTATATGTCTTGAAGCAGAAATCAGAAGTCTTTGGAGGGTTTCGGAAGTTCAAAGCAGTCGTGGAAAAGGAGAGCGGTTATAAGATCAAAGCCATGAGATCTGATCGAGGAGGAGAATTTACATCCAATGAATTCAACGAGTTTTGTGCAGCACATGGAATCCATCAACCCTTAACGGTTCCTAGATCCCCTCAGCAAAATGGTGTGGCAGAAACGAAGAATCGAACAATTCTTGACATGGCACGAAGTATGCTCAAAAGCAAGAAACTACCCAAGGAGTTTTGGGCGGAAGCAGTGGCATGTGCAGTCTACCTATTAAATCGTTCTCCTAGAAGAAATGTGTGGGGAAAGACACCACAAGAAGCATGGAGCGGAAGAAAGCCCGGAATTTTCCACCTTCGAGTCTTCGGGAGCATAGCTCATGTTCATGTACCAGATGAGAATCGAACCAAGCTTGATTACAAAAGCAAAAGTTTTATTTTCATCGGTTATGACTCAAGCTCAAAAGGCTATAGGCTATACAATTCGAATGAGAAGAAGTTTGTGATCATCCGAGATGTGATATTTGATGAAGAAGGAGAATGGAACTTTGATTCTCAAACGGAAGACTACAACTTTTCCCCATTCGAGGAAGATGAGCAGACAACACCTGAGCAACCAAGACAACTTCAACAAAGCCTCACAACTCCACCAACTTCTCCTACTCATAGAGACGGGTCATCATCATCATCATCTCCATCCTCAAGCGGGACTGAAGATGAAAGAAAAGTGCATCGTACGAGAAGTCTTCGAGAACTCTATGAGGTGACTGAACAACTAGACAATCTCACATTATTTTGTCTATTTGTTGATTGCGAGCCAGTGACATTTCAAGAAGCTGCACAAGAGAAAAAGTGGAGAGATGCAATGGACGAAGAAATTAAGGCCATTGAGAAGAATGATACATGGGAACTCGATTCACTTCCCAAAGAAAAGTGCATCGTACGAGAAGTCTTCGAGAACTCTATGAGGTGACTGAACAACTAGATAATCTCACATTATTTTGTCTATTTGTTGATTGCGAGCCAGTGACATTTCAAGAAGCTGCACAAGAGAAAAAGTGGAGAGATGCAATGGACGAAGAAATTAAGGCCATTGAGAAGAATGATACATGGGAACTCGATTCACTTCCCAAAGGACATAGGGCGATAGGTGTCAAATGGGTGTACAAAACAAAGCGGAATGCCAAGGGAGAGATCGAAAGACACAAGGCAAGGCTTGTTGCAAAAGGCTATTGTCAAAAGGCTGGAATTGACTACGATGAGGTATTCGCTCCAGTCGCTCGATTGGAAACTGTCAGACTAATAATTTCTTTAGCGGCTCATAACAAGTGGAGAATTCATCAAATGGATGTAAAATCTGCCTTCCTAAATGGAGTTCTTGAAGAGGAAGTCTACATTCAGCAACCACCAGGTTACGAAGCCAAAGGTCATAAAGACAAGGTGTTGAAGTTGAAGAAGGCTCTTTATGGGTTAAAACAAGCACCAAGGACATGGAATAGCAGAATAGACAAGTACTTCCTAGAAAATGGTTTCAATAAATGTCCATATGAGCATGCTTTGTATATCAAGATTAAAGATGGAGATATTTTGATTGTGTGCCTCTATGTGGACGATTTGATCTTCATCGGAAGCAACCAAAGAATGTTCGATGAATTGAAGAAAGTGATGACGAAGGAGTTCGAGATGACAGACATGGGACTTATGGCATACTACCTCGGCATAGAAGTAAAGCAACAAAAGGATGGAATTTTCATTTCACAAGAAAGCTATGCGAAGGAGATCTTGAAAAAGTTCAAGATGGATAACTGCAAGCCGATAAGCACACCGGTGGAGTACAGGATCAAGATGTCCAAATATGAAGAAGGGGAAAGTGTAGATCCAACATTTTTCAAAAGTTTGGTTGGAAGTCTACACTATCTTACATGTACGAGGCCAGATATCCTTCATGCAGTCGAATTAGTAAGCCGCTATATGGAGTCACCAACAACCACCCATTTCAAAGCCGCTAAGAGAATTCTTCGCTATTTGAAAGGTACAACCGACTTTGGCTTGTTTTATTCGGTATCTAATGATTACAAGCTTGTTGGATATAGCGATAGCGATTGGGGTGGAGACGTAGATAACCAAAGAAGCACTAGTGGATTCGTGTTTTTCATGGGAGACACTGCTTTCACATGGATGTCAAAGAAACAGCCGATTGTAACTTTGTCTACATGTGAAGCAGAATATGTTGCAGCAACCTCATGCGTCTGTCATGCAATTTGGCGTAGAAATTATTGAAGGAGATTGGATTAATGCAAGAGGAGCCGACTGAGATCCGTGTTGACAACAAGCAGCCATTGCCTTAGCAAAGAATCCTGTATTCATGATCGAAGCAAACACATCAACATCCGCTACCATTACATAAGAGTGTGTTGCAAGAAAGGAAGTACAAGTTGAATACGTGAAGACACAAGATCAAATTGCGGATATCTTCACTAAGCCATTCACAAGCGAAAACTACATCAGATTGAGAAGCTCATTCGGAATGACAAGATCAAGTTTAGAGGGGTGTTGGATTATAAACTTGATCCATATCAATGGAAACCCAAAATCCAAATCCAATCAATTGGAGTCCAAGCCCACAATCCAAAATGTAGTAAATTTATTTAGGTATTTTAAGTATGTAGATTTTTGTGTGTGATAACCAAATTGGAGGCTATTAACTACAACCAATTTGGAGGCCATTAAATTGACTAAATAAGTTGGCTATTAATTGTGTATTAGTTGGAGGTGGTGGTGAGTAATTGAGTTAGTTGAGAGTTGTATAATTTACCTATAAATAGGTGAATTGTTTAGTTGTTTTTCATCAACAAAAATAAGAACTTCTTTAGAGAGAAAAGAAATAAAGAGTGAGTTGTATTTTTGTATTTTGAGTGAGAGTGTTCTTGTAATATCTTCAAGTTTAATAAAAGTTGTTCATTTAAGTATTTTAATTCCAACATTGTATTGGCGGCTGCGTTTTTTCAGAGGAAAATGAGATAAGAGTTTTACTGAGCATATAAAGATTGATGAATATATATAGTAGGGATTGGACTGGATCCGAATTGCCTATATTAGGCTTTATATCCATCCTTTCTCTTTTTTTACATATTTTTATCTATATATCACTTTATACATATTTTTCCTTTAATCTTTTACTTATATTTTATATTTTTCTTTATGAATTTTTATATCATTTTTACACATACACTGATTTATATTTTTTCATAATCTATCTATTTCATAAATATAATGTTTAAACGTTTCAATTATGTTAACAAATCTGTTAACGAGCATGTTGGTGAACTAGTTCGCGAGCCTCTTATCGAGCATGTTCACGAGCTTTCGAGCCGAGTATCCTCTTGTTCAAGCTTGGTTCGTTTACGATAACGAGCCTGAAATTTTGTTCACGAACAAGCTCATTTATTAAGGAACCGAGCTCGAACGAGCTTTGACCGAGCCGAACGCCAAGTAGTTCACAAGTAGTGCGGCTCGTTTACACCCCTAGGTACAATGTAGACTAGGAAAAAGGAAACAAAGTGGACCAGCTTTGTCTAATTTGAGATCATGAGTAAGATGACATTAGTGTTTGAATATAGAACATGCTCAAGTAGTCAAGTCTCAATCCTATGAAACACGGAACAGAACCCATCTTACCAGTTGTACTAAGCCAGCGGGGTTACTTTTACAGTTAGTTAACTGTCTAGTTAGTTGACTTATGTTTGGTTTCAAATCAGGTCCAGGCCAGCTTGATTCCCCAGTCGGCTGACCCTCAAGGTCATTGGAAAGAATGCAAACAAAACCATGCACAATGCAACTCATCACAGATTCAATTTTTTCAAGGTCATCTTTGAAATTATATTTTGTTATGCTTTGCTCATTTACTTCTTTTGTATGGATAGGGTTAACACGTAGATGCTTGCTTCTCTTTTCTTCGTTGTGGAACAGATTTCAGGAATCAAATGCTGAGTGCTCTTAACGTGTTCTCAGTGTCACCCCAAAATGGACTATTCATAAATTCTTGCTTTGCTCATTGCCAGTCTGAGAGACAAGACACATGGTTTGCCAATGATTCACCCCTCCTAAAGAACAAGGTACTCACTGTAAAGCAACATCAGATAAAAGGTCAAATTGTCCCCCTAAACATTATGTAGCCCTTCAAAATGGTTAAACTAGTCCAACATGACCGCATATTATTGGTGTGTGATAGGTGTTATTTTGGGCTGATTTCGACTACAAATGCCAAGCTGAACGACTAATTTCACTCCTAAATTGGTGTGGAATGTAAATTGATCCAGCAAGCCAAGTTTTAGGGGTAGTTGACATTTATGGTTATACTAGTTCAATTTGACACGTCCACCTATTTTTTGTGTTTTTCACCTGTCGTTTCGGACTAATTTTACTATAAAAGTCAAGTTAAACGGCAAAATGACTACCTAAAATATAGTTTTCAACTAACCAAAGTGTAGCTCAGTTGACAAGTTTGAGAAGATCAAGGTTCAAGTCTTACTAAATACACTTACTTGTTGGGGAGGGGGTCAGGAGCCTTAACTGTGGCCGAGCCCCGGACAAAAATATCTCAATGAGGATACTCGTAAATATTTAAAAAATATATGTTTTGAACTATAAAATGATTATATTTGGGCTTTTCATATTGACATAGCCTGAGACACATCCAAGGTAGAAAACCCCTAAAAAGAGAATACACTTGTTCAACTGTTATGGGAATCGGAGGAAAGAATGCAATAAACTAGACAATATAAAACACAAAGATGGTTTTGTTGATTGGTTATTGGATTAAGACAAGCCTTAGCTGGCTGCATAATGCTTTTGGTTGAAAAAATTTCATTTAGTGGTTGAACTCCATGGATGACTATCTTATGAATTTATATTATTTGTATTATTATATGTAGAGGGTAGCACAATCTGTTGGAGACTGGTATTTTGATCGTGCTGGAGTCAAAGCTATTGACTGCCCTTACCCTTGTGACAACACCTGTCACAATCTTATTTTCAAGTGAGTTTAAACAAATTCACTTGCATTTATTTATGCAATTTAGTAAATTACAGCATTTGATTTTACTATGGCAAAGTCATCACTAGCAGTGAAATGCAAATGCAAATCACTTGCATTATTCTTCATGTATTACGTTTAGCGTTTCTTAATTTTATTAGTTATTGATCTCAAATGAAGCACACTTGATATGTCACAATAAAAGCTTAGCTTTATGGTCCAATCAATTTTATTATGTGAAATTACATTATTGTTGTAACACTTGATGGCTTTATGAAAGCTTCATCCTCAATTATCTGCTGTTTGACTAAATAGTTATTATTTAGCCGACTTCTTAACTTTATTAAATTATAGATCGAAACGGGTTCAAATTATTTTTTTGGCATGTAATTTATCTGAGCTTCATCAATTGCATTCCCAAGTATTTCCTCTCAATTTCATTTGTGGGACTAAAATAGATAACTATCTCACCTGCAGTGATGTTGCTTCAACCATAATAATCACCGAGTCCAAGTCATCAAGATTAGTGTTAAACCCACTAAGTCTGCTTAGTATGTCTTCTATGTCATTAACATGTTTCAAACGCACCGTTGGGTTTCAGTTTAATGCATGACAGCTGATTTGCATATGGAGTTCATGGCAGTGCAGCAAATGTGATGTTATATTATCTATCAACCTTTGCCAAATCCAAAAATCAAGCCTCATTTCTTGCTGGCCCGTGTATCACAAATAATTACATTTCACAAGCAAACAGGTAAAAGGTGCCATTCAAGGGTTAAATCTTTGGTCCGCCACATTAAGTAGGGAATTGTTTGAAAATTTTTAGGCTAACTAGTGTATATTTCTATGTGTATGGTCAATTTAATGCCCCTAAAATTAGTTAAAAAGAAGAATAATAATACTGCATTTAAATGATTGGACTTGTTGAATTTTGGTATCAAATGAGCGGACATCAAATTCCTTGATATAAATGGGAAATTGTCAAACATATAACTAATGGAATCTAGCTGACTCAAATCAGGCCCCTATTTTTAATTTTTTTAAATTCACTTAAAGATATGTATTTGTCACAAAATGTTAGGGGAATAGGAAGTCCATTTATGGTAAGTCCATTAACCAATTTCAAATGTTCATTTCAATTCATCTACAAAATTTGTCATTTTGCCGAAAATGGCACAATATTTCAATGACATAATAATGTAAATCTCTTCAAAGATTACACTAAAGTTTATTTTTCTGTTATTATTATTTCCCCTCAGAAAACACATGGTAAGAGAGATCGTGAACTCAATGCTCTAACCACTCAAATAAATTGACAAATAATAACATGAAAAGGAAAACTAAAAACAGGGTCCAAAAAAGTTACAATAAATGAGTTCAGTAGACCACAGAGGCAGGCTCCAATGCTCCAACCCCAATCATGTGCTATTTACAGACTGTACAAAAAGTGTTCATACTTGATATTAAAAACCGTTCACACTGGATTATTCTAGTCTCCTAACTCTAAAACCCAATTTCACGATTTGAATATTTTTACTAAACAACTTGAAATTCATAGCTCAAATACCAAAATATCCCACCCAACCCAGGAAGGAAATTAAGTTAAACCCTTTCATAGGATTAAAAAAAGGAAACAAAAATGAGAGTAACGTAAAAACAGAAAATAAGTAGTGAGCAAAATAGTGGTGTGGATACATCAAAGAATCCACAGATAAAAGCAGTTAGAACTTAGGTAGCACGGAAACGAGAATGGAAGTATTTTCGGAAATTAGAAAAGCAAACTGGAAACGCAAAAAATAACGTGATTTCAGGTTTCCGATAAGTAAACGGAGATGGGAAATGATAGTGTCCAGGAGTTTCCAGAACTCAAAAACAGCCATGCCTTGAGGCAGATGCAAGTGCCACCGCCTGTGCCCATACCTTGAGCCTGGCCTTCACATCTTTAGGATCATCACCTACACTTATCACAAATTACCACTCAAAAAAATAGGTCTATGTTATAGAGAGCTTTTAGCCATATTCAAACTGTATTAGTAAATTACCAGGGCTGGAAATGCGCCAGTTGGCTATGGGTGAATTGCCGCCGCTGCTAGTATTATTATCAACTGCAGATCCTGAATTAAACGAGCCACGATGAGGCAGTTCCAGCATCCGTTCATGCTCCAATTCAAATCCAAGATCTCTACAAGCTTTCACTTCATCTAAATCCATACACAATGATCTTCTCCCTCCTTTTGGCCTCGTTATCACCATCAAACCACTCCCCTCACTCTCCCCGCTAAAACTATTACAGTAATAATTCAAATTCCCCATACTCAGATCCTCCAATTCCTTCCTATTCACCGTCGATCTGTCTCTCGCCGATCTCCTTCTCCGCCTCGAATCCTTCCTCATCTTACTTTTCTCAGCCTCGTTTTCACTAGCGTAATCCTTTCCCCTAATCTGATTACTCACCGCAGCGGCAGCCTTCCTCCGGCGAGGCGGAGTAGCGGGAATCGAGAAGCAACCTGGCTCGGAATCGGAGGAGAGATCTAGCATGCCGGAATCTCCCTTGCTGTCGGAAAGCTCCTCGTCGGCGTCGAAGCTTTCAATTGACAACCTCGACATGAACATCCTCATTCCGTCGCAATTTTGATAATCATCGTCTCCGTCTTCAATCGTGTTCATAGAACTAGTACAAACAGATAGCCTTGATAGATTGTGAGGATGCGGCTGATGATCGTAGCCGTCATCTGTGTCGTGATCGTATTCTTCATCTGCAACCGTTGATGAAGAAATAATGATGGCGGAAATCTCGTCAGGCGCCATTAAATTAAAGTGAACTTATGAAGTGAAAAGGAAGAAGAAGAGAAAGCGCAAATAAAAGCGAAGCTTTTTGTAGTGTGGCTTTTGGTTTTCTGTGAATCGTTCGTTTCTTATTTTTCTTGATAAGATGGAGGGTAAACATAGTTATTTGGAATGCCTGTCTATTTATAAACTTCTTTGTGCCAATTTTGCCCTTATACGTGTAGCCCTTAGATATCATCTTATTTAAAATTGGAAGGGTGATAAAGGAAAATGACGTCAGTATCAGAATACTGATTTCAGCTACTGGAAACGTAATTCCCCTAATAAATAATTTAAATAGATAATTACGAAATCTACGCATAGAAATATTACGATAACCCTCAAATATGCTTTCTATAAATCCATAATCAGAAGTTTGGAAATCTTACACTGTGTTAGGTAATTTATATAAAAAAATTCTTTCGAAATTATTTTAAGTGCTAGGATAATAACTGAATTATTTTTATTTTTACCATTGGTTTGTTAATTTGTATTCATATTTAGACAGGCTCGAATAGGTACATAACGTTTTACAAGTTTGGTTCAGTGTGGTTTCATCAAGTTAGTCAAGATTCTTTTCCAATTTAAGTTGCATTGTGTGAATAGATTTTAAATGATTCACAAGTAACCAAAATTTATGATCAAATTAAAAAATAAGATGCTATTTAAGACAATTGAATATGATTGGATTAAGTAACATAAAAAGGATCTATATTGAGTTTGTGGTAGAAGATTCGAATTCAAATCTTACCAATTCTACAAGCATATTGAAATGTTGAAAGGCCATGAATATATATCAATTTAAAATTCAATTATTTTAAAGTACTTAAAATTGTAACTGAGCGTATAAAAAACTTTTTCCGGAATGACATATTATGATAGATGTACACAGATCAATAAGATCCATTAGTCCAAACCATTCTAGCAAGCCCAAAGAGGCCACACGGACATAGTCGAATCTCTAACACATTTCTAGAAATCTCGTCACACATGTCTCGGTGGTTGTGTCATGTTATCATGACTTATCTTATATATACTCGATATAATGGTTTCTGTGCGTAACTCGTTACACCTATTCTCATTTTCATGCATATTTTATCATCATCAATCTTGTTTTTAACCATTGAAAAACTACGACGGTAATCTGGTCAGCCTCCATAATCAATTCGCACGAAGCATAAACATCAAAGTGAATTTAGTATTATCTTGATTGTATGGCTAATTTGAATGGATAAGAAAAGGTAAGCAAGCAAGAGACACGCATAATAGAGATGTATAGGTGAGACATGAGGTGCAAAAAGCATAAGATGGCACCAAATACAAAACGGGTGGTCTCTGTCTAAAGCGGAATTACTGAGAGCTGCCTCACACTATTTTCTATACACTCGTTATTTTTGGCCTCTCAAGTTTTTGTTTTTATTTATCTAATCCTCCTAAGGTTATCCATAGTCACGAGAGAGACGAGTCCATTTCTGTGGAATCTTTTCATTTTCATTCATTTGTATTCTACTCTTTCTATTATCCAATTAATTCATCTGCATTCTAATTATTATTTTTTTGTTTTTGTTTTTGTATTTGCTCTTAATTTGTTTTTTTCCCTGCTCTCCTTTTTACGCTTCTTGCTTCTTGTGCTGAGTTGCAAAATTCATCTGCTTCTTTCCCTTCTGCAGTCACGCTATTCATGCTAATGATCCTGGGGATTGCATGCTATTATTTTAGTAGTATTTTATTTTGGATATTAGTACTTTACACTAGATTTTTTATGAGTTTGCTTTATTTTATTAGATACCTTTTTCAAAATTCTAATTTTTGCCACCCACTTCTTAAAATTTTTTCACAGAATTCAATGAAATTGGGACATTTCTTATAAAATACTACATTGATATTTTAGTGATTTTACCAACTAAACTAACATGTTACTTGGCACTACTTAGTATTTATTATTATGCCATTACAAAACTATGAGTTTGAGTTATCAAAGATTTTAAACAACTTAAAATAATGAGATGATATTATAAAAATAGTAGATCCATATTGTGATGTTTTTGAACCATTCAAGTTTGTAGAAATTATATCACATGCATTGGTAAAACTGAAAATTAACTAGTTAAAAAACTACTCCATCGGGTTTCGAAAACTAGTCGCTTTAGAGAAATTCACAAATTTTAAAAAGCAATTAATGGAGGGTATAAAATTACTTATTTACCCTTAAATTAGTATTAATTGAGTAATATGTGTATTGGGATTGAGCTACAATTAATAAGGGTATAATAAAGAGAAATGAGTAAAAGTATACGTTGAAAATAGAGAACGAAGTAACAAGGGTATAATAGACAGAAAATAACAAAAGTTTACGTTGAAAATAGAGAATGACAAATAAAATGAATAAAAAAAAAATACGTAAAATGATTAGTTTTTTAAATCGGTGGAGTAATGAATAACAGATTCTAAATGTGAAATATGTAGAGTTATGGAACAACACTTGAAAAAATTAATTTTTTTGAACTTTAAAAAGTAACAATATTAAGTAAAGTTTCGTTGATGTAATAAAGCATTTATTGTAGTGGTAAAGATTTTAGTCTATTGGTTGTGTTTGATATTGTAATTTAAAAGGTTATAGATTTGAGTCTATATTTGGTGGGGTAAGATGGAGTTTTTATTTATTAATATTGTAAGTCCAATGAGGTAAAATAGACTTTTTTAATAAACTTCAAAAGCATGTCATGAGGTTTGGTCGTTTTACAAAAAGGTCTTTGTGGAATTTTTATTTCAAAATGGTGTCCGTGGTTTCAAAAATTTATAAAAACATACTTCTCAAAATAATGAAACCACATTTGGAAGGGTAATCTTGTCCATTTTGAATTGAAGTTTTACAGTTTTATTTATGAAAATACAATACACATTAGTAATAAATTTTAAAATTTTTTAAAAAATATAAATATTTATATTAATTTGAAATTAACGATAACTTTAAAAAATCATAACAACATAAAAAGTTTCTAAAATTTACTCAAATGTTGATAAATAATTCACAAATAATATAGATGAAATATAGAAATGTTGAATTTATTGAAATAACTGAGATTACCCTTTCAGATGTGGTTTTAAAATTTTAATAAGCATATTTTTATAAACTTTTAAACCACGTGCACATTTTTTTAAAAAAATCTGACAAAAACCATTTTACAAAAAGATAAATCACATGACATATTTTTTAATTTTACTCTAATAAAATAAAGCAATTGTCGTAGCCAAGTGTTGCATATTAGCCTCTAGTTGGTCATTACACTCCCTAATGTCTAAAAAAATGCAACATGTGTGGCTTATTCGGACATAACGTGCAATGTAACCCAATCTTGTTGCATTATTATGCACAATTACTAACTTTATTTCAATTACCCATCACTTATTGTTTTACTTACTTTTTATGGTCTATCTACGATCCAGCAATAAAGTTTTGCTTATTTCCACTCTCTTTTCTAGAATACAAAATTATTGCCTCCTCAATTATAGCAAAATATAGATCCCGTCAAATTTCCGAAAATGCCCTTGTGACAAAGGAAGAGCATGGAGGATAATTTCGGCAGTGGATAAGGATAACAACCCTCAAACAAAGCTCGTGTTTGATTTGATAACGGTGTTGGTTCAGGTGATGCATTATGTGTCCGCGTTTTCCGTTTACACGTGTCATTTTTGTATTTATTCCAGCGCTTCACTTCTACTGAATCAACTAAATCTGGACCCATCTCTCTATTTTATTAATTTCTCTTCAGCCACCCTTTTTGTAATAATGTAAAACAATACATTATGTGAATTATTCTTTCACTAAAATAATTATATTTTCTTTTACTTTGGAAAAAAATAATAAAAAATACATAGCGGAGCTAAGTTTGTGCATAGTACTAAAAACTGCCGCTCGCCGACCGTCCCAAGTTGACCCGCCGCCTTCTAAAGCTAGCTGTTTGGGAGGGAATGGGCGGTTGGAGTAGTCGCTTGGGTAATTAAGATGCTTACACGTGTCGAGTCTTTCTGCAAGGATGCTATCAGATGTGGACACTGTAACGTAGGATCTGTGGATAGAGGTGGTGCTACGAGCCATCTTTGAAATTAAGCGGTTACGATTGCAACTTTAATTGGGTCCATTACACCCCGTTTGAACTGTATATTTTTAGTAGGGGCGCAAGGTTTACTTATATTTATTTTTTCCTGAGACGTGATTGCACATTTTTAGTGTGGCTTTCAATAATTATTCAATCCCAAATCCAAGACCTGTTATAGGATTTAGGTTTTAAACATTTTATTCAATTTTATTTTATCTTTTTCTGGATTTAAAATTTAATTGAACTCCAACAATTAAAATTTAATGAATAATTGAAGTTGGGTGAAATGTATAACGTAATCAATTTTTAAATTTAGAGAATCTAATTAGTCACCTATAAGTACACCTGGAATGGTTCGGGCTCAATTGGACCTGGCTAAAAATTTAGTAGCCCCAGCTTGGACAATCCTAAAATATAATCGGGCTCAATTGAGCCTAGCTAAAAAATTAGTAACTCCAGCTCAGATAATCCTAGAATATAAAAATCGTACTCGAACCGGGGTGAGCCTTTATAAAATACTCAAAACTCAAGCCCGGCCTGCGGACCTCCTAATTGTTATTTATAAGTAAAAAATTAAAATATTTTTGATAAAAATAACTATAATAATATAATTGTAACTAAATTTGTAATATAGATCATAAAATTAAGTTTAGATGTTAAAGTTTAGAAAAAAAATAAATTTTTCTACAAATATTATATATATATATTATTTTGAGTTGGACTGGTCGGTTTTAAATTTAAGGACTAAAACCAAACTCATCCTATACTTTATTTGAGCCTCTTCAAGTTTGGATCGAACATAATCTACAATTAGACTGTTCAAACCCGGCCCATGAAAGGCTGGCCGCGAGCTTGTACCCAGGTCTACCTATAAGTACTCTACCCCAGATATTTGAAAACACTCCAAATACGACACTACTTTTCTTTTCTTAGGGCACGAGCTGACGAGCTCGTACATACCCGCCTTTTATGGATGACTTTGGACAAACTAATTGCAGAATAGAGCGGTCCGATCATGAATTTGAAGTGATCTGAATAAAATATAGATAAACTTAATTTCAGTAATAAAACTCAAACTTGTCCCATGACTCAAAATGATATAATAAATGATATATATTTATTATATATAATCTTAATTATATTTTTATATTAATAAAAATTTCAATTTTTCTTATAAAGTTTAGTATGTTTACTTAATTTTAAGCTCTTGTTAAGAAGGAAGAAGGAAGTTTTGGCTTTTTTCTTCCTCCTCCCCTCTTAAAGATTTATGTTATTTTTTATTTTTACTAAAAAAAATTAATAATTTGCTGCTATTTTTTTATTTTTACAACGATATCGGCTTCTTCAATCATGGATTTGATGCTACACATCTCAATCTTGATTTTTGGGTTGGACTTCATCCGTCTTTAGACAAGATACTTACATGATCTTTTACAGTAGACACCCAGATTTCTCCTTTAAGCAAGATTGTTCTAGATCTACAACAATGATTGATGTTATGGCATACGCAGAAGTGCTTATGGTTGTTGATCGAAATCGTTAGTTGATATTAAGAAATATAGGTTGAAAAGTTTATTTTTTTCTTGTGTTGTTTTTTTAGTTAGTATTATCTTATGGCTTATTTGTCTTGCATTAAAGCAAGTTTAATATGTTTGTATTGGTTGTTTTCGTCCGGTGTTTTAACTCCGATAATATTTTTAAATTAGTTTTTGAATTGTCTATGTTACTCAGTTTACGAATCATACTGCACAATTATTTGTTAGAGCAGTTAATTCTTCGACGTGTAGGGAAATTTATCCACCTTAGATTAGAGCTATTATTAGATCAGATTTGATATAATAGAATATATTCTTCAGTAAAAAAATTCAATCTTTTAGACTTATATTACAAATTAAGTTAGAATTGTTTTATTTTAATTATTTTATATTAATAAATATTTTAATTTTTTTATAAAAAATTAATTAATAGATCTGTGAATCAGACTTGAGATTTAATTATTTTATGAAGCCTAATTATACCGTCACCACCTTTTTTTTAACTAATTGAAACAGAATGTATTTATCTATGTTGGTTCGTTATAAATGTAAGGGTAAGGGGATTGGGATATTATTAATTATCCAAATTTGCTTCTATGTATTTTATTAGCAGATTGGCTTTCTAATTGACTTTGTATTCGATCTCGCTTTGACATCAATTTATGATAATAAAAAGAAGAGTGAGTATTTTATAGATAAATAGAAGTACTAACTTAATTAAGATATTTATCCTAAAATTTTCATTCGTCTCAACTTTTTTTTAGAGGAATACATCGTTCCTTCAAAAAATTTTTAAAAACACTGATTGCAATAGAATTGAACAACTAATTTTTAGTTAGATCCAATTGACCCATACCCAAACTCGGCTCAATTCGGACCATGCCCACTTCTACTTCTAACCCACCATATGCAAACGAAGATTCATTTATAGCCGCAAATTTATATTTAGATTAATTAGATTTTCAACTTTGAAGTTTCAATTATACCATCAATCTTTTTTAATTTTATTTGTCCACTTAATAGTATCATCAAATTTAATATAAAAATTGGTTACACGATGATTGATTTATCTTATATATTTAAATTACAAAAATTTCTTTATTATAAATTATCATTTTATACTTTTATTAATACAAATAATTACTTAAAATTTATGAAAAGGTAAACTAAATAAAAATAGTAAAAACCATTCCAAATTAAGAAATAAAAATTGATAAAAAGTTTGAATAGAGAATTAAGAAAATGGAGGGAGTATTAAATTACATTATAATTATTTTGGAGTATATATTGAAAAATTAATGCCTTCACGCATGTGATAGGATAGTCGGTTATGAAAATAGAATTTAAATGTTTTTTTAATTAATCATCAGATTTGATTTCTTGTTTAAATAATCTGTATGACAAAAACAATTAAATCATTTAGAATCTTTAAATGTTATAGAGTCAATTTTGAATACCATCCTAGTTTTTATCAATAATATTCAAAGTATTTTATAGATTGGGGATAATAACAGCAAATTGAATGAATTTGCTTGTGCATATTAAATTAGCAATATCAGAGTTTTGGGGGCTTTTTTTATTATTAAATGTTTTAGTCTCATCTGGAAACTGTTTTAATCAGTTATGTTGTGTAATAAGGACAGATTTTTAATTTATGTTTGTTGGAACACGTTCACATGAACATTTCTAATGAAAACTCAATGTATGTTTTTTTTTGTGTTTTTTAGATTTATATTTGTTGTTATAATAACTTAGATGAGTTAAAATATATATAATAATAAATTACAAAAAAATTTTAGAGTAGCTAGAAATTTCTTTGCAACAACGTTTCAAATTTGAATTTGAAGACGGAAAAATGTTGTTCAAGAATTTCGCTCATCTTAATGTGTTCATTTTGGCTCAAATATAACTCAAACCAACTAAAATGTACAAAATACTAAAATTGTTCATGTTAATATTTGAGTGTAATTCTTACTCTAATACTTCAAAGAAAAATATAAGTACTCCCGTGAAATTATCATTTTTATAAGTTAAAAAGAATAAATAAATATTTGAGAAAAGTAAATCATGAACTGTGTGATTGGTTTATAAAAAGCTATATAATGTTTTTATAAATAATAGTGAAATTTCAAAAAAATATTTGTAAAACTTTGTTTCAAATAGAAACTTCATACCGTTTTTTACTATAATTGAGTTTCTCGCAAAATAAATAGGGTTAAACTTGATTATATATTTGGCCGCTGTAAAGTTAATGTGCTTTCGTCTATGCAAATGTGGCATACACTACGGTTATTATATTATGGGTAAATTTTAAAAAATGTATCTTGTGATTTCACGCATTTATAAAAAGGGGTATGATAATTTTTTTATATATAAAATGAGGTTTGTGATTTCAAAAAATTTGTAAAAGAAGATTCTCAATATTAAATTATGTCGTGAAAATAGGTAATCTTCTTTATTTTTATCCAAATTTTGTGGATTAGTTAATAAAATTGCAATAGACACCGGTAATAATTTTTAAAATTTTTTTAAAGTGCAAACATTTTTTCATTTAAAATATGATTATAAACTTTAAAAATTTACTAAAAAATAGAAAAGATCTTTACAACTTACTCAAATCTGGCATATATTTTTTAAATAATAAGGTTAATTTATGAAAATGTTGAATTTATTAAAATATTTTATATAACATCATTATTCTAAATAAAAAATATTTTTTATCCTATTTTTGCCAATTTTTTGAAACCACATACACCATTTCACAAAAAAAAATTGTCAAATCCTATTTTACAAATAAGTGAAATCATATTTATGTTAACCATAAATAGTAACCATTACCTATTTGCCACGTTTTAAAAGTTAAACAATTAGATAAAGCGTTTTTTTCAAACATTGTTTTTTAAAAATAACTTCTATTTAGTAATATATGCAGTGTATAGTTTTTAATTGTTATTGTTATATTGGTGAAGGTTACGGTGACTTTATTTTTTATAAAGTAAAAGTTACCTTGCCCTTAATCACCATCGGATTAGTGAGGGGAAGTTCAATCCAATGGTGATAGTGGCAAAGTAAGGAAAAAACAAAGTCACCATAGAGTAACCCATATAACAATTAGACGATTCATGTGTTAATATAACAGGGTTACTCTATGGTGACTTTATTTTTTCGTTACTTTGCTAATATCACCCTTGGATTGAACTTCCCCTCACTAATCCATTGGTGATTAAGGGCAATGTAACTTTTACTTTATAAAAAATAAAGTCATTGTAGCCTTCACCTAACAGGGTTATTCTATGGTGACTTTGTTTTTTCCTTACTTGAACTTCCTCTTACTAATCCAATGATGATTAAGAGTAAAGTAACTTTTACTTTATAAAAAATAAAGTCACCGTATCCTTCACCTTGTTATATTTGTTTTAAAAATAATGGTTACCTTAGTATAAGCTCTTAAATTGGAATTAAATCACATAAATGTCTGTAATGTTTTCTTTATGAATACTTTATATTGATGAGATTATCCCGGTCCTTTGTAATTTCGTTAATATTTATTACGATGCTTTCTACACATGCGGTGAAGTTTAGTAATTGAGATTTTTCTTATTATTTGAGAAATCGTGGATGTGTTATAATGGTTGAAATTTTTTATAATTAATGTAAGTGTGAATGTGCCATTTTTTAAATTAATATATAATTTTAGTGAAAATTATTAACCTAGATAAAAAAAATATAATTTATTTTTCAAAATTTCAATTTAATTAATGGAGTTTTATTTAAACCCGCCAAATGCTGATGTGGATGGATGTACGAGATAATAATAATAATAATAATAATAATAATAATAATAATGTATGTTTAAAAATGAGACCACATACTCAATAAAGTTATCAGTTTATACAATCTTACATGTAACACAAGAAACAACCAAATAATTCTTTCATACCAACGTGGCCTCTATCTTCCTCACAATTCATACAACAACTCCCATTCGTAATGACAACATCGTACAACTATATTCTTATTTATTGGTCAATGCTAACCTTATAGTTTGGTGAATGCTTTATTTATTTACTAGGTAACAAATTCCTTCATGCCACTTAGTTAAAACAATGTTTGAAAATATAAAAAAAAAAATACTGTAAAGGCCTTCAAATGAATATTCATTTTCAAATTGAAAAAAGGATTGTGATTAATTGGACTAATTGATCATAAGAAGATAATATTTTATAACCTCTCAAAGAAGACAAATTGACTATTGAGTGAAGTTAGAAGGTGGAGGGCATGTATGAATAAGGGTCGGTAGAGTGATAACTGATTTGAGATCGCTTAAGTAAGGTTTTGAATTTGAGTTCTAGTGAATATAAAAAATTTATATTGAGAGACTCGCCCACCACAGTCAGATGCGTAATCTAGGTCGAATCTTAATATAGTCGGAATAAAGCTCCGGTGAACCAGTTAAAAAAAAAAGTGAGGGCATGTGGTTAAGGAAAAAACAAAGTTGTTAAGATTTGGTGATACTAATTTGACACACTATATTTCCCATTTTGAAATAGTAAATATGACGTGGTGTCCCCTTAGTGGGGAATTAAATTAACTAGATATGTTAAAGTCTTTCGTTGTATTAATTTATAGATAACCAATCGATTCAATTTCTTTGGAAGCTAATGAAAAAGCAACAGTGAAATATTATATATAAGAAAATATCATTTAGGTATTGAATAATAGAATAACACCCATACAATCCATCTGAAATGGGTAGGCATTTAAGTGATGAAAACAAGATTTTACGATGAATATTTGATAATGTTTGTGAATGTTGGCTTTTGGGCTATGTTATTTAGAAGCTCCGAAGCCCATTGATCCAAGCCTGCTATATAAGGTACTCCTTTGCTATTTTTATGGTTAATCTTTAAAAGACTTTCTCACAAGCCGCCTCTTTTCTCTGAGTTGTTTATCTTGATCTCTCTCTAAGCTTATCCCATTGAGAGCTTAATCAAACCGTTGTTTAATCCGTTCATAATCATCATTATCAACGGCTTTTATGAGTTACCGTTAAGCCGCCTCAAGCTTTGTGTATAAAAGGAGATAATCGTGGAGAGGAAGGTATGTTCTGTTTTTCATATTGAAGATCTAGGGTTCTTGAGTTTAAGCCTTGAGTTGTAATCTGTAGTGCTAAGTTTTTCAGTTTTATATGCGTTCTATTATTTGCATATGTTTTTAGTACTGGATTAATTTCAAAGGCTTGTATCTGGATCTTGTTCATCAATAAAGGTTTCGAATTGGTTTTGGTTGCAATTCTTATGAATTCTTACTTTTACAATTTTGTTTATAACTGAAAATCTGGGATTAAATCTTCACAAGTTGGTATCAGAGCTTGATAATCGGTTGTTTTATCGATTTCAGATCTTGCATGTTCTCTTTTGAATCATTGTTAGTCTTGCATGCGATAAATTTGATCTTTAGAAATCTCATTGAAAATTAGGGGTTTGCATGCAATAATTGAATGGTTCTACTGCCCCTGCAATATAATCTGGGATTGATTACAAGCTTTAGATAGTTATCCTTTCTTTGCCTTGTTTTATTATGAATTCATTACTACCTTCTTCTTTGTTCTTTTTTCCTGGAAACCGCGCTTGACTTTAACACTGAGCCTGCGCTGATTTCAAGAGCTAAAGGAAAGAAGTTTAATAAATTGGTAATGGCTGTTGCGAATTTTAGTTTTTTCTTATTTCTCATCAATAAAGGCAAAGCTACAAGAGGTAATAAATTCTAAACCTTAAATCTTTTTTATATTTTTGCGAAATATTGCTGCTATAAAGGAGTCACTGTAAGTTGAATTCTTCACTCTCCTATTTAAATTTACTGTTACATGTCTGGGAATTGATGTGTTGGTAGATGAGCAGTTGACATGTCTGCTGTAGGAGATTGATTGTTCTTGCATGCTTCCTGTCTTCTTTTGATACAATATATTCTTGTATGAAGATTGTTTCTGATTTAAAATTTGTTAATGCTGTGAAAGAATTCTTGAATGACTTGTATGTTAATATTGCTTTCTTCTGTGATTTAGGATTGCTTGATAGTTCTAGCAATAATACTAGCATAGATATAGGTCTGGTTAGAATTCTCCTTTCCCTAAGTCTTTCTTTAAGTTTACCATTTAATAAATTTGTTAAATCTGTGTTGTCTTTCTACATCAGTATTAGGTTTCTTTTGGCTTTATTGAATCATTTAAATCAATTTAAAATTATGTCAGTAGCTAGAGTTAACCTAGAAAAATTTGATGGAAAGATGGATTTTTCTTTATGGAAAAGAAAAATCAAGGCAGTGTTAGTTCAGCAGAAGTGTCATAGGGCCTTGAATGGCATGGATACACTTCCTGTTGATCTAACTCCTGAAGAGAAACAAGAGTTGATGGAATTGGTATATTCTACAATAATCTTGAATCTCACTGACCTGTGTTAAGAAGAGTAAGGGATTGTGATGAAGTCCCTACACTCTGGACTAAACTTGAAGCCCTGTATATCACTAAGGATGTGTCCAATGTGTCCTATCTAAAAGAAAAGCTTTTTAGTTTCAAAATGAATCCAATTAAGTCTATAGATGAGAATCTAGATGAATTTCAAAGATTAATAATGGAACTTGAGTCTGTTGATGAAAATTTTTCTGATGAAAATCGAACTATTCTTCTTTTAAACTCTATCCCTGAATCATTCAGAAATGTAAAGGATGCCTTAAAATATGGTAGGGAAAAGTTAAAGGTAGAAGATATTATTAGTGCTTTGAAACTTAGGGAGCTGGAATTAAAAGGGGACACTAAGTCTAAGGGTCAGTCTAGTGATGCCCTTAATGTTAAAGGTAAAAAGGGCAGTAAAAAGGATAAAAAGGGTAAGTGGACTAGTAAACAGTTTAGTCCTAAAACTAGTAATGAACAAAATAGTAATCAAGATAAAAATAAGACTAAATCACATAAAGAATTAACCTGTTATTAATGTAAGAAAAAGGGTCATACTAGGAAATTCTGTAGACTTAGATTAAGTCAACAGAATGGTAATAATAATGGAAATAACAATGAAGGTGGAGTAGTTAATAATACTGCTGAACTAGGGGATATAGTAGCCTTGACTGTTAGTCAATTTAGAGATCAAGAATCTTGGATTCTTGACTCTGGCTGTACTTTTCATATGACACCTAGGATAGAATGGTTTAAAAACTATGAAAATATAAAAGGTGGAAAGGTTTTAATGGGTAATAATTCAACTTGTGAAATTCTTGGAATTGGGACAGTTGAGTTAGTTAAGGATACAGGAGAAAGAATTCTGTTAAAGGAAGTCAGACATATCCCTGGTTTAAAAAGAAATTTAATATCCCTTAGTTACCTTGATAGCAAAAGTTTGAGCTATGTGGCTCAAGGTGGAGTTCTTAAGATTGTTAAAGGTACCAAGTGCCTTATAAATGGAAATCTTGTAAATGGACTCTATTACTTTGTTGGAACCACCTTAGCTGGGTCTAGTTATGTCATAAAACAATCTGAAAAGATTGATTTATGGCATAAAAGATTAGGACATATTGGAAACAAAGGTCTTAGTCTGTTATAGAAAAATGGAACCTTGAATATTCCTAAAACTGATAAAACTGATAAAACTGATAACTGTGAAACTTGTATTATGGGTAAAACTGTAAGACATAGTTTTACTACTGCTAACAATACATCTAGTGCCTGTCTTGACTATATGCATAGTGATCTATGGGGATCAAACTATGTTCCTGTGTCCCTTTCAATGGCACAATATTTTGTGTCCTTTATTGATAATTTTTCTAGGAAAGTGTGGATCTATTTCCTGAAGAATAAATTTAATGTGTTTGATAAATTTCTTGAATGGAAAACATTAGTTGAAAATCAACAAAACACCAAATTAAAAATTCTTAGAACTGATAATGGTCTTGAGTTTGTTAACACTCAGTTTAATAATCACAGTCTGGAGTATGGAATTATCAGACATAGGACCTATTCTTATACCTCTCAACAGAATGGTGTTGCAGAGAGGTATAATAGAACTCTCCTAAATAAGGTTAGGTGTATGCTATATGAATTAGGGTTAAGTCCTAAGTTCTAGTCTGAAGCAGCCCATACTGCTTGCTACCTTATAAATAGGTCTCTTAGCTCTGTAATTGAATTTAAATGTTCAAATGAATTATGGTATAATCAGACTATTAACTATGATCATCTTAGAATCTTTGGATGTGCTGCCTATGTACATACCAAAGATTGCAAGCTTGATCCTAGGGCTAAGAAAGGAATTTTCTTAGGATATCCTCCTAGAATTAAAGGATATAAAGTCTGGAGTCTAACTGAAGATAAAGTAGTAATTTCCAGAAATGTAACTTTTAATGAAAAGGAATTCCCTAGCTTAAGTAAGGATAAATCTCACTTAGACAAGCAGAACTCTTGGTTTGAGGTGGAGCTAGATAGGTTAGAACAAAATGTGAATGTTAATGAACCTAATCAACCCACTGAAAATCAGAATAATGATAATCATGATGTTCTTATTGATAACCAAGCTCAAACTGAAATTCAAACTAGTAATGGTCCCTCTAGTTCTAATTCCAGAGATTATGTTTTGGTTAGGGATAGGCCTAAGAGAAAAATTAGACCTTCTATTTACCTTGATAGAAACATCTATGATTGTAATTATTCTGAGTTCATTGAGTTTGCTTCTTGTGTTGCTGATTGCATTGAGTCTAATAAGCCTAGGACCTTTTTAGAAGCACAAAAGTCTAAAGACTGGTCTAAATGGCATACTGCCACGTTAGAAGAGATTGAATCTCTCAACAAGAATAAAACATGGATTCTAGTGCCTAAGCCCAAGAATAAGAGGATTATTGGTTGTAAATGGGTTTTTAAGAGGAAGCCAGAAATCCCAGTTGTTGAGAAAGAAAGATTCAAGGCTAGAGTTGTAGCTAAAGGTTACAGCCAAATTGATGGCATAGATTTTCATGACATATTTTCTCCTGTAGTAAAACATGTGTCCATTAGGCTTATTCTGTCCATTACTACTCTTTTTGACTTAGAACTAGAACAGTTAGATGTTAAAACTGCATTTCTGCATGGTAATCTTGAGGAAGAGATTTACATGTCTCAACCTGATGGTTTTTTGGTCAAAGGTAAAGAGTCTTATGTTTGTTCCTTTAAAAATCTCTTTATGGCTTAAAACAGTCACCTAGGCAGTGGTACTTAAGGTTTGATTAGTTTATGCTTAAAATGAACTTTAGTAGAAGTAAATATGATTCTTGTGTGTATTACATGAAATTATATGATGGTTCATATATTTACTTGCTTCTATATGTTGATGACATGCTTATTGCTTGTAAAAATAAACATGAAATTGATAAACTAAAACTTAAGTTGAATTCTGAGTTTGAAATGAAAGACTTAGGTGAAGCAAAAAGAATTTTAGGAATAAATATTGTTAGGAATAGGTCTAAGGGAATCCTGTACTTAACTCAAAATGACTACATTGATAAAGTGTTATCTGTTTTTGGGTTAAATGATGTCAAATCTGTTATGACACCTATTGGGTCTCATTTTATGTTGAAAGCTAGTACCTTACCTTTGGATAAAACTGAATCTGACTTTGAGTAAAATTCCATATCAAAATATTGTTGGGTCTCTCATGTATGCCATGGTATTTACTAGGCCTGATCTTGCATATGTTGTTAGTGTGGTAAGTAGGTATATGAGTAAACCTGGTAAAATGCATTAGTTAGCTGTTAAATGGCTTGCCAGGTATTCAAAAGGTTCTATTTCTACTTGCTTATATTATAAAAGGGATTCTGGTGATAATGTCTGTATTGAGGGTTTCTGTGACTCTGATTTTGCTGCAGACCTTGATAAAAAGAAGGTATGTTACTAGTTTTTGTTTTACTTTAGGGAATAATTTGGTTAGTTGAAAATCTAGTCTTCAACATATAGTTGCATTATCCACCACTGAGGCTGAGTATATTGCATTAACTGAAGCTGTTAAGGAGTCCTTATGGTTAAAGGGTATTGTAACTGAGTTAGGCATTAGTCAGGATGTTGTTAAAGTGCACTCTGCTATTCACTTGTGTAAAAATGCTGGGTATCATGAAAGAACTAAACACATAGACATTAGGTTACATTTTGTGAGGGATATCTTTAACTCTGGTACTGTTTGTGTTGAGAAAATACATACAGATGTAAATCCTGCTGATATGCTTACTAAGACTATTCCTGTTATAAAATTTCAGGAAGCCTTGAAGCTGTTAGGAGTTGTTCAAGCTGTAACCTAAAGATTCAAAGCTGTTTTTGATTGTTATTTTACTCTTTTGTATTAGATAGTGAGTAGAGTTTATTGTATTTGCTGTTTTTTGTTTTTTAGCAATTATGTATAGGCTCTAGGTTAGTTGGTTTAGGATGTAATGGTCTTGCATCTTGGTGAATGAATCTAAGCAACAAGACTGATCTGAAGCTGACATTGGTGAACATAGTCCAAGCTAAAGGTGGAGATTTGTGAATGTTGGCTTTTGGGCCTATGTTATTTAGAAGCCCCGAAGCCCACTGATCCAAGCCTGCTATATAAGGCACTCCTCTGCTGTTTTTAGGGTTAATCCCTAAAAGTCTTTCTCACAAGCCGCCTCTTCTCTCTGAGTTGTTTATCTTGATCTCTCTCTAAGCTTATCCCATTGAGAGCTTAATCAAAAACCGTTGTTTAATCCGTTCATAATCATCGTTATCAACGGCTTCTATGAGTTACCGTTAAGTCGCCTCAAGCTTTGTGTATAAAAGGGGATAATCGTGGAGAGGAAGGTATGTTCTGTTTTTCAGAGAGAAGATCTAGGGTTCTTGAATTTAAGCCTTGAGTTGTAATCTGTAGTGCTAAGTTTCTCAGTTTTATATGCGTTCTATTATTTGCATATGTTTATAGTACTGGATTAATTTCAAAGGCTTGTATCTGGATCTTGTTCATCAATAAAGGTAGCGAATTGGTATTGGTTGCAATTCTTTTGAATTCTTACTTTTACAATTTTGTTTATAACTGGAAATCTATGATTAAATCCCTACAATGTTAGTATTTTGATAATGAAATTAGCCATGGTCCAATCTTCTAACATAAGGGGAACAATGGTTCCAGAGAAAACATTAAAGGCCAGGATCAAGAGACCTAGGTGAAATAAAATATTGTGGCCCAATGGATCAAAAATTTTTACGTATAAAACTTATAAAAATCAGGCCCCTTTTAATTATGGATTCTAGGCCATCGCATCTTTAATCTATACTCAGGGTTGGGCTATGCTATATTTGCCTATTTCTTGAAACCCACAAACATAATCTAGGGACGAGCATCATTACATTTACCCAAAATGACAGAATTTCAATTTTCAATATATAGTTTGCAATTTATAGGTAGTGGTTTAATAATTTGTGTTGGGTATGAGGTCTTTTGTAAGAAGCCGTTTAGACTTTGAGAAGTTAGCTTATCATGAATCATAAATGAGCTAAATACCCACTACTCTATTTTCGGCCCATATAATCATTAATAATCAAGCCCACCTATTTTCTTGAATGTATGTAATCTACAGCCTAATACTGTGGCCCAATAAGAACAAAGGAAAAAAAATTAAGGAGTCCTTAAAAAAACATCTCTCCTCGTAAAATAATTTGGACCGAATGATAAAAAAATTCCAACTTTATGTTGACCCCTCCACCTTGCACTGTTCATGATTTTTTTTATTTTTTTACTATCTTTTGCATTTATCTTTCAGACTGTCCATTTTTTCGACATACCGCTTTAGAGTTTTTTTGTTCGTCTCCTTTTTATCTTCGAAATGACATCTTCTGTGACTTTTTCAAACTTTTTCAACTGATAAACATGTGGTAGATATCTAGTAGACAAGTTACAGAAGTCTGATAGGCATGTGGTAGAAGTGTGGTAGTTATGTGGAATCTATTTTTTCGTTAGCCTTTTTTTCTCTTATGATATGTATACTGTACTTCCTTCTATCGGATATGTTCTTGCGTTCTTTTCTTGATCTGGAATTCGTATCTCAATTCTCTTCTCTTCTTGTTATTTGTTTGATTTTCGCCACTAATTTATCATTGTTTAGCTGGTGGTTTGATTTCAAGGTTTGCACAAACCAACATAACGATTCCATAAAAAAAACATAAAAAAATAATATCTACCATATATCTATCAGACTTCTATCACATGCCTATTGGATATCTATCATATGTCTACTAGTTCAAAAAATTCAAAAATATCATAGTGGATGTCATTTCGAAGATAAAAATAAGACAAACAAAATATTCTGAAGCGGCATGTCGAAAAAATAAACGGTTTGAGAGATAAATGAAAAATAAGAAAAAAAATCAAAAGAAAAAAAGGAGAAATAAGTGGATGGCATGATACATGAATAGATTTAAAGGAAATGTGTATTTATAAATAGTTTGACTTAATGATAAATATGTAAATAGTTTATAAAGTATGACTATTATTGATAGTTTATTAAAAATTAAAATAAATGACAACATACATAACAAATACTTAGAAATAGCAAAATATAATGATCCGCTCTTAACCGAGCTTACAAAAATTCATCTTATTTACATATTTAAGTCATGTTCTTTTCAACTTTTGAAAGTTAAATTTAACTGAATTAAATTAAATTGAATTGAATTTATTACAATATAAATTTATAACTATATATAACTGAACTGAACTAAACTGAACTACATTAAACTATAGTCCAAAATAACAGCGTCTTAAGCAACTTTGATGTATTTCTATTTACTCTATTAGATTCCTTCACTGTAGGTTTTTTTTTGATGTATTTTGGATAGATTTTGTAATGAACTTTTACATGGTATGCATTTCCACTAGAAGGTAACATTTCTTGTTTTAAATTCTTGTTTTAAATTTATGTTATTAGTGTAATATAATTATACATCATTCTTAAGATAAGAGCATGGGAAAAAATCTATTGATATATATTATTTTTTGCTTACGAATCAATTTTTCAACATTATGTACAACATGGTTAAGGTAGATGTAGATAAAACCATGTTCCATCCCAATTTTTTTTTAAATATTAAACTTATGTATATCTAGACAGACTTATGGCAAACATTTTTTTTATAAGAAAACTTTAATATATTACAGTTCACAAATTAAAAAAACTAGATATCAATTAATAATTATAAAAAAAAAAAGTAACATTGTGGTAAAGACTTAGTCGAGTGATTGAGTATTGAAACTGTAATTCTAAAATCACATGTTCGATTCCACGTATGGATGAGGGATGTGATTTTTCTTTGTTATTATACGGCCCACCAGACAAAAATTTTTTAAAAAAATATGTAGGATTGGGATCCTTTAAAGTTAGAGAATGGTAAAGTTGTACATTTCAGTCAATCTCAATCATCCATTCAGTTTTAATGGTTGAGATTTAATTTTAGTAATTTATGGGATCCATAGTACAGTCAAATTTCAACCATTCAAACTCAATAAATGACTAAAATTAATTAAAATTTATAACTTTAAAGGATTCTAATCATAGAGGATCTAAGTCCAAAATGGTAACAGGGAATCCTAAAAAAGCACACAGTAATTCTTCCATTCTTCATTATGGATAACGGATTCACGAAAAAATCCATTCTCTTTACATTGTATTATTTATTAAAACTTTTAGGGACACCATTTTTATTGCAACCCAAACAAAATGGTTATATATAAATAGGTACCACTAGGGGGCTTTTTGGGTGTATACATGCCCTACAAGTACGTGTGGTAATACTTTTTCTTTATGAAATTTCATTTTATTTTTATATCATTAGTATTTAAATTCTCTAAGAGTTTAGAAAATGGTAAAACTGAACATTTCTGCTAATTTCAAGCATTTGCTGAATTTCAATGGTTGAGATTGAGTTTTAATAATTTGTGATATTACAATTAAATTTTAACCGTTAAAACTCAATAAATACTTTAAATTAATTAAAATATATAGCTTTAGCATTTTTCCGGTCTTATAAAATCCAAATCTATCATGTGGCAGAGAGCACAGTATTTAACGTTGTACTTGACTATGAAGTTTATAACCCTATAAACATAAAGTTGAATGGATTAAATCTGAAATATGCACAATATATATGGATAGAGAAGATGGAAGTAAGGGAATAGGACAAGTGGGTGGCAATGATATATGCAATTTCACCATTCCCCACCAGATTTTATATTATCCATCTGACTTTTTATATCCTTTTTTAATTCAACGGATAAGAATTTATTAAAAAGTATTTAATTAAAGTAAAAAAATAATTAATTAATTATTAATAAATTTTCAATCCTTAAATTAAAAAAAATATAAAAAATCAAAAAGCACACAATTATCACTAATCTTTCCCTTAAAATGGAAGCTTTCTTACTTTAAAATGTGTTGCTTGAGATAATGTTTTAATGAGGAACTAAAAGACATTAGAATACTTCTACGGCTCTTATCAGATTATCAGTCCCTTTCCCCTTGTACGGACTTCAAACTGAATCACTTCATTTTCCACCCGTGTGGCCTCTGCTCTCACGTGTACTGTCGACAGTGACATCTTCACTAGAAGGTTGCAAAAGCTAGTTAGACCTGTATTCTTTAATTTCAAGAAAACGAGGTTCAACGTTTCTATTTCACCCAACTACAATCTTTGACTCATTTTTCTTCTAAATTGAAGGTAAGTTGGGTTTCAAGTTTCAACTCGTTTGAGTTGTTTCATTAAATTAAATTAAAGAACTATTTGTTTAGTTGTAGTTAGACTTTTGCTCTTAAATTTATATATCCGAATTAACTATAATTTAATGTAGTTTAATTCAGTTCAGTTTAAACTACTCTAGTTCAGTTCAATTCAGTTCAATTTTATCAGTTCAGTTCAGTTCAATTCAATTTAGATATGCGTAGTTAGAAATTTACACTGAATTGAGTTTACCTCAACCCACTTTAATTCAATTCAGTTCTACCAACTTTAATTCATTTCATGGTTTAGAAGTTAAAAAATACCTTATTTAAAAGGATAATTAAAACTATTGTTTAATTTAAGAAAGTATTTGTTAAAGGGAATTTGAAAATGCCCAAGTAATTAAAACGAATTTCATAATACATATGCTCAACTGAATCAGACCCAATCATTTCTAAGTGAATGACTCACCATTACAATAAATATCTACAATTAAAAACCTAACTTTTTAGAGAATACAAATCTGTGACTGAACTATAAATCTGATTTAATTTTCAACCTGCTATTTATACTAAAAGAAGTTGCAAAAGATGAATTACATTTTCTTTGGAATTACAACACTACAATGCACATGCAATAACACAAATTTAGAGGAGCAGAATTACACTGGAATCAAGCTTTATTCTGCAATTCTACTCCCATCCCAAAAACTAAAAAAACTGTTTAAACTCACAAGAGAAAAAAAATGGCCTTTATAACTCACAAGCTAATATCCAAAACAGAGGTGAAATAAGGTTTTTTTGTTTTCCTATACACAAGAGAAATTAAAGTCTGTGAAACACACCTGTAATCCGAACTGAAACCTTAAAAAGACGACCCTAAATATGTCCATAGGCTGCTGCAAGTCTCTGTATATCTTTAGGACAAAGATCAGAAGTTTGAAGAGTAGTAGTTTCTTGTTGGTGTTGACTATGAGGCCACATTGAAGTCTCGGTTAAAAATTGTGTTTCAGATTTTATCTCATTGTACAAAGACTGCTGTTGATTTTGATTCTGTAAAGCTGCTGCTGCCATTAGCAACGGATTATGAAGATATTCAGGCCATTTCACTTCCTCCTGTTGACTACCCATCAATTGATTTTGACCCAGCTTTTCTATTGAGCTACAATCTGTAAATCCCCATGGAAATACGCTGTTTTCAAAGAATGGAGAATTGCTGCAATTCGTTGTGCTTCCTGTGCTGCTGTTGCTGTTAGCTGTTTCCCAATATCGAGAATTACCGACGGAAAAATTCGGTAGGGATGGTTCGTCGGCGGGCTTGAAATTCATGTACGAGGTTGTTGTTGAAGAAAATTCAGATTGGGTGAACCAATTGATGGAAGGGAGTCTTGCATTGGATGGATAATTCAATTGGTGATGGTGAAGAGGAAAAAGCCCTGCAAATTCTGTAATTAAATTGGAATTTCCATTATTCAATGAAGATTTCGGTTCTACTTGATGAGGGGAAATTGGAGATTGTTTCTTCTTTTCGGTTCCTTGTTTAGAATTACTGCTTTTGTCTTCAATGAGATTCATTTCATTTTGTGTTCTGGCGGCGGCCGTGGTGGTCGGATTTTTGTCTTGGCCGTTGTTTTCAACCTCTGAAAGTGGTTTATGGGTAACAGGGTCAATACCTCTCTGTCTGAGTTTCTTTTTTAAGCAAGAATTCCATAGATTTTTGATTTCATTATCAGTCCTCCCTGGTAATTGTGCTGCAATTTGAGACCACCTGACAAATAAATTCAATCCCAATTTCAACAATTAATTAACCCAAAAAAAATCAAAAATTTGAAAAAAAAGAAGAAATTGGTGTACCTGTTGCCAAGAACAGCATGGAGTTCAATAATGAGATTCTCTTCCTGTTGAGAGAATGTACCTCTCTTCAAATCAGGCCTCAAGTAATTAATCCACCTCAATCTACAGCTTTTCCCACACCTTTGCAATCCTATAAAATTGGAAATTAAAATTAACGGTCAATTGGGTATTTAATTGAAACATGAAATAAGCAAAAGAAAAGGGAAAGTACCAGCAAGTTTAGGGACAGAGCTCCAACAACCATGGCCGTACTTGGTAATATGGCGAAGAAGTTTCTCGTCTTCTTCAGGGGACCAAAGACCCTTTCTGAGTTTCTGTTTGTAGCAGCAAGAGTGCCTCCCCATTTTGAGGTAATGCTATCAAAAGAGGGAATCTGAATATGTTTCCAAAAATAGAAAAAAAAAGTTTGGTTACAATGAATAATGTGTCAGAGAAATTGGAGGGAATTAGAAAGAACAAGGGAGTTGAAAAGGAGGACAAAGAAAATGAAGTAGCAGCTGAGAAAGGGAGTTGAAATTATATAAGAGAGAAAAGTCACCCTTTTCTTTTCTTTTCCTGTTTTCTTTTTTGTTATTTATTTTTATTATTCCCTTGCCTAGCTATGGAATGTCATGAACCGTTGCATTAATGTGGTGGTACTAAAAAAATTTCACCGTTGAGTAGAAACTTAACTTACGGTTGTAGAGTCTAATTGCTAGAGGGTGAGTTGATGTTAGCTGATCCTAGTACCACTGAAAGGTTATCAATTGGACATAGTTCAGGTGGGTGTGAGAAGTTCTCTGTTCAAACCCCCAGCTCTTAGATAAAGCTTCTGGTACCATTGAGAGGTTCAAAAGAATGCCGTCGAGCTTGAGACTCCGTACCGAAGTTTATAAGATAAATTTATTACTTTCGTACACGGTCAATTTAAGAAGTGAGCTATCTGCATGTATTTATATGTATACATATATCCACCAATAAGCGTTGATATAAGTGGTAAGGAATTTAGTATTGCTTAAGTAAGGTCTCGAGTTCGAGTCCTAATGAATGCAGAAAATCCTTATTGAGAGACTTACCTACCACAGCCACGTGCGCGACCCAGACTAGATCTGAACGTAGTCAAAGCAAAGTTCCGGTTAGTCATTTTGGTAATTATATTTATTCATTTAGTTGTCAATGGTGTAGAAAGTGTTGAATAATTAATATATCAGCCGCCTGTTACTATACAAGCGGTTGTTACATAATTAATGCGGGGTCCACGTTATTAATATTTGATATGATATGTTTTTTACTTTTCTACCTGTCATTAATATTTGATGTAATATGCTTCTCACTTATTTACCATTTTTACCGTTGGATTTCTCTGTAAATAGGAATTCAATTTCTTCATTCGATATATACCTCAGATATAAAAAATAAAAGTTTTTCTCAAATTCTCTCTCTGCCTTCTTTATTATTATTATAATTTCCTTGCATATAGTTAATTTTCATCACATTATCAGCACGAGCTTGCTCTATAAATCAAGGATATCATCAAATAAATTCAAAGTAAGGCATAATTATTTTATTTCGTATAAACATATATTATACCTATAATTTTTAATATGTCTAATATCAAAAGTTTGGACTTTATTCCTCTTGATGTATCGGGAAAAAATTATCTTACTTGGGTGCTGAATGCAGAAATGCATGTAGAATCAATGGGTCTTAATAATACTATTATTGAAAATAATAATATTGCACCTCAGTATAAGGCAATAGCTCTAGTTTTTCTCCGCCGTCATCTTGATGAAGCACTTCAATCAGAATATTTGTCTGTCAAAGATCCTGTAGATCTTTGGAGACAATTAAAGGAGAGGTTTGAACACCTTAAGAAAATATCTCTACCAAATGCCCAGTATGAATGGATAAACTTAAGGCTTCAAGATTTTGAATCTGTTAGTGCATACAATTCTAAACTTTTTCAAATTATATCCACATTAGGATTATGTGAAAAGGAAATAACTGACTAGGATTTATTGAAAAAGACATATTCTACTTTTTATTTGAATAATATGGTGTTACAGGAATAATACAGAGCAAAAGATTATGAGAAGTATAGTGAACTAATTACTGCTCTTCTCCTAGCAGAACAGAGAAATTAGCTCCTATTGAAAAACCATGAGGTACGACCTACAGGAACAAATCCATTCCCTGAAGCGAATGCGATAATTCATAATAATTTTAATGAATGCGGCCTTAGAAATGGTCGTGGTCATGGTCGAGGTAGAGGTCGTGGTAATGGGCATGGTAGAAGATATAATAATAACAATTTCCACCAGAAGTGAAAACATGTTAATATTAATAATAACAATAATTTCCACCCGAAGTGAAAAAATACAAATAACCACCAGAAGTGGAATAATCAAATTGAAAGATTTAATAAAAGAAATAATAGTCAAGATGATGAAAATAAATGTCATAGATGCGGTATGACTGGTCATTGGTCAAGAACTTGTAGAACCGCTAAACATTTGGTAAACTTATACCAAGCATCCCTCAAGAAATGTGCGGAACCAGAAACCAATTTTATATTGGATGATAGTACCCCAACTAATGACCTTATTGATATCCCCAATATAAAGATGGATGATTTTCTGTTACCCAGCACCAGCGGCAAAGAAAAATTTGAATAATTAGTTCATATATTTTGCTTAATTAATATATTATAATTTTTATGTTATTATTAGTTTGCTTTTGTTATTGCTGTTTAATGTACTTTTTATGCAGTGTTTATTTATGAATAAATAATAATGCACCTTTCGTTTCTTCAATGAAGAAAATGAATTCTTTTTCTGTATTATATGACTTCAAGGAAAATGAAGCAAATTTATGTATTGTAGACAGTGCCACCACCCATACTATTCTCGAAGAGGCAATATATTTTAATACTATTAAAAGGGGTGAAACTGTTGTTACCACAATATCGGGACAAATAAAAATGGTTGAAGGCTCCGGAAGAGCTAGTACTATATTATAAAGGGGAACAAAACTTATTATAAATAATGCATTACTTTCCCCAAATTCTCACAAAAATTTATTAAGTTTTAAAGATATTGACAGAAATAGATATCATATTAAAACTGTGAGCGAAGATAATAAAGAATGTCTTTTTGTTACAAAAATAATTTCAAGTAAGAAATACATACTTAAAAAATTTTATACTCTTTCATGTGGCTTATACTACACTTATATTAATATGATTGAAGCTAATTTAACTATAAACCAGAAGTTTATAGATTCAGATACTTATAAAATTTGACATGATCGACTGAGTCATCCTGGTTCGATAATGATGAGAAAAATTATTAAAAATTTACATGGACATCCATTGAAGAACCAGAAGTTTCTTCAAAATAATGAATTATTTTGTGTTGCTTATTCGCAAGGAAAATTAATAATAAAAGCTTCCAGAAGTAAGGATGGAATAGAATCACCAGCATTTTTAGAGCGCATACAATGTGATATATGTAGACCAATTCATCCACCATGTAGACTATTTAGATATTTTATGATTTTAATTGACGCTTCAACTAGGTGGTCACATGTATGCTTATTATCTTCACTAAATATGGCATTTGCAAGGTTACTTGCTGAAATTATAAGATTAAGGGCACAGTTTCCCAATTATCCTATTAAATCAATTCGTATTGATAATGCTGGAGAATTCACATCCAAAATATTTAATGATTATTGTATGTCGATTGGAATAAAAGTTGAACATCCTGTAGCATATATTCATACACAAAATGGTCTAGCAGAATCATTTATTAAACGTCTGCAATTAATTGCACGATCGCTAATTTTACGAATAAATCTCCCTACTACAGTTTGGGGTTATGCAATATTACATGCAGATCTCTTATACATTTAAGACCAGTAAGTTATCATGATTATTCTCCATTACAATTAGCTTCTGGCCATGAGCCTGTTATTTCTCATCTTAGAGTTTTTGGTTGCACGATATATGTGCCTATTGCTCCACCACAAAGGACTAAAAAGGGTCCTCAAAGGAGATTAGGAATTTATGTTGGCTATGAATCCCCTTTAATAATTAAATATCTTGAGCCATTACCTGGTGATATGTTTACTGCACGATTTGCAGATTGTCATGTTGATGAAAGCACTTTCCCAAAATTAGGGGGAGAGAATAAGAGCCTAATTTTGGAAAAGAAAATAATACGGAATGCTTCATCACTTTCTCATATGGATCCTAAATCAAATTATTCTAAAGTAAAAGTTTAGAGAATAATCGATCTTCAACATTTAGCAAATCGATTACCTGATACACTTGCTAATCCTAAAAGAGTAACAAAATCACATATACCAACAGTAAATGCGCCAATTAGTATTGACATTCCTGAAGAACAAACTACGGATAATACTCTAACACGCCTGAAGCGTGGACGACCTATTGGTTCAAAGAATAAAAATTCAAAAAGGAGGAGAGTTATTGATAATGAAGATATTCCCATTGAGGATATAAATATAAATACACTTTCGGAAGAAGTGCAAGCACCTGAATTGCAAATACCTGTAGCTATTCAAAATAAAGAAATTCAAATAAATTATATCTATACTAAAAGAAGATGCAATCGCAATAAAATAGTTATAGACTATATTTTTCATATAATGTTGCGATCATTATTGAAAATGAAAACGTGAATCATGAGCCAACATCTATTGAAGAATGCCAAAGTAGAAATGATTGGCAACAATGAAAAGAAGCAATTCAAGCAGAGCTGAATTCTCTTGAAAAACACAAAGTATTTGGACTAGTAGTTCGAACACCACAGGAAGTAAAACCTATTGGTAATAAATGAGTTTTTATTAGAAAGGGAAATGAGAAAAATGAAATAATAAGATATAAAGCCAGATTAGTTGCACAAGGTTTTTCCCAAAGACTTGGAATGGACTATGAGGAGACATATTCTCCGGTGGTGGATGCAATAACTTTTAGATATCTTATTAGTTTTGCAATGCAAGAAAATTTACAAATTCACTTGATGGATGTTGTCACAGCTTACCTTTATGGTTCGCTTGATAATTATATTTATATGAAAATTCCTAAAGGATTAAAGCTGCCATAAAAATATGACAAACGGGAACTTTACTTGATGAAGTTACAAAGATCCTTATATGGATTAAAATAATCTGGGCGCATGTGGTATAACTGTCTCAGTGAATATTTATTGAAAGAGGGATATAAAAATGATCCAATTTATGTTGATGATTTGAATATTATTGGAACTCCAGAAGAGATTCCAAAAGCAGTTGATTCTTTAAAAAAAGAATTTGAGATGACATATCTTGGAAAGATAAAATTGTGTCTTGATTTGCAAATTGAGGACCTTGAAAAATGAATTTTAGTGCATCTATCAAGCTACACAGAAAAGATCATGAAATGATTTAATATGGACAAAGCACATCCATTGGGTAATCCAATGGTTGTACGATCACTCGATGTGAAAAAGTATGTTTTTGGTCCTAGAGAAAATAATGAAAAAGTTCTCGGTCCTGAAGTACCATATCTAAGCGTAATAGGTGCTTTGATGTATCTTGCTAATAACACAAGACCGGACATTGCATTCTCTGTTAATTTATTTTAAAGATACAGCGCTGAACCTACAAGACGACATTGGAATGGAAATAAACATATAATGCGCTACCTCGAGGAACTACTGATTTAGGCTTATTTTATTCATGAGTCTAAGCTTAAATTATTTGGATATGCGGATGCGGGTTATTTATCCGACCTACACAAAACTCGATCTCAGACGGGCTATTTATTCCCATATGGAGGAACAGCTATATCTTGGCAATCAACAAAATAAACAATTACAGCTACTTCCTCAAATCATGCGGAGTTAATAGCGAATCACGAGGCAAGTAGTGAATGTGTGTGGTTGAGATCATTAATCAAACATATCCAAGAAGCATGTGGAAAAGTTACGGTCAAGGAAGATCCGACGACAATTTATGAAGATAATGTTGCTTGTATTGCTCAATTGAAGGAAGACTATATTAAAGGAGACCGAATAAAGCATATTTCAATAAAAAATTTCTTCACTCACGATCTGAAAAAGAATGGTGAAATCAGTATTCAACAAATCCGCTCTTGTAACAATTTAGCAGATTTGTTTACCAAGGTTTTACCTTCCTCAACTTTCAAGAAATTGATTTACAGCATTGGAATGCGTCGTCTTAAGGATCTCCAGCTAACTCGCAAACAGGGGGAGTAAACACTGTATTCTTTTTCCCTTAACTGAGGTTTTTATCCCACAGTATTTTTTCTTAATAAGGTTTTTAACGAGGCAGTGTCTCATTCGCAGCAAATGATACATCAAAGGGGGAGTGTTGAATAATTGGTTTATCAGCCGCCTGTTATTATGCAAGCGGCTGTTATATAATTAATATGGGGTCCAAGTCATTAATATTTGATACGATATATTTTTCACTTTTCTACCTATTATTAATATTTGATGTAATATGTTTCTTACTTATTTACTTTTTTTACCGTCGAATTTATCTATAAATAAGAATTCAATATCTTCATTTAATATATACATCATATATAAAAAATAATTTTTTTTTTAAATTTTCTCTATAACTTCTTTATTATTGCTATAATTTCCTTCTGTATACTCAATTTCCAAAAGAATGGAAATAAATAGTTTGAGTTGCATATGTCCAATCAAAGGTCTCAGATTAATGTGGTTTGCATAAACTGTGGGGGCTTTCTTTTACTATTATTATTGTCATTCATTCTTTTACTAGCAAATATATATTATAAAATAGAAAAATATAAGTTCAATAACAACAAATAATAATAATAATAATGAAGCATGCTTCAATTTTAAGTCAGTACTGTACTGAAATGCTCATCCCATAAATCACTTCATTATACAGTAATATTAACAGTGTTTATAGTACAAGGTTCATGCAATCCATCCAGGACAACAGTCTTTTCTTTTTTTCTTTTTCGCTATAAACAAAATTATTCAAATATGCACTTATCCAATACAGTCTTTGCTATATATTCTGTATCTGACATAGCTAGAAAGCAGCATACAAATCAGCAAGAGGAGAAACAAGAAATTCAAATGCCAATACAAGCAAAGCCTGGCACTTTTGAAAAATCCCACCACCACCGTCACCATTATCCCCAAAAAGAGCCGTCGTATTAGCTTTATTAATTCATTCTAATAGACGAGGATGATGTTTAAATAATAATTATATAAGGCAGTATCGGAAGGAGAGAAGGGACGATGGGACACGTGTTTCACCAGTCATTAAAAATTACGGGATAAATATATTATATGGGGTAGATAAAATATTGTTAATATATAACATGTGTATAGTAAAATTTAGCCAAAATGTGGGCTCTGTCCCACCGGGAGAGTAGCTGTGCTCCCTTCTTATTCGTGCCAGATTCAATTTCTGGCGGCAGCATCTTTTTCTCTCTTTTTCTGTCTTTAAAATGCACAATTAAACTAATTATTGTTCCTTTCATACGATCATTTTATTTATAAATAAATAAAACTTCTTATATATATCATCTCATCATAATTTATATCTATTTTATTTAATTTTACTTATATTTCTATTGTTTTTCCTTTCATAATTTTTTAGTATTTTTAATATGATATTTTATAAATTTATGAATTTCATTCGAATAATTTCTCATACATTAACTTCAGTCATACGTAAATTTATGATATATTTTTTTTATCAAATCAACTTAATTTTAAAATTGGAGGTTAATTTTTCTAAAAAAATCGTATTCGCGCTAACTTTATATGCAAAGAAAATCTTCTCCACACCTCGAACGTAACTCGAAACTTTGACTTCTAGAAGTTATAAATTCAGAACCATTAGGCTAATTGATGAGTTAAACTTTGAGATTTTCTCGAATATTAGCTTCGCCATTAAAAAAGTGCTAAGCTGTTATTGATTCTCCTCTTTTGCACAAACTCACTGTCATTGTCATCATCGGTTTACTATTATCTATCCCTCTCTGATTGAAATTGTGCCCCACCGAAATCCAAATCTTGGCTACGCCACTGATACAGGGAGCTCTAGGAAGCCTGAAATCGATTTCAATTTGAAAAAGCTCCTGGAATTAATCACTGTAAGACTGTAAAGTAAATATGGCTATCATTTAAAATCAAATTCTCGAAAGAACCTTAAAAAAAAGATTGACCGAGTAAAAAATATAGCTGCTGAAGTTATACTGATTTTATGTATAATTGGATTGAACTGGATGTTTCAAGGTATGGAGAACAAAATTGAAAGAAAAAAATCCAATGTCTCAAACTACTATAAAAACGAGGATTATTAATGAGAGAGTAGAAATTCTTTCAAATTATGATAACTTGGAAAAGTTGAGACTAATAAAGTGGATTAACACAAGTCATTTTCCTAAAGCAAATGATAGCTTTCCATTAGTGATGAAATAATAATGGTTGACACTTAATCTATTTTGAAAATAAGAGTTTAACTTTCAATTTGCCCTTTCTGGTTTCATGTATATTCAAATGGAGATATTTTTTTCGCATCTCCTTCATCATAGTTTTATTTCGACTACGTTCAAATTTGATTTGGGTTGCATACCTGATTATAGTGAGTGGGTCTCTCAATAAAAATTTTATGCATTTATTATGATTCGAACTCTAAACTTTACTGATGCGATAGTAAATCATTTACTATTTAAACCAATGGTAAGATGGAGATACTTTGTCTATACGCCTGCCTACCAAACCGTTATCATATTTATTAATTCATTCTATTTTATTAAAATTAACTTCAACAATAACTGCTGTTATCAGTATTCTATTGTATTTTTACACACATGCTTACTCATTTTGGCTTCTTCTATTTCCTCAAGCAATACCCATTTTTTATTAGATACTTTTATTGTTATTTATTTTCATCATGATAACAAACATCTCGTTACAATTATTAAATAGCAAATTTTAGTTATTATTGGAAACAAAATAATCATCAACAAAAAAAAATTATTAACAATAACAAAGATAAAAATATTCATAAAAACAATTCACAAAAGCTATTAATAGGACTTCAAATAGGGTCTCATTCTATAACCCATATGCCTTTTGATATCTGACTTATTGAAATTACCTATTTAATGCTTAGTGTATTCAATTTTTCCTATTTTGTACCGGACATATTCAATTTAGCATGACAACTTAACATATTACTAAGGTTTGATAATTGAATGCATGATCAACTAAATATATTCATGCTCCAAATGACAATATAGGTATTTTACGTTTTCTGTATTGTCATATGAACGCTTAATGTATTAAAATTAAATAGATATTACACCAAATAGGCTACTATTAAATACACTAAATAGTAAATACCAAATCAATGAAAAATGAATACATTAGACATATAATAAGCAATATCAATATATCATCCTTCAAAAAGACATTTGAATCATATTCATGGTAACAAAAACATTCAAGTCTCTAATTAGTAGCATTCAACAACCGCAATAGAACTTAATAGTAACATTTAAATCAAATGGACCGATAGTTTCTTTTTAATAAGGGTTTCTAGCCGGCTTCAATATTTCGTCATACGGGGGTATTTTTGTAAATTCGGTAATAATCTCCCAATTGTAATTAAGCTAATCTTTTTTGTTAAAGGAGGCCACCGTCGGTACATGATCCACGTAAGCGTCAGGTCCACCTCCCTTCGGTATCCCTGCTCTTTAAAGGGCCAACGTAGTCTTCTTTTCGTCCATTTATTTTTTTTTATAAAAATAAGCAAATAAAACCTAATAATACTTCAATGATACATTATTGTTGAAGTCGGCATTTCAACTTTTAAGTTTGTAATGAATTTTTCTCTCTTCTGTAAAATTGCTGAGAATATTATTAAGGGCAAATTTTTGACATTATTTTATGTGAATATAATTTTTTTCTCAGTGAAAATTTTATATGAATGCAGTTATTAATTTATTGCTGTCTTATAGAATTATTTGAATATCTAAATTAATTGAGTTAAATATCAATCTTAGTTTTGACGGAGAAAACGTAATGCATTACTATATTTTCTCCATGATTTGACCTTTCTTTAAATACAAATAACTCATTAAACGTGTTAATTATTTAATACACTCCATCATTTTCTTATTAGGATTATAGTATTTCTTACTGATTTGTCACAATTCAAGAGCAAATTTTTCTCTGCATTAATGGACTAATAACTCAATTATCAACTCTGCGCCTGTCCCATGGTGCAATAAATTAAGATTTCATGTACATTTGGAAAAATAATATTCAAAATGAAGAATGATCAGTAAACTTCCAATAAAACTACTAAAATACGAGTTTAATCTACACAAGAAAGCTATGTATATCATTATGGTCGTATGATATCGTTATTAAAATTATGAAATTTGTGATTCTAATTAGTAATTCCTTAAATTTTTAAATTGAGTGTGTCTACAATCTTCTATAATTGAAGCTATTCACCATGTATCATCTCAAACTTATAAAAGTTTTACTTTTCACTCTATAATTATTATGTATTTAAGCGAGTATGTTTATTTAAGTTAAGAGAGCTAATAATATAATACTTTAGAAAAATTCAATAATTAAATCGATGCATTTTTTACCAATTTAAGATGCAAATTATTGTACTTCTATCAAATTTAACTCAAGTTGTTTAAGAGCTGCTAATTATGAAAGGTATCAAAATCAAGGGGTACAAATGTCATTAGCATTTTTTTTACATTAATAGTTATAAGAGTTGCACTTACATGATATTATGAGTGGACATGATTTAGTTATTTTATGGTTATCAACAAGTTTCATCAGATTGAGAAATGCTGTTCTCATATTCATACCTATTAAAGTTTTTGAAAAAAATTTCTCCATACTCATGCTCATTAAAGATCAAAGGAAATTTTTTTTATTTGCTCATTGGATATTCCGCAATTACTTATTATAAAATAAATAATATGCAATTTTTTCAAAGTTTCAGCTTTCATATTAGATTTTTTTAAAAAAATATACTAATTTTTGGTAGAAGACTAAACTAAATAATTAACAAACATAATAATTATAAGCTACTATTAACATAATTTCCAATTGCTATTGCCAAAGATGACCTTATGGTAGAAGCCGTAAAGGCGAGTACCTAGGGCCTTAAAAAAATAAGGGCCCCAGTAAATATTAATATACATAAATTTGTTACCATATATTTTTTTATTTTTTCAAAATATTATCTTTCACATCATAAATTATGTATAATTATTTTATCTTAATAAATTAAATTAATTAACAACATTAAAGATGTAAATAGCACTAGACTAAAAATAAAAACAATTTTGAAATTTAATTAATATTATTTTTTATTTTATAATAAATTATAATTTTTTTATAAATATAGACTTTTATCTAGGACTCCAAAAATTATAAAGCGGGCCTTGACTATTGCAAATTTTGTTTTCACTTAACATTTCATGTGAATATTATATTCCAACAACTTTTGCCTACAAAATAATACTATGATCATCAAGGAAATAAACCAACGATTAATTATATAAATAAAGAAATTAACTGACCTATTGTTATAAAATATTAAAATAAATATCTGAGTTTTAAGTATATACATGCTCTTCTCGTAACGATACTCGTTAAGGGTTTGAAGATAAAGAATTTCTTCTGCTTGCTTCACATATCTTTATTGGGGATTTCTCATTCATATAGGAGAGGTACTAGATTCGGGAATCCTCACCCTATTAACAACCTAATTTTTTTTTCTAATTACTTGTCGATAGTTTTTATGTTATTAATATTTTCTTTTCACCAAATATCTAAAAAAAACTTAAAACTAATGTTTCACAACAAAATTTGTTGAGGAAGATTTTAAACATGTAAAATGAACATATAGCCATCTTCTTAGAAGCATGTATATAGAAAAGATCATGAAGCAATATAAAATATGGTTTTCAAAAAAAGCAATATAAAATATGATTAAAAAATATATGAAAAAAATACAACTTGAAAATAAATTTGGACAGATTTGTGGTTGCAACTTTCATGCAATAGACTGAGTGGAGGAATGGACCATATTTTTCCATTAATTTTATCGATTAATCCATTTTTAACACATTAATCTTAGCTGTTTCCACCTTTTATTATGTCCCTTTCTTAATAAATCCAGACAATATTAATCAAATTTTCTTTTAATGGCATAATCCCACGTAGAAGCTCCAATATATTCATTAAAGAGATAACAATTGTGTTAAGGCAGTTAAAAAAGATTAAATTGAAATAGCAGGTGAAATTTCCTTTTTTTTTAACGTGGAAACTTTAAAAATATATGATGTGATTTAATTTATTTTTTAAAAAGGGGTTCAAATAATTCTTTTTAAGAAATAGAATATGTGATTTCAAAAGTTAACAAAACAATAAAAAAAATCGTCAATTTGAAATTATGTCACAGCAAAGGGTATCTTGTCCATTTTGAGCTAAAATTTTATAGAGTGGCTAATAAAAAATCAATATATCTCACTTATATATTTTGAAATTTTTTAAGACATACAAATATTTAATTAAAATATGATGGTAACATTTAAAAATTATTTGAAAAAGAAAAATCTCCAAAACTTACTCAAATTGATATATGACTGTTAAATATTAAGGTTAAACTAGAAGAATATTGAATTGATTAAAATATCATGTCTAACATTAACAAACAAAATTATATTCCAAAACATACCCTATTTTTTCCCTTGTTTGCTACACTTTAAAATCACATATCCCATTTTGAAAAAAAGAAATACTTTAAAACTTTTTTTCAATATGAGTCAAACCACAAAATATATTTTTCAAGTTTATCGTTATTAATTAATAGACTACGTTTACTAACTTGAAAATAGGATATAACACGTTAAAACACTTACTTTTTTTATACTGAAGAGTAAGTCGATATCATTAATCAGAGGCTATTACATCTCTAATCAAAAGTGGGCATAAATGAAACCAAGTCCCCCTATTAGTCGAAGAACCCGCTACTCTAGCTAAAAAATGTGCAACATGGTTCGCAGACCTTCCCACAAAAATAATACGAATAAAAGAAAAAGATCCAATCAGGTTTTTACAATCTGAAAAAATCAAACCTATAGGCGAAAGAAAGTTTGCATTATTATTTAAAGCATTAATCACATTAAGTGCATCAAACTCTAAGATAATGTGATCGAAGTGATTGTCTTTAAGGCAACTCAAAGCTTCTATGCAGCTAAGTGCCTCAGCTTGGAAAGGATCTCCTCCTCCTATCAACAAATGTGATCTAACAACAATGAATCTACCAGCATCATCTCTTATCACGCAGTCATGTCCTATAGCATTACCGGAGTCAAGAAAGCTAGCATCGATGTTGCACTTTATCCAACCAAGAGGGGGTCGGCGCCAAATTTGTGACCTAAAGGGGACGGTGGTATGCTAACAATTCTATTAGCCGAACTCCATTCTGATAAGAACCTAAGGCCATGTCGCATTACATGAGATGCAACTCTAAATTTATCATTCCAAACAAAATTGTTCCTCCGTTGCCAAATAGCCCACATGACACAAGATGACTTTGCAACTGTTACATTGTCCTTCGTTATTAACCAGCTCCACCATTCGGTCATAGAGCAAATACTGCTTGGCCATCCTTCCATGAAGACTTTGTCCCAAACCGAATAAGCAAACGCACAGCTCACTAAAGCATGGAATTCATTCTCAACAACATCTCCACACAAAGGACAAAGGCTACTCACATCAACATGTCTTTGCCTAAGCCTAAATAGAGTCGAGAGAGAGTGTGTAGCAACTCTCCACTGAAAATTTTATACCCGAGGTGGTACTTTAAGGTCCCAAATAGAGTGCCATGTTTGAGATGTATAGTTAGTGTGCGAAGTGTGAAACTGAGACTGATCTAATAAGGCATAATAACAAGATTTCACCGACAAATCGCCGAATTGCTCCATTCTCCAAAAGATGCTGTCAGGTTGTATTTGCCAAGGGGGATGAAATTTTCTGACTAAGTTTTGCTCGACACTTGAGAGGAGGAATTGCAGCATATTGTCATTCCTAGTCCGAGTATATTGGTCAGTCAAACAATCCACCGTAGCATCCTTAAACCCAGGAACCATACCAGATTGCACCGAAGGAAACGCATCAGAAGGTAACCAATTTTCAGTCCACATGTGTATTTTTGTACCATCGCCTACTCGCCAAGCCATTCCAAACCGCACAATATTCAATGTTGCACTAATGCTTCTCCAAGTCAAGCTAGCATTAGGTTTATATGGTGCATCAAAAATCGAGCAATTACGATAGTACCTATGCTTGAATATCCGACTAACCAGCAGGTTTGGTTTTGACACAAGCCGCCATGCTTGTTTTGCTAGAAGGGCTTTATTGAATTCTCGGAGGTTGCTAAAATTAAGCCTACCTTTACCTTTGCCCAAACAAAGTCTCTCCTACCGCATCCAATGGATCAAAGAGCCCCACCAGAAATTAGAGAAAATTTTTTCCAAGGTGGCAATGGTATGAGATGGTAATTGAAATACCTGCATAGCATAATTCGATAGAGCTTGTGCTACCGACTTTAACAAAACCTCTTTCCCTCCTTGAGAGATTTGCTTCCTCCTCCACTCTTGTACCTTCTTGCTTGCTTTTTCAACTATGTAATATAATGCACTCTTTTTGGATCAGCCGATAAAAGAAGGCAACCCTAGGTACAATCCATGCCCTTCCACTTCACTAACTACCAAACAGCTTGTGATTGTCCTTCTAGTTGCGTGGTCCATATTCGAGCTAAAGACAATGGATGATTTGCCATAATTTATTTGATATTCCGATGAGATTTTATAAAGTCAGAAAATATTTTTCAGGTTTCGAGCTTCATACCCCGTCGATCTGAAGAAAAAGATACTGATATCTGTGAATAGAAGGTGAGATATCATTGGTGCGGCTAGTGTAATTTTGCAACCATGTAAAGTACCTTGAACAATACAATTCTGAATTAAAGCAGATAGCCCTTCAGCACAAATAATGAATAAATAAGGAGAGATGGGATCTCCTTGTCGCAATCCTCTCTGCGGAATAAATTTCTTGAAATTACCACACCTGTAAGCAATAATATAGGTAACTATCTTAACAGACAACATAATAAGATCAGGTAAACCCATAGGAAAAGCCAATTTCAAAAGCATTGCATGAATAAAACTCCATTCCACCCTATCATAAGCTTTTGACATATCGATCTTCAAAGAGCATATACCAGTTCGGCCTAATCTCCGCCTATTAATATAATGTCCTATCTCAAAACCAATCAGAATATTATCTGTAATCAACCGCCCAGGAATAAAAGCACTCTGGGCCTCTAAAATAATGAAATTCATAGACGACTGAATTCTATTAGCGAGCATTTTTGACATAATTTTGAATAGAACATTACATAATGAAATAGGCCGAAGATCAGAAACAACACAAGGCACTTTCTTCTTTGGAATCAACACAATATTAGTATCATTCAGGCCACATAGAAATGCTCTATTATTTAAGCAATTCAAATAAAAAGAAGTGACATCGTTACCCATAATATTCCAGAATTTTTGGTAGAATCCCGGGTTAAAGCCATCAGGACCCGGCGCTTTGTTAGGGTACATTTTAAAGAGTGCATTCTTCACCACTTCCTCAATAAATGGGCGTTGCAAATCTACTACCATTTTAGCTAAAATTTTTAGTTGAATAAGGGATAATATGTGGTCAAAATGTGTACCTCGAGTCTCAACCAAACCGATGTAGAAATTTTGAATCAAATCTTCAAGATCGATACCCCATGACACCCACTCACCGCTGCCATTCTGTAATTATTTAAAAGAATTTTTTCGTTGTCTCAACGATGCAACACGTTGAAAATAATTAGAGTTCTGATCACCGCCCTTTAACCATGACACTTTCGACCTTTACCGCCAATAGTCGTTCTGTTGCTTTCTAAGTTCACCAAGTTCTCTTTTCTTCTTAAAAAAATCAGCACCACTTTCATACCCTGACATCTGCTTTAGCTGGTCCAATTCGGCGAGACAAGCTCGAACTCTCCTCTTGAAATTTCCATGTTGTTCTGTCCCTATTTCTCTAATTCAATCGCGCACCTTTCCAGCCTTTCCGGTACAGTTTCAGTCGGTTTAGAATGCCAACAAGTCGATACAAGTTCCCTACAACCCGGCAAAACCACCCAGCTATTTTCAAAGTAAAACGGTGGCTTCCTATGAATTTCAGTGGTAGAACAATGTAACAAAATCGCTGAATGATCCGATTCTGAAGTTGTAATGTTTTCCGCCCATGCTGCACTAAATAATTCTGACCATTCCATAGTGCACAGCGCTCTATCGAGTCTTTCAGCCATCCAAGTGTCTCGACCCCTACCTCTTTCCCAAGTGAATTGGTATGCACGCATACCTATATCCTCCAATTTACACTCCGCTAATGTCTCTTGGAAGCCTAGCAACCAGTTAATTGGTCTTGGTCTCCCCTCCAACTTTTCCGACACTGTTAACATATCGTTGAAATCACCAATCATGCACCAAGGAAGATTTGGCAGCCCTGCCAATGACTTCGAACACTCCTAAGACTCTTGCCTTCTCCTGTTATTATTTTTAGGAAAACTATAAAAGCTGATAATCCTCCACAGGGCAATATCATCTGCTACTATAAGATCCATAAAATTCCTACTAAATTTATTCAAAGTCACAAAGTCCTTATTCCTCCAAAAAAATGCTATGCCACCGCCATTGTTGACATAAGGTACGTAAAAGATACCTTCAAAATGAATGCGGCGCTGGACTCTCTCAACCACCGATCTACCTACTTTAATTTCCATCAGAAATAGTAACTCGGGCATGTAAGAAGACACCAAGTCCTCAAGTTTATCCATTGTTGGGTCCATGCCTAAACCGCGATAATTCCAGCTCATAACTTTCATTGCAATGAGCGAGCTCTCTCGACGGAGCTCGCTTATCTATCAGTTATAACACGGTCTGACCTCATTACCAATTCTGAACCAGTGACCATCCCTCTCTTTCTCTTGCTATTGTTTACATCAATAATACACTCCTCGTCTTCTTCCATTCTAACCGTAACATCACTACCCTCCCCAGATAGTTCCTTCCTTGCCTCCTCTACTCCTTTTGACTTCAAAATTGAACCTGTTGGCACATAGCTACAGCCGTTTTCATCTCTAAGCCAACGATCCTCCTCCATGATCATATCTTTATGTAATGACGCACGAATTGATTTATCATACATCCTTTTAGGTGGCCCCCTTCCCGCAATATAAGTGAGAGGACATTGGGACTCCGTATGTTGAAACATGCCACAAATGAGACACATGGATGGTAGTCTCTTGTACTGGAATTGAATGGTTACGTAGTTTCCTTCATTAATGCTCAATCTCATTCTACGCTTCAAAGGTTTTACTATATTCACCAAAACTCTAACTCGTAAATACAAAGTTCTAGAGACTTTAAAATTATTCTTATCCACTTCGATCAACTCCCCCGCAAACCGACCTACTGCCTCGCATACCTGCATGGATATATATATCCTAAAGGGACCCCAAAAGCTTGGATCCACATAGGGACGTTATTTATCACCACTGAGTCCAGATCTTCATTAGGTTTTCTAGGGGCTAAGGCAAGTAGTTCATTATTAAAATTCCACGGAGAACCTTGCCAAACCCTATCGAAATCCCTTTTGTGAAAGAACATAAACAAAAACTTATTGAATGGACCAATACATCTGATATTTACCCCAGTTTTTGGATCCCATACCTTTGATATTGTTCTGCGAAAGGCTTTTTCATCAAAAGATTTATCAGTAGAAAGAACTCCTACATAGAAATATTCATTCTTTGGTGCAATCATAACAGGGACTTGAATTGGATCCTCTTCTTCATCTTCTAAAGCCAGCTCCTTGTGTCTATTTCTGATTTCCTCTTCTACATCATCAAGATTCATGGTTGAAAAATTTTGGTTACCGAAAACGCAGACGAACGATCGAAAAAACACAGACCTTACCGGAGGCGCAAGACTCCAAAACCCTAGGGTTTAGACGCTCGTTAAAACACTTACTTGAAAGTGTTCTTTTACACGGAACCGAGCATTTAATACTCCTCCCGTTGGATGCTTAACACATATGGAGTTTATATATTATTAATGTGTTAAACATCCAACAGGAGGGATATTAAATACCCGATCCTATATAAAATTTGCCTACTTGAAATCACATGGCGTACAAGATGTGGCCCGCGTTGAAAGTGTGAAGCTCTTGGAATCATCAAACATCTTCATATTCTATTTTAGTATCTTTCTTGATATATAGATAAAAATAAGCAATTAATTAAAAAAATATTACAATACATATTTTATCCACTCTTTCTAATATGACACAGGATTTAAAAAATTATTTATTTAATCTTATATATGTAAATAATTAAATAGAAAATCAAATCATCAAATTTAATAATATTTTAATATTTAATTTGAAATTCAAATTTTAATTAGTTATATTAAAGATAAATTAGTAAATAATTAATTTTATTTTTTATTATTTAATTTTAAGATATCGTAATCCAATATAAAATAAATAATTTATTATATCTAATTTTTTAAAATATATTTTTATTCATAAATTTATTATCACATCATTAATATTAATATAGATTTCTATTTTACATTATCATTTCATCTTATGATGCCCAAATTATCGGAGATACTCTCATTAAGATTGGCACAAGATACAATATCGGTATTTGTTTGGGTGTTAATATTTCTGTTAAGGTAAATATTTTTTAATTCTTGAAACAACTAAAGCCATACACTTAAATGTGTAAAACAATAAACAAATACCAAAGATAGAAAAACACGGATTAAAAAAATCATATAAAATCTATAATTATTTTTAACTAGAATCCATTTTTTCAAACTTTCCGGTTTCTCTATTGGAATTGGATTGTCTCACTTATTGTAAATTGTAATATATATATATATATATATATATATATATATATATATATATATTAATAATAATTTAACAATTATCAAGTTCTCATTAAGAAAAATTCACGCAGACGTATGTACTATTATATGGAAAGAAATTTAAAAAAAGAATTATCTATAAAACATGATAATTACTTCTTTTCACAAATTTTAGTCACGAAAAAAGTAATAATATCGTAGTTATATATGATGCTGATGATGATAATAGAGTTTTTAGAATCTGGTAGCTATAATCGGATAAGGAAAATCAGCGGCACTAAGAAGAGAGAGAAGAAAGTCAGCGGGATCGGACGGTCATAAATGAATAAAAGAGTCAAAAAAAAATTAAAGGACATGTAATTTATTGAAGTAAACAACAAATGCATGTGCAAATACAGGTGTAGATAACGGATCCTTTCACCATCTTTTCGGGCCCCTACCAACTCTTATTATTATTAAATGGATATTAATATTATTAATAATAATATAATCAATAAAAATAAAAAGGATACAATTGTTCGTGATTGGTGCCTTGCCTTCTCTGCTTTTTCTTCATTTTTTATATTACCACCCAGGGTCGGGTCGAGAGTGAGACGGAAATTCCTAATTAATTGTTAATCGGACATAATAAACTGTTTAGAAGTTTTTTTAAAGAAAAATTACCTCGTTAGGTTTATAATTATAATAAAGAGAAATTCACCTTATCTCACTTGAAAATTTGTAATCTTTAAAATTATAGCTTTAGACTCAACTATTAGGTTAAGACCTTTATCATTATAAATTGTTTAAAAGTTAAAATTGTTCTTAATCATCTTATATATCATCTATAAAGTCATATAAATATTTCTTGTAAGCTGTTTAAACTATATTATAAGCACTTTTTAACTTATAAGTTAGGTGGTAAAGTGATCCGATGATTCATATTTTAATTTATATATAAATTATAAATTAAAATGTAAGTTGATTAATTTTTAATTTCTAAACACTTGTAATAAATAAAAAAAAACTCAATTACAAATATTTGTAGGACATGACTTTATGCATGATCCTTTTAAGCCAAAAATATTTTTTTTTTACATTTGGCTTGGAAGTTTATTAGGATACGAAAAATTAAAATTGAAGCATTCAAGCTTTTTAATTGTTATTTTTGCTCACCGAGTTTTTGGTCTACAAATTTGATTGGTTATATAAACTTAAAATCCAATTCTCGTATTTGCATTCTATATTTCCATTTGTAGTAGTGGGGACGTAAAGTCGAAACAGTAGAAACTTCATTTTTAATTGTGGAGAGGATAATTTTACATGTATGTCATACTAAAAGATTTCACTTGATTAAAACAAAACGTGAAAAGCCAATAGAAGTGTTTTATCCCTAAAAAAATGAGTGATCCGCAACTTTTGTGCGTATATCATTATCATATGTGTTGGGCCTAGATGCTGACTTCATAGCCATTCCCTTTATGTTGACTTTTGAAGTCGGTAGCCAATCAAATATTGACTTTCAAAGGACAATTATACTTTCTTCTATTTTATTTGAAGAATCCAACCCTAATAAAATTGATTTTCTAAATCGTTTATTTTGTAAATTTTATTTTTAAATTTTTTTTATTAACAGAAGATTTAATTTTAAAAAAATTAAGTTTAATAGTTCTAATTCATTAATATAAATAATTAAAATATATAATTTTATTTAAAGTTTATGAAGTAATTTATTTTTACAGCAGCTTAATAATTAATATCAAACTTGCCCTAACATCAACTACGGAACATCTGGAACTCATATTCTAAACAACCGTTGTCAAAGGTTCATAGGTTCAAATCACACTAATGAAAAATTTAAATTAATGTAAACGTAACTTTATAACTTTTTTAAAAAACTTATGATAATTTTTTGATAGTTTAGACTTTATTGTTATAGGTACGTGTGGCAAAGTGTCTCTATAACCTCGTCGGGCTTTAGAATCTACACTCATCTCATACCTTTTTACATCATATTCATATTATAGTGTTCAAGTTGGGTTTTGCAAGTACTTATATTCGTTGCAGACCTTGATTAAGAAGGGGCTCCAAAAACTCTTAGAAAACTCAAGTTCAAATTCTAACTTTCTAGATTTTAATAATTATTGGGTGTGTTTGAGACATTATTTTTTAATAACTAGTCTCTTTAAAATTCTTAAAAAAATGTATATTCTTTTTATTTTTATATTCAAGATGATTTTAAATGAATTGAATTTATTGGAAAAGAATATTTCTAAACGGAGTTCATATAAAACAATAATTCATAGTTATACATGTACACAGTGGCTTAGCTAGGATTTCACATTTGGTGGGTCACAATTGTGTATAAAAAGTTAAATTCGACTTAGCATAAATTATCAACTTCATAATTAATATAAATGAGTCATCTTCCTCCTTTATATTAGGGTTCTTTAGCTGAAAATCAAAACTGCCCCTACGACACTCCTCATAAAACTCAGACCGAAGACATGGGTGTAAGAGAGGAATTCCGGTGCCGGTAAGTCACATGTCCTACTTCCCCCCTCCGTCTACGCCACTACATGTACATACAAGGCAAGAGTATGGTACTTAAAAAAAGGTCACATATAAATTTTCTTATAAAACAAATTCTAACCCATGTAACTGAAAATTAAGTAGAAACTAATGTTTTAAATGAATTATGTGTAATTAAATTGGTACACAATGTTTTTATAAATATCTCAATATTAAATAAACTAAATCACGGTTTTGTTTAAAATGTGACAAATAAATATATTAACGGGAATTATAATATACCAAGATTCCTTTTGTGTTTGATTGACTATTAAATTAATGAAATAGAAGATTAATATACATAAACAAGATTAATCGCAAGAAAACGCAAATATTCTCACGGTCTACAAATGCAGACAATGAAAGCTATCAGTAGAGCATCTTCAAATTATTTAATTAATATTTCAGAAAGACAAAAATCTTCAAACACCACCAGAACTCTAACCCTAAACACAAGTCATTCGTATGATTATACGATTATATGTGTATAAATTGTTCGTCTGGTTCCAGAGGTATCATGTTGTCCTTGACCTTTAGTTATGTCCCAATTCACATATCCAACAGAATCTAATTATTAAATTGATTATAATTATAATTATAATTATAATTATAATTATAGCTCCAATACCAACATCATATATATTCGTGATCGATATTCTCCTAATCATACGAAAGCACATGCTGTGTTTCTTCGAGTCAACTATAGCATAATTAACTCGTAATGTTTCATTAAGCATTAATAATTCTATGGCCAGAGGGCCGATTCATTTTTATTAGGTTTTGGTTTTGACATTTGTTCACACGTTTCTATCAATATTTAGGGCCGTAAACGAGCCGAATTACTCATGAGCTACTCGGCATTCGGCTCGGTCAAAGTTTGTTTGAGCTCGGTTCGTTAATAAATGAGCTTGTTCGTGAATAAAATTTTAGGCTCGTTATCGTAAACGAACCAAGATTGAACAAGGGGATACTCGGCTTGAAATCTCGTGAACATGCTCGATAAGAGCCTCGCGAACTAGTTCACCAACAGGCTCGTTGACATATTTGAAAACTTCATACATTATATTCATGAAATAGATAGATTATGAATAAATATAAAATAGTGTATGCGTAAAATGGATATAAAAATGTAGAAAGAAAAATATAAAAATATAAAATAAAGAGTAAAGGAAAAATATGTATAAAATGATACATAAAATATAGATAAAAAAAAGAGGAAAGATAGATATAAAGCCTAATAAAGGCAATTCGGATCCAATCCAATCCATACTATATATATTCACTAATCTCTATATGCTCAGTAAAACTATAATCTCATTTTCCTCTGAAAAAATGCAGCCGTAAATACAACACTCCTCCTCTTCCTCTTCTTTAGTACAGTGAAAATCATTTGTGGTGCTTCGATACTTCATCTCTGATTTTTCATCTTACTGATTTTATCTTTTATATAAGCTGAGCTCTCGATTTAAACGAAGCTCGAGATAGGCTCGAAGCTCGCCTCGAGCTCGGTTTAACCAAACTCAAGCTCGGTTCATGTTCATTAAAATTTAAATGAATAAAATTTAAACAGTCAATATTTAAATTCGACTCAATTCATTTGCGGCCCTACCAATATTACTATAAAAAAGCTAGATGATTTATAATATTAAATGCTTTTAGAGTTGTGCGGTGGATAATTCTCAACGAATTTACAGTTGACTTTTGTTTTTGATGTTTGAGTTATTTCGGGTAATTCAAGCGAGTCAATTAGAGTAAATTTGGGATCTCAATTAGGTTGGATACTACATATGATAGTGGTGAATTAGGCTAGGTTATTTTCAATTTATATTTAGTTCAGGTTCAGTGCTTATCAATATTACATACATATAAATTTACATTAAAACACGTACTGATAAGTTCAGTTCAGTTCAATACTGCTATTTATAAGTTGAAAAGAACATGGCCTTAGTTCCATGAAAATTCCACCACTGACCAGACCAATACCCAAGCCATTATTGACCTATTAAACCGGGTTCGATCCTAACATTTCGAGGGTATTAGGTAAAATAAGAAATAAGGGCCCTTCAATTAAAAAAATTATGTTAAATTGAAATATTTTTAATATAAAGCACAATTTTAATGGGTTTTTTTGTTATACGTTAATAATATAACTTATTTACATTGAATAAAGTCAAAATATTTTAAAATTTCCATATACATATACACATAGTCATAAAATTTAGAGCTCTTTTAACCATGGGTTCTAAGCCGTCGCACTCCTAATCTCCCACCATGTACTTAATTGCTACACGAGTGTGCAAATAATGTAATTTGTTGGAAAATAGGGATTTCTTGGATGTTTCTGAAGTCGTGAATACGCTGTTTCAAAATTTATTTGATCGATTCACCAAACTTTCAATCGAGTAAAATCGGAAATTGAATCAAAAACAAGAATTAGATTTGATGTGAAAAATATGAACCCAAAATTTTCTGCTTGCCAAATTCATTTATGGTGATCTATTTAGCTAAAAACATCAACATACATATCTAAAAGACATGTCATTTCGGGTAGGAGCTATATCTAAAACACATACATTTTTGGATTTCGGCTGTGTCCAAAGACATGCTGTTTCGGGTGAAAAAATTCATTTTTCTGATAAATGTTTCAAAGGATGCGTTCTGTCAGAAATAAAAAAATTTTGAGCTGACCTGGCAGCTTAACCGCAGTCCGGGACACTGTCTCGGGACCCCGCCAGGGGCTACCTCCCCTCAGACCCTACTGAGGGGCTCTGCCCCTCGACCCCTCTAGGAGCAGTGGCCCCTTGGACCCGCACTCGGAGCGCTGCTCCTGAAACCCCCAAATCATAACAAAATCCGAATAAGTATGCACTCCGCACTCTCTCAACTTACTCAATAAAGTATTACAATCGCATTAATCAATCTAGTGGATCAAATAAAAAAAATTTCCAACATAATTTTCTACAAGCATACACACACGCATACACTAATTAATATGTCCGTTTCAATTAGCTGAAATATGTACACTGTATTAGGATTCAGTCTGTCAAATCTAACCTCAATTAGTGCATTATTTAATTTCCCCGGCCACTTCTTGAAAAAAATCTTGTAAGATTTCTGGGTAGGGTCATCAAATTAATATGTGAAATTAGTCCATTCTAACCCCACCTCACCATTTGCTAGGACATTGTCCTCAATCATTTTGCTCCAAAAATAATTCCAAAAAGATATGTACCTTTCTCATTTAAGTCCCAATTGTGCTATGTTTTTATGTTTGTACTAAAACATCTTTCTTTATTTTTTCCCATTGACCGCCTTATTATGATCCATGGGATCGTTATTTTTATTTAAAAGCCGAACCTATATTTTTTTATTTAGTGGCAATATCTTTCATTAATGAAGGTAGAAATGTACACAATACCATTGCAAGGAAATGTCAAAATCTTCAGGTAAAGTACAGAGACCAAAAATTGAGGCATAATTACAAAAGGATAAGTGGGGAAACTTTCAGACAATCCAAACCACTCATTCATTTTAATCATGGGATTTGGGGCCCTCTTTCTATTTTTACTCACAATTTCAATTTCTCAGTTTTAAATCAAAAGATGTCTTATGGGGCCTTCATGGATCTCTCTCTATGTATGGGCCCTTCTTATGAGGAGGCAATGACGTTTGTATATCTAGAGAAAGTGGAAAATTCTTTTAATTTGTTTACACAAAATATATTTGTTACCGTCTTTCTTTCTTTTTTGTAATCAATCGCCTACTTCCTTCCTAAATTTACAATTATTATTATTTTTTTTTACGGAAAGAGAAGTAATATTAATCAGAGATAATTACAGACATAATTAAAGATGAATAATTAATCATTACCTCTCAAAGAATTTAATGCTTTAGATAACATATGAGCATCTTAGTTTATAGATTTACTAATAAAAACAATATCAAGGGAAGCAAAATGAATTATGAGTTTCCTACAATATGAGAAAATAAGTCCAATTGGAGAAAGGAATTCTAAGCTATTGTGTAAAGCATTAACTACGTTGTGTGCATCTAACTTCAAGATAATTCGGTCAAAATTATTGTTTTTTATTAGCAAACAATTCTTTTAATTGAAAAAGTATACCAATTTATCCACTATACCCGTTAAACCAAGCATTTATTGGAGTATGTGATATATTGACCGACATGTGTGAAGTGCTGAAAAGTCATATCATAAATATAATGACAAGTGATATGTATTATAAAAAAATATATTATCGAGTGTAAAATAATTTTATACTAATAAGTGACACTTAGACAAGTTTATTCTCTCTTTTTTCTCAATATGCCACATCATTGATAATTTGTGAATTGGTGAACTTTTCCGTTAGTTGAATTAATTGTAAATTTAGAATGACAATAGAAAGTCAGTAGTCGGTACATAAATGTATTTGATCATTTTTTAATATTAAGTAGGTGTTCAGAAACTTCATATCCGTAATTTTTTTTTGGGTATTAAACAATTACTTTAAGTGTTTTGTCTATGACTATTAGTCAACTTCTTTTACTTTTTTTTAAAAAAAACTCCTCTTTAGGTTTATGTTAGTTATAGTTAGTTTCAAGATAATTATAGTTTCAGTTATAGTTTTATAGCCGTTGTTGTTTAGGAGCATAGGCATTATAGTCTTTTACTTATTAAAGGCTCAAGAGTACTTGTATAAAAGATTTGAGAGTACTCTTCCTCTTCTTAATCCTTCTCTCTGTAAATTGTAATTTTCTCTCCATCAATGAATAAGCTTCTGTTCTCTCTCCTCTTGAGAAATCGTTTAGTTTACGATAATAATAAAGAAAAATTTCATCCCAACTCTCTGTATGTGGACTTAAATTTGTAATATAGAATTACAGTTTCAAGGCTCAACAACTAAATCAAGCTTTTGCCACAACTTTTTTTACTTTATTTCAAAGATAAAAAGTTATCAGTAATATAAAAAAACTATCATTTATCATGACATCAAATAATAACTATTAAAGCAAAAAGACTAATTATAATTAACATTAACCCATCATTGTGTCAAAATTTATAAAATTTGAAAACCTTTTAGTGATCGGGTCTACTACTTTCCTATTATTAATAAAATAGTAGGTTTCTTAGTTTTGACTCCCTAATTAGTAACCATTATGCAAAGAAGTAATTTAAATTAATTGCTCAATCACTTTTACTTTATGTAGTGTAAGGGAGCATACGCTAACTAACTTTTTTTTAAAAATTTTTAGCAGAATATTACAAAAAAGAAATTAAATAATACCAATTGTTTATATCAAATAATTGTTAAGTATTTTAGTACATTAATTAAAAAATCCTTATAATTATTCGAAAAACTAAAAGTTTTAAAAAATAAACAACGACAATTAAAACAAAGAGACTTTAATTATTATTACCATCAACTTAACATTATGTCAAGACTCAAAAAGAAGTGAAAATTTCTAGTGATTCGGTCGACTACTTTGATTAACATAGTAGTAATTTTTTAGCTGCGACTCCCTAATTAGTAACCATTAGTAGTAATTTAATATTAATTGGTTAATGGCTTTTACTATATATAGTGCAGGGGGCCAAAGGCTAAGTTACCTTTTTTTTAATAAACTTCTATTTGTAGAATATTATAAAAATAAACAATAGTCATTGTCGGCAAACCCCTTCTTTATTAGGTTACTTCATACTCAATACTGTTAATATTATAAATTTATGTCAATATATTGCGATGGATTTGCACTCGTTTGTCCCCCTTTATCATAATTTTTTTAAATTAATTATAATATATTTTACTTGCGATCGATCATATATGATTTGAATAGATATATCAATTTGATTATTATTTTAACATATACCATCTTCTTTTTCGTTACCTTTTCTTTAACTCCATAATTATATAAACTGAAAGTTGGTAATATTATATGATACACTTGGACTCGTATCTTTGTTTGCCAGATTTTTAGAAGACAAATTCAACTGTTGTTGAGTAGGCTCTGTTGGTCGATATAATAATGGATCTTATTAAACTGTTGGCAAAAATACTTTTTTTACCTCGTAAGTTTGATACGTTTTATCAATTGCCATCAACTTTCACTTATATTCGTTAGCTCCCTCAATTTAGTAAGAGTATATCTGGGAATCTCTTAAACACAATTGAGGAGGGTAAAAAGGATATGCGTTATTAAACAATCCGTCAATGATAAAATAAAAAAATAAAAGAATACACATTCAAAATTAAAATAATGTTGAGGACAAGATAAAAACAAATAGAATTTAACCAATATCTTTAATTAGGTAGAATTTGTCCGAAATTTTGTGAATTTGATACGCGATGTAAATTGAAGAATTTATTAAAAGAATGTTTTTTTTAAATTTAATGAATTTTTTTAAAGATTAATATTTTTTGAAATTATGCCATGAACTTTTTAAAATTTTTCGCGCAAGTGCAATACAGTTTTTAAAGTGAGTGGTTTAATTAGGTCCGATCCTGATATTTTTGGAGCCCTAGATAAAATAACATGTGAAGCTAATAAATTGGGCCCTTTTGATAAAAAAATAGTCGAATAATATATATTTTTATAAGAAAATTGTTCACATATTTCGACACATGTATAATTAAGGCATATTTTTTTAAGGATGAAACTTTCAAATTTTATGGTTCAACTAGCCATTTTGCCACTGAAACTAATACTTTTGGTATCTAATTATAAAATAAAATATATAATTTGATAACAAACTAAAAAAGTTAATTATATTAAATTATTTTAGAAAAATGAAACTAAAAAATTAAATGAGTAAAACAACATAAAATTTTAATTTATGTTATTATATTATGGTTAATTAAAAATATTAAATTTTTTATTAAAAATAACAACAAAAGTTAATTTTTGTTTATATAAAAAATAAAAAAACTAAAAAATTGGGCCCCTTCCTGTTATGGGCCTTGGGCGGTGGCACCCGTTGCACCACCCCCAAGACTGGCACTGGGTTTAATTGTATTCAGAGGCTCACAGGTGCACTCTTGCCAAGTTGAGGGGGCTCTCAGGGTGCACTTTTGTCAAATTAAGGGAACCTACAAGTACAAGTTGAAGTTAAGGGGAGCTGTTAGCAACTTGGGGCCGAATTAAGGGAGCTGAAGATTAATTTTGCCTTGTTTTTTTTTAAAATAATGAAAATGTTAAAATTATGCATCAATACTAGATCATCTCCAATCCTACACCTCATTTTTCACTTTAAAATTTACTTTACATCATAATAGACCTGTTCGTTAGGCAGGCCTGGCCGGGTTCAGGCAGGGCCTAATCGGACTTTAACTAAAAACATCAACCAAGCTCAACCCGGCCCACATTTTAAAATTTCGGGCTCAGGCCGAGCTTTAGAAGTCATTCCCAAGCCTGGCCAAAAGCCCATAAATAGATTTTTAAAATTTTTTTTGGTATACCAGTAGAGTAAAAAAAGACAAAATTGCATACAAATATGTCTAAATCTTATATTCAATTACATTCTCTACTTGAATAATTTAATAAATAGATAGCATTATTGTAAAAATTTAATAGAATAAAATATAAAATCCAAAATAATTATTAAATATATTATATAAATCTTTAATAAATATAATAATTATTCATCGGGCCGAGCTTTAGAGAAAAATTAGAGCCCACGTCCAGCCCATTTGAGCGGGCTTGGGTCGGACCGGAGGGTACCCGAGCCCTTGAACAGGTCTACTACATAATGTGAAGTTGCTACAATATCAAATTCTCCAACCCTACTTTAAATTCACTCTTAAATTTACTTCAAACTTTAAAATTTAATTATAAAAAATCATAATAATTCAAAAAAAATAAAATTTTAAAAATTTATTATTTAAATAAATAATATTACACTCTAAAATAAATATTTGAAGTAAAAATTTTTTTTAGAAAAGCAAAAAAAAATTGAAGTGACGAATAGTGTCACTCCAAATTTAAAGTGATACTATTCATCCCTTCAAAGTTTGAAGTGGGGTTGGGACATTTTTTCTCCTAAAATTGAAGTTTGAGGACGGGTTGGAAATACAATGAACTTGTATAGAAAACTAAGGATGAAAATTTGTTGAACTTGATTGTGAGGAATTATACCATGGCCAGGGATAATAGGATCCTTCTCTTTGTATTAATGACACATGTCATTCATATAGGGAGAAGAGTCGTTTGATTCCGGACCATTGTATAATTTTCTCTAATTGCGTGTAACTTTCATATCTCCTATTGAGATTTTGCCATATAACAGATAAGTAGGAGAGCTTATATATATTTCTGACATATTTCTCGAATACTTTTCATTTATGCACGAAGTAGGAACAATATCCTTAAAACATGTTATAATTTTTTGACAAGTAGAGAAAGGAAATATGTCAGTGGAATAGGGAAACTAAATATAATGACAAAAGATTAATATATGTCAAAGAGAAATAAAATGGTTTATATAAGAAGAATTAAATTTAAGAAAGTACACAAGAAATTTAAAAACTATATGTCAATAATTTTATTCTTCAAAGCCATTCGTGTACCCTGTGAAAACAAAAGTATATAAAATTCATATGGATTGTTATATATCTCCCTTTTTTACTTATCTTTTTAAATAGATATAAAAACTTGCTTTGTAAACAAGTTTTTTTTTGTTTTGCTAGCTTTTTACAAGGTTTTAAAAAGATTCAGGTGCTAATGGGGCGGTCGGAATTTTCAACTCCTAGGTGGTATCTAAGCGAATTTATAATTTTTTTAGATTTATTAAAAAATAAAATTATAAATTCAACTAAAAAATGAATTATAATATAATATATTACAAAAACATAATTTAGTATGTAAAAATATAAATCTTAATTATTTTCTACATAAAAATATATCAACATTAAAATCAATTTCTTATAAACACATATCCTCACAAAATTTTTGTGGTTTATAGCATACTATTTGAGATTTAAAATAAGAATTGTATAGTGAGAATATTTCATTGTACATTAATTTTACCAATCGAGGTACCTTTTTGAATTATAAAAATTAAACTATAATTATTATAAGTATCGGTATCTTAAAAAATTATAGAAAAAATCGAATTAGACGATACCTAAACGACTATAAATCAATTCAACGCTTAATAATACTTAAAGAATAAAAAGTTAAATAACAAACCTCAAAATAACATCTAACGGAGATTTAAACAAAGGTGGACGAAAGTTTTAAAACATAGAAAGTTACAAATACACCATATTGAACATTGATTATTCTTTAACTATGTACTTACTTTTTCTGCATTTTTATGTCTTAAAATCCATTTTTTCTTTTTATTGGAAATATATATAATTTTAGTGAAAATATAAGGTCACATCGAATCCGTACAATTCATAATCTAGTGTTGCTGTCAAAAGCTTATTGGTTGATGTCGGATATTAGATGCAGACGAAAAGTATGAAAGAGAAGAACACATTGAACAAATTTTTTTTTTTTTTTTAAATATTAAAAAAATCCTATCCGTTCATTTTTATATTAACGGTTTAAAATGCTTAAAATAATTTTTACATTTATTTTAAAACTGTAGAGAATCTTTATCCGTCCTCTGCGTTCCAACCAAATAATTGTATACTTTCACATATGCAGTTTTTGCATAAATTATAAATTATGCACCAAACTTAACTTTCCTTCCTTTTAACCCACATACCATGAAAAATTGACCAGCAAATTGCAAATAATAATATTTAGTCGTAGTTACTGTCTTTTAAAAAACTTTTTTCAAGTACTGACATATAGAAATACAGTTAAATTGATTGCATAACTTGTTAATTTATTTAACAATATTTAGTCCGTAGTTACTGTCTTTTATAAAACTTTTTTCAAATACTGACATATAGAAATACAGTTAAATTGACATATAGAACCTAAATTTTTCTTAGAATATTATTGAAAAGTGAAAAAAAATTGAAATAAAAATAATACATATGAAGGCGGGGAGGTGGGTCTAAGATGAAAGAGAGAGGGTCCTAATTATTTAAATTCCATGAACAGATGAGAGAGATAATGAGTGGACCTATAGATATAGATATACATATTTAAGTGTATATTTGATAAAATTAATAATGAATATCATATGATATGTGTACGTTATGATACTGTAGAAAGTTGGTATCCTAATGGGGTCTAAGCCTGATCTCCATATTTCATAAGACAACGAGATATGAAGCTCACATAGGTGAATACCTGTGGAATGAGAAATCATTTTTTTTGGGTAGTGCCGAAAGAGAGATTTGTTAAAATTTTACATTGTTTGGCTATGAACAAAAATTACTCTTTATATTGATAAGGTAATTGTTGCGAGGTGTTACTCTAATTTATAAGACTTATAATATTAAATTATAAAAATAATGTATGTTTGTAGATTTTTTTAAAAAGTGTACAGTAATTTTATTGTGCATAATTTGGCCATACTCGTTTATTTTTCCTATAAATAGAGAGGCTCCTCAACTGAAAGGAGAAGAGAAAAAAAACACAGATAAAGAGTATTATCTGTGGAGAGAAACTTAGGAAAAAAGTTTCTAAGAGTTGGGTAAGAGAGAAAATAGTGAGGTTTTGGGAAACACTTGAGTGTCACTATTTTGTAATCTCTTGGTGTACCTACTATTATTTTATAGTGAAGAATTATTCGGAGTTTGTCCTGTAGATTTTCCCTAATTTATTTGGGGTTTTCACGTAAAAATCTTTGTATCTTTTTATTCTGCTGTTATTATCTTTTCTCATAATCTATTATTGGGCCTAACAAGTGGTACCAGAGCCGAAGGTTGTTTTATCAGTAGAATCCATGGATATATTTTTAAAAAATAAATATACCACAACGACGAGAAAAATACTGCAAATCCGGTAGCGCAATCCGTTCGAAAAACCGTCGTAGATACGCAATTCGAATGAATAGTAAAATAGTAACTTGAATATAATATTCATATTTAGTCATTTTATGAATAGTATTATTTAACTCGAGGCATACTGTTACTATTCTAATATACAAGTATTATTTGCATATATGATACTATTCACATATACAATCACTATTTATATGAATAGTAAATTCGTGAATAGTAAAATTTTGTCATTTTTAAAGTTTCGACATGGCGAATGACGGTGTAATGATCAAATTGACGGATACAAATTATTCAATGTGGAAATCCAGAATGGAAGACTACCTCAATTGTAAAGATTTGTATGATCCAATTGAGGGTGACGACGCAAAGCCGAAGGATATGAAAGATCAACAGTGGATAAAGTTGAAAAAGCAGACATTGGGTATAGTACGCCAATGGATAGATGCTAGCATGTATAATCACGTGAGGAACGAAACAGATCCCAAAGTTCTCTGAAAGAAGCTAGAGGATATGTACGAGGCTAAAAATGCTCAAGGAAAAGTGTTCATGATTCGCAAAGTCATGAACTTGAAACTGACAGAGGGACGATCAATTACACCGCACCTGAACGACTTTGAAGGATTCATAAGTGAGTTAGCAGTCACCGGTATGTCCTTGGATGATGAGATGCAAGCATGTATTTTGATGGGAACTCTACCAGATAGCTAGGATACTCTTGTTGTATCACTGAGTAACTCAGCTCCAAATGATGTGGTAACAATGTCTATGGTAAAGAATAGCATACTTAATGAAGAACTTCGTAGAAGAGACGTTGCCAGTACCAGTTCACAATCCTTTATCTCGGAAAACAAGGGTCGAAGCAAGAGTAGAGGTCGTGGGAATGGAAAATTGAAAGATAGATCTAAGTCCCGGGAGAAGAGGTCATGCTACCACTATAGAAAACAGGGTCATCTCAAAAGGAACTGCCGTTTCTTTAAACAAGAGAATGCAAACCGAAGTCATGATAATTATAAAAATACATCTGCTACAGTCACAAAAGAAGATGGAGAGGTGCTTTAGTATCTCATGATGTAGATTATTGTCATGTTGGAGATGCGGATACCAAGTGGATTGTAGATTCTGGTGCCTCATACCACTGTGTTCCAAAAAGAGAATACTTCTCAACATATAAAGCAGGCGATTTTGGTACTATTAAAATGGGAAATAATAGTGTCTCACAAATGGTGAGAATCGATGATATCTGCGTGAAGACAAGTGTCGGATGCACATTAACACTTAAAAATATGCGACACTTTCCAGACCTTCGGTTGAACCTGTTGTCTGTTAGTATATTAGACAAGGAAGGTTATCACAATCATACAGGCAATGGAAATTGGAAACTCACCAAAGGATCATTGGTGGTGGCGAAAGGAAGATTGTGTTGCTCGCTCTACAAAACGCTCGTAACAATATATGCGGGTCAACTGAATACAGTTGGAGATGATGCTTCACCAAATTTATGGCCTAGGCGACTCGCGCATGTTAGTGAGAAAGGATTGAATATACTGGCTAAGAAGTCCCTCATCCCATTAGCCAAAGGAAAAATTAACCCGTGTGATCACTGTTTATTTGGAAAGCAACATCGAGTTTCATTTCAGAAAAGCTCTAGAAGGAGAAATAATAAGTTAGAGTTAGTACACTCTGACGTTTGTGGTCCCATGGATACAGAATCCATTGGAGGAAGAAGATACTTTCTTACCTTCATTGATGATTTCTGTAGGAAGACATGGATGTATTTGCTGCGCAGAAAGGATCAAGTATTCAAGCACTTTCTACAATTCCATGCAATGGTGAAAAGGAAGACTGAAGTGCCATTGAAGTGTTTGCGTACAGATAATGGTGGTGAGTATATCTCCAAGGAGTTCAAGGATTACTGTAGTTAACGTGGTATCAGGCATGAAAAGACAGTTCCTGGTACACCTCAACATAATCGCATTGCTGAATGAATGAATCGTACCATTGTCGAAAGAGTTAGATCCATGCTCAAAATGGCTAACTTACCTAAGTCATTTTAGGGAGAAGCTGTCAATACTGTTGTCTATCTCATCAACCGACTACCTTCAACACCTTTGGATTTTGATATTCCAGAAAGGGTCTGGACAGGTAGAAACATCTCATACTCGCACTTGAGGGTATTTGGCTGCAACGCATTTATGCATGTTCCTAAAGAGCAAAGGCTAAAGCTTGATGATAAATCAGTTCCTTGCACTTTTGTCGGTTATGGAGATGAAGAGTTTGGCTACAGACTATGGGATCTGGTGAAAAACAAAATTATACTGAGCCGAGATATTGTATTTCATGAGAATGATATCATCGGCGAAAGATCTATAAGTGATGGTGTTATCGATTTTACACCAGAGAGCATTCTATCAGATGATGCCACAGGTAGAAGAATGCATCAATCAGAACAAGATGGAGAAGAAGAGCCAGTTGTGAGGGATCAAGATACGATTGTAGATGAAGATACGAATAAAGAGGGTATTGAGCAGGGGGAGCCAGAGAACCTCAATTAAGGAGGTCAATCAAAGAACGCCAACCATCTACAAAATACTCCAGTTCTGATTACATTTTAATCACTGATGAGGGGGAGCCTGAAAGCTTCCAAGATGTGCAATTTTATAAACATAAAGATTGTTGGATGAAGGCCATGTAGGAGGAGATGAATTCTTTGAAGATGAATGATACGTACGAGCTGGTAAAACTTCCTAAAGGGAAGAGAACACTCAAGAATAAATGAGTGTATAAGCTGAAGAAAGATGATGGAAGCCTAATGAGATTCAAAGCTCGATTGGTTGTCAAAGGCTTTACTCAAAAGAAAGGTATCGACTTTGACGAGATTTTTTCACCAGTTGTGAAAATGAGTTCCATTCGAGTTATGCTAGGTCTTGTAGCCAGCTTGAACCTTGAGTTAGAACAGCCTGATGTAAAGACCGCGTTCTTGCATGGGGATTTAGAAGAAGAAATTTATATGGATCAACCAGAAGGTTTCAAGGTCAAGGGAAAAGAGGACATGGTTTGTCGCCTAAAGAAAAGTTTGTATGGGTTAAAACAAGCCCCGCGATAATGGTATAAAAAGTTTAATTCCTTCATGGTGAATCAAGGATATAAGAGGACAGAAGCTGATCCATGTGTATATGTCTAGAAATTCTCTGATGAAAAATTTATCATTCTTCTTTTATATGTTGATTATATGCTAATTGTTGGGCCAGATGCCAAAATAATTAGTAAGTTAAAGGGTGATTTGTCTAAGGAGTTTGACATGAAGGATTTGGGGCCGGCAAGGCGAATTCTTGGGATGGAGATTACCTGAGATCAAAGGTCCAGCAAGCTGTGGTTATCGCAAGAAAAATATATTGAACGGGTAATAGAAAGGTTCAATATGAATGCTAAACCAGTTAGCACTCCACATGCCGCTCATTTCAAGTTGAGTAAGAAATTCTTCCCATTAACAGAGAAAAATAAAGAAGATATGTCAAATGTTCCATATTCTTTAGCAGTCGGGAGTTTAATGTATGCAATGGTGTGTACGAGACTAGACATCGCTCATGCAGTTGGAGTTATGAGTAGATTCCTGTCAAATCCCCAGAAGACACATTGGGAAGCAGTTAAATGGATCTTTAGATACCTGAGAGGAACTTCAAAGTTATGTTTGACCTTTGGAGGTCGAAAGCCAGCACTTGTTGGTTACACAGATGCAGATATGGCTGGTGACCTTGATGAAAGAAAATCTACATCAGGTTACTTATTCACATTCTTAGGGGGAGCTATTTCATGGCAGTCACGGTTACAAAAGTGTGTTTCATTATCAACAACTGAAGCAGAGTACATTGCAGCAACAGTAGCAGGAAAGGAAATGCTTTGGTAAGCGATTCTTTCAAGAATTGGGTGTGCAACAAGAAGACTACATAGTTTATTGTGATAGTCAAAGTGCACTAGACTTGAGCAAAAATACTATGTATCATGGACAGATGAAACATATTGATTTAAGATACCATTGGCTCAGACTTGCCATTGAAGAAAAAGAGTTCAAGTTGCAGAAGATTCATACAAACAATAATGCTGCTGATATGCTGACAAATGTCGTTCCAAAAGAAAAGTTCGATCAGTGCATCAAAGTAACCGGGATGGAGAGTCCCACAATGTAGTCAGGAGGGGAAGATTTGTTATGTGGTGTCCCTCCAACTTGTGGGACCTACAATATTAAATTATAAAAAAAAAAAAAGAAAAAGAGACATGTCGGTAGATTTTTTTAAAAAGTGCACAGTAATTTTACTGTACACAATTTGGCCATACGCGTTTATATTTCCTATAACTAAAGAGGCTTTTGCCTCAACTGAAAGGAGAAGAGAAAAAAAAAACACAGATAAAGAGTATTATCTGTGGAGAGAAACTTAGGAAAATGGTTCCTAAGAGTTGGGTAAGAGAGAAAATAATGAGGTTTTGAAAAACACTTGAGTGCCACTATTTTGTAATTTCTTAGTGTGTCTACTATTATTTTATAGTGGAGAATTATTCGGAGTTTTTCCCGTGGTTTTTCCCTAATTTGTTTGGGGTTTCCACGTAAAAATCTTTGTGTCTTTTTATTCTGCTGCTATTATCTTGTAATCTATTATTGGGCTTAACAGTAATTCTAGCTCCAATGGTACCTTCTAAGATTATATATAGATGCTTAATTACACATGATATCAAAGCCATGGATTATGTTATTGGGTTAGCCTGGTGACGGGGAAACCGATGATAATTCATGCTCTATGAAATTTGGACTTGAGGTGGTGTCTCTGAATCTCACATTGCTTCTTTATGAGTAAGAAATGCTTTTTCTTAAGGTAAAATTCAATCATAGTTTTATTTTTGATACTCTTTCCTAAGCAAATGCTTTCCAGATTTAAAGCTGGGTAACACATGCTAATTTTATCATGTGTTAAATTTTTAATCAACAAATAGAGCTATAAGGATTCAAACCTTTATTTTACATGCAGGTTTAAGAAACTTTAATACAATGTCATTGACCATTTAACCATAACAATTAAGTTGATAGATAATGCTTCATTATAACGCTTATATTATTCCTAACAAAAATATATAATTGTGTATAAGTCCTAAAGTTTTTTTTTTCAATAATGACATAAATGTGAGATATTTATTTGATCCAACATAAATCGAGTCATCTCCCAAATACTCAACATGCGTTTCTTACTAAATTATACCTTTTAAGTAGTTATCTTTTCAGTTTTATTTATAGATAATTATCTTTTCAATTAGTTGTTCGTAAATTGTTAAAAAGAATGCAGTTACTCTTGGCCTTTTAACTCTAAAATATCTCATATCAATGGGATATTGTCCACATTTATAAGCCATAAAATCCCATCCCTTATAGACAATGTGAGATATTTGTTTGACCCAACATTCTCCCTCGAACAAAAATCCATCGAATCTCCACTCGACCGATCAACCATCCGTCTACAACACATATTTTTCCGCTCTAATTATGTAATGGAGGAAACACGCCTTACATAGAGCACAAGCGGTTTTACAAATATCCGGTGATCGAATTGGTGTACCACTTTTTGTTCGATTCTCCGGAGATTCATCCTCGTCGCAACTAACATCGGGGTATGGCTCTAATACCAATTGCTGGAGCACGACAGAAGCACTTGGGCATGACATATTCTCAGACATAGTATGATATTGTCCATTTTAGGCCTAAGGCCTCATAGATTTGCCTTTCATGGCTTTCCCAAAAGGCCTCATAACAATGAAGATACTATTCATACTTATAAGTGTTATATCGCTTCCGACCAATGAGAGATATTGGTTTGTCCCTATAAAAACTGAGTCATCTCCCAAATACTGATCAACATGTGTTTCTTATTGAATTATACCTTTAAAGTAGTTATCTTTTCAACCTATACGTCACAAGTTTTAGTCCATATATAAGTGAAGAGGATTGAAGTTTTCTTCATTATTACTGTATACCCAATGAGATAAATTTGAAGAAAAAAAAAGTAGTTATCTTCTCAATTTTTTTCATGGACATTTATAGTTTCAATTATTTCTTTCATAAATTATTAAAAAGGATGCAATTGATATTCAAAGTCAATTACACATGTTGAGGACTATAACTTTTATCTGTTTTTCTTTATATTCCTAGCTAGTTGGCCGTTTGTTGCTTTGCAAATCACACAGTACAAAATTGGATACGTACTTCAAGTTTTATGTCTAACATCCGAAGTTGGAGTCTTTTTTCAAGGTTTATAGTTTATCAATTATTTTTTATATATTGATAAAATAGTTTTCCATAAAAAGAAATCACAAATACATTGAATAATCAACATTTTATGAATTGCAATTGCAATTGCAAGGCAGACAAAGCCTATAAACTAGACAACTAGTTAGATAAATTTAAGGAACAGAGATTTGATGGGAAATTAGTGAGAAAAGATAAGATACGAAAGATTCCATTAATGAACAAATAAATGTGAAGCATAATAGAGATGTCTTTGAAAAAAAGAAGCCTCCTCCACACACATTCATTAATCCATCTCTTTCTTAAAAGCTTGACAACCAATTGATAAGAAAGATTAACTAAACTATCACTACCCCATAATGGGATTAGACATTTACATTATGCTTAATCCATCTTTAAACTCTATAATAATCTCCCTTCTTTCTATTTAACTATTAGAGAATCTTTTCTATTTCCAATACTAGCTAGTATGATCCCTTGTAATATCAACACTCTTATGCCATGTGTACGGGACTGTAATTTAATTTAGTTTAGTTCAGGTCACTTCATTTTAGTTTAGCTCACTTTAGTTCAGTTTTGGTTTAGATTCATCAACTTCAGTTCAGTTCTCTTTAGTTCAGCTTTCAAAAGTTGAAAATAACAGATTCTTAGAGCCAGTTTAGCCGTGAGTTCTTGAAGCTTTTTTCAGCGGCTTTTCTGAAAAGCTCCATTTTCAAGCTTCTTTTTAAAGTTTCATATTTGATTTTGGGAAAAATAAATCAGACAGTTCCTAATTAATTAGTATGAAAGATCCAAATGTATTGTTTAAACTCAAAATATGTAATTCTATTAAAAGTTCGTAAAATCAACTTAAAAAGCAATGAAAAACTATTATCTAATTTCCCAAAAACACGAATTTCTTCTTGCAAATTTTAAATTTGGAACCATACAACATGTTCTTTCTTATTCCACGGTCCCAAATTAAGATCCATTTGCCATTTGGTAGGGTCTACTCAATTATCCTATTTGCCATTTGACAGGCCCTTCTACATTTATTCAGGCAACATTGTCACATGAATACTAGTATTTTCCCTTAATTCTTAAATTACAATCTATCTTATTATATATAAAAGAAAAAATCTAAGATCTTATTCACTATCTCAATTATGAACCCATTAATTTGTACCAAAGATTACAATAATCAATCAATTGAATCACTTGGCTGATCGATATGAGACTATCATAGTCATTCTTGGAGATATTTTTACTTGAGCTTTTATTTCTCCTTGATTATTATAGTTACTCGTTATACCATGTCATGTCGACTATTTTAAAAAAAAGCGCATAATAACATAAAGAGAGATGATAACATGACAAATGCAATATTTGGTACATAAACTATATTTGTAAAGTGGATTAATTGAGATTTTCTAATTTACTTCAAAGTTTGGAGATCTAGAGACCATATGAAAGTGAGTGAGAGAAAAATATATTTTGTGAATGTGTATTTAATCTAACCCTAAATAATTGAATGGAAAGACAAAATTTATCTGTAAACTTCATTTTTAACTTTTACAAAATTTAAATCCTTATAAAACATGGTGAGGTAGATAGTGTCTTGAATCAGAATTTAAAGATGTTATAATTATTCGCGGTCTGAATAAATAATTCAGTAAAGGGTCCACTATGCAAAAATTAAAAGTTATCAATTAGTATTAAAGACTTGAATATATTCTAATTATTAGTACCATTTTTGAAGAAGTGTTTTTCAAAGGAGGAAACTTATAGAAACCAAAAGAGAGAAAAGAAAGTTACATCAAGTATAATTTGTAGGTGGGGTAGTTCCCCTTAACCGGGCGAATAGTTACTAAGTTACCTTTTGTTTATAGTCAACTTATACAAGAGATTACATCATTGACTTCAATTAGCGAGATAATTACGCATCCTAATCATCCCTAATCATACATTCTTCTCCGTTATCAATGATTTGGTCGACACTTGATGAGTTATGTTTGTCCAATCAATCTTTCCATCTGGGTTTTTGTTTAACAGATTTTCTATTCATCCAATCCTATCTTTACTATTCATGTCACTGTATTATAGTATAGTATTTCTTTTTTATTACAATAAAGAGAACTAAACCAAAAAATCGAATGGAATATATTTGGTTCGATTTTCGGTTTATAAAATTTGCTATTTATAATTTTGGTTCGGTCCGATTTAATTTTTAAAATGATAGAACAAAAAAGAAAGAAATCCAAACCAAACCAAAATCGAATTAAATCGAACTGAACCAAACTGAATTAAATTCTTTCAGTTTAATTTTCGATTTATATTTTCTTCCTTAATAATTTTTTATTCGGGTTGGTTCAGTTTTTGAACCAAACCAAATTTTGCTCTGTCTTAACCGAACTTAATATTATTGTGCAGGACAAGTTTAGAGTTGATATCCTCATACTTCAAAGAAAAAAAACACGTGAAATATACACAAAAGTAGTTTTGAGATCACAAAAATAATACATAACATGTCCTTTTATAGCTTTTTTTTAAAAAAAATTACATCATATGAGCTTACAATAATAACAAAGGAAAACCTTATCCCACCTCGCCTGAGTGTGGACTCGAACCTAGGACGTGTAAGATCACAGCTTTAAAGTTCAACCACTAAATCAATCCTTTGCCACAAATTTCTTTTATAGCTTAAAAAAACTGAAAGTAGAACCTTCATATGCTTAATTTTGCCTACTTTAATTCAATCTTGTATGATGGTTAACCAAACTTGTTTCTCAAGGATATTATAATCTGAATAAATTTAAATATATAAACATGGGTTTAATGGATGACTTTCTTTGTATTTGCTGGCTAATTTTTTAAATTGTTGTTTTTTAATTCAAGTGTTTGAAGTTTTACCCTATTGGTTGAAACTTACTTTCAATTTTAGAGGTTGTATGTTGCTAGGTTGGAGATTTTCCAATGTATTTATTAATATAAGTGCCGTAGGTTTCAGATCCGAACCAGCCTTTAAATCGATGAAGGAAGCGGATCATAAAATAAAGGTTCAATCAAATTAAATTGGTGGTTAAACTAAATTTTTTAAAACATGTTAGAATATTAATATTTTTAATAAATTTAAAATAAAAATATATAATTCAAAATATATTATACTAATAATTTATAATATTTAATGTGAATACTTCATAATTCAAACTTCATACTTTGAATAACAATAAAATGCACATTAATCTCATAATTTGGTGAAAGCAAAGAGTCTTAATTTTGAATTAAACAAAATTTTCAAAATTGGATAAAAAAAGATAAATTTTATTTAGATTAGAAAATTAAAAAAATTTTAAAGGTTGTTTGCTATATATAAAACTATGAAATCATATAAATTTTCAAAAAAAAAAATAGTATAGTTAAATTGGCTTATTCGGTATATAAAAGAAAATATAATATATTCATTATAGTTTTATGGATATTAGATACTAATTTTATTCATATACTATAAGAAAAAATGTAGTAATTTATCATTAATAGTTTAGATTAATGAAACCTTATCTTAAGTGGGAGGTTTTGTGTTCAAATTTTAAAGCTTACAAAATAATTACTTTGTTTTAAATTTATTGACGTGATCAAATCGATTATCAGTGAAGTGGCCAGTAATCAATTTGATCGACCGATTTAATTGGTCAATGACCGATTTAATCGATTGTTGACTAGTTATGGACTAAAGTGAAAATTATATGAAAACCAACTAGACTGATGGCCGGTTTAGAACGAATCAGTTTGATCGATTGGTCTAATTCAATTTTCAAAACCATAATAAACGCATTTAAGCAAATTTAAAAAAATTGCAAAGTTGTGTTCATGAATGTGATGATTGGATTTTCCTGAACAATATTAAAGGTAGAAGCCAATGAATGTTATACATAGTAATGACATATAAAGGATCATTTTAAAAAAAAAATAAACGGGTTGATTAAACACAAAATTGAGTCATCAGTTCAAATTTTGTTAATCAGAATTTTCCTTTTCAACATAATTAACCTCGGCTCGGTTAAAAATAGCTTTCAGTATTGAATATTGGCAGAATTAGTTAAAAAAACCTGAATCAAATAATTTGAACCCCGAATAGAGATAAAACTTATAATCGAACTAAACTGATTCTAACATTAAACTAAAACTGAATCAAATAAGTAAAAGGATTTGCATTTGGTTGTATGTATGTATTACATGAATTTAATTTTGATAACAGGGGCTAGAGTCCCCCTCCCAAGGTCGATGTCCGAACCCTTTAACAAACCCCTTGTTATCAAATTTATTGTCACAAATATAAATAGTTTTACTTGCCATTAAGAAAATGTATTATTGGACGTATTGTCATCTTAAGATCTCAAGTAAAAAAGTTTATAGACTAAAGTTTATATTCAACACAACAAATAAAAGCCAAAAATGAATAAAAAATTATTAAAAAATGTAAGATGCAAGACAAATAATTATATATGTTCAATTATTTCCACAAAGAAAAGGTAAAGATCACTGGTAATATAATTAGGGTCGATGTAATAAATTATCAAAACGCATACAAAAAAGGATTTCAGGTAGTTTTAAGTCGGTCATTCAAACTGAATATATTAAGTTCAGTTCAGCTCCTTTTACTTCAGTTCAGCCAATTTCATTTTAGTTTAGTTTAATTCAGTTCAACTTTAAGAAGTTGAAAAGAACAAAGCTTAAGGTTTGGCTTTTTGGAAATCAATATTAAGGTTTGGCTTTTGCTAACCTGGAAATGAATTTTGAACAGAACACTATGGGTGACATTACAATAGATAATTGGTGGGATGGACTGGGCGGCCTATCCATTTGAAATGCTGCCTCTAAACCAGGGATTTTGTACTAATACCATAGGGACCTCAAATTCCTTTCCATTGAATGGGCCCAATAGACTACGGCCCAATACACTTTTACATTAGGCCCAATTTCGAGGGAAATAAGTTTCTAATTAAAATAATTGATAAACAATTATAACATCCTTAGTATAATACTATTTTAGAAATTTAATTTATACCTCTCTATTTTTTTGTATATTCTCGTTACTATTTTTTCTATCAACGGTTAAGTCTTTTTATTTAAAATTAGTGATGTTAAATATTTTATTTTATAACATTTACTTAACCAGTGATCATAAATATAAATACTGATTTTTAAAGATATTTTATGAATAGATTGTTTGTTTTACTTAGTTTTTTTATATTTATTACATCTGATTCTTCCGATTGCATTAGGAAAATAGGCATAAAATGTACAAATTAAAAGAAAAATAAATATAAAGATATTACAAACAATACTAGTTTTGTTATATATATATATATATGGTAAGTTTATGTAAAATAATGACATAATAACATATAAAGGGATTGAAATCTGCTTCCTCAATTGTGTGTCCCCTCCCATGTCCTCCATTTAAATTTTTTCATGTGTTAGACACGTAGGAGAGAGAAATAAAAAATTAAGAAGAAAATCTGAAAATAAAAAATTAAGAAACTCTAACACATGTCAAAATTTAAATGGGACACATAAAAGAGGACAACAGATTTGAATCTCATATAAAGGAACCTATGAATACAATAAAAGTAAAGTATACAGAGGTAGTAATGAACAAATGCAAAATATAGACATATATAAATTACTTCTTCCATTTTTTTTGACTATCGCTTTAAGTAAATTTGTACATACCAAAAAATATTAATTAAGAGAATAAAAGTACTAAAATATCCCTAACACTAATAATTATTTAAAAAGATGATTGATTCTTTTTATATTTTATCATTTATAATATACATTAATTAAGGACAAAATAAAAATAACGATATAATAATTAAATTAAAATTTAAAAATAACACCCATTAAAAAAATTTATTTAAATCTAAAGCTATAGGAAAAAAACGGAGGGACTAAAAATTTAAAACACAAGGAATTGTAAATTATATGGGATATGGGAAGGTATCACTGTAATGACTAATTTGGCAATTTCAAGTTTTCAACATACATGTGTGTGATGCGAACCGTTGAAGTTTGAGTGTAATAGGAAAGTCTTGGTTCTGCGTGGGTTGACTGGGTTCAACTCCACAGGCTATAAAACACAACGAAGGAGTCAAATAAAAAAATAAAGTCAACAAAAGTGTTGCCGCCTGCCGGCGGATTAAAGAAAACTCTTGTGGCGTTTTTTCATACTATTCATGTTCTCAAACTTTTTATAAATTTAGGGTGTTTTGTCAGAGAATAATACAATTAATTTAAAATCTTTTACTGCAGCATCTCTTGCTGATTTGATAAAAGCCTTAATTTCAATTTCACCCACCTCCATTATTTCTCTATATATTTTGTCCACTTTCAATTATTTCTTCTATTATATATCCATATCAAAACATACTAATTAACTTTAATAATTTACATAAAATATACTAATGAACTGACTGAATATTTACTTTCATAACATCAGGTTCGGTCTTAACATTTTTGAGGCTTTAGGTAAAATAGTACGTGAATTATATATATTATGACCTTTTAATAAAAAAAATGGTCTAATTATAATTTTTTTAATAAATTGGGGGATAATTTTTTATATAATTCCGACATTGATATGATTAAGGCGTTTTTTTCTTAGGAGCAAACTTTCAACCTTTATATTTCAACTAGTCGTTTTACCACTCAGATCAATACTCTTAAAATTTAATTATAAAATAAAATACATAATTAAATAATAAAAATAAAAATTAATTATATCTAATTATTTTAAGGAAAATGAAACTAAAAACTTAAATGAATAAAGCCACTAAATTTTTAATATATGATATTGTATTATAGTTTATCAAAATTAATTAGAATTTTTTTATTAAAAAATAAAAAAAATACTATTTTTATTTTTTAAAAATATAAAATTAAAAAAAAACTAAAATATTTGAGCCCCTTAAAAAATTGAGCCCTAAATAATGACCCGGCACTGTATAACATTCTTACGAGTTGTAAATGTGTTATATTGGGGCTAGATCATATTTCCCATCCCTATCACATTCTCAGTTTTGAAAGGGGCCCAAATATTTTAATCTTTTTAATTTTATGTTTTTAAAAAATAAAAAAAATATTTTTTTTATTTTTTAATAAAAAAATTTTAATTAATTTTTGATAAATTATAATATAATATCATATATTAAAAATTTAAGTGACTTTATTTATTTAAGTTTTTAGTTTCATTTTTCTTAAAATAATTAGATATAATTAATTTTTATTTTTATTATTTAATTATGTATTTTATTTTATAATTAAATTTTAAGAGTATTGATCTGAGTGGTAAAATGACTAGTTGAAACATAAAGGTTGAAAGTTTGCTCCTAAGAAAAAAACGTCTTCATCATACCAAGGTCGGAATTATATAATAAATTATCCCCCAATTTATTAAAAAAATTATAATTAGACCATTTTTTTATTAAAAGATCCCAATATATATGATTCACGTATTATTTTATTTAGAGCTTCAAAAATATTAAAACCGGACCTGATGTTATGAAAGTAAATATTCAGTCAGTTCATTAATATATTTTATGTAAATTATTAAAGTTAATTAGTATGTTTTGATATGGATATATAATAGAAGGAATAATTGAAAGTGGATAAAATATATAGAAAAATAATGGAGGTGGGTGAAATTGAAATTAAGGCTTTTGTCAAATTAGCAAGGGCTGATGGAGTAGAAGGTTCTTAGTTAACTGTGTTATTTTCTGATAAAACACCCCAAATTTGTAAAATGTTTGGGAACATGCATGTATTGATAAATAGTATGAAAAAATGCCACAAAGTTTTCTTTAATCCCCTGCCGGCCTTCTCCAACGCTCCTCCTTCGCCGTCTTCCTCTCCTTCAAATCAATTCCCCAGGTCAGTACCGGAATACGGTTTTCCTTTCTTAAATTCCGGCACTAACTAACATCTCAATTCTGATTCAGAGCACACAACTTATCTTTTCATCAAGATGATTCTTCCAATACAAGATGGAAAACCTGCTACTCCGCCTTCGACTAAGCTCGCAAGTATGGCAACTGATGAATTCCGGCAGGTCGATGGGAACGAGAAAGCAGATGCTGTGTCAGTTGTGGATTGTAAAACTCCTACGGCGAAGGAGTACCGGATCCCTGATGTGTTGACCTGCCCTCCGGCTCCGAGGAAACCTAGGGTTTATCCGCTTGTGTGGAAGAAAATTGGGGAAATTAAGTCGCTCTGTGTACGGCTAGATCTACAATTCGAATGAATATGGCGTTCAATGCAACAACGTGACTAAGGCATGGAAATTTCTTTCACAGGATCATTGTTTGTTTGATTAGGTTATAGATTTACGGTACTTATTGCACAAATTAATCGTTGATCAAGTAGATAATCTCGCTTCCCATACTCAGTCTTCGATCATATTACTAACAATTACTCTGTAAGTCGGCTTGGAGGATTATAGTGTTCATATTTTGGGACCTAAATCCCTAATTTCAGTAATCGTTTTCTGTATACAAATCCTTTCTTGAATTGTATTGCGTTCTAATTCTCTCCTATAGTGTTCAAATCAAATTCCACACAGCTGGAAAATGACAAACTAGTGGAGCAGATGAATAATCAATTTGCTCCTAAATCCAGAAATTCAGCAATGTTTGGTAGTTACTTTTATTACATAATGGCGAAAACAGGGCTTACACATTTGCTGGTTTTATTTTTATTTGTTTTGGTAACCATTTGCTGGTTTATTTTGTTGGCATAGGCTTGAGAATAATGGGAAGGCCATACTGTGGAGTCAAAGCAAGGTAATCAACTGGAGCATGTTTATAATCAGAGGAGATGGAAAACAAGAATCTCTGCAGAATCATTGAAAGAATAGTTTTTACTTCCGTCATAGCGAAATTTTGTCCTACACAACTCCTTGGACCCAATCCGAATGCAAGGAACACATTGGGGTGTTTAGCAGCCTTAGATATACCATTTGCAAACCGATATGGATTGAACTCATCAGCATCTTCTCCCCAGTAGTCTTTGCTCCTGTGTATTTTCGCTAGTGGAACTGCTACCCATCCATCCTTAGGTATTGTTATATTCCCTAGTTTTATATCTTTTGATGCTTGCTTGAACATTTCTACGATTGGACCGTACAGCCTCATTGTCTCCAGCAGAACCATATGTACCTGCAGAATTGCTGCCAATTTTAGAAATTTAGCTTAGGTTAATGTGTGACAAAGGTGATGTTTTTACCAGTTTGAGTCGGGCTAATATGTCTGCATCAGGAATCGTCATCCCGGATTCTTCGAACACTTCTTGTCTGAGTCTTGTTTGCCAATCTGGGTGGATGCTCAACAAGAAGATGGCCCAAGTTAGGACATTGGCAGAGGTTTCGTGTCCTGCGAAAAAGAATGTTTTGCATTCCTCCACTATTTCATCCATGCTTAATTTCTGGTTGTCTGTGTTTTCTGATGCTCCAATCATCAAACCGAGTAGATCGTCTCCATAACCGGAATCTGACTTACCAGAATTCAGTCTATTTCTTATGATTTGCTTTAGAGAATTCCTTACTCTTGTATCTAGCTTCCAAAGTTGAAGGTTAGATGGTGTTGGCAGATAACTAAACAAAAAGAAAATAAAAATATTCAGCCACTTTGCCCTAACGACAATTAGAAAATTTGGAGAAATGTAGGAGTTATAAGAAAATTACTGGCTGCCTGGAATGAAAATATCTAGAATTGATTGAGCACAATAGTGTTGGAGATCATATTGTGCATTGAAAGCGTCTTTGCCTTGAGCATAACTACTGCCAAAAGCAGCATGGGCTATGATATCAGCAGTGAGCTTTCGAAATTCTGCATTCATTTCGATCTTAACGCATTTTTCCTGAGATGCATTTGCCTGATTTTCCCATTCTTCGAGCGCCGTAACTGTGCATGCTATAACTCTCTTACCCATGACCTGTCGAGGCACAAAATAAATGCCAGTGAATTCCAAAATCGGGTTATTGATGTTCATTTGTCTATAGATTCCAACAGGGAAGGATTTAGAGCAGGAGACCTTGAGCTTGTCCACTGAGAAAGCAGGATTAACAATCTTTCGGCGCCTCACCCATTCGGCTCCATTGACTAGGGCAACTCCTTTTCCTGTGAGTGCTAGAACTGCAGGCCTGCAATCTGGTTTCAAAAAGAAACCAAACTTGTTTGTAAATATTTGCTTCAGCAGCTCAGGATCTGTTATGGACACCACAGGCCTTGTTCCGTGCCAATAAAGAAATGTTTCCCCTGTCATTATATGAGCACCAAAAATCAATTTAGGTCCGAATCATATAATAATGGTCTGTATATTGGTTTTGTTCATTATTCATTCACTGTACTTGGTTAGTTTTTGCTACAGAAGCTGAATATAACTAATAAACAACTATTTTTTGTTGTTTTAAAAACAAAATAAAAACTATCAACAAATATAAAAACGATTAAAAAATTTACCATTAGACTATAAATTATAATAATAAAAACCAAGCGCCGAGTAAGTCTTGACCAAGGATACAATTTCTGCTGTTATTGTTGGTATCTATGAGTCCCATCATGGCATTACACGTTATCACAACTTCACCTTGTCTAATGCTCGTAATGGAAAAGCTATAAGGATAAAATAATAATTAAATGTCGCTTTAAACTAAGATATAGGTCCTGTACACAATCCGAGAGATTATTTTGTCCCCAGATTTTATATAATAGAATTCGCATATCTAAAATTGTTCCTGTTTTTGATAGAAACGCATGCTTAATATGCATCATAATGGAGGAAAAAGGCATACACTGAAACATTAAAACCAAGTAATTAAATTCATATCTAAGACTGACATGAACGAATTTCAAGCACAAAACAACATCACACATCACTATAGAGAGAATATCATAATAGAAATTTCCACACTTTATTTTCTTTTGATAAAAATCAAATCGAGTTCAGTACGGTACCTTTGATACCACGAGTTTAAATATGAAAACTTAAATAATAGTAGCAATTTGATACATGAAACGCTTTGTGAAAATTTCTTAAATATCCATAGAATAATTTTGTTCAAGTCCTTGTACATTTATTTTATCACTTCTACCATTCCTCCCAATATCTCTCTTTTTCTTCTAAATTATAAATCTCAAACAAATTCCACTGAATTTTCGTAATTTTCTTCATATTCATTACTACAATAATGTCCAATTCTCAAATCCCTTTCTTCTCTTCCATTTCTCAGTCAATAAGATCTCAAATACATAATTTCCCTCCTTTATATTCAAATCCATAAAAACTCAAAGAAATTAGTTCACACTTATAATTTGTTTCAAACATATTTTCATTTTTTTAATAGAACTTCAAAGAAATTTATTAGCACACTCATTCTAGTTGATGAAAGAAGATTTAAACTACAGTTTTGTCAAGTTCAATAAAGCCGCAACAACTAGTTTGCCTTTTATTTTTAAAAGCTGAAAAATGTAAATCAAACTTGAGTTGGATTAAGTAAGAAAATAACAGACCATATTGGGGGCACCATTGATGGTATTGTGGAAGAAGTCTAGGCAAGATGTCGTCTGAGTTAGGCTGTAAAATTGATTGATTAGCTTCCAACTTGAGTTTCTTCATCTCAGGAAGAGATCCGAAGAAGAGTGAATAGGGTGGGCCTTTGATTCCTTGTTTTGCAAACCTTTTTGTCAAAACATAAGGTCTCCATATTGAAATCCATATAGCTCTCCATATCTTTGAAGCTAAAACAACCCCCAAAGCCACCATCAATATCCCAACATAACCCATTTCTTTTTTTTTTCTCTCTCTCGTCCTATTGCCTGTTGTGTTAAGCTTAAGCTTCAATATATACTAAGCTAGTCTATGTGGCTACTAATCCTAGCACATTTCAACCATGTATTGTTTAATGGAGTATGATGTGATCTTTATTTTCTCAAATTGTAATGACTCCAACTGTCGTAATAACTAGTTAGACTTTAAGTGATTTCGGAATTCTGATTCCGAACTATTAGACCTATTTGTAGGGCGGGCTGGACCGGACTTTTAACTAAAAACATTAATTCAAATCCATAATTTGAATTTCGGGCTCGGGTCGGACTTACCAAGAATTTTTAAGCCCGGCCTAAGACCTATAGATAATTTTTTTTTTATAATTTGTAAACTAAATTGAAAAAAATTACAATTTATATACAAAAATGTCTAAATTTTACATACTATTATATTTTATAGTAAAATTCTTTTATATATAGTTAAGAATTTAGTTGGTTAAAATCGAAAATCGATAAAAAAAAACCTATTAAATATAATATAAAAATATATAACAAATATAATTTTTGTTCGTCGGGCCGAACTTGATAATTTATATAAAAACCAAGTCTGACCCATAAACTTTCGAGCTTTTGAGGGCTCAGGCTCGGGCCGGACTTTATAATAAAATGAGTGTTCAAGCCCGACTCATTTAAATGGGCTCGAATCGAATCCGATGGATAGTCCGGCCTGCGAGCAAGTTTACTAAGTATAAGTTTAACGTTGTTGTCCTTATGCTTTCCAAAAAATATGTTGTTATCATTTTTTTTGAAGTAGGCACAAAGTAGTTTTGAACCCCAGAAATTAACGTTAAATGCACCTAAAACATTTTTTTTTTATTAGGTGGAGTAACAAAATGTATCGTTGGAAATCGGGGATTACTTGAATATCTCTGAAGTCGCAAAAATACTGTCAGATTGAAATTTATTTAGCCGGTTTACCAAAGTTTCAATCGGATAAAATCAGAAAGAGAATCAAGAACAAGAATTTATTTGCATTGAAATTTCAACCGAGTTTTTCTGTATATTGCCAATATCGTTTTGGTGAAATAAATAGCCAAAACGTCAACAGACATGCTGTTTGGGGTAGCAGTCATGTTCAAAAGACATGTTTCTTCCGAGTTTCAGTTGTGTCCAACAGACACACTGTTTCGGACAAAAATTCATTTTCGACCTCAGTCTGGGGCGCTGCCCCAGGACCCTGCCAGGGGCTGCAGCCCCTCGGACCCTGCCTAGGGGCGCTGCCCCTAGACCCCGCCAGGGGCTGCCGCCCCTTGAACCCCGCACCCGGGGGCGCTGCCCCCGGACCCCCAAATCGTAAACAGAACCCGAACAAGTGTGCACTCCGCACTCTCCATACTTGTTCGATGAAATGTCACGATCGCATTGGTAAAACTAGTTGATCCAATTATACTAAAATATTAACATGTATTATGTATCAACTTTTTGGAATGAGTATTTCGATCTTTTCTTCAAAAACATTGGTTTCTTATTACTAATACTGCTTTTCTTTTTTAATTCTCATTCTTTTAAGAAGGTGTAATATATGGTCTTAGTGAGACTAAAACCCTCAACCTCTCATTATCAAGAGGCCATTAAAAAAAGCTGGATTTAAACCAAAATCAGTTTAGCAGAGCTCTGAGTATTTTTTGTAGCATTCAACACATAATATATAAGAGTAAACAATGGATTAATCCTTTATTAGTTATTTACAAAAATATAAGGAATATTTTTTACCAGTATAGTTATTATATGTACAATGATTGAGTTGTGGGTACATAAGAATTTTGTGCCTTCTTCATGCATGTGTTAGGTTGTCGTAATATGTAATGTAGTTAACCTTTTTTAAGGTTATGTTTGCAATATGGTCTCGCACAAGACAATTAATCTTCCGGAATCTGTAAGAAAAGAATCTTGCATATATACTTAATTACTACTTTCTTTAGTTTTAGTCCTAGAAAGTATTATTGTATGCAAAAATGGGTTTACCACTTGATCAAGATATTCGGTTCATATCTTTTACCTATTCTATTAAATGCTTTTGTTAATTTTAATGAAGGGGGATTAGATTCAAGACATGCTTTGCACCAATAATTTGATTTAGGAATCTTGTCCGACATAAGAAGAATCTTGACCCAGAATAATGGGACATCTTTCTTCTAACAAACAGAGTTTGAAAATTCTAACATAAATTTCTGGCCAATCTTTTTTTTTTTTGTTTCAGTAATATCAGGAAGACATTTTGACAAAAATTTTATTTAAAAATTCCATGGTGAGAACAGCTAGCATTGCAATAGATGTTGAAGGAATCAGTGAGCCACAGTCAATGCCGGTCCTCGCATTTCACATACTCCAAGCGAAATAAAAAATTAGGTCCATTAAAATTGATATTTAATAATTAATATTAAATAAAAAGTATAATTTTTTTTATTTTTTCATTTTAATTAATAATCTAACTTATGTATATTAGATAAATTTAATTAGTCTATATAAAAATAATTAGACCCCTTTTAATTATGGGCCCTAAATTATTACACCTTTAACTTATGCTTAAGGCCGGCTCTAATGATAGTGCAAGGTATTAAATGGGGTTTGAGACTTTGACGCTGCGGCACCTAATTGCTTGGTACTAAATGGGGTGTGAGTGTGTGACACTTCGACACTACCAGACTTCATTCCTTTTCCAGACTTCATTCCATTTCCTCTTTTTCAGTAAGTGAATAGTTGAAACTAAATTATAGGGAATTTTGCATTAAATTTTAACTGTTTGTATACAAATACATGCAAGACTTTTTCCATATATTTTTTTTAAATCCGCCGAAAGAACATCGTGTCCTCCAAAAGAAAAAAATTTATGACGGATGAAAATTTCGAAATAAACGTTTCAATTGTATTGAAACCCTCACTTACCTATAAAATACATATCCTTTTTTTATTAATAAAATAATACTAATTCAAGATTTCAAAATGAGAATATGAGCTAATTAAATCCAAGAGAGAAGCGCACTCAAAAATAAAATTTATGATAAAGATTTATTGTTAATGCATTTCTAATAGAATTTTGGTTTCAAGCTTTGTTGTTAACAAAGAGTTTAATAAACACACGTCATCATAATTTGTCAATCTCCAAACATCATCCCTTAATATTACTGTTTTTTTGAAAAAAATGTGATCAAAATAATAGTCTACTCGTTAACAGTAGAAAAACCTAATGTTTACTATCATTGATCTCCGCTAACGGAAAAATGATTTAAAAAACTAATAATTAAAATTTACGTATTTTAATTATCAATCTTTATTAAATACACATGTTGGAAGGGGTGAGGAACCTTAATTATTATTAAGTGTCGAACAAGATTATCTCAATAAAGATACTTGTAAATATTACAAAAAAAATTTACTATAACTAGGGGTGTTTAAAAACCAAACCTAATCGAAATAATCGACCGAACCAATAAATTTTGATTTTTGGGTCTCAACGGTTCGGTTTCAATTCTTCATTTTATATGATTTCGGTTTATTTAATCAGCTCAGTTTTAATTGAAAAACATTTGATATAACCGATCCAACCAATTAAATAAAAAAAGTTCACGTAAATATATAAATTGTAACTTAATTAATATAACAAGATATATATTAGGATTTATAATATTCCTAAAAGTCCTAAATTACAATTCAGTAATTCTCAAACTGCTGAACAATTTAATCCTAGCCACCAACAACCATGTCACTCTTGCATTTCTGTACAATTTATTTCCTTTTTAATTATTACAAAATGCATTTCATTTTATTAATTTAAAAAATAATTTATGCATTATAAAAAGGAAAAATCGAAAATAAGACCGAACCAACCGACTTAAATTCATCAGTTTGATTTGGTCATTTTTTATTTCAGTTTTTTATTCGGTTCATATTCTTTAATCTATTTGATTTTTGGCGTATTTAATTTGATTCAGTTATTCAACCAAACCGACTGATGAACAACTTGCATAACAAAAACGATGGGCTTTAGGCTTTGGATAATTGGGTTCACAATAGCATATACGAAGTGGGCTATATTTCGTAACCTTTTGGGCTAACCACAAAAACCGCCCGGAAAATAAACCCGTTTAACAATTCGGACTTTCCCGATCATCTTCCTCCACAGAAAACCTACAAAATCAGTATCAATGAAATAACCTCAATTCCTTGGCGGGAATTCGTATTCAAACCCCCCCACCCCCCACTAGAGTCTCAACGAAATGAATTCAAGCTTCGTTAGGGAATTCATAAAAAAGGAAGTACCCGATTGGGATGACGAATTGATCGCCACAACTCGATTCAAGGCATTTAATGGCCAAAGATCTGATTGGGAACCCAAATACTCCTTCTGGAGGGATTTAATTCTGAAAATTGCTCGTCAATTGGGCGTTTTCATTGTTTATCCTTCTCAGGTTCAATTCTTACTTTATATTCCTTTGGTTGCTCTTAATTTCATGTTTGATGACTTGTTAAAGTTCTTTTCGTCCTCAACTTGAAGGTAAAGAATGTCTGGTTTAGTAGAGGAGGATTAACTCCTTTATGCATTGATCATGTTCTGGTGAGCTTCTTTGCATTTGCCAAACATTTTTGCCCTGTTCATTCTTTGTTACTATTTTACTTCCTCTTCCAATTTTTTTAATACTTTATGCGTTAGAATTTGATGTACGGTGAAGGTGATATTTTGCGTGTTGATGATCTTGTGGATCCAACCAGTGGACGAATTTCACAGCTCTTTAGTAGAGTGAGAAATTTGGTGGTGAGATCAAGCACAACCCCTGACATAATGCTCGATGATCATGTCATACTTACTGCTTTGTTGAAGGTATAGTTTGACATATTTCTATCCTTTAAAATTTAGTTGAATTTGTCAGGATTTTAGCCAATTCTATTTCATTGTTTCCAGTGCGATTGTGATACTATTTACTTGTTTGAATTCTGATTTTAGGAAAAAGCTGCAGAAGTAATAAAAGTTTTATCTGAAAGTCATTGGACATCTTCATGTATAGTTAGTATGAGAAAGTTCCAGGACATTTGTGGAGGACCAAAGGAAGCATCTTTGATCTTGAGTTACTTGTTTGGACTTGGGAAAGCACGGTATATCTCAATTAGTAAGAACGAATTTGTAGAGGTATGCATTGTTCTTACACTACAAAACATTTGAGGGAGTTTGAAATTTTCTGTATGCAGAATTGAATTGATTCTATCACCATATGCAAAATGTCTCACGTCAGTTATTAACTTGAATAGTTAAAGAGTTCTCTTGCAGGGTGTTAAGGTATCCCTCTCATCAGCAACTGTTTCTCCCATAGCAACCTTAGATTTAGATGTTCTGCACTTGATATGGACAACAGAAAAGCTTCAGCAGCAAATTGGCGTGGTTGACAAGCACTATGAGAAGTAACTCCTTCATCTCTTCTTACCTTTCATGCTCTTCTATATGACGTGTTTGATTATTTCTCCTCGAGTTCTTAATCAATGTGGGATACTACTGCTCTATCATGATTATTGTTACATTTAAATATTCGATTTCATTATATGATTTAACTATGTAGGGTTCCCAGCTCTTTTAAGTGCAATAGAGAAATAAATGTCAGTGATTGGATTGGTGTTTTATCTATGCAGATCAAGAACATCAGCATTAGCTTCTTTGAAATCTGGAAACAAGAAAGTAGCCCTAATGTATGCTAAGGAGATGAAGTTGGCTTCAGAATCTAGAGAAAAATGCACTTCTCTCTTGAACAGAGTCGAGGAGGTTCTTAATGCTATCATGAATGCTGAATCTGTGAAAAAGGTATTTGCTGCGTTCTGAAAGTGCTCTTAGGTTAAGCTGAATTCTGAACTTCCTGGATATGAGCAACATGATTGAACCATTTTGGATGAAAAAAATTATTTAAGTAGCCAACTTTTTATTTAGCGAATTCCAGAATTCCCGCTCTGAAAACAAAGGGGGTTATTAACATTTTTACTAGTTGCAGAAACTTGTATCTTGAATAAACTTGTTTGTACATTCCGTGTCAGGTGGCGGAGGCTGTTAGAATAGGGGCTCAAGCAATGAAGCATAACAGAATAACTGTGGAAGAAGTTGACCTCTGTGTGGAGGAACTTGAGGAGGCTATTGACTCACAAAAGCAAGTTGAGCAGGCTTTAGGTACTTGTTATCTCTCTCTTTCTTTGCTATCTCTATATTTGTGTGTGATGCAAGCTGGAAAGATCAAAATGTGTCCATTGCAATTGCAGAAATGACTCCATCAAATAATTGTGTTGAAGACGAAGATATGGAAGAAGAGTTCAAGAAACTAGAGTTAGAATTAGAAACTGAAGATCTTCGATCTCCAGTTCGAGGAGCTGCAGTAAGCAGTGGATCAGGATTTTCCGAAAATTCGGGAACCACAGACAGATTAAGTGATGCTATGTCAAATCTCAAGATTCAGGATGCTTCAACCAAAGGATCAATGAATGAAGGTTCAACAGAGGTAACGAGAACCGACCATTCAAAACACGCCACATCTGAAGCGCCATTGCCAGCATAGGGTGCTATTACAAGATGTCGATAAGATTGAGTAGTATTGTGTCCTGACTTCTAAGGTATTTTTCCTTGTTTAAGGTGAAGCCATATGATATTAGCTGTGTTGCCTGAGTAGTATCGATGTCATGGTGTGTTAAGCATGTGCAGTCTTATTTTGCAACTGGTTACAATACAATGCAGTATGATTTTCTTCTGGAACTTTCAGGAAAAAAAGTCATCACGAACCCAGTTATCGGTTTTCATGCATAAATAAATAAAATTCAGTATGAAGTTTACTTAAAGGGAGACCATTTTTAGCTTAAATTATTGAAAATTCTGTCCGATGCGCTTCAAAAACCGATTCAATGGGTAAGAAAGCAATATTCGGGTCATTTTAGCAGCTTTTGACACCTTTGCAAACCTCATTGGATTGAATCTGTTAGCACTTGTGGCAAAGGTCTTAGCCTAGTGGTTGAGCCTGAAGTTGTGATCCTAGAGTCCATGTTCGGGTGGGGTGGGGTAGGGTTTCTCTTTGTTATTATTGTAAGTCCAATGACGCAATATTTTTTAAAAAAAATCTGTTAGCACTAAGCTTAATCTCCCCAGCGTGCTTTGTTCCTATGAACCATATGTATTAGTGGTTTAAAGGGTATAACCAATATAAATTTGGGGCTTAATGCATTGTTAGCTACCTGAACTTGTATCAAAAAAATCCGCTGCCTCTCTGAACTTTCTAAGTTACCCCGTAGCTCCCTCGAGTTTAAAAAAGTGCACCATTTTGCTCCTTAAATGCTACATGTGAGCTTCTGGTTGGTTTGACTTTTCAAAGATGTCATTTTTAAGATTTTATCTCTCCAATTAAAAGCTGACACGTGACGCTCTGTTAAGAAGAAGCCCATTATAGCCCAATTACCCCGTGGCCCAGGAGTGGAAGGTGTGTCCAAAGAAAGAAAAAGGAAGCAAGTAATAATTTTACAGTGAATGCTTGTCTGGGGTGCGCATGTGTCAGGGGTGGTGCCTCTTTTGTCTTTTAGCATTGTAATTTCTTAAATAGGGGGAGGGTGGCTGTTAATAGGGCATAGAATGTTTTGCTATTTTGGGTTCTCCAGCAATCAGCTGTGAGGGAAGGGCTTAGCCTGGGGAGGGTATTACCATTTCAGTGTAATCCCTATTTTGAGTGTTGACGGTGTTCGTCTTATCAATATTATTATCTGTTTTCTCTTTCGTTTTTATTCCTTTCTTGTTATAAGCTCTGTTTCATCATTTATAAGATTAAGTTTCTAACACGCTCAAAGTGGTGCATTTTCCGAAAGTTGAGGGATCAACGAGATTACTGTAAAAGTTAAGGGTGACAGCGGATTTTTTGAGACAAGTTCAGGTAGCTAATGATGCATTAAGCCTAAGTTTGGATAGCAAGTCAGCATCAGGAATCCCCAGCTCTGTCAGGAAAGAAGAATCATTTATATATTAAGATTTTGAGTTAGTTAAAATTCTGTATTAGTTTGGATAGCAAGTCAGCATCAGGAATCTCCAGCGCTGTCAGAAAGGAAGAATCATTTATATATTAAGATTTTGAGTTAGTTAAAATTATGTATTACAGTCATGGAAAGGGCGGTAAATGAGCCGAGCTGAGCTAAATTTTGGCTTGTTTTGTTCATTCGTTTAGTTTTTAATCGAACACAAGCCGAACTCAGAATTTTTTTTATGTTCATTCATTTAAGTGTTTGTTTGTTCGCGAGTTGTTCACGAACAACTCATTTATTTTGTTCGGGAACAGTTCGCTAATTTGTTCGCGAACGAGCTTGTCTACTTTGTTGGTGAACAACATTGCCAATTCATCACATATTTAAAGTGAGTTATAAAATTGGGTTGGATATCGTTATGCATATACTTGTTTTATTAGTCTAATTTTATATAGTCATATTTTATTTTAATTCTATAAAAATTTATTTTTGATATGTAATTGTAATAATCGAGCTAGTTCATGAACATTTATCAAGTCAGTTCACGAACTTATTTGCGAACCTCTAATTGAGTTTGTTCACGAGTCAACGAGTCGAGCTTTGGCTTGTTCATGTTCAGTTCATTTATAATTCGAACCACAAAATCATGTTCACGAACTGTTCATTTATAAATTAAGTTGAGCTGAGTCGAGCTTTTATTGAGCCGAACACCAAACTGTTCACGAAGAGCTTGGTTCATTTACAACCCTAGTCATGGATGATAATATCAGTGGTTGACGTTGAAGGTACAATCCATTTTTAAAGCTCAATTTGGGTTTGCTGCCAAAGGAATTACAGGCAAATTACATCAGACGCCAGCTTTTCCAATTCTCAACTCTATTTTGATGATGTGGTTCTTTGGTTACTGTCTGTATTTTTCCGGATTTCCCCACCCCTTTGTTAGAATTTTAGTGTAATTGAATCGACTAGTTTGACCAATGCAATCGTGATATTTTATTGAACAAGTCAGGAGAGTGTGGAGTGCATACTTGTTCGGGTTCTGTTACGATTTGGGGGGTATTGGGGCAGCGCTCCGGGTGCAGGGTCGAAGGGGCGGCAGCCCCTGGTAGGGTCTGGAGGCAACGACCCTCGGCAGCCCCTGACGGAGCCCGGGGTTTATTCCTGGCAGAACACACCCTCTGAAAAGTTCATGAGAAAAATGAATTTTGGACGAAAACAGTATGTCTGTTAAACACAACTGAAACTTGAAAAAATATGCCTTTTAAAAATGACTTCTGCCTTGTATGTCTATTGACATTTTAATTATTTATTTCATCAAAATGAATTTGACAGACAGATACAGAAAAACTTAAATTTTTATAATAAATAAAATTTTCATTTTTAATAAAATTTTTATTTTATCCGATTAAAAATTTAATGAATCAATAAAATCCGAGTAATACTCATTTTCCTACCCCACTAAGCATGTTTATGGTGCCTTGTGCCATTTCATTTTTCATATTCTGCCAACGAGAAAGTCAATGGCAATTGGTCAAAATTATATTGGCTGGAAAATGGTCGACATTAAAATAAGAAATACTAATATATTGGAAACAAAATAGATATAGAAATTGAGGCCGCCGCAACTAATTACAAAATTTCTCTTGCGACAAATCATATTTTGAAGTAATACTGCCTATATTTTCCTTGCTAAAACTCAACTTCCATCAGGTTCTTCAAATAGGTTCCATCTCTTCATAAATCAACTAAGGCTAAATTACGAAAAAAAAAAACAGTTTAATAGAGGGTGAGAATGCCAATAAACGATGTGTTGGATTCTCTTCGGCCAAAATTTAGCCTTTTCTTGGTAGGAGAAGGTGAGTGGTATACTCTTGCCTTATTATCTTCGGCCCTTGTACACCGAGTTTGGAAAATTCCAATGTTACTAAAATCGGACTGAACCGGCCGATTTAATTGAAAAAATTATATTCGAATCATAATTAAATTGCGGTTGAATCTAATTAAATCACGGTTGAACCACTAAAATCATAAATCATTACCTTTATCGATTCAATATCCGATCCAGTTCCGATAGCATTGAAAAATTCCACTAAAAATGGGAAGTGCGTGGTGCCCACAAAAATGGTACCAAATGATATGCCGATTTAGAAAGATGAGTCCTAAAAGTTGTACATTGCTGGAGATATATTGAATGCTTGGAATCAATGGCAGCCAGTGGAGTAGTTGGTAGATGGAAAGGTAGAGCCATTAACAATGGTACGTACTACGGTACTAGTTAGCAATATTATATTCATAATTATCATTATTCATCAATAAATCCAAATATTTTTTTAATATTTTCAAGAATCTTAACAGTAATAATTTTATTCCAGACTTAGTCACAGTTAAAATTTTTTACTCATTTAATAAGTGTATTTAGTGGAATTCAAACTTTACACTCCTCCAACTTAATGAATCCTTTAAAAAGTATATATTTTATTATACTCTAGTTCATTACAATCTACCAACCCAAAGTCATATTAATTGTCGTATTAATTAGAGTTATCTTCTTTGAAATAAACTTATTTAGCTTAATCATAATTAAAATTTATCATTTCTTTATGTAAAATGTATTTAGTAGAATTTAAATTTAAATATCTTTATATAAATTGAGTATGCCTAGATTAATAATGACGATGGTAAAATATATTCTTTATTATGGTAAAGTTTGTGTTAGGGCAAATATGGAATTGAGTATCTCACATGAAAAATTAATGAGTCAAGTGAATAATATATAATTAGGAATGACCCATTAATCCATCACCTTAGGGTTTTGGGTTAGAATGTGGTGTCAAGCCCATAAAGTATATCATTCTTTTGGATGGTTATTTTTCCATCGAACTGAAAGCTCTCGGATCCTGACAGTGGTATCAGAGTCGGTGTGGTTTGTTTGAACGGTGTTGTGCTCAAGATGGAGCACGGTTTTAACCCAGATGTGGTGATAACCTCAACTTGTGGGAGAGATTATTAGAGCAAGTGTGAAGTTGAGTATCTCATATGAAAAGATAATAAGTTAAGTGATTGATATATAATTAAAAATAACCCATTTATCCATTACCTAAGATTTTAGATTAAAATGTGGTGTCAACCCTATAAAATATAACATTTACTTAGATGATAATTGTCCCCCGATTGAAAGCTTCCCCATCCTACAATTTGTTACTGTATATTACGCTTTTGAGATAGTGTTGTTTATTGGACATAAAAAATAGTAATAAGCATGCTATTTTTATATAATATTGATGAATATTGTTATAAAAATTTGGTACTTTAGATAATTAGTTCATTTATAAAATAATAATTATTTTGCTTTTTTTTACCATTAAATCAAACTGATCCTCATCACAAATCCATTGAAAAGTAATGGTGACTGGTATGTAACACATACAAACCCAATAATTTCATTGTTTAGTTGTCATTTTTTGAGTTAAAATCTAATATTTCTCACAATTAAAAGATATTAATCAAATCCAGCTACTTCTAATTTCAAAAAATATAAAACCTCTTAATGAAGCACTAGTTCGGAACATAAGTTGTTTATAATATTTACATTTTTTTTATAAAAGATGAAGTATCGATAATATTGCTAGGAGCTTGGTCATACTTTTCAACTCTCGCAATTGTATTTGGTGAGAATTGAATCTAAACAAAACTAAAGATATATTGTCAACTAAGTAATACCGTGTACCTGAATAATACTAGCCTTTGATTATTCTAATAGGAAATTTTTATGAGTCCTGATATTTTAGGATGGAAAAGTGTCGCTCCATACATCAATCGACACATGTCTCATGGTAGGACATGTGTCGATTGATGTATGAAACGACACTTTTCTACGTCAGAATGCCGGACCTATATAAAAGAACTTTATTCTAATATATAATATGTCAAATTAAGGAGTAACTTCCAGTAGATGAATGAAATTAAAACATTCAAATGAACAACTTTGATTAAACTCAAAGATATTTCAAGAACACTCTCACTCAAAATACAAAACTACAACTCACTCTTTACGTCTTTTCTCTCTAAAGAAGTTCTTATTTTTATTGATGAAAAACAACTAAACAACTCACCTATTTATAGGTGAATTATACAACTCTCAACTAACTCAATTACTCACCACCACCTCCAACTAATACAATTAATAGCCAACTTATTTAGTTAATTTAATGGCCTCTAAATTAATTGTAGTTAAATAGCCTCTAATTTAGTTATCATACACAAAAATCTACATACTTAAAATACCTAAATAAATTTATTATATTTTGAATTTATAAGCTTGAACTCCAATTAATTGGATTTAAATTTTAGACTTTCATGAATATGGATCAAATTGGTTCGCATCACTACCTATATCCATTTACATGGCATTTCTTATGCTTGGAGATTACATGGGATATTGAATTTGTTAATTTGTAAAAATACGCACTGTTTTCTCCTTCACCCATATTGCTCATCCTTCCTAGGGATTTCATGATTTTAAATTTGTTAGCTTTAACTTTAAAATGCAACATATATAACACAATAAGGGTCGATAATCAGCAAAAAAAAACAAATTAATTATTTGAATAGTTGATTAACATTGTGTTTATTATTATTATTATTAATGGACATGGGATCAAAAATGGATCCAGAACCAGAATTACTAGGCATGGGAAATGCTGAAGGAACAAATGGTGGCTGTGATGGCAGCATCCTGCCCGCGGAAAGGCCAACCATACCTGGATTTACAAATGGTAAAGTTGGGCAAAATCCAACACCCATTGGCATTCTCATTATTCCCATCATATTTGCTGCTTGTATTTGTTGCATTGTATTTGTTGGTAGCATCATTGGAGGCATACAAAGCCTGTTTCCCATTGTCGTCATCACCTGTTTCAAATACCCATGTTTTGCCAAATCAAAACCCTAATCCAACCAACTCAATCACTATTTTTCATATAATTATACCTGAAGTTGGAGTTGAAGGCTCTTTAAGTAATCAATTGCATTGTCCAGCACTGAAGCTTTATCCATCTAAGCAACACAACCAATTTTAACCACAAGAAAAACATATAAATTTGTTTGTTGCCATTGTTTATATTATTATATGTACCTTGTCGGAATTAGGTACCAGAGCTTGTAAAGCTCGCATCTTCTTGTTGATCTTTTCTCTCCTTTTCTGTTAATTACACAATTTGATTAGATTTTTATTTTCTTTTTGATTTTGGGACATTATAGACATCATAAATACCCTTTCAGAAATATTATGGATTTCTGAATTAATTCGTCTTCTCTTGGAAGGAGTTACTGGTTTAGCCACTTGTACTTCCTCCTCTTCATTCTGCAGTAACAACAAAAAAATTATAAATCTGTGGTTAATGAGATCAAATTTCTCCAATTACAATTATAGTAACATACTTCACTAGAAGAAGATGATGTGGTATCTGAATCCTCATTTCTCCTCTCCAAAGAATAACAAGATTGATCATTTGATGCTCCAGTTGAATGGTCTACAGATTTTTCTGGATCTGTTTTTCTTTTGAAGCCATTTGTTGAAGCTGTAACACTTGTATTATAATTTGTATGAACAGGATGATGAGCTTGTGATAGGTAATCTGCTAGATTTGATTGATCTTTTGAAATTTGAGGGTAATAAGGGACCTGACCCAGTTGGTCCATTTTATAATTACTTGCCCCTAGATTTTGATCCAATGCTAATGATAATCTTGGTCTCTTCTCTTCCTCTTGATTACTCATAGGTTCAGTCTTCTTTGATACCCTGCGGTTTTACAACAGAAATATATATAAATCATAACATGAAGATGGTCCTATATATTATGGTCCAACTTGGATGGACAACTGGAATCATACAAATTAAATAGGGTGAAGTACTAGGAAAAAACATGACAATAATTAATATTTGAATTCAAGATTCCTAGGAAGAAAATGAGAGAGTTACAAGTTTTCTGTGTACAAAATTGAAGCACGTATTTGAATAATCCACCATATAATTTGGAATAGGAGATGGACCCATCTTTATGCCCCATAGATGTGTGTATCTAGATTAGCATGCTTTACCATCTAAATTTGGAAAAATCTACTCTCCTATTCAAGAATCAAGGAATAAAATTAAACAACTCTTTTCAGAAAACAATTTTTTAATCACTGGGACTAGATTTTAGATCCGGTCGCCATTCTTGCCCCGCAATACATCGCTGCCCATGAGTGATGGTGTACACGCATTGGAATTTTTATAAAACAAGGCATGTCATGCCATGCCATGCCAAATTAATCAAGCCATGTATGCAACATCGGCCAAAGACGCGTGCTTTCGAGGAGAAAAACGCATGACAAGGTCTGTGGGATGTTCGACATGCTTTGACACGAGTTTCATGCAAGAAAATATGAAGAGATGGCATAAAAATGCGAGATTGGGCTAAATATGGCGAGAAAATAGGCCCAGAGGTGGCACTACTATAAATAGCCATCTCCCCATCATTTTGTAACCATGCTTAAATGCTTAAAAGCCTAGCATGACTCACTTGTGTACTTGTACTTTGCCCTTCAAATTATAATACATATTACATTCCTAAACTCTTCTCTCACACCTCTTACCAACACAAGTGCACCCCCAACTCTTCAAACACACCACAAAGGTCATTCCAATTTCCGCTGCGCAACACGCTCTAAAAGGCTTACTTAGCAACTTCCCTAGCAAGCTTGTTAAGTGCCGGCGAGGGAGAAGTCCGTGGATTCGTATTCAATTTTAGGGTTCAGACTCTATTATTTTAGATTTATTGAATTTTAGTTGGATCTGGATCTAATAAAAAAAATATGGATCCAATATCGGGGTTTTTCAAATACCTAAATTCAGATCCGGATCCGTTTCTATATGTGTAGATATTTATTTATATTTATATTTATATATATAATAATGACCTATAATTACTTTAACTCTAACACTGATTTATATATATTCATTCTCATTCAACTTTTAATCGATTATCACCTGCTTTATATTTGAACTTGGACGAATATTAGTTTATATTTTATTTATTTCAAGTTTTGAACCTTAAAATTACATGTTAAATTCTTTCTTTTTTTATTATAAACTAAGAAAGTGATTTTAAGAATAAATCTTCGGTTGTTTTTTATATTTTCATGTGTTATATTTCTTTAAATTTATTTTTTACAGATCAGTTTAGACTCGTTTTGGACCCGGATTCGTGAGATCCATTGGATATGGATACGGGGTCTAATTTTATAGATCCAATGGATTTGGATCGGATCTTGATCTAATATATGAAAAATGATATGGATCTGGATCTCTATGAATACGGTCCCGATCCGGCCCGCACCCATCTCTACTCACACTCAACTATTCTCTTCGGTTCGAGACTGAGAATCCAAATGCATACATGTAAATGGATTTGTATTCTCTGGAGTTAGGGGTTTGTAAAGTTATATATTTTAGTTAATCTCAACTATTCATTGAGTTTTAATTATTTAGATTCAGTTTCAGTGGTTTGTAGGATTCACAGTGCAACAAAATCTAAACATTAAAACTCAATAAATGGTTGATATTGAAATGTACAATTTTTTGAGAATCATAACTTTAGAGAATCCAAATCTAATTGGAATCGTAGTTTCTGTTCACATGGTCATTGTTTATGAGCAGTGTTTTAAAAAGCGTTAGGCGTTAGTCGCATAGTCAGAGCTTCAAAATGCCTAGGTGGGGCATGTACAGAGCCTAGGCGAAATCTAGGCGGTACCTAAACGGATTTGTATGTTTTATTTTTAAACATTTATTATATATAAAAATATAAATTCAATTAAAAAATAGATTATAATAATACAAAATATAAAAAAATATAATTTAGACCATATTTTAAAAATTATTAATACTAATTGAACGGTATAGACCTCTTTATTAGTGGTATAGAGCGTATTGTTTCTCGGTTTGAGACTCAAAATGATAATTTTATTGCGAGAATACTTTAATGTACTTCAAGTTTTACCAATTAAACTACTTTTTGTTGGTAAACTATGATTATTATAAATAATGGTATCATAAAAAATCAAAATTAGGAGCTGCCTAGGTGGAAAAAATCTGACTAAGCGGTACCTAGGCTGTAATAAATAGATCGAACGCCTGATAATGCCCTAGAAATGAAAAGTCAAACGACAAACTTAAAAATAATGCCTAAACGGAGTCTGACCGGGACTAAACAATTTTTTTAAAACAGAGCAGTATTAGCCATGGCGCAACTCATTATTATCCTACTTATTTCAATACATTTATCATATTTTCCCTTTCAAATCTATGTATTATATTAAGTTGAACATATACCACAAACGACAACTTCCTCAATATCAACTTTATATCACATCTCCATTAAAAAAAAAAAGGAAAAACTATGTCTTATCTTTTGTCTACAACTCTTTCTTATCAAACAATATATAAATTCCTAACTTTGTCGTAAAATCTAAATGAATATTTTTTTTTTCTGTTGTTTGATAGATACCGTAATTAATTCAATATCCAGAAATAAATGTAAGTTACCTTTATTATTTTGGACTATAATTTTATAGACTAAATTAAGTGAAGTTGATTGAATTAAATTAAACTGAATTAAATTGAAGTGAATTTATAGTAAATTTATAACTATACATAATTAAAATGAGCTAAATTAAAGCGGTCTAAATTAAATTAAACTAAATTAACTTAATAAAAACATACATGAGATGAAAATATAGTCAAATTGATATTTTATTGCTAGCAAATGCACATATTAAAGAGTCTATAGTTTTAGAAGAGTAAATAAATAACAAAAACATAACGTAAATACTTCATAATAACTCAAGAAGTATATATATATATATGTCCCATATGAAAAATTAATTAATTAAGTGAGTGATATATAATTAAAAATGATCCATTAACTCATCATCTTATAATTTTAGATTAGATATAATATCAAATCCATAAAGTAAATCATTTACTTGTGTACTCATTATTTCCTCAGACTCGAAAGCTTTCGAATCCTGACATATATCATACAAACATATATATAATATAGTGCCAAGGTGATTATATAAGACAGATAGACTAAAAAATTGTCAAGAGTTAATTTTCGTACATAATAAAATTCTTATTGTCCCTAATCATATGAGAAATTACAAAACTATAAAAAAAATCCAAAATAACTAATGTGCCAAGCTTGCATTCTCCATATCTTCATTTAAAAATGTTACTTTCTCTAACTCGGACTCATCAGAAAATAATTCAATGAATTCAAGCATATTAGCTTCTTCTAAAGTTACAAAAGCATATGCACAAACATCCTAATATTTAGATTTGGGTTCTTGATATTGGGTGCAACTTCTAGACAATAATCTTAGATTATTATGGGCATAAACAAGATTCTCCGCACGTTTTGTTAGTAATTTATTCTTTTTCACCGAATTAATAAAGGTATAAGTACTTCAATTTCATTCAGCACATGAAGATGAGTTCGGTTGTCGAAGAAATTTTTAAGCCCAACATGACTAGTAAATGAAATGATGAATTATTATTGACCCACTAAATTTCAAGGTGAATATATGGAACCGGAATTTATATTGAGAGTCAAAAAAAATTATTTCTCTATATAAAATGCACCATATTAAAATTCTACTCTTTTCAATTTATAAGTAATCGTACTTAATTATATTAATTAAAATGTACTTATTTCAGTATATTATATATATATATATATATATATATATATATATATGGAATACTTATAATAAATTGAATAAATGATAAAGGTAAAAAGAATAGAATCTAAATTTCAAATCAGTTAAAAAGGCCCATCAATCAAGAATTTCCATGATAGTGTTAATTTATATGGTCTGGAGACTAGGGACCAAGTAATCATATTGTAGAATATGCATAGGCATTAAATTGATTATAGATTCATAGGGTTAGGAGATGATTGCGTTGCAATTGGTCAATTCCTTTACCACCATAAAAGGTGACATTATCTCAAAAGAAAAGAAAACAAATCAATTTTAATTTAACACTTTGGGAGGGCATCTAAATTTTTTGAGATGCTATATCCCTTGTACTATATAAGGTTTTTCTCGTGACTAATTTTCAAAATGAATCCTTGTACAATTCACACGCGGGAGCATGTTCTGGCCTAAAAGCTTTCAAAATAATTATTAAAGACAAGTGATCATCTTTAGCATACCCATGTCATATGTAAGGTCATAGGTCTGCATATATTAAAATGGAGAAATTTAAACTACCAGTTAAGGGATTTGAGTTTCTTGATATATTTTTTAATATTTTATTTTAAAGACGCATTCTCCCTACGTAATGAAGTGGAATTTCTCCGATCATGCAAACGATAACCATTTTCCAGCACTTGTATTCTTTTTTACAAGGCAAAGAAACAATCTAACTTCACTAAACTAAACCATTAAGCGTACAAATATTTAAACACTTGTAATTTTTTATGTAGATGTTCAATGAGAGAACTTCTCAAGGGACCACACTAAAGATATTCCAAGCAAGAACTAGGAATCTCTCCACATGTAAATTGGCCCGCAGATCAACATCCCACTTGAAGTGGGCCATCCCAATCCTCTAAAGTCTCCACCATTGAACTACTTAGTTTTTGCTTGGCACCCTCCACATGTAAAGGGCCCGCAACTCAACATCTATCAATATTCACTAAACAGGTTATTTTTTCGATATCCGTTCAGTTTGAGTCCGTTTAAATAGGTGGGGTTTGGATTCTTATTTTTTCTAAAGTCTTGCAAGAGTCGAGTCTGCTAACATTTAATATTTTATAGGTCAGACTTAATTTTTATGTAAATACCCAACTCCGGCTTGAGTCCGATTTAATAAATAATTATTATGTTTATTAAATTTTGTATAAAATATTTAATAATTATTTTGAATTTTTATATTTTAATCTATTAATTTTTTATAATAATGCAATCTATCTAGTAAATTATTTAGTAGGGAATATAATTATACGTAAGATTAAGACATATTTGTATAAAATTTCATCTTTTTTTATTCCTTTAGTATATCAAAAAAAAATTAAAACAAATCTATTTATAGGATTTGGGTCGGGCTTGGGAATAACCTCTAAAGCCCGTCCTAGATTCGGAGTTTTAAAATGTGGGTTGGGCCAGTCTTGGGTACCAACTTGTGCAAAATAATAACCAAAATGCCACAAGAATATGTTTGTAACCTATTTGAAATCTTTTGAAAACTTATTAACCATAATACACTCTCCATATAATCTGTGGAACCTCACATCTCTTCCTTCCCCGATGCATCTCCGACCACCTCCGCCTCAAACTCAATTCCATCGTCGTCCAGATTTGAATTTGATTATTTCTGTCTGCTTCGCTTTCTTCTTCCAATTTCAGTTGGAACAAATACTAGTGATTTTGTCTAAGTCGCTGATTTGAAGATTTAGGTTTTACTTTTTATCCGTTCAAAATTCTGCAGGTAGTGGGGCTGTTATTTGTTAAATTGTTTGTTCAAAATTATTGGGGCTGTTATTTATTGTTTGAATTAAAGCCTTATAAGTAGAAGTTTCACCTCAAACTCCATTTTTGATCTTCTGCTTTTTCAATCATTTGAACAAATAATGTTTACTCATCTTCTAGAGCTCAATTATCACTTTTTCCCAATATCCCAAATCAGATGCAATGTTTTGTTATACATCTACTACAAAATCTGTCATATATCAGAAAAATATCAGAATCATATCTAATATATTTCTGATATAAATCTGTTATATATCAAACATAATCGTTATTTTTCGATTCATCTGCAATTTTTACTTTCCAACTGTAATTTCAACAATTTCGAATTGATTTTGAGCAATTGAATAGGAATTTTGTTGTGTTTTTTTATTTCAACACTAATTTGGATGAACATCTACTACAAAATATGTCATATATCAAAAAAATATCAGAATTATATCAGATACGTATCTAATACATTTATGATATAATTCTGTTATATATCAAATATAATCGTTATTCTTCGTTTCATCTGTAATTTTTACTTTCCATCTGCAATTTTTTCTCACTAAAACAATTTCAAGTTGATTTTGAGCAATTGAACAGGAATTCTGCTGCATTTTTTTTGTTTTAACACTGATTTGGATGAACATCTACTATAAATCTGTCATATATTAGAATTATAACAGAACTATATCAGAATTATATGAGATACATATATAATATATTTCTGTTATAATTCTAATATAAGTCTCTTTGAATTTGCAATGCTCATTGAACTGTTATATATCTATTATATATCTGATATATATATATGTTATAAGTCTAATATAAGTCCCTTATAGTTCTAATATAAGTCTCTTTGAATTTGCAATGCTCATTGAACTGTTATATATCTATTATATATATATATATATATATATATATATATATATATATAAGTCCCTTATAGTTCTAATATAAGTCTCTTTGTATTTGTAATGACCATTGAACTGATATATATCTATTATTAATTTGTTATAGGTCTGTTAACAGAAATATATTAGATTTATAACAGAATTCTATTAGATTTGTAATAGGTAGAATTTTTTTTTTGAAAAAAAGTATATTACAATGGATGACGTTTCGAAGATAAAAATGAGACGAAAAAAATCTCTAAAGCGGCATGTCAAAAAAATGAACCGTTTGAGAGATGAATGCAAAATAAGCTAAAAAAAATTAAAAAAACCTTCCATAATCGCATGATATATATAATGAACAATAATAAATGTATGAAGGTAATTAACGAAACTTAAAATGACGTAAAAGATATAATTTATTTATTAAAATATTTTAATATTTATTTTAAGTAAATAATAATAAATAACAAATTATTTTATAAAATTAAATCATAAATAATAATTTTACTTGATATTTTTTAGTCAAAAATTTAATTACTTCCGGCCCAAGCACCGCACGAACAAAGAGGTATAAGATGCACTGATGAAGACTTATTAAGCATCACACGAGAGCAAAAGCGTGTACTTCACGTGCACCCGTGTGGCAATTCACGTGCCTCATCCTTGTTATGTCTGTACTTTTCCTGTATTTGCTATTTTCTTTTGCCCCTTATGCAGCAGAGTCTGACCAAGCAAAATTGCAGCCAATAGCAGTCCAGAAAACAGCTAAGGATGGGTTCGGGGCAATTGACTAATCAGGTGAGTATTGACAGAGAAATCATGCTGCCCCCACCCATTATTCAACCACTCAATGATTCATATCTAGTTCCATTTAATGTTAACCTTATCTTCTTCTCAAATTGTCAGAATGTTAATCCATATCCCTACCTCCATCAATCTCTCATTTGCTGTATACCTTGTAATATCATGTCTGGTGGGTACTATACTTATACTTATCCACCATCGATCAATAAAAGAACATTGTGTGTTCTATATATAAGAATGTATGTGTTTTTGTGTGTGTGAGTCATTTCCCATGTCCTAAAACTATTTTTCTTGAATTAGTATGAGTCTAATTCTTTCCTATTTTCTATTTGTGAAAGGGAAAGCTCACTTCTTAATATCGTTTTATGTAATTAAAGTGGGTATTGGAGAAAATTTTACTGAAATAATCTGCATCGTAGTTGTTGAATCGGGATTCAAATAGAGAATAGAAATTTAAGTTTATGTAAATTGGCAATCGTGAATTAAATCGAATTGAATCTGATTCGGTTCAAGTTCATAAAATTATAAAAACAAAACATCTAAACTATTAAACTTAAAGATATTATTTAATTTTATTCTAGATATACAAGTTTAATGTTAAAAAATTATGTAACCAAATAATTACTTCAAATTCATATTTAATTCATATGGTCCTAATAAAAGTTTTAGCCCATGGTAATATATTATTAGTTTAGCTTCAATTTTTATATTTAGAAAATAGCATTAGTCATAATCTAGAATTCTAAAAGTTTATATTGAATATGAATTATTATTTAAGGTAAAGAGACTTGTTACCTTAGTCGAATCTTTAATTTCATCATTTTCAACATATATGCTTCTACCGTGCTTTAATTTGTTGTAGTTTATGAATAACAGAATTAGTAGAATCCTAAGATTGGCCACTAAAACGGTGTTGAATCGTAAGATTTAACGTGAATTTAGATTCACCTTATAGATTCGAATCGAATGAAATCGTGAGACTTTGATAACCAATAACTATCACCTGCATAAAAAAAGTTGAAGGAATAGATATAGCAATGCTTCTGACCAAGTTTGATCTCCTTAGCAGATAAATTGAACACGCAGATTTCCCTCCTTGAAGCACTCGAGTATGACTTGTTGTCACAATGTCATTGGAACATCTTTTACTTTGCAGGTTGCATCAGATGTGGGCAATAAAAAGAAAATGTAAGATGCCCTGTTTTTCTATTTAATAATTGTAGAAACTCATATAGCCAGAACCTCAATATGTGGTTGTAACACCAAATAAAGAATCAAACCTTTAGGAATACCTGGATTCTAAAGGTATAAAGTGATTACGTCGGAGCTATTATATCATGATAGATGCTAATTCAAAAGTTGATATATCATTCAATGCAGGAATGCAAAAATGTGATGTCGTGGTATCTCGGGAATAGTGTCGGCTCGATGTCGCCTAGTCAGGGTCGATTCGGTGCCTAGAATCATCAACTGCAAATTTCTTTTTCTTTTTTTAAATTTACCTTATATGAGATTACATTAAATGGAAAAAAAAAATCCTCAACCCCTCTCCGGATGTGATTTGAACCTAAGACCTCTAGAGGTCTCAGCTTCAGTTAATCACTAGGCCAACATCTCAATCACATCAAGTGTAAATTTCTTGAATAAATAATATCCAAGAAAAGTATTGATGGTGAACATAAACTCAATTCTGAGAATCCAATCAAAAGTATTACCCTACTAATACAAGAGATTTTTGCGAACAACATTGTTAAGCTTTTGAGTATGTAAATTCATAAGAAATAGGTTATGCATTCAAATTTGAGAGCTGATGTTTTTAGGATTGTACACTAGAAGGCAAACATTAAAGTTGACAACTCATTTAAATCATATACATTTACAAGTTCATCGAAGACCATTCAGGATGCAAATTTACCCTGGAACCTAGACTTCAGGCATTTTCTCCTCTGAAACAGACATCAAAATTTCAGATGATATCTTTCCAGCTGCTGGGTTCATTTTATTTCTGAAGCTCCTTAAAGCCAAGGTAAACAGTATAAATATCCTGAAATCCATTATGTGAAAACAAAAATCAGGTATCCTACAATGAAAACGTGATTCCAGAAAGATACCTTGAATCCAGTTCCGTTTTACACACGAAAGGAAAAACTTTTCATTTCATTCTTTTGATTTTGTTCTTAAGGTTCTCTAATGTCTGATAATTTTCATTAACATCGGAAAATCTCAAGCACAGAAATAAGAAAATGCTAACAAGAATTAGGATAAAATAAGATGTGCGTTTTAGAGAGGGCAAGGTGGGACTGAATTGTAAAACACTTTTGCCTTCACAAGCCTTTTAGTTGAATAAGCCATGAATATGATCTCTCAAGTCTCGGTCATTGCATTGGGGAGAAGCAATCTCCTTTAGAATCTTGATATGAACCCTAGATATATCTATAAAACATGACTTTGGAGGTGATAAGGAATTAGATAAGATAATGAACAAGGTCAGCATATGTCAGACTCTGAGATAAGATTCAAAGTCACAGTTTGTCAAATCCATTAGATTATCTCTGAAATATAAACAAATGTTGCAAGTACAATATCAACAAAACAATCCTAGGTGCAGAAGTGAGTTTAAAATGTCAACATAAGCTACTCTCAGGTGAAAACAATACTAGGTAGAATTTGACTTGGCAGATACAAAAAAAAACTATACATGTTCAGTGAGCAGCGCTGATGGTTGTTATCAATACACCCAACGGAGGCTTTTAAAATATGAACTTGAAATAAGTGCATGTTCAGGTTGAACTTTTATATGCACCATATATGTAATTGATACATCTCAGAAGTAGTGCAAGTACAAACTAAACCAGGCCATAACTGGAACTTGATTTCCGGTCAAGCACTTACTAATCATGTATTTCATACCCCATGAAAGATTAAAATTGTGGTTGTCAATGAAAGTAAATAGTAGTCAACAATTTTATCTATATAAGCAAGTCCTATCACAACGCTTAAAGAGCTATTTACATGTCTGAAATTTTATGCAAAATGAAACATGCAACGGGAAAATGCTAAACAAACGACTTTTAGAATAGTGTGCAGTGTCATTTTGCTTTCGTATATACTGAGGAAAAGACAAAGGCAAAAAGTTAAGCTCCAGATTCAACAAGCACAAAAGGTTAACCTGAAACACAAACTGAAGCAGAAATGGTACAGGCTTACATGCAATTTAGTTACTTTGATTCAGAAGCACAGAAACACAGCATGTAAGAATAAAATACTAAGCATGCGTACGGATGATCATTGCACTCAAATAGATATGAATTAGAAAACTGGATTTTTTATAATAATGTTTTAAGATAAAAATTAGACAGGAAATATATTGCTGGTTTTTGAAAGAATACATAAGGCTGTGACTGCTATGATCATTAAAGGGCAAACCTTCTTTAAAAGGCCTTCTGTTGCTTCTTTTCTTTCCTTGAAATGAAATTGCTCGTGAAGTGGAGACTCTTCAAGGATTTCTGCATATCCTGAAATTGCAACAAGGAAATGCAAAAACATGATGAAACAACGGCTAGAGGGAGTGTGCCACGCCACCAGGGACGAAAGGAGGGGTGGGATGGTGCACCGGACCCACCACAGCCACCAAAAACTGCAAAATCAAACTAGACTCGCATCGTGGAAAGGGGCAGTGGTGTTGCCAAAGTGCCCCCATCCCATTTGGGGGCCCTGGCACAGCCACTGCATATGCATTAAACCCTTTTAAGGATACAAATGGTTCTGCTTTAGCACTGGAAGCATGAATATTTATCTATCTTTGAAGTTTGCGAATTCTTCCAGATGTAAATATTACCGAGTAAATTCATCCTCCGCTGCCATAGGACTGTAAACTTTATTCCCTATTTGGCGTCAATTCAGTGTTGAGCTTGGGGAAGAACTTAATAATTTGAATGTTGGACATATTGATTTGTCCTGCGAGGCAGTCAGATTTCTTCATGTCCTGACATACTTTTCAATCTGATCCACAACCCTTCACAAATGGTGAGGTGTTCTCCCTGTTTAACAACTCTGTTTTTACTTGTAGAATGTAGACTGATGAGATTCCCTTTATATTTGTAATATTCTATCAAGCATGGAAACTCCGGTGACACGACGTTTCCGCGTTTCGGAAACGGAAACTCTCGGAAACCCCTCCGAAACGTTTCCGGGCAGTTTCTGCAATTAAGAAAAGTTGGAAACGCGTTTCTTCAAATTCTGGAAACCGTTTCCTAGAAATTCTTTCAACCTTATGAGTCAATTTCGTTTCATTCCAAAACTAAAATTCCTATGCATTTGTTGTGCAAGTTCCTAAACATATATATTATGTTTGAATTAGAATTTTTAAATACTAAGTTACATGAATATGATTTGATAGGTGTCAAATTTAAAATATTTATAGTATAATTATTTTATAATTAATAAATATATTTTAAATGTAACTTATTTTAGTATTCCAATATTTTATGAAACAATGAAATTATATGAATTGAAATTTTATGTTTTTTATATTTATAAATGTACCCCTAAATTTTTATTATTTACACGTTTCCCCACAGTTTTTGAACTTATATTTTTTTAAAATGGCGTTTTTCGATTTCCGTTTCCGTATCCGTTTCAGTTTCCGTTTCCGTGCTACCTAAATAATATTCAGTTTAGGGCGGTTATCGCGAAGAGAACAACTATGAGAACTTCTGCTTTTATCAGTGACTGAAGAAGCTTTCTCAACAGGTGGTGGCATTTCTTCATTGGAAAATAATGTCCGCTGATATCATCAATACCAAACAAATCAAAGCAAATAAAAATTTAAAGAGCTGATATAGTCAACATTATAAATGAAAAAATTTCACTTATAAGCCAAACAATGTAGCATGTATTAGAGTAAAATATGAACATGTTGTGTGGTCTCCTCCTCGCATTCACTGAATTAATTAAAAAAAAAGAAAGTAATTCAAACAAAGAGGTTGGGGCACGTCGGCAGAGTATTTTTTCAAAAGGTACACAGTAAAATTACTGTGCATAATTCGGCCATACGCTATCTAAATCTCCTATAAATAGAGGAGGTTTTGCTCATTTTAAGAGCAGAGCAAGGGAAAAAAAACACAGATAAAATGTAATATGTGCAGAGAGACTTAGGAAAAGGATTCCTAAGAGTTGGGTAAGAGTGAAAATAGTGAGGTTTTGGGAAACACTTATGTGCCACTATTTTGTAATCTCTTTGTGTACCTACTATTATCTTATAGTGGAGAATTATTTAGAGTTTGTCCCGTGGTTTTTCCCTAATTCATCTAGGGTTTCCATGTAAAAATCTGCGTGTCTTTTATTCTACTGCTATTATTTTTTCTCGTAATCTATTATTGGGCCTAACAAGTGGTATCAAAGTCGAAGGTTGTTTTATTAGTAGAATCCGTGGATATATTTTTCAAAAATAAATATACCACGACGACGAGAAAATTACGGCGAATCCGGTGGCGCAATCCGATCGAAAAACCGTCGCAGAAATGCAATTTGAGTAAATAGTAAAATAATAACTTGAACAATATTATTCATATTTGGTCCATTTATAAATAGTATTCGTACAGTTATTATTTAAATATAAGACAGAGGTATACTGTTACTATTCCTATATACAGTCACTATTTGAGTATATGCCACTATTCACGTATACGATTACTATTCATATGAATAGTAAAATTTGTGAATAGTAAAATTTTGCATTGTTTTAAAAGTTTCGACATGGGGAACGACGGTGTAATGATCAAATTGACGGATACGAATTATTCAATGTGGAAATCTAGAATGGAGGAGTACCTCAATTACAAAGATTTGTACGATCCAATTGAGGGTGACGACTTAAAGCTAAAAGATATGAAAGAACAACAGTGGATAGAGTTGAAGAAGCAGACGTTGGGTACAATACGCCAATGGATAGATGCTAGCCTGTACAACCACGTGAGGAACAAAACAGATCCCAAAGTTCTCTGGAAGAAGCTAGAGGATATGTACGAGGCTAAAAATGCTCAAGGAAAAGTGTTCATGATTCGCAAAGTCATGAACTTGAAACTGACAGAGGGACGGTCAATCACACAACACCTGAACGACTTTGAAGGATTCATAAGTGAGTTAGCAGTCACAGGTATGTCCTTGGATGATGAGATGCAAGCATGTCTTTTGATGGAAACTCTACTAGATAGCTGGGATACTCTTGTCGTATCATTGAGAAACTCAGCTCCAAATGGTGTGGTAATAATGTCTATGGTAAAGAATAGTCTACTTAATGAAGAGCTTCGTAGAAGGGACGTTGCCAGTACCAGTTCACAAGCCCTTATCACAGAGAATAGGGGTCGAAGCAATAGCAGAGGTCGTGGAAATGGAAAATAGAAAGATAGATCCAAGTCCCGAGAGAAGAGGTCATGCTACCACTGTGGAAATCAGGGTCATCTCAAAAGGAACTACCGTTTCTTTAAACAAGAGAATGCAAATCGAAGTCATGATAATGATAAAAAATACATCTGTTACAGTCACAATAGAAGATGGAGAGGTGGCTTTAGTATCTCATGATGCAGATTATTGTCATGTTGGAGATGCAGATACCGAGTGGATTGTAGATTCTGGTTCCTCATACCACTATGTTCTAAAAAGGGAATACTTCTCAACCTATAAAGCATGCGATTATGGTACTATTAAAATGGAAAATAATAGTGTCTCGCAAATGGTGGGAATCTGCAATATCTGTGTAAGGACAAGTGTCGGATGCACATTAACACTTAAAAATGTGCGACACATTCCAGATCTTCGGTTGAACCTGTTGTCTGTTAGTGTATTGGACAAGGAAGGTTATCACAATCATACAGGCGATGGAAATTAGAAACTCACCAAAGGATCGTTGGTGGTGGCGAAAGGAAGATTGTGTTGCTCGCTATACAAAACGCACGCAATAATATGTGCGGGTCAACTGAATACAGTTGGAGATGATGCTTCACCAAATTTGTGGCATAGGCGACTGGCGCATGTTAGTGAGAAAGGGTTGAATATACTGGCTAAGAAGTCCCTCATCCCATTAGCCAAAGGAAAAATTAACCCGTGTGATCACTATTTATTTGGGAAGTAATATCGAGTTTCATTTCAGAAAAGCTCTAGAAGGAGAAATAATAAGTTAGAGTTGGTGCACTCTGACGTTTGTGGTCCCATAGATACAGAATCCATTGGAGGAAGAAGATACTTTCTTACCTTCATTGATGACTTCTCAAGAAAGATATGGATTTATTTGCTGCGCACAAAGGATCAAGTATTCAAGCACTTTCAACAATCCCATGCAATGGTGGAAAGGGAGACTGGAGTGCCATTGAAGTGTTTGTGTACAGATAATGGTGGTTAGTATATCTCCAAGGATTTCAAGGATTACTGTAGTCAACATGGTATCAGGCATGAAAAGATAGTTCCTGGTACACCTCAACACAATGGCGTTGCTGAATGAATGAAACGCACCATTGTCGAAAGAGTTAGATCCATGTTTAAAATGGCTAGCTTACCTAAGTCATTTTGGGGAGAAGCTATCAATATTGTTGTCCATCTTATCAACCGACTACCTTCAGAACCTTTGGATTTTGATATTCTAGAGAGGCTCTAGACAGGTAGAAATATCTCATACTCTCACTTGAGGGTATTTGGCTGCAAGGCATTTATGCATGTTCCTAAAGAGCAAAGGCTAAAGTTCGATGATAAATCAGTTCCTTGCAATTTTATCGGTTATGGAAATGAAGAGTTTGGCTACAGATTATGGGATCCGGTGAAAAATAAAATTATACGGAGCCGAGATGTTGTATTTTATGAGAATGATATCATCGGTGAAAGATCTACAAGTGACGGTGTTATCGATATTACACCAGAGAGCATTCTATCAGATGATGCCACAGAAAGAAGAATGCATCAATCAGAATAAGATGGAGAAGAAGAGCCAGTTGTGAGGGATTAAGATACGATTGTAGATGAAGATATGAATGAAGAGGGCATTGAGTTGGGGGAGCCAGAGAACCCCATTCTACCAAAAGAAGAACCTCAATTAAGGAGGTCAATCAGAGAACGCCAACCATCTAAAAAATACTCCAGTTCTGATTATATTTTAATCACTGATGAGGGGGAGCCTGAAAGCTTCCAAGATGTGCAATCTTGTAAAGATAAAGATTGTTGGATGAAGGCCATGCAGGAGGAGATGAATTCTTTGAAGAAGAATGACACGTACGAGCTGGTGAAACTTCCTAAAGGGAAGAGAACACTCAAGAACAAATGAGTGTACAAGCTGAAGAAAGATGATGGAAACCTAGTGAGATACAAAGCTCGATTGGTCGTCAAAGGATTTACTCAAAAGAAAGGTATCGACTTGGATGAAATTTTTTCACCAGTTGTGAAAATGAGTTCCATTCGAGTTGTGCTAAGTCTTGTAGCCAGCTTGAATCTTGAGTTAGAATAGCTTGATGTAAAGACCTCGTTCTTGCATGGGGATTAGAAGAAGAAATTTAAATGGAACAACCAGAAGGCTTTCGAGGTGAAGGCAAAGGAGGACGTGGTTTGTTGCTTGAAGAAAAGTTTGTATGGGTTGAAATAAGCCCCGCGACAATGGTATAAAAAGTTTGATTCCTGCATGATGAATCAAGGATACAAGAGGACAGAAGCTGATCCATGTGTATATGTCCAGAAATTCCTTGATGGAAAATTTATCATTCTTCTCTTATATGTTGATGATATGCTAATCGTTGGACAAATGCCAAAATGATTAGTAAGTTAAAGTGTGATTTGTCTAAGGTGTTTGACATGAAGGATTTGGGACCGGCAAGGCAAATTCTTGGAATGGAGATTACCCGAGATCGAAGGTCCAACAGGCTGTGGTTGTCACAAGAAAAATATATTGAAGGAGTACTAGAAAGGTTCAATATGAAGAATGCTAAACCAGTTAGCTTCTGATACGTGGGAGAAATAGGATTAAGAAAATCAACGTTTAATTGATTGTTGTGTGCGTTTTGAGTTGTAATTAGCTGCTGCATTTTGCTCTTAGTTGTATGTCGTTTTGCTCATTACCTTAAGTGTTACCTCAAGTGTCATACCTCTCTGGCTATATTAAGTTATTCCTCTGTATTTCCATATTATCAATTAGAATAATAAGAACAGTTACATAGATTTCCCTTCAGCTAGATTTTAGCCCGTATCATTTGGTATCAGAGCGGTGGTTCCTCGTTAAAATTGCTTCCTATAAATCTGCCAATGACGATCTCTGATGAAGCTTAGAATCGATTCAAAGTTGTCCTCCATGAATACCTCGAGCTTATTTTTGGTGAAGAACCAGAAGCAGTTGCCATTGAATTGTCAGAGTTCGAGAGCAATCTGAAAGACTCCTGTGAAGGACTTGAACTCCAAGTTTTCGCCGGTGAACAATCGCTTCCAACTACGGAAGAATCGAAGTTCCAGATGACAACTGATTTGATCAGTGAAGCGCATAAGGTGAATCGGACCGTCAGAGACTCCGTATCATCATTCTATTTAGCGACTTTGTTTGGCTCGATGGAAGATAACGGAGTGCTCTTGAATGTCGATAAAGCTTATGCCGAGGACGAGATAAAGAATGAAGGTGTTATGCAGGAGTTTAATCCTGATCCAGGTAAAGGTGACAAGATTATCCCTAAAATAGATCATGATCCCGATACCGAGATTATCCCTAAGCTAAGTGTTATACTTGAAATTGATCCCGATCCCGGAGATCATGAAGGCATAAAGGTGAATTGAGTTATAAAACCAGGAAAAACTTATAAAATCAGTAGCGATCCAGGTAACTCGATTTCTAATGCCCTTAATTGGAACACTACTGTTAGTCTAGGGATTGACAATGATAAAGGAGATGATCCTGAGGTTAGTTTAAATCTGATTGAATTGTTTCATTTGAATGAGCATAAGGATAGTTCGAAGGTATATACTGATTTGAGTTTAGATTTGAATGATGCTGGGAATTTGATAGAATGTGAGTGTTCTAGTGAGAATCGGAAAGTTGTGAATGTTGATTTGAACAAATATGTTAAGAAGGTGAGTGGAATTAAGGAGAGTATAATAGGTGTTTTTCATGCTAATGCTTATGAGAGTTTGAATGAAAATGGTGCTACAGTGTATATCGCTAGAATGATTGAGATATGTACAAGTAAAATTGCAACAAAGTACTTGAAGAGCAATAATTCAATTACTGATGTGTCTTAGAACTTATATATAGTTCCGGTTTCTTATACGGGGACTATGCAAGACCTGCTTGATCCAACTAGTGTTAGCCTCTGTTGGGAACTGACAGTCAAATTGAACATGTATAAGAGGCATGACGGAAATTTAAAATTATGTCCCTGTCCCAGGAACTCCTATTAGTTGCATATAAATTAAATAAAGCCTTAACTAAATAATTCTCTACCTAGGTTAGCATGCTAAAGGACTAGGCATACCATAATTCCAAATTATATCCTAGCATATTTATTTTACACTAAGCATGTTATAACTCTAAGTTATAACCTAAGCATAAAATAACCTAAGCATGTAAAAATAACATAAGCATAATTATTAAGTCTAAAAACACTTAAAGAAAAAGACTTAATAATTAAAAGAGAAAGAAAAAGAAACTTACCAGTTGAAGCGTGCTTTTGCAGGACCTTCTTGCACAAGCCTCCAGTCGTAGGATAGCCTCTATCAGTATCCACACGAACCCCACCAACCAAAACCTCCCCAGGAGGAAGAACTAAGAAGCCTCGAGTAGTTGCTAGACCACTCTAGAAGCCTCACCCAAAAATATAAACTAGCGGTGCCCGAATAAATTCAGGCTCCACAAAAATAACTTGCTCAAGTACCCGAGAGATTAATTATCTCGCTTAGGATTTATGCTTTGAGCTTGGTACAATTTGAAAGGAAAGGAAATAGCCTATATATAGACAAGGGGGAGCAAAAATGCTCCCCCTTTCATCGATGTGAGATGGGAGTATTACTCCCATCCCACTAATTAATCAATTAGTATTAATTGATTAATTGAGCCGCCACTTATCATGGGCTGCCTTTGTGCAGCCCATGAATAAGGGTTGTGCATTTTTTGGCAACCGATTAAAAAATAATCCAATTATTATTCATGTTATATTTTTATAATAGAATAAATCTATTAGTTCTTTACTTAGTCCGATGAAGGTCCAATGTGTGTGACCTTATAGGATCCCGAAGTATTGAGCTGTTAAGGCTTAACCAACCCGTGTTCTAATGGAAGCATTGGCTCAATGTTCTAGATCGTGAATAGAACTTGATTACCTTAAACGACTGTAGTACGCCTCTAGCAAGGGTCTACCATCCCCCATCACTCGGAACGTCATTTATGCTTATGACTTAATCCCGATTAATGCAATAATTATCCAGTGCGATAAATTCCTTCCATTCTTTAATATTAGTACCATCTGGTTTATTGGGTTCGGTTAAAGTGTTAACCCACTAATAGCAAGGTTGCTCCAAGCTATCCCAGTTATTTACTTGTTACCGAAGTATATTGCCTTTTACCATAGTGTGTTTGACTAGAAACCATTTCTATCAAACACATACTCTGATCAGAGGTTTATGGCAATCATCACTTCAACAAGTGGCCAGGTACAACTCCTTAATATATCCGGAGCGATGGATTCTTTCCGACTACTTAGCCTACCAACGTGCTGTCATCACTATACCCGTAATCACCCGTAGCACCCTAAATTAATGAGTGCATAGCAATGACCCAAAGTATAGCAATAGTACCACACAAGGCAACTTGCATCTCAAGTATGAGGACATTCGCAAAGCTTATTGCATGAAGATAAACACTAACACATTGATATTTATACCAAGTGTTTATCTTGCTGCGGTCTCCAATATATCTCCCAGATATATCCATGTGTCAAGCTTAAGGCACCACCTTCAGTCTTTAGGAGATTAACTGCTTGGACCCTTTCCAAGAAAGTTGACCACATGTTAGTCTTTCCGTTTCATCAATATCCTTTTTTGATGACACTGTGACTAGGGATAGTTTAGACATAATCATAATTGCACATGAAGTAGGTTCCACCAAATATAGTCCAACTATAATTTCTCTGACTTCATGCTATGATATGTCAAGGACTTTTGTATACATACATCAATGAATATATTTTAACCAGCTATAATATATATGTATAAAAACACATTGATATAAACAAAAGAACAAATGCCTTTATTGATTAAACATATTATTCGTACTATTACATAATTAAGATATATCGCCCTAATTGCCTTAAGGGCATACATCATATCCAACAAACTCCCACTTGCACTAAGGCCAATTAGCCATATGTTTTAATCCATATGCTTTAACATGCTGGTCATGTTTGAATTGAGTCAATGGCTTTGTCAGACCATCCGCGAGGTTCTGATCAGTGGGTACATATTCTTATCTTATTATCTTAGCATCAACAATCTCCTTGATTATATGATATTTTCTGGATACATGTCTGTTTTTCTGATGAGACCGTGGTTCCTTTGCCTGAGCTATGGCACCATTGTTATCACAATATAAAGTAATTGGATCAATAGCCTCAGGCACCACACCGAGATCACCAATAAATCCCTTTAACCAGACAGCTTCTTTTGTTGCTTCACATGCAGCAATGTATTCAGATTCTGTGGTTGAATCAGCAGAAGTTTCTTGCTTGGAACTCTTCCAGCATACTGCCCCTCCATTTAACACATACACAAAACCTAACTGAGACTTAAAGTCATCCTTGTCAGATTGAAAGCTTGCGTCAGTGTAACCTTTGATAGTGAGATCACCTTCTCCATAAATCAAGAACTCATCATTAGTCCTTCTCAAGTACTTAAGGATTGCCTTGACGGCCATCCAGTGCTTTTCACCTGGATCTGACTGATATCTGCTCGTAAAGCTCAAAGCTTGAGAGACATCCGGCCTAGTACATATCATAGCATACATGATGGATCCTACCGCGGATGCATAGGGTATATCCTTCATGCGCATTCTCTCTTGAGCTGTCTTCGGACACTCAGCTTTAGATAGGTTAATCCCCTTCGTCATTGGGAGATAACCTTTCATAGAATGCTCAAGGTTGAACCTATTCAACACCTTGTCTATATATGTACTTTGAGAAAGACCTAACAGCCTCTTGGATCCATCCCTGTAGATCTTTATACCTAGTATAAATGCTGCTTCACCAAGGTCTTTCATGGAGAACTTTCTTGACAACCATACTTTAACGTTTTGAAGAAGAGAAATGTCATTTCCAATTAGCAGAATGTCATCAACATACAATACTAGAAAAACGACTGCACTCCCACTAACCTTCTTGTAAACACAAGGCTCATTTGCATTTGGGCAGAAATCTAGTTCCCGGATTATCTGATCAAACCTTATATTCCAACTCCTTGATGCCTGCTTAAGTCCATAAATGGATCTTTGTAGCTTGCATACCTTCGAGCCATTCTGAGATGTAAAACCCTCAGGTTGTGTCATATACACATCCCGGTCTAAATCCCCATTCAGGAATGCTGTTTTTACGTCCATCTGCCAGATCTCATAATCGTAATGAGCAGCAATGGCGAGGAGTATCCTTATGGATTTGAGCATGGCTACCGGTGAGAAGGTTTCATCATAGTCAATACCTTCCCGTTGACTATAACCTTTCATAACTAACCTTGCTTTATAGGTAATTACATTACCATCCATGTCTGTCTTCTTCTTGAAGACCCATTTGCACCCAATTGGTCTAACCTCTTGCGGTGCATCAACCAAATTCCAAACTTGGTTCTCGTACATGGAATCCATTTCTGATTTCATGGCCTTTTGCCATTTATCAGAATCTGAGCTTTTTATTGCCTCATCATATGTCCTTGGTTCATCATCCTCCACAAGATATAGTTCCTTATCATTAGTGATAATAAACCCATATCTATCGGGACCCTTATGAACACGACTTGATCTTCGCAATGATTGTGTTTCGACAGTTTGTTCTTGGATCACACTCTCTTGTGTATCTAGAACGGGGTCAATCAGTTGATCGTCTGTTTCTTCCTGTTGAACTTCCAGTTCAATATTGCTCCCACTGACCTTTTCAAGTAAGTATTCCTTTTCCAAAAAGTGAGCATTCCGAGACACAAATACCTTTTGTGCTTCAGGTTGGTAAAACAGATATCCAATTATTTCCTTTGGATATCCAATGAACAGACATTTGTCAGCCTTGGCATTTAGCTTATCTGACGCTATCCTCTTCACCATAGCAGGACAACCCCATACTTTTAAGTGATTTAGAGATGGCTTTTTGTTACACCATCTTTCATAAGGTGTAAAATCAACTGATTTAGAGGGCACTCTGTTTAAGACATAAACCGCGCTCTCAAGTGCACATCCCCAAAAGGATTTACTAAGAACTGCATGGCTCATCATGGACCTGACCATATCTAATAAAGTCCGATTCCTCCTTTCTGACACTCCATTATGTTGGGGTGTATAAGGAGGGGTCCACTGGGGAACTATCCCATTTTCCTTTAGATAATCCTGAAACCCCTGACTTAAGTATTCTCCACCTTAATCCGATCAAGTGTTTTAATACTTTTCTCAAGCTGTTTCTCTACTTCAGCTCTGAATAGTTTAAATTTTTCAAAACTTTCAGACTTGTGCTTCATCAAGTACAAATAACCGTATCGTGAGTAATCATCAATAAAGGTTATGAAGTAGGAGTATCCTCCTAGTGCCTGAACACTCATTGGACCACACACATCAGTGTGTATAAGTTCCAATGTACTCGTGGCTCATTCACCCTTCCCTTTAAAGGGTAACTTTGTCATTTTTCCTTTTAAACAAGGTTCGCAATCACCATAAGACTCTAAGTCTATTGAGCCTAGGTCTCCACGCTTATGCAACTTGGTTAAGCGATCCTTGTTTATGTGGCCTAAACGGCAATGCCATAAGTAAAAGGAATTCTCATTATCTAATTTAACTTTCTTCACATTATTTATATTGAAAACTTCTGTTTTAGTATCAAGAATATAAATGCCACCTTTCAACATTCCATAACCATAAAGAATATTATTCAAACGAATCTGACAATTATTATTCGAAAATAAAATTTTAAATCCCTCTGTTGCTAAACACGCAACAGATACAATATTCTTAGTAACACTTGGAATGTAATAACAATTATTCAAAACTAAAACAAGTCCACTTGGTAAAATAAGACTAAAGCTCCCTACGGCTAATGCAGCAACTCTGGCTCCATTTCCCACACATAGGTCCATCTCCCCTTTTGCAAGTTTTCTACAGTTCCTTAGTCCCTGCACAGAAGTACAGATATGAGAACCACAACCAGTATCTAATACCTAAGTGGATTCTTGCGGAAAAGTAGCAAAGTTTTCAATTACAAATATACCTGAAGTAGATGCCTCTGTAGGCTTCTTCTTCAAATCCTCAGAAGCAGGAGCTTTGCAATCCCTCTTCCAATGTCCCGGTTTCCCACTTTGGAAGCAGACATACTTAGATGCCTTCTTTTCATTCTTCTTCTTACTGATTCTTTTCTTGGCACCCAGTGCCTGCTTCTTTTTCTTAGAAGCCTTGCCTTTTTCAACCAACAGTAGAGGTTTCTGATCTTTCTTGATTGAGGTTCTACTGTTTTCAGCATGTTAATTAATTTAGGAATAGTTGAATTAATCCTGTTCATGTAATAGTTAGTTACGAAACCTGAGTAACTATCTGTCAAGGACATCAACACAAGGTCAATGCTCAAGTCATGATTCATCTCGAATCCCAATCGATTCAGCTTCTCAAGGTATCCCAAGAGTTTCAGTACATGCTGAGAGGCAGAGGTGCCAGCCTGCATCTTGGTCCCGAAAAGGAGCTTAGAGGTCTCATACCTCTCTGTCCTCTCCCTCTCTGAAAAGAGTTCTTCAAGATGGAGAACCATATCCTCCAAGGGCATGTTCTCATGTTGTTTCTGAAGCTCAGAATTCATGGACCCCAACATAATACACATGGCAGTCTCACGATCTTTCCTGTGCTTCAACCAGGCATCATGTTCCACATGATCCTCAACATCAGGTTCTACAGGGAAAATTTCACTTAGGACATAGGCAATTCCCTCAGATCTGAGAACTATTCTCACTGCTCGGAACCAATCAGAAAAGTTCGAGCCATTCAATTTGGTGTCAAGTAATATACGGAGATTAAAATTGGAAGCCATTTTCAACCTAAGACATAAGAAAAGAAAAGTGTTTAGATATTAGTTTAAGTACATGTATTTAATATGAGGACTTTTAATTAAATACATTTTCCTACTATTTTCTTCGAAATTTACAATAGCCCATTCTATTGAATTCGTGAATTTTAGCCCAGCTAAATTTCCTAGTAGGTAGCATCTATAACTAGTCTATTACAACCCCCAATTTTATGAGTCAAGTCATAATAGTCAGTCATAGTTGGAATCCAATTCCATTTGCATCGCATGCAATTGCTAATTCATTCAAGTTCCCTAATCCCAAGGGACGTGTGCTCTTATATTAGCATCTCCTTGAATATATCTCAGATCTGGGCCTAGCCCCCAATTTTATGGTGGACTACCCCAGCTCTGTTAAGGCAGACCCTATCTCAAACTTTACAACCAATCAATGTAGACTAGAAGGAATGCTTTGCGTAGCACTTTGATAGCCCAAAAAGACCGTATTATAAATTTGAGTAAGGAAGACTATAACTTGCCTTAATATATTTACTTTGGGATTTTATTGGTGTTAAACGTCTCACCCAATCTAGGATTTTATCAGATGGACAAAATTATAATTACTTGTATTAATTCAGGGAATTTTAGAATTAATTTATAAGGTCTAACCTTAGGTGGGTTCAGCTCTTTATTATAATTATTCCATCAACTTAGATTATATGCAAAATAATTAACGCTTTAATTTGTTATATTTATATTGCATTTCCTTTAAGCTTTTATTCAATAATTTTAATTTTTTACTTTGTTATAGAAACACATATAAGCACCATCTTATATACTAGAAATAAATTAGTTCATATTAATCCCCGATTGGTCAATTCAAATTGCACCGATATAGGTTCCCAGGTAGGAGAGGTGCCCTATGAGGAGTAGACACCAAGTCCAATCCTTAGCCAGAACAAATACGGGCACAAACTTGAAGACCAATGGATTCTCTTGAACTAATAAATTTCGTTCTTCCAATTCATGTAAATTGGGAGCATCTATAACCCATGTAATTTAAATAAATTATTGACACTTGTATAATTTGAGTAAGTTGAGCAAGCTTATTCAAAATTATTCATAACTAATTTCTAACCTTAAAATGAAAGACAGAAGTTTATATATATTGTTCCAAACAATTAAATAAACAAATCATTTCATTTAGAAAATAATATTTAGTTTGCTTCTAACTTAATTATGCACTAAATAGGCAGGCTCTGATACCACTGTTGGGAACTGACAGTCAAATTGAACATGCATAAGAGGCATGACGGAAATTCAAAATTTTGTCCATGTTCCAGGAACTCCTATTAGTTGCATATAAATTAAATAAAGCCTTAACTAAATAATTCTCTACCTAGGTTAGCATGCTAAAGGACTAGGCATACCATAATTCCAAATTATATCCTAGCATATTTATTTTACACTAAGCATGTTATAACTCTAAGTTATAACCTAAGCATAAAATAAACTAAGCATGCAAAAATAACCTAAGCATAATTATTAAGTCTAAAAACACTTAAAGAAAAAGACTTAATAATTAAAAGAGAAAGAAAAAGAAACTTACCAGTTGAAGCGTGTTTTTGCAGGACCTTCTTGCACAAGCCTCCAGTCGTAGGATAGCCTCTATCAGTATCCACACGAACCCCACCAACCAAAACCTCCCCAGGAGGAAGAACTAAGAAGCCTCGAGTAGTTGCTAGACCACTCTAGAAGCCTCACCCAAAAATATAAAATAGCGGTGCCCGAATAAATTCAGGCTCCACAAAAATAACTTGCTCAAGTACCCGAGAGATTAATTATCTCGCTTAGGATTTATGCTTTGAGCTTGGTACAACTTAAAAGGAAAGGAAATAGCCTATATATAGGCAAGGGGGAGCAAAAATGCTCCCCTTTCATCGATGTGGGATGGGAGTATTACTCCCATCCCACTAATTAATCAATTAGTATTAATTGATTAATTGAGCCGCCACTTATCATGGGCTGCCTTTGTGCAGCCCATGAATAAGGGCTGTGCATTTTTTAGCAACCGAACTTTGTGCAAAATATTTTATACTTTTCGGTTCCAACTTACCAATGCAAAATTCCTTATAAATCCTTTCAAATAAATTTTTTATTTTTGACTCTAATAAATTAGTTACCAGTCAAAATAAATAATTTGGTCCAACCAAAATTGATCTAATCAATTATAATTTATTTATGACTCTAATTAATTAGTTATCGGTCAAAATAAATTCCTTGGTCTATCCAAAATTGATCTAATCAATTTTAACCAATTAAACAATAATCTAATTATTATTCATGTTATATTTTTATAATAGAATAAATCTATTAGTTCTTTACTTAGTCCGATGAAGGTCCAATGTGTGTGACCTTATAGGATCCCGAAGTATTGAGCTGTTAAGGCTTAACCAACCCGTGTTCTAATGGAAGCATTGGCTCGATGTTCTAGACCGTGAATAGAACATGATTACCTTAAACGACTGTAGTACGCCTCTAGCAAGGGTCTACCATCCCCCATCACTCGGAACGTCATTTATGCTTATGACTTAATCCCGATTAATGCAATAATTATCCAGTGCGATAAATTCCTTCCATTCTTTAATATTAGTACCATCTGGTTTATTGGGTTCGGTTAAAGTGTTAACCCACTAATAGCAAGGTTGCTCCAAGCTATCCCAGTTATTTACTTGTTACCGAAGTATATTGCCTTTTACCATAGTGTGTTTGACTAGAAACCATTTCTATCAAACACATACTCTGATCAGAGGTTTATGGCAATCATCACTTCAACAAGTGGCCAGGTACAACTCCTTAATATATCCGGAGCGATGGATTCTTTCCGACTACTCAGCCTACCAACGTGCTGTCATCACTATACCCGTAATCACCCGTAGCACCCTAAATTAATGAGTGCATAGCAATGACCCAAAGTATAGCAATAGTACCACACAAGGCAACTAGCATCTCAAGTATGAGGACATTCGCAAAGCTTATTGCATGAAGATAAACACTAACACATTGATATTTATACCAAGTGTTTATCTTGCTGCGGTCTCCAATATATCTCCCAGATATATCCATGTGTCAAGCTTAAGGCACCACCTTCAGTCTTTAGGAGATTAACTGCTTGGACCCTTTCCAAGAAAGTTGACCACATGCTAGTCTTTCCGTTTCATCAATATCCTTTTTTGATGACACTGTGACTAGGGATAGTTTAGACATAATCATAATTGCACATGAAGTAGGTTCCACCAAATATAGTCCAACTATAATTTCTCTGACTTCATGCTATGATATGTCAAGGACTTTTGTATACATACATCAATGAATATATTTTAACCAGCTATAATATATATGTATAAAAACACATTGATATAAACAAAAGAACAAATGCCTTTATTGATTAAACATATTATTCGTACTATTACATAATTAAGATATATCGCCCTAATTGCCTTAAGGGCATACATCATATCCAACAGCCTCTCTAATGCTGATTACTTGAAAATTGGTGAGGTGTTGCAGGAATTATTACAGGAGGCATCAGTTGTTAATGCTATCTGTAATGGTGCTAAGCTCATAATTCCATATATTTTTAGACTTGAAAATTGCATTGAAGTTGGTGAGGGAATTGTTACCAATGGTTTTACAAAGAAATTAATCAGAGAGGGTGAAGGTTGGGGGAATCTTAGCTCTAGTAGTGAAGATGAATTACATGCTGACTTTACTGGTTCGTAAATTTGGGAGTAAAGAAGTGAATATGGGCATTTTATTGAGTTGGGGTGAAAGTGTGCCACAATTTCAAGTATCAATTGAGGATGACTGTAACATGGTCAATGGATTTCGTAACAGGTCCTTGTTAAGATGTATGGGAATCAAGCCTTTTGGCATGCTTATGGCCAACTCTTTGAAGTTGTTTCGGAGTAGTAATTACAAAAGGAGATTCGGTGATCTTGTTTCTGAGCCTCCAATATCTAAATTAGGCCTAAGGTCATCACCAGAGCCAATGATTGATGAGTTGTATAAGCTGTTATGTGAGTGGATCAATAAGGTAGTTCAATATGCAGCGCCTGGAATAGTTAATAAAAAGAGAATTGATTTAATCGTTATTGGTGGAAGGTCCAAAGCTGGTTTGGGGTACAAGTTTGGCGCCACTGCCAAGACTGGAACTGAAGAATTCAAGTAGGCCTTCATTGCTGAAGCTTTTGCGAGCATCAAAGGACTGCCTAGTGCTGGTTTCTATTTAGCTTATTTGGTTGTTGTGAAGGTTACTGATACTGCTAAGCATACTGATGGTGTGGGCTGAAGGATGCAAGCTCAATTGCAAATGCTCTTCCCGAGTTTATTGTGTAAGACCTTGGGGCAAGGTCTTTTAAGGGCGAAGGATTGATACGTGAGAGAAATAGGATTAAGAAAATCAGCGTTTAATTGATTGTTGTGTGCGTTTTGAGTTGTAATTAGTTGTTGCGTTTTGCTCTTAGTGGTATGTCCTTTTGCTCATTATCTTAAGTGTTAGCTCAAGTATCATACCTCTATGGCTATATTAAGCCATTCCTCCGTATTTCCATATTATTGATTAGAATAACAAGAACAATTACATAGATTTCCTTTCCGTCATATTTTTGCCCGTATCAGCTTCCCAATTCTGAACCGAATTTTTTTTTTGAATTCCAAAAATTTTAAAAATAAATAATATGACGCATGATCATAGAGAGGGAAAAAAGAATAAACTCCAACAATCAACTGAAATGCGGTGTACGCAATCCCATATATGGTGAAAAAACGAAAATCAAAAGCATACTAAAGTAGTACATCAAAAGAAAAATCTCGTACCAAGTATTTGGCCAGATGGTCACTCTGTGGGAATCGAAGAAAACCAAACCTCTAATAAACGAACGTCTTTTTTTGAAAAGCGAAGTGCCTGAGGAGGCCGGAACAACAAACTTCATTCGGCATCGTGTCGGGAATTGTCATTTTTTATTAGGGTAAATTTAAAAAATATACCATGTAAATTGATTGTTTTGTAAAAAGTTTCTTGAGGAATTCTTTTTAAATGGGTGCATGTGATTTCAAAAGTTAGTAAAACTATGTTAATCACAGCGTATGTTTTTTAAAATTAGTTTTTTCGTTAATGCTATAACAGTTATTTCAATAAATTCAACATTCATATATTTCAAATTCAACTATATTATTTATAAATTATTTATCAAGATTTGACTTAAAAAGGTAGCAGGAGGTGTGACCAAGGGAGAGCGTGGTTGAGTAAAAAATTAAATAAAATCAATAATTTATAAAAAAATTATAAAAGAAACCTAAATACTAGTCTAATCGCAAAATGATAATCTTCTTCCTTCAGGGTGTGTTTGAAAAGCTCATATTTTTTAAAAAATTCTTGCACCAAATTTATTTTCTTTTTTTTTCCAGATATTTCATAATTTTGGGAGTTTTCGATTTTTTACGAAACCGGGCCCCGAAACGTATTGTCACATTTTCGGGCACTTCCATAAACATTTTCTAAAAAACTCTTGCACCAAATTTATTTTCTTTATTTTTCGGATACTTCATAATTTTTTGGGATTTTTCAATTTTTTACGAAACCGGGCCCGGAAGTGATTTTCACATTTTCGGTAAACCTGTTCGCGGGCCTGGGTACCCGCCGACCTGAGCCCGCTCGATTGAGCCAAGCTTGGGCTCTCATTTTTCTCTAAAGCTCAAGCCCGCTGAAGCCCGATGTTTTATTGGCCGGGCTTGGTTTTTATGTAAATACCCAAGCCTGGCTCGAGTCCGGCCCGATGAATAATTATTATATTTCTTACATATTTATATAGTATATTCAATAAATTTTTTGGATTTTTATATTGTAATCGATTGAACTTTTACAATAGGTCTATCTGTTTATTAAATTATTCAAGTATAGAATATAATTATATGTAAAGATTTGGACATATTTGTATAAATTTTGTCTTTTTTTACTCTTTTAGTATAAAAACAAGAAATTTATTTATGGGCTTTGGGCCGAGCTTGGGAATGACCTCTAAAGCCCGGCCCAAGCCCAAAGGTTTAATGTGCGGGCCGGGCCAGGCTTGGGTTGATGTTTTTAGTCAAAAGTCCGATTAGGCCCGGCTCGAACCCAGCCCAGCTCGCCCTACGAATAAGTCTAATTTTCAGGCACTTCCATAAACATTTTCTGAAAAATTCTCGCACCAAATTTCTTTTCTTTATTTTTCTAATATTTTAAATTTTTTGAGATTTTTTGATTTTTTATGAAACCGGGCCCCGAAACGTATTTTCACATTTTCGTACCCCTCCATAAACAGTTTATGAAAAATTTTTGCACCAAATTTATTTTCTTTATTTTCCTGATATTTTATAATTTTTTGAGATTTTCAAATTTTTACAAAAATGGGCCCCGAAACGTATTTTCATATTTTCGGGCGCTTCCATAAACATTTTTTGAAAAATTCTTACACAAAATTTATTTTCAGGATATTTCAGAATTTTTTGGGATTTTTCAATTTTTTCCGAAATCGGACTCCGGAAACGTATTTTTACATTTTCGGGCCCTTCCATAAACATTTTCTAAAAATTTCTTGAACCAAATTCATTTTCTTTATTTTTCGGAATATTTCATAATTTTTTGGGAGTTTTTAATTTTTTACAAAATCGGGCCCCGAAACGTATTTCTCATTTTTAAGCCCTTACATAAACATTTTCTAAAAATTTCTCGCACTAAATTTATTTTCTTTATATTATAAAAGTTATAGGGACTCAAATAAATTTTGTCATAATTTTTTAAATCCATTGTAGAAGATGGTATTTTTTGTTGAATTAAAATTACAGAGACTTACAAAAATTTTGTCAAGGTTTTTTTTTAATTTGATTAGTTTATGCCACGTGTCGTTATGTTATTGGTTTGACTTTTCCAAATATATGGTGTTTTTTTAGTTGAATTAAAATTACAGGAACTTAAAAAAAGTTTTATCAAAGTTTTTTTCTAAAAATTTGATAGTCAATGTCATGTATCATTCACTCATTGATTTTATTTTTCCAACGGCCCGAGCCCAAAGTTTTAAAGTGTGGGCCGGGCCGGGCTGGGGTTGATATTTTTAGTCAAAAGCTCGATTAGGTCCGGCTGGAACCCAGCCCAGCCCGCTCGACGAATAAGTCTAATTTTTAGGCTCCATAAACATTTTCTGAAAAATTCTTGCACCAAATTTATTTTCTTTATTTTTTTAATATTTTTAATTTTTTAGGATTTTTTGATTTTTTACAAAACCAGACCCCAAAATGAATTTTCACATTTTTTTACCCCTCCATAAACATTTTATGAAAAATTCTTACGCCAATTTATTTTCTTTATTTTTCAGATATTTTATAATTTTTGGGGAGTTTTCAAATTTTTACAAAATCAGGCCCCAAAACGTTTATTTCCATTTTCGGGCCCTTCCATAAACATTTTTTGAAAAATTTTTACACAAAATTTATTTTCTTTATTTTCTGGATGTTTCATAATTTTTTGGGATTTTTCGATTTTTTTCGAAACCGGGCTCTGGAAACGTATTTTCACATTTTCAAGCCCTTACATAAACATTTTTTGAAAAATTCTTGCACCAAAATTTATTTTTTATTTTCCGAGATATTTCATAATTTTTTGGGGAGTTTTCAATTTTTTACGAAACCGGGCCCCAAAACGTATTTTCACATTTCGGGCCCCTACATAAACATTTGCTATAAATTAATTTTATTTATATTATAAAAGTTATAGGGACTTAAATGAATTTTGTCATGGTTTTTTAAATCCATTGTAGAAGATAGTGTTTTTAGTTGAATTAAAATTACATGGACTTAAAAAAGTTTTGTCAAGTTTTTTTAATTTTGTTAGTTTATGCCACGTATCGTTATGTCATTGGTTTGACTTTTCGAAATGTATGGTGTTTTTTGGTGGAAGTAAAATTACATGGACTTAAAAAAAGTTTTGTCAATATTTTTTAAAAAAATTTGATAGTCAGTGTCACGTGTCATTCTAATTTTACTTTTAAAATTTTCTATCTTGACATCGAGTGTAATACACTCTCCTGGCTGCGACTGAATAAATAAAAATAAAGTAATACAAAAGTACACTTTTTATAAATTTAAGTACTTCAAAAGTCCACGGAAGCATTTGGCCTGTACTAAATGATGATACTTGCCTAAAATAAAGTAGATACTATTATATACTACATTGTTGAAGAAATATCTTAGAAACATAAAGTACGTAAAGCAATCTCCCGGCTTTCGACGAAGGATGAACAAATGAAAACGAAGTAATTTCACAAATACTGAAAATGCAACACTGCCTTGTGCTAAGAAAGAGGTAACAATAATCACCGAGAAATAGTTTGGTAGCCACAGCCTCCAGAGAAAAAAATCAAGAAGTTTGAGCAGGTTTGGTCACGATAATTTGAGAATTCAAGTAAAATAATAGTAAAAGTTTCAATAAGGCTTAAAAAAATCATTCCAATAAGTTCTTACTTTTTTTCTAAAAAATAGGAAATGAATTCTTCTCAATTTAAATACTTTTTTAGGTTCTTCTGTACATAAAATACTTTTTTTAATATTTGATTCATTGAAATCGCCTTTTTGGTGCTTGATATATTCAATATTTGTAACTTAATGGCTTAATAAGGATTGATAATTTCATGCATGACTAACAAAATATATTCATGTTTCAAACGATGTTATAGGTATTTCACGTTCTTTGTATTGTTAGATAGATGTTTAATTTACTAAAATCAAATAGATCAGATACCAAATAAGCTAATGTTGAATACGTCAGGCACTAAATAGGCGAAAAATGAATATATGAAGCACCAAATAGGCAATTTCAATAGGTGTGACACCAAAAGAGCATTTCATTATAGAATAGAACCCAAAAAGGTATTTAAGTCCTCAATGATCTATCAATTAATCTATCATCTTTTAATGTTTATATTTATCTTTTAAAGAGCAACAACTAAAATTTTAAACGAAAATATATTTTAAGGCCCTTTTGATCATGAACTCTAGGCGACCGCACTCCCCTACCATCCCTTAGAATTGGACTTATAAGTGTGCGGTTGTGGATTCAATTTTCACCATTTATAAAATTAACAAATAATATCCCTTATTTTAAAAAAAAAGAACTAATAGATAAAAATAAACTGATTAAGAGATATAATGCTCCAAAAATGGAATGAACTGACATGTGATCACTACCAACAAAGTTATATCAAACATAGTATGAATAATATTGCTCAAGCACGGTTAACGTGGGATATTCAACACACCCCTTCACGTCCAAATTTATTTAAAGCGTAGAATTATTAATGGGTGATTGAACATCATAATCAAACTCTGATACCATATAAAACAATGACATAACTCACCTAAAAAATATGTTAAAGGGTGGGTGAGTGTTACCTTATACATGTATAAAAATTACGTATTAACTAGTAAACTGAAAGAAATATTTATAATTTAGAAGATTTATAGTTAGAGAGTGCCAAATGCATAATTTGGGCAAATATCTAAATTGAAACAAATTGTTCAAATATCACCGACCAGGGTAAAATTGCTCCATTGGAAGAAATGAAGGTGCAAATAGCAAATCGATAGGTCAGTCACTCCAAAAAAACGTTTGTCATTTGTAGCCTTCATCCAATCAGATTGAAACGCTATATTTCTCATTCTCAATTGAAGATAACACAGTACCACCCCCACTGCATCACTTTGCCAATTAGTTTCGAAGGCAGCCACTCCACGGCGGTGCGCTTGTCTCTCTCTCTCTCATCTTTGGCCGCCATGGCCTCTATTTCTGACTTGTCTCTTTTCCGGCCAGCACCTTCTCTAGTTCCATCGTTTTCCAAACGCAGTTCAAAAAACACTATCCAAAAACAATTCAAACTCCGGTGTTCAATTGCAGAGCAGCCTTCCACTATTTCCCCATCCAATTCCGGAGGGAAATCCATATCCGGCGACGGACATTCTGCCTCAGTAGATTGCGTGATTGTAGGAGGTGGAATTACTGGTCTCTGCATTGCTCAGGCACTCGCCACCAAGCACCGGAATGTTGCTCCCAACGTTATTGTCACCGAGGCCAGAGATCGCCTCGGTGGCAACATCAACACTATTGAAAGGGACGGATATCTCTGGGAAGAGGGGCCTAACAGTTTCCAGCCCTCCGATCCTATGCTAACCATGGCGGTGAGGATCCAATTTCTAATTGATTTTCATGCCTAAGAAATTATTGACAAAATTTGCTCGTAATTGAAGATTTTGGTTGACTTAACGGATCATTGTGTTGTAGGTGGATAGTGGTTTAAAGGATGACCTAGTTTTAGGGGATCCTAATGCACCACGTTTTGTATTGTGGGATGGACAATTGAGGCCAGTTCCTTCTAAGCCAACTGACTTGCCGTTCTTTGATTTGATGAGCATTGGTGGAAAACTCAGAGCTGGTTTTGGTGCACTTGGACTTCGGCCTCCACCTCCAGTTTGTCCGCTTTAACGTTCTTATTATAATTGCTCTCCAATTGAAAATTGTCTTCTGTCTATAACTTTATCCTCTCGTAACCTTACAATTCTTCCGAAAGTGACAGGGACGTGAGGAATCAGTTGAAGAGTTTGTGCGTCGCAACCTTGGAGATGAAGTTTTCGAGCGTTTGATTGAGCCATTTTGTTCAGGTAAATTAAGATATTCGGAGCTTATAGTTTTCTTGTCAGTTTACACAATCTCATATCAAGTTGTGTCATCAGACCCAATAATTCATTCAGTTCAGTTCTTATCAGTATTTATCGGTACTGCATACATATAAAATTACACCGAAATAAGTCCTTATAAGTTCAGTTCAGCATTCTCTGAATAAGTTGAAAAGAACATAGCCTAACAGATCTTCACATGAATTTTGCTGTATTTCCCATGTAAAATCAAACTGATACAACATCCTTGACTTAAATTGATGAATACAATTCAATATAGTCATACTTAGCTCATGTTCCTTTTGGTTGGACCTCTTTAATTATGATATGTAGTGTTATATCTTAACACTAATTCATGAATTTCATTCGTTATCTATGCCATTGTGAATACAAGTCATGATCAAACTTGAAATGATTTACACATGGGGCATTATTGAAGTTTATATTGCATGCTCATTCTCATCCATCTGTATTTGATTCATTTATTTAAGTAGTCCTTTAGCTTGCATTTCTTGAATGGTTCCTTGAGATGTGCTCTTGATCATGTAACATCCATCATGGTGATGGGTTTCTTCGTACTTGCGATATATAAGATGACAAGAGAATGACTAAATGGGTTAGTTGCCTATGCTGCCCAGAATTGTTTAATTGCAATATCTGAATAAGAGTCAGTTGCTTTCCCCTTGATGTATGCTTCTCAAACTTAAAATCTCCCTAGTTGATTTTGTTGCTAAATTCGGAATTTTTTTGTATAATCTGTATATCTTGACAAGGTTTTCCTTAATGGGAGGATGTTATTTTTCATGTGCAGGTGTTTATGCAGGTGATCCTTCAAAACTCAGCATGAAAGCAGCATTCGGAAAAGTTTGGATGCTGGAACAAAATGGAGGCAGTATCATTGGTGGCACTTTCAAAGCAATCCAAGAAAGGAATAAAAATCCCAAGCCTCCTCGAGACCCGTAAATTTATCTCCTTGCTTTGAGAATATCTTACATCTTTTGTTTTTGTTGAGTTTCTTAACTTTAGTTCCCTGCAGGCGTCTACCAAAACCAAAGGGCCAAACAGTAGGGTCTTTTAGGAAGGGACTTACTATGCTTCCAGAGGCAATTGCATCAAGGTATCATTCTACTGGAATTGAATTTCATGAACCTTAGATGGTTAGTTATAATTCTAGACAATGGCTGAAGTAATTCACTGATTACCTGCATTGGTGTTGCAGTTTGGGTAGTAATATCAAGTTATCTTGGAAGCTTCTGGGTATCTCTAAATTGGACAATGGGGAGTACAGTTTAACATATGAAACACCGGATGGATCAGTTAATGTGCACAGCAAGAGTGTCGTACTTACAATTCCATCCCATATTGCCAGCAGTATCTTGAATCCTCTTTCTGTATGTTTTTCTTAGTTATATCCAATTCTTACCTTCCTTTAACTACTTTTACATCAGTGATCAGTCTAAAGCTCAATGGTGCATCATGGTTCTTTTATCATTATTTCTATTTGATTTAATGGGCCTCTTGAATACTGTCGCTTGTGGATATAATACAGTAATGCCTAGGAGAATGTATCCTTCAATATGGTAGCGATTATAGGTTTCCCCTCTGCTTTTTATTTCAACTCTGGGTTTTATTGGAAAACATGGTTTAACGACGATGCTCAGCAGATTCTGATGGTACTCACTAGGGAAATGCAGAATTATTAGCATGCAAAATTTGCAAATGCAGCTAGACATTCGTTGTAGGCGTTACTGATTTTTGTTAGCATTTATACAAATGATTTTAGGTGCTGCATTGCTGCCATCTAGTTTCAGTAGGATAACAGCTTATAGAGTTATAGTTTGTGAGCCCATTGTACCATTGTGTGAGTTGATTTCTAGAGTCTACAAATATTCTAAAGAAAGAATCCACAAGAACCTGGTTTTGTGATGTTTACAATCAACATTTAATTTGAAAAATTATGTAGTCACCTATTGAAGAGAACCTCTGACCTTCTTTGGCTCAATTATCTATGAAACTGCCAAGCATTATCGTTTATCACTCATTTATTTCGTTTAGGGGTTGAATGGTTGTCTTATTATCAATCATTTCTTTATTCTCTTGTGAGAAATTTACGAATGTAAAATTATATTTTCCGTTCTGGTTGCAGACAACTGCTGCTGAAGCACTAGCAAAATTTTATTACCCACCAGTAGCTGCTGTGTCTATTTCATACCCAAAAGATGCAATTCGGACAGAATGTTTAATAGATGGTGAGCTTAAGGGATTCGGTCAGTTGCATCCCCGTAGTCAAGGAGTTGAAACTTTAGGTGCGTTTCTTGTAGCATAATTATTATTTACCATCAATGTGGTTTCGTCTTGAACATCAACCTGTACCTAAAGACCTCCATATGGAACAAAAGGGCACCAAACTTAGCTCTTCTTTTGTTGATATCTCAGGAACTATATACAGCTCGTCGCTTTTCCCCAATCGAGCACCAGATGGGAGAATTTTGCTCTTGAACTACATTGGGGGTGCTACCAATCCTGGAATATTGGCCAAGGTAAAGTAACTTGCCTTGTCTATTTTAATTTTGGATGCTTCAGTTGGACATCAGAGCTTTATGTAATCATGTTGTCAAAATGTAGTAGATATAGTTCCCCATGGGTATTGTCTGAGCTCTGTTGCTGAAACTCTATTTATCTTTTAATTTTCACATTTCTTTTTTCCTGTAAACAGAAAGAGAGCGAACTTGTTGAAGCAGTTGACCGTGATCTGCGTAAGATGCTCATAAAACCCAATGCAAAGGATCCACTTACACTTGGCGTAACAGTATGGCCTCAAGCCATCCCACAGTTTCTGGTTGGTCATTTCGATATCCTAGATACAGCAAAAAATGCTCTGAGAGAACAAGGCTTGGAAGGGCTGTTTTTAGGGGGGAACTATGTATATGGCGTAGCTTTGGGAAAATGTGTGGAAGGAGCTTACGAAACTGCATCCAGTGTTACCAGTTTCCTTTCCCAGTATGCTTATAAATAGCATCTGATGAGATTTAAGCAACGGTTCCATGATGCAGCGGCTAAGTACTGTGAGTTTATTCAGTAGTGGGTTTAAATGTAGCTTTAGGTCTGTTGTATTTGTGATAGTAGCTTTCCATGTTTTTCAGTAAGGATGATTTTTTCTCTGTTTGTTATGCCTTCGTGTTCATTTATTAGGCAAAACAAGGTTGATCTGCATACAAAATATGTTGGCAGTTGAATAAGCTTAATGATAAGCAACATCTAAAATCTCTAGCTGTAGCCGTCAGTAAAATGCCCTAAGAATTATGAGTAGTTAATGGTTACAGCCTGTTTTGTTGTGTAGGACAGGGCTTGGCCTCTGATATTCTGTGCCAATGATATAAAATCTCAGGCAAAATACAATCTACAGGGTACCGAGGGATGGAATTGGGAGACACAAAATGGATGGTAGTTAGCCTCCCTTTTTTTTTCAAGTGAATGGAGCTGAAGTGAATACAATTTTACAGCTAAACTAAAATCTTTATAAATTAATAATCGATAAATTAATAATCTCGATATTAATAATTTGTTCAGTCTCAACTTGGGACCGGTATAAAATTGGACCCCAATCGATAGAATAATAAGATGATAACCTTTTTGAAATTACAGTGCATATAAATTAATTCCAACAAAATTATAAATTAATAATTACTAAAAGATTTCAAATTATAAGATTATTAAGTAAAATATCAATCTACAGTCACTTATTTTTTTATTGAACTTTAAATCTATATCTCCTCATTGAACTTAAGAGTTGGGGCATTGTCTTCTTGTATTGTAATAAAAAGTTTGATATTGTTCCTTGACTAACTTTCAAATCGAAAGTTTTGTCAACCCACTATACCAAATCTTGTTGAATGCATCCTTGGTGATCTCTCTTATATTCGCATAACAATTTTCGTTATTGATTGGTCATGGTTTATTTTTGAACACCTTTTAGTTTAGGAGGCATAGTTGTTGTGATTTTAAAAAATTTCAATGGACATTTTATAGTAATCGATTTCTAACCATGTTTGATGTACATGGAGAAGAAATGTGCTGAAACTTGTTTTTGTAATTTATTTTTTGGTACCATGAACTAACTTTTTTATTTATTAAAAAATAATGAACTTGACAAATTCAATTAATTTGTGAATGTAAATTAGACTTGAAAATTTAAAGGTCATACTTAAAACCTTTATAATTAAAAAATTATTAATTTATCGATATAATAATATCTCGCTAAATTAATAAAATATCTCGATCCCAACATTATTAATTTGTAGAGATTTTACTGGAGGTGAACTAAATAAAACTAAATTTGAGTTCAATTGAAAAAAGCCTTACAATAGTTATAAATACTGAAACAGCCCCCTTTTATATGAAATTAGGAATTGTTGGGGCAGATTTCTTCATGATCTTACCTACACTATTTCTCCCTGAGTTTCTATTGAAATCTGAAGATGATGTGTGATATATCAATCAACAAGGATGCCAAAGAATCAAATTTTTTGTTAGTTATGAATCTTTATTTGATTGTGATATTGTGAATTCTTATTTCTAATTGAATCGGAATAATTTATGGTTAATAAGAAAATCTCTTCAATAGGCTAGAAGTACTTCTTTAAAATAAATTATATAGATCTTGTCAAACCATATTAAATATTCGATGATATATTACATGCCTTACTTTTTTTTTTTTCATCTGATTCATCAGAGTTCTGCTCCAACTACATCTAAATTCGATCTGGGTCGTGCATTTAACTGTGATAGGTGAGTCTCCCAATAAAGTTTTTTTGCATTCACTAGGACTCGAACTTGAGACCTTGCTTAAGCGATATCAAATCGCTTACTATTTAGACTAACCCTTATTAGTATATTACATGCCTTACAACCAACGACATTATGATAAGCATGGTTCAAAAACTGAATCAAACCGAAAACCATTAATAGGAAAAATATAAATCAACAATCAAATCGAAATGATTTGATTCAGTTTTTAGGATTTTTTTCGATTTCCTTTTTTTTATTTATAAAATGAAAAATTGAACCGAACAAATAAAAACTGAAAATTTCAAATTTAATAAATCAAAACCGAACCAAATATTCAGTTTTTGATTTGGTTCGGTTTTTGTTGCTCTGACCCTAATATTATCTAACCAAATTCAAATCTCTCTCTCAATAGTTGCTCAAAAATTTCTGTTCTTGCAGATTATTCCCCCAACTAATGAAAAGATATTGGCGGAACTGCAACATCAGCTACAAAGTTATTCTTCCCCCATGGAAATTAGTTGAGTAAAAAAGTAGCCAATTAAACAAATGCAGAAAATCATTAACACAAATCAAAACAGATATTCTACTACATAAGCTGCCGGATACGCGAGGTTCTCTAGAATGCGAGGCAAATGATGGAGAAATGGACTTGTAACTCTAGACAAATAGGCCCTAGGATCCAATTATTCAAAGCTAAGGCTAAGACTAGGTAAAAGGAGACTACGCAGGCGGCGATTGAACAAATTCTTTCTTTAGGCAGTTGCCATTATTAGAGAAAAAGAGGTCCATAAAGCAAGCCTAAACATGGGACTTGGGCCCCTCAACACACCCTCTAATTAGACAGACAATATTACGTGGAAACATCAAAAGGCCGACCTCAATCAAAGATCTCAATCCAAGATTTGATAGATTATCAACAAACAAACGTACAACTTTCAACCAAATTAAATGATTTATATTTGGGAGAGCACTATGAGTGCTCTTTGAATAAATACTAAATTGTTGGGTTGAAAGTGGGATTTATTGAAGCGGGGAATGTATTCTTCATTTCTATCTCTATCTCCATTAAAGTTTTGGTAAAAAAAATTTTCCCATCGCCATCCCCATTAAGGATTCGTGGAAAAAAAATTTCCGTTTTCAATCGGGGATTCTCCATTCCCCATCGGGGAATCCCTAATTTCCCCGTTAATAAAAAAATATGCTAATTTTTTTGCCAAAGTAATATAAACTAAAATTACTTCATATTAATACGGCGAAAAATTGATACAAATTATATAATTAGTTAAAAAAATTAAATAATACTAAAAATAATATAATATAATTAAAATTGTAAAATCAATTGGATGGTTAATAAAATGGTGTTGAAAATTAGTTTTCAAAGTATTGTTACTTTTTAATATTAATATATAGAAATTAATAATCGTAAATATCATATTATTATATTTTATGATCTACTTTTAAGCTCGAGCAAGAATTTTTATAAGATTATTGATAGTACTGATAAAAAAAATTTAAAATTACTTTTTCTTATTGAATTTGGGGATTTATCGGGTATGGGGATGTAGTCCCTATTTCCATCCCATTAAGGATTCAGAGATTAAAAAATCTCCATCCCCACCCCATGTGGATTCTTATTAGGGATTTCTCATCCCTATCAGGACGAATCCCCATCAAATTCGAGAAATTCCCTCCCCACTTTCGACCCTTGTAAATTTAGAACCCCTAATTTGTTCACAATATTAATTAAATCCAACATAATTTCTACATATCACTTTACTCCTCTGTTTGGGCATTTCGGATCAAACAAGAACAAAATAACACTAAAAAAATTTCGTCACCTTAACATAATATTTCATGTGTGGCAAAATACTTTGAATCAATTAACACAAGTTGAAAGATATCATGCTTGCTAAATTCCGTTAATTCTTTAGTTGTTTTTACTATTTTGATGCTAAGGCAGAAATGGCCTTAGACTGATTTGATCGGAGGTCCAGCGAGGTCATTTCAATGCCTAAATATGATATCGATACATAGGAGAATAAATGAGCATGAAAATGAGAGGAAGAGAGTCTGTCACCTCATGTTGAGTGTGTGCTGTTACTTTATAAAAGACGCAATAATGAGTGTTATAATCGTTTAATGACGTGGCGTCATGTGAATGAAGACTGACGTGTGGCCTTTAGTGAACGGATTGAATGAGTTTATCTAAAACAGTGGGCTTGAGGGGCCATTATATCAAAATGGAACCGAATTAAAGAAAGAAAGTAACAAAAACTAAGAATGGGTCAAAAAAAAATTAAAGAAAGGAGGAGGGTGAAAATGGAAAGAAAGACGAAAAAGTCATAGAAGGAAGGGAAAAGTCGTACGAAAGGGAAAGGAAGCAAAGACAATGGTAGGGGTGGTGGGGGACATTTACTTTACTTTTTCAATTTTGTGTGGTAGTGCTTAAAATGCAAATAATTACAACCAAAACTCTAAATTCAGTTAAGCAATAGTCGTATCTTTAGGTCCAAGTAAAGATTTGTTGTTCCCCCCTTCACGTTAAAGTAAACATGGAGCATAAATTCGACATTGACATTGGCATATTTCCCCTTTTACACTTGGAGCTTACACGTGAGGCTCATATTTTTATCAATTTCATTTATTTATAAATCTAAAATTGAAACAATTGGTGCTTTGTGTCTTATAGTCCTTTTCCTTGTGTTCCTAAATTCATTTGATTGCATGTCTCCATTATAGTGTCTCAGGGTTTACAGTTCTCGATCTTTCAGGTTCATTAAGACTCCTTATTTCATTATTGCTTGTCACTACTTCCTCATTTCTTTTGTCTACAGCTTACTGTGTAGTTTATAATAGAAATTCATGTTTTCCCTAATCACAAACGATATGCTTTATATTATGTTTATAGTAAAGTGCGATTAAATAAAATATTAAACATTTATTTTATAAAATAAATTAAATAAAATTAACTTTATGTCAATATTATATAAAGTTTATACCATTATATCAAGTTTATACTAGATGTCATTAAATAAAAATATTAATAAAAAAATAATTATGTCAGTATTATATTAAGTTTATATTAGGTGCGATTAAACAGAACATGAAACTTTGAAGCAAAACACGAAATGTGTTATTAAATGTGAAGGAAAGTACTAAATTAAAATCATGTCTCATGTTTTGGGTAAAAAGTTGTGGGGTGATGTTTTGCTTAAAATTCTCTATTGGCACCAGCCTATTTATGTGTTTTTCTCAACATTCTTTTACAAGGAAATCAATTCATTTAAAATCATTTCACATAAATTTTTTTAAAAATTTATATAAAATAATTTAAAATGAATTAAATTTATTAAAAAAATATTTTCAAACACACCTATAATAAATAATCAACAATTGACTTAGTAAGTTGAAGTAAAAAAAAGAATAAAAAAAAGGAAACATTAATGTGAAATAGCAGGACAATAAAACAAATGGTGGTGATATTGTTGCATATTAAATCATCAAAATGTTGAATAGTAGCATAGTTAGACATGTCTATGGATACATAGAATGTGAGAAAACTAATTAAAATTGATAATAAAGAAAGGTATTATGCATATAACTGTACCCAATGTGCCTCATGCGCGCCACGATAATCCAATTCATTGAACATCCATCTTAATTAGTAGTATGATGTAATTACTTGATTGTTCCTGCAACAGAGAAAGGGTCCTCATACCAATGCTATTTTGTCCTAATTCCACACCCCATTACTTGTCCACATTCATCTCTTCTATCCAACTTCAATTTATTAGTCAACATATCTACTCAAATTATTTTTCAATTACCGGACCTTGTTTTTGTGGGTAACCTAGATATAAAAAGGGATATTGTAAAAAATATACGTACTTCATTAAAATATTTATAAAATTTATTATTAAATTAAATTAGTTATATATATATATATATAAATATAAATAATTTATAAATTATAAAAATGGGAAACCATATTTATATGAATATGGTTTGGTATTTATTCGAAAAATATCTAGTATTCGTCTAGTAGTTATCTAGTAAATATTATTATGAAATTGACATATATTATATATATGTTAGGTGTCATTAGATCCATAAAAAATTGTCGAAATAAAGACATACTAGACGAATAATTAGATATCTAACAATGATCTATTAGATAAATACTAGATGTCATATGCTATGTAAATATTATTTTTAAAGTTATGATTTGCTAGATAACTACTAGACGATTACTAAACGATTATTAGATATCTACCAGATAAATACTACATTGTATTTATGTAGATATTTTCTCCAATTTTTGTAAACTTATAAATTATTTCTGGCATCACCGAATTATTTTAGTTTTTTCTGGTATTTTTGTAAAAACCCCTTATAAAAAGGCCAAATGCTATCCCCTCTAAATTTTTAAAATGACCATGTAGCTTTCTCAATTATTAAAAAGTGCACCACTTTACTCCTAAATATCACGTGTCAGCTTTTGATTGGTTTGACTTTTCATATAAGTCATTTTTAAGATTTTCGCAATCAAAAGTTATGTGGTGTAGTTTTTAAAGAGAGAACTATAAAATTACTTTAAAAATCTAAAAAAATATTAAAAATTAAAGGATAAATTAAGGTAATTAATGATGCATTAAGCTTTACAAAAACGAAGGATGCCTAGATTTAGAATTTTAAATGTTGTGGGGGGAGAGTTTATAAACTGCGGAATGAGACAAAGTATAAAAGAGCCAAAACATTTAGGATTAAGGTTTTTTTTTATTAGAGATTAAGTTGAATTGCCTATAAAAGAATGAAGTGAAATATTTTACTACTATCCTGTATAGAAATAATAGTCTTTTTAATTAATTTACACCTTTTAAAATATAAATTAATTGATATTTTTAATTTATTTATTTATTCTTTAATTAATATTTTATTTTATTTTCAAATTTTTTTATTAATAGTCATAATAAAAAAAATATATTTTTAACTCCTAGGATAGGATTAGAAGAATGGGATAAACAAATATCTAAAACATAGAAAATAATAATTAAAAAAAATGTGAAAAAAGATGTAAAACTACACTATATCTAAACGGAGGGAGTAACATTATGGTCATAATTAAGTAGCAACTAATATTACAAAGAACCAATGTAATTAGCACACATGAAACAGAAGATAATATTATTAAAATCATGACAGTATAATAGCCAGCTTCTACATGACACGTGTAGATGTCGGGCCAAAGAGCTACAAGAAAGAAAAAGGTAGGGCCCTCTTAAATATCGATACACCAAATAACTTCCAAACTAAACTCATCTATTTATAAGCACCAGAGCTTCATTAACATGGCGGCTAAGCTAGCTAAATAATTCCATTCTCATTAAAAAATGGGGAGATTTGGGTCACCCTCTTCACTTGAAAGCAGCTGTAACTATCACCAAACCAGGGATCACAGCACTGATCTTAGGCTCGGACTCAGCATCTCAATCTCCGATTCCTCTATGCCATGGTATGTAAAACGCCACCGTTTAACTCTATTAGTATGGCTTTTGGTTAGGAGAATAAAATAGGAAAAAAATGAATGAAAAAAGGTTAAAAACAGTAAAGTTTTAGTCTAGAATCTGTCATCGGATGGAATAGCTAATACAAATTTTATGAAATAGCTCTTTCTTGAGATTTGGAGTAGTTAGGAATATCTATTTTATCTGATGGCGAATTCTAGGTGAAAACTCCTCCATTTTTTACTCATTTTTATTCATTTTTCTTCTATTCCACGGAATAACGAGCCCTACATGTTCAACTCGTAAAAGACTTATTTTGGGTGTTTAATTTTATTAGTGAGACATTACTGAAGAAGGGTGTGGCAGGAGAAGAAGAAAATGAGTGCAATAGTGCTACTTTCTTTGTGAAAGTATACATGGAAGGAATCCCAATTGGAAGAAAACTTGACCTACTAGCCCATCATGGTTATCATGATTTAATTACAACTCTTGACCATATGTTCTGCACTAATATTATCTGTTAAGTAACTTTCTTAATTTCTCCTTTAATTGTTCCTGAGTATTTTTTTTAACATGATAAAGTTTAAAAGCAGGGGCTGAAATGGATGGGGAACAGACAGAACAATGTCATGTGTTGACATATGAAGACAAAGAAGGAGATTGGTTGATGGTTGGGGATGTTCCTTGGGAGTAAGTGTTCATATTAATATTAATATTAGTTAGTTTATGAATTTGATTAGTAGGTCATTATTTAATTTGGTTGTTTTTAAATAGGATGTTTTTATGTTCTGTGAAGAGATTGAAGATCACAAGAGTAGAGATTTGAGCAATTAATCTCTTTGCTTAATGAATTTGAGGGAGGATTTGTAGCAACCAAACTTTAATGTTCGAAAATGATAGTTGTACATTGCCGATTTACTACGACAAGTATGATAGAAAATTTTGCCTCTTCGTTGTAAATTTACTACATATATATTTATTTAATGCTTTTATGAACAATTTCACAATTTGATTTAAATTTCGCCATTTTATGACCATGATATATTAGTAACTCTAAAATGACAAAATAAAATGAATTCACAAAAATTTGATCAAAAACGAAATTTATACGATTACTTTATTTTTAACAAAACCATCACTTTACTTATTTTCATCGTCGGATGAGTGATATAAAGTTTGATTTAATGGTTGAAATGACTACAATAATAAAAATTTGGTAAACAAAACAAAGCAAATGTAGAAAGCACGTAAAAACAATTGAGATTTGAGCAATTAATCTCTTTGCTTAATGAACTTGGGGAGGATTTGTAGCGGCCAAACTTTAATGTTCTAAAATCATACTTGTACATTGCCACTTTACTACAACACGTATGATAGAAAGTTTTGTCTCTTCTTCGCTGTAAATATATATTTGTTAATAATAATTTCAAAAATTCAGTTAAATGTAACAACTCTAAAATGATAATATTAACAAATGAGGTTACTGTTGGCAGAGGAGTTGCATATTTGATGAAAAGCCACATTCTGAAATGAATGCACGAAAATTTGATTGAAAACGAAATTTATGTAATCATCTTATTTTTAATAAAACCATCACTTTATTGGAGTTAAGAAAATTAAATTTTACCAAATAAAAGTGTTAGGCGTAATATTTTGTCACAAATTAAAAGAAGAGATAACTTATTTGATTAATAATCTCCCTTATTTCATTCGATTTTCCAAAGAGTTTGAGAGAGAGAGAGAGTATTCAGAAAATAATTTTAGATTGAACAAACTAATGTAAAATAGCCCTAACCTAATTAATTAAGTTGATGAAAAAGAATTCAAAATCGTCCTTTAATTGTTTTATTGAAAGCAATAATTAACAAAGCCTTGATGTTTGTAAAATGTAAATGCTTTAGGACAAAGCAAGCAGAATTTAAGTAAGATGCAGTTGGTGTCTGCAAAATTTGATGATAATGTCTGTTGTAGCAATTGATTATGAGTGTGGCATTGGCTTCTTTTTTGTTGGGGGAAATTACAAAAGGTGAAATTTGTGTAAAAATTGTGTCGACAAATTTGTTTTGAAGATTGAATGAGCATAAAAAGTCGTTTTGAAATGTAGGTGTTGTTTCCTAGAGATTTCTTGCCATTTCTAATTTCTATGCCAACTTTAGCTATTCATCTTTTTCCAAAGCATATATTGTTGTCTCTTTCGCAACTTAACCATCAATCATTCGTTTTTATTCTCTTTTCTTCTTCTTATCCTTTATTCCTGTACTTATTAATGAAACTAATATAATAGGATTTTGTTCAAATAAGGGCGCCTTTGGCCACACTATCAGTTATTATTGTTTGATGTTATTGTTAACTAGGTTGCACGGATATGTTTTGAGTGTTCGATACGGCACGGACACGGACATGTAGACACTGTAATTTGAAAAAATTATGCATTTGGACACGGCTGGGACACGACAACTAAAATAAATTATCAAACATAAATATTTAAATATAATAAAATTCATATCATCTATAGTCATTTGATCACTTACAAAACAATAAAAAAATTAATCAAAAATAATTTCTTGTTACTTTATTGCACATGCCAATAACTTTACTAGCTATGTGCAACAAATGTGCTTTGACCTCTAGTGCACGACTCTTACTTTTCTTGCCTACATTGTTGCATTTAAATGTCGTATTACTCACCCCTACTAAGTTTTTCAATTTTTATCACATATTTTTACAAAAAAAAAAATTCATTAACTTCTATGTGGAGTGTCCGAGGTGTGCCCGCGGAGTGTGTAAGGTGTGCCCGCGGAGTGTCCGAGATGTGTCCGAGGTGTGTCCATCCTACGTGGAGTGTCCGTTTGAAATTTGATATGTCGGACACGTGTCCAATGAGTATCCGAAGAGTGTCGATATTCGATATATGTCCGACACAAAAACACGCTAAATTTAGGAGTGCCCATACTTGATAGGTTGTTAATTCTTTCTTATTATACGAGTAGTTGTTTATTATTGCTATTACTTATTGTTCCTGAACTATTATGTATCGTTGTATATTGAATATGAAATGATACATATGAATATAATTTTAATTATTTAATAAAATTAAAAGTTAAGTATAAATAATATAATAAGGTACGGGGGGATGATTATAGAATATAAGAGAAATTTTTACCGAAATCGTGTCTATTAATCATACTAGAGGATCAATTTAACAAAATTTAAAATCTGAAATAACATGAACATGAAAATAACACATGTTCAAATGACCCGCAGCCTAAATGACCCGTCAAAGTCTGATTTTAATGAGTCAGATTTAGACAAAAATATTTTAATATAGACCCGTTCAGACTCGAGCCCATAAAAGCTGAAACATATAATGAGTTGAATTTAGTTTTTATATAAAAATTTAAGCCTGATCCAACCAACTTTTATATATTAATTATATATGTTATATGACGTTTAAACCAAATGCAAGTATAAGATTGGACATTTATAATCATCAATTGGACTTTGGTTGCAGGCCTCCAACTCAATTATATATGTATGAGAAACCTAAATGTCTACTAAAATCAGAATATATGTGTTAAATCAAGTTATATCTTCTTCTTTAATAGCTTACGAGCATGTTATATATTATTAATAATATATCAATCATTAAAATTATAAATATTATTTCTCTGATAGTGCGGGGCTTGGGAATGGAGTTCTCTGTTCAAGTCCGGCTCAACTCGAACTTGCATATTATTAATATGGACTGAGTTGGGCATGGACCGAGTCATATGTTTATCGGCCCGAACTCAAACCAGCCCGCCCATTGAATACCTTTGAGAACAACAGAATCCTAAGGAAAATAAAAAGATTTGTAGTAGTTGGAAAGAGTAAAAGGCATAATATAAAATATATTGTATCTAATATCTCTGTTGAAAAGCTCTAAACTGTAGTTTGTTCCCAACAAGAGCTGATTCATTTGCAAACAGTAAATGCAGTTGTTTATGAATCACAGCCAAACACTTTTATGTACCAGAAACAGATAAGAGAATAACAAATTTGGGCAATTATCTTTAATAATTTTACCACACAGTTGATAACGCAAATTAAACATAATTCTCAAGTTTTTTCCCCAAATGAGTAGAATTATTTAGTGTTATCCGGACCGAGTATCATATTGGTGAAGCTAATGGAATGCGGTATTATTGGTATAATTAGTGGTTTACCGATTTTTATTTTTAAACAAATATGTATTATTTAAGACTTCCAGCTGCTATTGCAACGCTTTTAGGCCTGTTATAATGCTTTTTTTGTGTTGTCAGACAGGTTTTTGAATGTTTCTGCATGTTTTCAGTTGCTATTGCAACGACTTTTGGTCTTTTGCAACGCTTTCTGAGTTTTTGTGACATTTTTTAGGCCTATTGCAATAATTTCTATGTATCGTCGTAACATTTTTGAAAAAACTAGTTTTAATTGAACCGTACCGTAGCCATATCCGATTTACAGTAAAATTGGTCAAATCAGATGGTACGGTATGGTTTTGATAACACTGGAATTATTAATTAGACTGTTAAGAATTTAAGATGAAATCTCGCAATTGCAAATTGCAATGTACTGCATTTAAACTCAGAGACTGTAGTATAATCAGTTTATGGGCCGTGCGCTTTGTTGGTTTGCAGAGGACTAGCCCTAACGGATATCCTCTTGTCTCGATCCATTCTCTTGAAAATGCTACCGGCCCAATTTTAATAGGATTAGCCAGAAAGTCTATAGCTAAATAAGAGTGAACACACACAAATTTTATAAAAAAGAAATATTCTTTTAACAAAATGAAAGGTCTTCCAACAAATCAAAAGGTTTTCAAAGAGCAATAATATTAAAATATCAAGTTCTCAATACAAATTAAAGTTATATAAAATTTTGAATTTGTTTAACAAAATAAAAGAGAATTACTAAAAACACTTCACCTAATCATATTTGTTTAATAAGAGCATCAGCAAAATATGGGAAGTAAAATAACTTCAAACCAGTCATTTTCCATGTCATGATGCTCGTGAACACCTCCTTAAAATATACATTAGACGGCCAAATAATTAGTAAGAAGGAACCAGCAAGTCTTCTTCATCCTTTAAAAAAAATTCTTTCATGAAATTATTGTCTCTTCCTTCTGACCCTTTCCTTCAAAAGCAATCTCAATGCACGTCCAATTTAAGCATAACCATTTCATAATAGATAAATTATTCAAAGTAGGGTATCATTTGATGTTGAAAAAACTAAATTTAAATTTTATTATGTGTATCGATAAGACGCAAAATAGTATACATGACGAAACATATATATGGGGTCGCTTTATACATCAAAGTGGACCATGTTTTGTGTAAATTTCTTGTCCCAACATATTCTTATTTTAAATCAGTTAAGGAGAGTTGAAGTTAGACAAACTACAAAGTTCCATAACTTTGAAATAAAACAAAGCATATGACAGCAATGATGACCAAGAATATATATTCTACAGCCCAATTATTATTAACCTATACTTAATGAGTAAACACAAATTGCAAATAAATTTAATCAGCTAAAAGGCTTCTGATTTTGACAATCCAAGTTAGGTCCAGTAGTAACATTAAACAAATTGGCATATCTCTGGAAATATCCAATCCGGTCATTGACACGAGCATCATTAGGAATTCCGCATTCGAGACCTCCATTGATAATGTTGGTTAACAAGCCAAAGCCAGCGGTTCGATTTGCTGCTAAATCAGCTTTTGTGGGGACGTATTTTCCAGTTATTACATCGTGGCAAGAAGGCTTTGGCTTCTGCTCTGTCATCCAAAACCAAAGAGCTGTTTTGAATGCTATTGCTGAATTATTTGCTACTATTTCTGGATTCCGTAAACCATCGAACCCCAATGCCTTTCCTGCTGGCCCATAGTTGTAATTCCTGCATACCACCAGTCACCATTATTATAGACAATGAACGTAATGCATGCAAACTACTTGATTAGCACAGGAAAACTCCTACAACTAAGGCACTGTTGTCTTAAATTTTTCATGCTTATTTCATAGTTAATTTATAAACACGTAAAGTTGAACCGAACTAAATTGATTTAAATTATTGAGAAAATATTTAACTTTTCCATATTTGTTTTGTTTCGGAAATCGAAACTCACTTAAACCGAAAAGAGACATTTCTCAACCGTACTTGTAATATTAATAATAATTGAAAACTTGAATCCTCATGTAGAAAAAAATTCGGTCAATTTAATTTCTCAGTACCACTCTTCAAACTATTTTTTTTTTCAATTAGCATTATCAAACAATAATTTGAAATTTTTTTTTGTAGAATTTCATATTGTATCCGAATCCCGTTACTATTAATTATTGGGCTACTCTTATATTTTTATAAAATGATAAAATTATATGAATACATTCTTAATTATAATATTATAATATTTTTGTTATTTACATATTTCCGTCACAAACAATTTCGAAACTTCTATTTTTTGGTGACGGTAAATGGTTATGTAGTAACATGCAAGGATGAAAAAGAATACTGACCAAGAAAGTTGAATGGGACCTCTTCCTTTGTAGGATTTACCAGGGAAACAAGGCCATTGAGTGTTGTTTGGGTCACAATAATTGGTTTGAGGACTAACTTCTTCTTTGAAGCACAAACCCCAAGCAAATGGTCCATCTGGAGCCGTAGCCCACCCCCCTGTTGTTTCGTGCGATATCTGTGCGAGAAATGCTGCTATTTCTCGTTTCGTCGTATCTAAACAACCGCTTGTCCCAAATTTTGGGAAATGTTTCGCTGCTTCAATGAATGATTCATATGTGTAGAAGTTCTTCGCAGGGCACGCGGCGTCGTCTTTGTGTAGAAATATTGAGTTAAATAGATTAGGACTGATAAGAGAAGATACAGACGATATCGTTAACCTCCTGCCTTCTGCAAATGAAAGAAAAAACAAGAACGAGATTATTAAGGAAAGAGATGAAGTTGCCATTTTAGTTAGCTTGAATTTGATGTATATGCTGAATATATATATATATATATATATATATATATATAAGTGAAGTTTGAGGTCAATTTTGATTTGTTATGATCCAATTAATTAATTTCAACTAGCTGGTTTCGTTGACCGGTCAAAATTAATGGAGAGAAGATGGATGAGGAGACTTGACTTGGTCGGCCTTGATCAACCTTTCAATTTAATCAAAGTGGAAATGTCGACACACACCACAATATTGCTTCCAGAGCCTTTTAAGGCACAATAATCTGTGTCTTGATTGTGGTTGTTTTATGCATTATATATTGTATTTTACTCTGTTTTTGTGAGTAATACTAATATTAGAAAATTTATCCATTTATAGAAAAAAATCTATTTAGAGAGATGACTGACATTAAATTAAATCATGTGGGTCTCTAATTACAATGTTCCTCTCCATTTTTTTTAAAATTAATGGGATTTTGAAGAGATTGGGTATTGAACATAGGACCTCCTATCATTTTTATAGAGTGGTGTATCAATTGAATTACACCTAATTGGTGTTCAATTTTAGTTCTTTTAAATTAATGTATTAGTAATTGAAAAGGTTGTACCATGTATGCATGATAATGAAAATATCTTTCTTTTGTGAGTTTGTCTGTTACAAAGATAAAAATTACTTTGTCATAGATTAATTTACTTCTCAAAAATTGAATGGTGAAGAACAATAAAATAGCATTTACTTACTTAAAAAATAAAATAATCATAAAATTTAAATGCATCCGAATATATATATATATATATATATATATATATATATATATATATATATATATATATATATATTTCTTAAATTAAGGGAGACGTTAATGTTTTCTTGATAAACATGAACTGTATTATTCTTTTCTTAAAGGAGAGTTCTCTTCTTAAACTAAATATTTAATATGGATTAAATAATTAGCTATGAGTTTGGCTCAGAAGAGAAATATACGGATCAGCAAACACTCTAGTGAAGTTTTAGGGCCGGCTTGGAATTACTTTTTAAGTTTGTTTTTTCGAAAAATTACATTTTAAAGGTTTTTCAAGCTATTATCCCGAACAACAATAATAATAACATTATCCCAATGCCGTCAAGGCTCCCGCATAAGTGGGGTAAAGGGGGTCGGGTGTACGCAACCTTACCTCTATAATTACAAAGAGATTGTTTTCAATTGATCCTAAAGTGGAGTTGCAACAGTATCCGTGACTTCACAATTTGCAAGATATTGTCCCAAAAAGTTCTGAAAATCAATAACAAACAGTTCCTAACCAGTTAGTATTAAAAGTCAAAAAATTTTATCCGATATCAAATATGTTGTGTTCTATTAAAATTTTATAAGTGAAATTTTATGTGAAAACAGCTCTGAAAATAATTTCAAATAAACCATTAATATAATAGTTAAGAATTTAAAGTTAAATTATCTCTAAAAATCACAAATTCAAACTCCCCGTTGCACAAGTTCTTTTAGAAAAGAACTCGGGAAGAAGTGAGTGGAGTTTCCTAAGCAATGCTTTCAAAATATATTATCCACAAAATTAGTGGTGTATATTTTACAAACATTTATTGAAAAATGTTTAGTTATAATTGGACCCAGTCCCCCATTAAAGCATATTATATATACTTTCAGTTTCCATAAAACTAAGACATTTTGCCATTAATTGCAGATGAGAAATCCCCTAAATGGATTCAATCATTTACGGTCCTCGATATCGAAGACCGCAATTTGCAAGACAAAAACGGGTTAGAGGAGCTAATCTAGTTGCCAGCTTAGTTACTCTATTGTTTAAGTTGGAAAAGATGCCTCTGAGAAAATGAGAATGGAATAGAGAATAAAATAGCTAGTTACCTCAAAACTGTTTAATAAAACCTTTATATAGTAGAAGTCGATAATGACGTTACATAACTGTCTGTATCAAGTGTCATGGGTCGATCTGTTCAATACCCGCTTTCTAGTGAGCTTTGTAGATATTAGTTGGGACTGGTAGGTTTTATACGCCTTGTGTAATGTTGGCATGTAGCAAACAGGACCGGCTATTAGGAGGAGTAGGGTGGGCGACCGCTCAGAGCCTCGAGTCTTTGAGGCCTCAAATTTTAATTTCGGTATAGTATGAGTATAAAAATATGTAATATATAAAACAGAGTGAGAAAAAATGATTATATTAAGCTTTATCCCAGCGGAGAAGCGGTGCGCCCATTCTCCGTAGCTCCAGCGTTAAAACCTTGGGTTGTCCTTTTATTTGTTTTCTCTGCTCTTCTTCTTAATATTTTTTTCTTCCTTTGTTTTTCATCTCTATAATTTTTTTAAAAATTTTCACCTCTCATTTTTTCTTTTTTCACCTCTCTTTTTCTAAAAAAACAATATTTTTAATTTTTTTTAATTATTTTCTCATTATTTCTAAATATTTCTCTGCTTTTCCCTTTACTGTTTTTTCTTCTTATTCAGCTCTTTATCCTTTTAATTTTTCACCTCTCATTTTTCCTTTTTTTTATTTCTCGTTTTCTAAAAGACAACGTTTTTATTTTTTAATCCTTTATAATTATTACAATCGATTTATTTATTGTATATTTTTCAAAATAATATTACTTCTTAAACCTCTCGAATGCTAAAATTAAACAAGAGCTTTAATTATTTATTATTTTATTATTAGTTGATAAAAATTTAACAATAACTCTTTAAGTAAGTTTTTTTTCAATTTTAGTTTAAGTATATATAAGTTGCTTGATTTGCAAGATATACTAGTTTTTTTCACAAGTAAGCAATATGGTATTTAATATTTTATTTCACTTTATTAGCCGTAATGTAAAAGTTAGCGTTACATATTAAATATAAAAATTTGATAAATATTTTTATATTTAAAAAGTAACAATATTAGTTTAATTGTTTTAAAATATGTTTCATTGAGTTTTATTGTCATATCTTAATTAAAGTCATTTTATAAAACAAATGTAATAGTTATTGTATTTTAATATCTATCAAAATATAAATTGATCAATAAATTTATTGATCAATTTAGGATCGGTTTGAATTTAATGTAAATATTTGATTGAAAATTGCTTAAAAATATAATCAAATAAATAAAATTTTCAAAATGATAAAATTGTAACCCTAAAAATATATATACATTAAAATTTAAGGATTTTATTATTGTTTATTAGTGAAATATTAAATTTGAATTAAGTTTTGTCAACATACTTTTATAAAGACATATATTTTATCTTTTGCTCAGCCCTAAAATTTTTTAAGACGGCCCTAATAGCAAGTGCCCGAATTTTTTGGTTGATTATAAAACCTACATATATAATAATATTTTATATTAATTATTAAAGAAATCCAAATATTTACACTACGAGCCATTTCAGTCATAATTTGACCATTTCAATGGTTATTTGTTAATTAACTATTCCGTTAGAAATTGAATATATATATATATATATATATATATATATATATATATATATATATATATATATATATATATATATGGGGAAATGAAAATGATAAATAAGTAAGAAATATATTATATTAAATATTAATAATAGGTAGAAAAGTAGAAAATAAATTATATTAAATATTAATGATATGGACCCCACGTTAACTATATAACAATAACTTGCATAATAACAAGCGGCTGATACATCAATTATTTAATACTCTCCCTTTGATGTATCATTTACCGTGAATGGGACATTGTCTGGTTAAAAACCTTACCTAAGAAAAATCCTGCGGGATAAAAACCTCAGTTAAGGGAAAAAGAGTACAATATTTACTCCCCCAATTCGCAAGTTAATTGGAGATCCTTAAGACGACGCATTCCAATGCTGTAAATCAATTTGTTGAAAGTTGAGGAAGGTAAAACCTTGGTAAATAAATCTGCTAAATTGTTACAAGAGCGGATTTGTTGAATACTGATCACCATTCTTTTTCAGATCGTGAGTGAAGAAAAATTATGGTGGAATATGCTTTGTTCTGTCTCCTTTAATATAGTATTCCTTCAATTGAGCAATACAAGCAGCATTATCTTCATATATTATCGTCGGATCTTCCTTGATAGTAACTTTTCCACATGCTTCTTGGATATGTTTGATTAATGATCTCAACCACACACATTCACCACTTGCCTCGTGAATCGCTATTAACTCCACATGATTTGAGGAAGTAGCTGTAATTATTTATTTTGTCGATCGCCGAGATATAGCTGTTCCTCCATATGTGAATAAATAGCCCGTCTGAGATCAAGCTTTGTGTGGGTCGGATAAATAACCCGTATCTGCATATCCAACTAATTTAAGCTTAGATTCATATGAATAAAATAAGCCTAAATCAATACTTCCTCGAAGGTAGCGCATTATATGTTTAATTCCATTCCAATGTCGTCTTGTAGGTGCAACGTTGTATCTTGATAATAAATTAACAGAGAATGCAATGTGTGGTCTTGTGTTATTAGCAAGATACATCAAAGCACCTATTACGCTTAGATATGGTACTTCAAGACCGGGAACTTTTTCATTATTTTCTCTAGGACGAAAAACATCCTTTTTCACATCAAGTGATCGTACAATCATTGGGTTACTCAATGGATGTGCTTTGTCCATATTAAATCGTTTCAGAATCTTTTCTGTGTAGTTTGATTGATACACTAAAATTCCTTTTTCAAGGTGCTCAATTTGTAAAACCAAGACACAATTTTGTCTTTCCAACATCTTACATCTCAAATTCTTTCTTTAAAGAATCAAATGCTTTTGGAATCTCTTCTGGAGTTCCAATAATATTTAAATCATTAACATAAATTGAGATGATAATAAAATTAGAACCTAATTTTCTTATAAAAATACATGGACAAATTGGATTATTTTTATATCCTTCTTTCAACAAATATTCACTAAGACGGTTATACCACACGCGCCCAGATTGTTTTAATCCGTATAAGGATCTTTGTAACTTTATCGAATAAAGTTCTCGTTTGCTATATTTTTCTGGCAGCTTTAATTCTTCAGGGATTTTCATATAAATACCATTATCAATCGAACCATAAAGGTAAGCTGTGACAACATCCATCAAGTGCATTTATAAATTTTCTTGCATTGCAAAACTAATAAAATATCTAAAAGTTATTCCATCCACCACCGCAGAGTATGTCTCCTCATAGTCTATTTCAGGTCTTTGGGAAAAACCCTGTGCAACTAATCTGACTTTATAACTTATTATTTCATTTTCTCATTTCTTTCTAATAAAAACCCATTTATTACCAACAGGTTTTACCTCCTGTGGTGTTCGGACTACTGGTCCGAATACTTTGCATTTTTCAAGAGAATTCAGTTTTGCTTGAATTGCTTCTTTCCATTGTTGCCAATCATTTCTACTTTGGCATTCTTCAATAGATGTTGGCTCATGATCCACATTTTCATTTTCAATATTGATTGCAACATTATATGAAAAAATATGGTCTATAACTATTTCATTGCGATTCCATCTTCTTTTAGTATTGATATAATTTATTTGAATTTCTTCATTTTCAATAGCTTCAGGTATTTACTCTTCAGGTGCTTGCACTTCTTCCGGAAGTGTATTTATATTTATATCCTCAATAGGAATATCTTCATTATCAATAACACTCCTCCTTTTAGAATTTTTATTCTTTCAACCAATAGGTCGTCCACGCTTCAGGCGTGTTAGAGTATTATTCATAAGTTATTCTTCAGGAATCTCAATATAAATTGGCACATTTACTGCCCGTGTATGCGATTTAGTTACTCTTTTAGGATTAGCGAGCGCATCAGGCAATCGATTTGCTAAATGTTGAAGATGAATTATTCTCTGAACTTCTAGTTCAGAATCATTTGATTTAGGATCCATATGAGAAAGTGATGAAGCATTCTATATTATTTTGTTTTCCAAAATTGGGCTCTTATTCTCTCCCCCTAATTTTGGGAAAGTGCTTTCATCAAAATGACAATCTGCAAATCGTGTAGTAAACATATCACCAGTTAATGGCTCAAGATATTTAATTATTGAAGGGAATTTATAGCCAACATAAATTCCTAATCTCCTTTAAAGACCCACTTTAGTCCTTTGTGGTGGAGCAATAGGCACATATACTCCGCAACCAAAAACTCTAAGATGAGAAATACTAGGCTCATGGCCAGAAGCTAATTGTAATGGAGAATAATAATGATAACTTGCTGGTCTTAAACGTATAAGAGATGATGCATGTAATATTGCATAACCCCAAACTGTAGTAGGGAGATTTGTTCGCAAAATTAGCGGTCGTGCAATTAATTGCAGACGTTTAATAAATGATTCTACTAGACCATTTTGTGTATGAACATATACTACAGATGGTCAACTTTTATTCCAATCGACATACAATAATCATTAAATGTTTTGAATGTAAATTCTCTAGCATTGTCAAGACGAATTGATTTAAGAGGATAATCGGGAAACTGTGCCCGTAATATTATAATTTGAGCAAGTAACCTTGTAAATGCCATATTTCGTGAAGATAATAAGCATACATGTGACCACCTAGTTGAGGCGTCAATTAAAACCATAAAATATCTAAATGGTCCACATGGTGGATGAATTGGTCCACAAATATCACATTATATGCACTTTAAAAATGCTGACGATTCTATTCCAACCTTACTTCTGGAAGGTTTTATTATTAATTTTCCTTGCGAACAAGCAACACAAAATAATTCATTATTTTGAACAAACTTCTGGTGCTTCAATGGATGCCCATGTGAATTTTCTATAATTTTTCTCATCATTATCGAACCAGGATGACCCAGTCGATCATGTGAAATTTTATAAGTATCTGAATCCATAAACTTTTGGTTTATAGTTAAATTGGCTTCAATCATATAAATATATGTGTAGTATAAGCCACGTGAAAGAGTATAAAATTTTTCAAGCATACATTTCTTACTTGAAATTATTTCTGTAACATAAAGACATTATTTATTATCTTCGCTCACATTTTCAATATGATATCCATTTCTGCAGATATCTTTAAAACTTAATAAATTTCTGTGAGAATTCGGGGAAAATAATACATTATTTATAATAAGTTTTGTTCCCCTTTATAATATTATACTAGCTCTTCCGAAGCCTTCAATCATTTTTGTTTGTCTCGATATTGTGGTAAAAACAGTTTCACCCCTTTTAAGAGTATTAAAATATCTTGCCTCTTTGAGAATAGTATGAGTGGTGGCACTATCTACAATACATAAATTTGCTTCATTTTCCTTAAAGTCATATAATACCTGAAAAGAATTCATTTTCTTCATTGAAGAAATAAAAGATGCATTATTATTTATTCAAAAATAGATATTACATAAAAAGTACATTAAACAGCAATAACAAAGGTAACCCAATAATGACATAAAAATTATAATATATTAATTAAGCAAAATATATGAAGTAATTATTCAAATTTTTCATTGCCACTGGTGCTGGGTAACAGAAAATCATCCATCTCCATATTGGGGATATCAATAGGGTCATTAGTTGGGGTATTATCATCCAATATAAAATTGGTTTCTGGTTCCGTACATTTCTTGAGGGATGCTTGGTATAAGTTTACCAAATGTTTAGCGGTTCTACAAGTTCTTGGCCAATGACCAATCATACCGCATCTATGGCATTTATTTTTATCATCTTGACTGTTATTTCTTTTATCAAATCTTTCAATTTGATTGTTCCACTTCTGGTGGTTATTTGTATTTTTCCACTTCGGGTGAAAATTATTGTTATTATTATTACCAAGTTTCCACTTTTAGTAGAAATTGTTATTGTAACGAACCGAAATTCCAAAATTTACTTATAATAAATTAATATAGTATTGAAATATCATGAAAATTATTTTTATTGTTATTATTGTTATTGGATATAAGGTATGAGGAAATAAGAGTTAATTAAGTAAGAGGGATGAATTGGGCATTTAATTATTTGTTCAAGGGCATTATTGAAAATTGAAAAAAAAATCAAAACAAAATACATACTATCCAGCCTTTCTCTTCTCACCTCCATCATTTTCTCCTTCTCCATTTCTCTCTTATCAAATTTATTCCCAAATCTAAAAACTTCCGATTTCTTCGATTCAACTTTAAATTCTTGTTAGAAATCGATCATAAAGCCCTCTTTCATCATCAATTTCAGTGAATCAAGACTAGAAGAGGAGAATTTCAGATGTTAAGATTCGGATGAATAGTAATTCAAATTTGAGGTGAGTGATTTTTGGTGAAATTAAAGCTTAATTAGTAGAATTGATGGTAGATTAAGCATATTTATGGTATTAGGAAGTTTATTTATATAATATTTTAATACAATTATATATGGCTGTTGTAGAAGAAGCTAGTGTAAGTAAATCAAAGGTAAAAGAGGTAGAAGAGAGGTAGAAGAGAGCTAGAAAGAGCTTAGAAAAAGGTTTGTGTCTCGAATTTCGATTTCTCGGTTTTTCGAAAAATTTTCCAGATTGTATACTTGTTTTGTTTTAATGTTTTCTCTCGTTATATAAATCCGATTTGAATGATTCTTGATTCTATTGATATCTACAGAAAGTAAGGAATATATGTACAGAAGAAACCTTATTCAATTTCATTCTTTTTCAATGTGAAATTTTCGTTTGAAGTTGAGTCACGAAATCTGTTTTCGGAAAATCTCAGCTTGGTACACTGTTTTGTATTTTGATCATAACTTTGGTTATAAATTTTGGATTTCTGTGATTCTGGTGGTTTTGGAAAGCGGAGATATGTGTCTAATTATGTTTAGAAGAAAGTTCTTCGATTGGATGATGTTTTAATAGTGAAAAATGTAGGGGAAGTCAGGTTACGAAACCTGGAAAAATTCTGGAAAGTATGAATATTGATTTTATTGAGTTTTAATTGAAGTTTGATGCTTAAAAATTTAGGATTTGAATTCCTAATTTCTGAAGTTATGTTGAATTATGATTGATGGTTTATACTGGAATTTTTAAGATGTTACTTTAATTTATTGCCCTTATTAAACGAGTAGAATACGGGTCAGGGTAGATTGGGGCCAATAAAGGGGGTATAATACTGTACAAACAATTGAAGCTTTGGCTTCGGGCCTTGGGCCGATATTATGATATATATATATTGATATTGAATCTTGGGCTTCGGGCTTGACCGATATATTGATTTTGAAGCTTCGGCTTCAGGCTTGACCGATATATTGATTTTGAAGCTTCGACTTCGAGCTTGACCGATATATTAATTTTGAAGCTTCGGCTTCGGGCTTGTCCGCTCCCATATCCATTTTACCGTTATTCAGGACTTGTTTACTTTGGGCAATATGTGGTTAAAGTGTTTGGAAAAATTGGATACAAATTTGATTGTACTTGAAAGGATTATTATATAAGTTTTGTGATTTGGTCCCATAAAGTTGGTTAATTTGTTTTTGACTAATGAACAATCTTGGTTTCTATTTTAAAGTGTTAAAAATGTTCAAAGTTGTTATATCTCTTTTATGGACACCACTAAGTAAATTGCTTAGCGTGTAGTTATTTTTCTACACGTAGGTGGAGATTTGTAGATAGCTTGGACCAAAGTGATATAGGTGGATCAGCTTAAAGAGCAAATAAGGAAAGATTCGAGGTGGATTTATATTTTAATGTAATATTATGGTTTGTAGAATAATGGCATGTACTCTAGAGTGTGAGAAATGTAAAGTGGCATTGAGAAATATTTGGAGTCTCAAACATTATATTTGTATTTGTACATATTAAATCTATAAGTATTGAACTCTATATAGTGGAGTAGAGTTATTTATTGGGTTATTATAGTTACTGTGGTACTCCCTATAAGGGGGGGTGTTACAGTTATTATTATATCCTCTATCACGCCCATTACCACGACCTCTACCTCGATCACGACAATTTCTGCGGCCACATCCATTAAAATTATTATGAATTATCGCATTTGCTTCAGGGAATGGATTTGTTCCGGTAGGTATAAATTCATGGTTTTTCAACAGAAGTTGATTTCTCTGTTCTGCTAGGAGAAGAGTAGTAATTAGTTCACTATATTTCTTATAATCTTTTGCTCTATATTGTTCCTGTAATACCATATTATTCAAATGAAAAGTAGAATAAGTCTTTTCCAATAAATCCTCATCAGTTATTTCCTTTCCACATAATCTTAATGTGGATCTAATTTAAAAAAGTTTAGAATTGTATGCACTAACAAATTCAAAATCTTGAAGCCTTAAGTTTATCCATTCATACTGAGCATTTGGTAGAGATATTTTCTTAATGTGTTCAAACCTCTCCTTTTATTGTCTCTAAAGATCTGCAGGATCTTTGACAGTCAAATATTCTAATTGAAGTGTTTCATCAAGATGACGGCGAAGAAAATTAGAGCTATTGCCTTATACTGCAGTATAATATTATTATTTTCAATAATAGCATTATTAAGACACATTGATTCTTGATGCATTTCTGCATCCAGCACCCTAGTAAGATAATTTTTTTCCTGATACATCAAGAGGAGTAAAGTCCAAACTTTTGATATTAGACATATTAAGAATTATAGGTATAATATATATTTATAGAAAATAAAATAATTATGCCTTACTTTAAATTTATTTGGTGATATCCTTGATCGATAGAGCAAAGCTTATGCTGATAACGTGTTGGAAATTGATTATATATGTAAGGAAATTATAACAATAATAAAGAAGGTAGAGAGAAAATTTGAGAGAAACTTTTATTTCTTATATCTGAGGTATATATCAAATGAAGAATTGAATTCCTATTTATAGAGAAATCCAACGCTAAAAACGATAAATAAGTAAGAAACATATTACATCAAATATTAATGACAGATAGAAAAATAGAAAATAAATTATATCAAATATTAATGATATGGACCCCAAGTCAATTATATAAAAATCATCTGTATAATAACAGGCGGCTGATATATTAATTATTTAATAATTTTAATTGATTTCTTTTTTGTATGTTTTTTGAACAAAATCAATGTGTTAAATTAATGGATTTGGTAGCGTGATATTATTAACGTTGAATTTTTCCACGGTTTTGCTTTATACAAATTCTTTCCAAAATATTACTTTTTTAATAAAAAATTACATTTTTTCTTGAATTTCCAATTTACAAAAATGATCGGCGAAAGTGTTTTATAAAATGGGGAGCAACATAAACGATTATTATTTAATAACCGTCCGCATTGCTCCTTATTTCGGATCGTTTAGAACCGTTCGTAATAAAGTTTGATCAATTGTGTTGCGGGTTGTGCGAACAATTTAAAACCGTCTAAAAAAGTCCCAAATAACCGTTCGTATATATATCATAAAATGCATCAATAAGGGCTGGTTTAAATAGTAAGTGACTTGGTATCGCTTAAGTAAGGTCTCGAGTTCGAGTCCTAGTGAATGCAAAAAATCCTTATTGGGAGACTCACTCACCACAGCCAAGTGCGCGTTTCGGATCGGATATGAACGTAGTCAGAGCTATATGGGCAATCGAAAAATATATATCATAAAATACTAAAAAATTACTATTAAAATATAAATTCAGCAACATTAAATTATAAATAAAATAACACAATTGTAAATGACTTTTCATAAATATATATAAGTATATATTAAATAAATTATTTTTTCTAAAATAAATTACTAATTTTAATACTAGTATGACATTCAATTATAATTTTTAATGGATCCAAATATAATATATACATACATCAATACCATTGTTTGAAAAAAATATGAGGTCCACACTTTTACATGTGACTTTACTAGTGGACACATTTTTGTAGTAGTGTAATAATGATAACATCATTTATATTAATTTATCGAAAAAAAGGAGTAAAGATGTATTTATAATCTAAAATTTATATATATATATATATATAAAAGTGAAGACGACGTAAATTACTTTTTTATTTTTATACTTTCTAAAAAATTTATTTTATTTTATTATCATATTATTTTAATTTATATTACTATAATAATGGTATTTAAAATTAATTAATATTTATATTAATTATAATAATATTAAAATATAAAATTAAAATAATATTTAATAAGTGTTTAAAAGTGGTTAATATTCATACTAATTATAACAATATTAAATATCTATCTATATCTATATATAAATAAAAGTAAAGAAGTCATAAATTACTTCTTTACCCCATACCTTTTAAAAGAATTATTAATATTTTATTATTAAATTTATTTTATTTTATTACCATATTATTTCAATTTATATTACTATAATAATGGTATTTAAAATTAATTAATGTTCATACTAATCATAATAATATAAAAATATAAAATTAAAATAATAATAATAACAACAACAATAGCGGTAATAAAACATTTGACGAGTATTTAAAAATGGTTAATATTCATACTAATCATAACAATACCAAAATATATAAATGTTGATTCTAAAATTAAAAGAAAATTGAAATAATAACAACAACAATAACAATTTTTACCCCTATACCTTTCAACAGAAATATATCAATTTCCTTATTAATCAATAAAATTAAATAAAATCAAGAACAACAAATTAAAATTTAAAAATATGACTCTATTGATTATAATCTTATTTAATAATTAATGTGACTCTTTAGTCCTCATCAAATATTTGACATGAAATCACAAAATTAATGCAGAAAATATATATTATAATACTATTTAAGAAAAAATTCTATATTTTTTTATAGGGTTAACTTCAAAAAAGTACCTTATAGTTTCAGTCATTTCCAATAGGGGGTCTGAGGAATTTTTTTTTGTAAAATGGGGTCTGTGGTTTTAAAAAATTTATAAATAAAGGATCTCCAATATTAAATTATTTCACAAAAATGAGTGATCTTGTTCAATTTTATCTGAAGTTTTGTAGGATGGTTATTAAATATACAATATACATTGGTGAAAATTTTTGAAAGTTTTTGAATAGTGCTAATATATTTTTAATTAAATTATGATAACAAATTTTTAAAAATTATAAAAAAATAAAAAAATCTCCGAAAATTACACAAATCATGACGTATATTTTTAAATAATAAGGTTAAATTATTAAAATGTTGAATTGTTAAAAATATTCATTGTAACACCACTATTTTGAATCCATACCCCCTTTTTGTAAATTTTTTGAATTCACATACCCCATTTTGTAAAAAAAATTCCTTAGGCCCCCTTTTGCAAATGAGTGAAACCACAAGATACCTTTTTAAGTTAACCCTTTTTTTATAATAGAACTCACTCCTTCATATGGATAATAACAGAATATTTTTAATTATTTAATCAACTAATATATCTCCTACATCTATTTCTTTAAAAATTTAATTTGTTGTACTTGATTTTATTTAATTTTATTCTTTTGATTATAATCCTATTATAGAATTAATGTGACTCTTTTTCATCATCCAATATTTGACAAGGAATAACAAGATAATTGTAGAAAAGTATAAATTATAAAATATTTAAGAAAAAATTTAAATTTTATAATGGTATTTAATCCTATAATAGAATATTTTAAATTATTTGGTCAGCTATTATAGCTCCTAAATCTATTTATTTAAAATTTAATTTATTGTTCTTGATTTTATTTAATCTTATTGATTATAATCATATTTAAGAAAAAAATTAAATTTCGTAATAATATTTACTCATTCTTATTTAAGAATCAGTGTGACTTTTTTTTCCTCATCAAATATTGCCAGAAAATCAAAAGATAATTGTAGAAAAGTATATTGTTCAATATGTTGAAGCAGAAACATGATTCATTTGATGATATCACCCAATTATGGTGTAACTGAAAATGGATTTTATGTGTGATATAAACCCAACTAAGATGCTATGGACCCTCAAAGTATGTGATCTCCGCCTTTGGACCATTCCAAAACACAATAAATTAAATTCAATATCTACTATTGAAATGGTTTTGAAAGACGAAAATGTATGTTAATAAATTATTTAACATTGAGTATTAAAAATTTATTACAATAAATTTTTAATAAAATCGCATAACTAATAAAAAATTCTACTATTTTTTATGTTTTATAATATTGCAATAGGAAGATCGCATTCAAGTGACGGTAACAAAAAATAACATTTCCAAGTTTGTTGATAATCTTCAGGAGCTCAATGTGTACTATACGAGGAACTTCATTATCAACCCGAATAATATCAAAACACCTAAGCCAACAAAAAATGAATGGAGGTCAACATTTTCGTCGAGGGCGATTGTTCGATAGGTCAATGACCAAAATTTTAGTTTGAATATATTCGAATTAGTCCCTTATACAAAATTGTTTGATCTAAGCAAAGTCAATGAAGAGGTTCTATTTGGTATGTATACATTTTTTTATTAATTTTAAATTGAATTCCATATTTTAAACTTTAATTAGCAATATATTAAATACACAGATTTTTCGTCAGACGTAATTGGTGAAATTGTCAGCCGTGGTGATGTACAAAGTTATTTCATGAATGGAAATAATAGTGTTTTCGTGAATTCGAAACTTCTGGACCATGAGTAATATCTACAATTTTTCATGTTATTTGCATATATTGTTCCTTATTAATTAAAACTTTATCATGAAATAAAAATACAGGCAGAATAGAATATCAACAACGTTTTGGGATGACTTTGTAAAATAAATATTATCTCATTTGAATTCATTTAATGATGAACGAATTATCGCTGTTATAGGGTTGATACGTGCTCGAGAATATAGTGGTACTGAGTCTTTTATTTTTTTTTATCATTAATATACGGATTATAAATGACCTACCCATGCATCACTCGGGTACTACACTAGTAATTAATTTAAAAACAAACTTTTTTTGATAAAATAAATAAAAAAACAAACTGAAAAAGTTAAAGTGCCTGCTATTTTGGTTTGCATTTTTGTCATTGTATATAATGATATATGATATGAGATTTGATCTTATAGAGAATTTATTGTCAATACTCCATGTATCATTATATCCAGTGACAAAAATGCAAAACTAAAATAAATCATATGTCATCGTTACCATCTGCGTAGACAATTAGACATGGTTTGTTAATTTATGAACTTCTGGTAACAGCCCAAGCCGACATCGAACTTCTAATTAGTGGGCTTCGTGCCTGTATACAAATTAGTGGGCTTCCAGTTTCCGGGATTCTTTTGCTGATTTTGTTAGAAAATTGCTCAATTTGTCACCATATCCCTTTTTTTTGGTAATATTTCACTATATCCCTTAAAAAGCTTTTGCATTGACACTTTATTTTTACATAGTAATTGCTATTATTTTATATTTCTTTAACATTGAACGAATGATGTGAGATTTTACCTAATTGTAAAGAAAGAAAGTAAGAGTTTTCAATAGTGAAAACCGAAGATATCCAAAATAATGGTTACATGTAACCATATAAACTAATTATCTTCCTAAAAGAATTACTCATTTTAGAATTGCACTTATTTTTTTTATATGAAGTACAAATATATTCATTGAGATCATTTTTTGGGAGCTCAACCACAATTAGATTCCATCACTTCTATTTAGTAAAAGTCGAACTCCAATCTATTTCCACACTTTCAATTTGTACTGTCAATTGAAAAGGAAAATTAATTATAATAATTACAGTTTCAAAGTTGCACGTCATATACTCAAAATAAATATTATGATTAAGAAGAGATGAGGGCTATAACTCTCTTTTCAACTTTAATTAAATAATTACTTAATTCATAAAAAAATCATTTTCAACCCTCTTTTTCCAAGTTTATTGAATCACAAATCAAAACAAACCCTTGGACTATAAAACCAATACTAACTTTTTTTAGCAATTTAAATTAAAAGTATAAAAAAATTAGGGGATCTATACAAAGGCACACGATACTTTGAACTCTTTCCATTCATTGATCAGTAAATTATCATGCAATAAATTGGAAAAGTGAAAGCATATAATGAGTTTAAAAACTGTAGGTAGAATGAAGTCTGGATAATTTTGAAGCCGTGACGAACACTTTGAGATTGAATTTTATTTGACGGTTCAACCAAATAATTCAATCGAATAAAATTAGAATTCAACAAAACTTATAATGAATGTTTGTAGCTAAATCTGAACCTTGTACGTATGTGAAAACGTATGGCTCTCATGCTAATGCCTTGTTCTCTATATACAGAGAATCGAAATAACCGTCCGAAGTTAACAGTTTTTGTAGTTATTTTCGTCCTGTTGCAGCGTGTTACGATCGCGACTCATTTGTCGCGATCGTGAATCGACATGCCAAAACCATCTGATTCTCAAATGAAAGCAATCACGGACGTGAGTCTTTGTCGCGAGCGTGACGCTGCCCCTTGACACAGCGATACAGGGGGCGCTGCCCCAGAAATCCAAACATCATGATAGAACTCGGATAAAGCATGCACTTCGCACTATCCTGACTTGTTTGATGAAGTATTATGGTCGCATTGGTCAACTAGTCAATCCAATTACAATAATAGTAAAAAAAAAAAAAAAAAACCGGTGATGTACTAAATTTTGAGTGAAAATTATCCCAAAAAAATCAGTAATCTATAAGTAAAGGCAGATATTGGTGTATGAAATGAAGCTGAGTCAAGATAGTTAGGAAGAAATTTCTTTGAAAATGAAGTACCAACTTAATTAATGGCAATGGTGGTCCTCTTTTAATTTGATGAGAGAGAGCAAGCAGGTGGAGCACGCCATAGGAACGTGGAAACCTATTTTCTTCTCCATCTTTATTTAACAACATGGTCGAGAAAGCAGTATGTTTCACCTTTATTTAATTTTCCTTCTTTTTTGCTTTAATAATTTACTTTATTTCGCTTGCAACCTAACAAATACAGCGACAAGTACTTAAATATATAATACTAAACATTTTCAACCCCTATTAATATCGAACAATTCAAATTATCATGTTTTTTTAGGGATTATCGTGTTTGTTATTAGCAATCATCTTTCAATATATATATATATATATATATATATATATAAGCATTTATAAATTTAATAGTAATTTTCTGATTAAATCAGATTATATTGTAAAAACAGTTGAGCAATCTGTTTCAATTGATGATAATATTAATTCGTTTAATTTAAAATTGACTAAAAGTCTGATAGATATACATAAGGAATTATATTCCTTTATCCATATTGAAATGATTCAAGTAGCGGTAAAATCGGCTACTCGACTAGGCCTACTGATAACTGCATTAGTCTGTCTTAGAGACAAACGGAACTTAAAGTTCACAGACTCCTTACTAGGAGCCATTGAGTCTTTCTAAACGGATGGACCTATTTATTTCACCTGTTACTCAAATCTTACAGTACCTCTAGATTGTCCTCACATAATGGATAGCTTCATTGGATATCAAAACTGAAGGCTTTGAAATGAAGCCTGGATCAAAGAATTTGATCCTAATCTATAGGATACATTATAAGGTCATGAATTCTGTTATACCCAATCTAAAAGATGGTGCTAGTAAAATGTTAAATACACCTAAAGGCGTCACAACTTTATTTTTGACTCATCTGTCAAAAGGAAATTTGGTTGTTCCCAGGCCTATTCCTTGGGATCAATTAAACTTTCCGGATTCCTGAAAAATAGATGACGCTGTCCCTTTAAAAAAGGAAGAGAATTCACAATTATATTATGTTCTCGAAGAATCTGATGGTAGTGTCATCTTAAAGTTTGACAAACAAAGATCTTTATCTTTTAGAAGATCTTTTAATAGAAGTATAAAAACTCATACTTATCTACCGCCACGATCTTCAACTTCCTCTATTCCAATTAAATTGGGAGAAGAAGTAAAGGCAACTGAAAGATTGTCTGATAATGTGGTTAAATCACTTTACGAACGACCAAATAGTCCTTCCATGTCCGACATGGGATATTATTCAGTAAGTGTTTTAACTAAGGACTTAATTCCATTTGAAAAATGGTATATAGTTACTTTCTCTGTAAGAGAAAAAATTAAATGGATATATATATGGTTCCAAAAATTAGTCACTCTACACATTTTTCTTTTGCTCCTTTTACTTCTCATTCTCCATTTCAATGTAAGATTTTACTATTTTCTCCATATTATACCCTTATTAATAGTAGCTCAATTTTAATACACATATTATTCAATTAATGCTAATTTAACGATAAATAAGTAATTTTATACCCTCCACTAATTACTTTTTAAAATTTATAAATTTTTCTAAAGCGACTATTTTTCAAAATGGGAGGGAGTAATTTACATTTTGTCTTGTTAATTTCTATTGTTTTTGAAACAAAAGAAACCGTTAATACATATCTAACATCAAATAGTTGCAATTAAATCAAGCAAAAACAGTATTTTAAAACTTTTCACCTAGTTCCGCTTAGGTTTTATTCAGGCGTTATTTTTAAGTTTACTGTCCGACTTTTCATTCTTTGGGCGCTATCAAGTGTTGGATCGACATATTACCGCCTAGGCACCGCCTAGTCCGATTTTTTCCGCCTAGGCACCTTCTAGTCCGATTTTTTCCGCCTAGGCACCACCTAGTCCGATTTTCCCCAATTTTTAATATACCGATACCTATAATAATTATAGATCAGTACGTTATAAATAATTATAGATCAGTACGTTATAATAGTACGTTATAAATAAAAAAAAATAGTGAGGATATTTATTTTTAAAGAATTGATTTTAATGTTGATGTATTTTTATGTAAAAATTAATTAAGATTTATACTTTCATATACTAAACTATGTTTTTATAAAATATTATTATATTATAATTTATTTTTTAATTAAATTTATACTTTTATTTATTAATAATTATAAAAAATAAAAAAATTTACAAATAAATTTAGAAGCCGCCTAAACCCCACTTAAATATTTAAAACTCCGATCATCCAATTAATACCTAACACTTTTAAAAACCTTTAACAAAATATTAAAATTTGTACGGTAAACGAGCCCATATTATTTTGATTAATTCAATAAAAGAAAGAGCGAGGAGAAATCTTTTATTTCATTCTCTTCCTAAATCTTTTCTTTTTTTAAAATACAATTTTTCTTTGAGAAGAGCTTTTACTTTCTCCTCCTCTGTCAATTTATTTTTTGATAAATTTAAAAAAAGTACTTTATGATTTCACTTATTTATAAAATAGGATATGAAATTTTTTTTTTATAAAATGGGATTTGTGGTTTCAAAAAATTTACAAAAGGGGCCTTTGACTTCAAAATAGTGGTGTTATATTGAATATTTTAAACAATTTAATATTATAATAATTTAACCTCATTATTTAAAAATTATACGTCAGTGTTTGAGTAATTTTCGGAGATTTTATATAGTTTGTTATCATAATTTAATGAAAAAAAATTGCACTAGTAAAAAAATTTCAAAATTTTTCACTGATGTGTATTTTATTTTTAATAACCATCCCGCAAAAATTCAGATAAAAACGAACAAGATTACCCATTTTCATGACATAATTTAATATTGAGGATCCTTTATTTACAAATTTTTTGAAACCACAGACCTCGTTTTGTAAAAAAAATTCTTCAGACCCAATTTTATAAATGAGTAAAGTCACAAGGTACTTTTTTAAATTTACCCTTTATTTTTATTCAGTTAGCGTGTTCTTATTTTATTGTATGAAATAACCAACATAAGAAAATTTATTTTATTTCTTCCGTGTTATCATCTTATTCAATTGTGTGTCCATTGTTACACAATATAACTTTGATAGTAGTACTATTAGGTTGGATATCATTTGTTTCTAGTCATCAAGATATATGTTAAAGTTTTTCATTTTGGATACCATATCATTGTTTGAAGCAAAATCATTTCAAATTTGATGTGATATAGGGTATGTAAAAGTTCTGATGCGAAATAAGGTATGTAAAAGTTCTTATGATTATCACTGATAACCCAATGCAATTTGTAGAGTTGTTATTTGTTTATTCTTTTTATGTTTTCTTCTTGATCTATTAGCAAGTTTTTTTCCATCTCATATTATAAAATTATCTTATTTTAATTTTTTATGACATCTAGTTTGATTTATTGGGAATGTATCAATATTTCAACATAATAAATACTCATTTTCTGTAAAAAAAAAAAAGGCAGAGTAGAAACACATTAAAATAAAGTCTAGAAGGTTGAAAGTGGATAGTTGTGCTTGTTTTAATTAGCCGTGGTTATATTTCTCAAGTCTTTAAGCTTGAAAATGATAGGTTACATGTATATATAACTTTTTTTTTGTTAAATGATAACTATAGTTATTAAGATAGTTTTGTTTAAAACTTATTTATGATTAAAGCTTATTAGTTCTCTACAAACTGTATTATTATTATCAACTAAATTCTACCTTTTTTATAATAAATTAAGCTACACCTTATACATTAGGTACATATGATATTTGTGTGGAGTAAACTTATTCAAAGATTCAGTTATTTAAAATGGAAAAACTTTAGTAATATATAAGTTTTTTTTATGCTAATGAATAGTATTAAACAAAATACAAATTTATATTTTAAATTATTTTCCCGGTTATTTAAATAAATTTCAATACAATGATGTCGCTTTATTAGACTTGACTTTTTTTTTTTTGAAAGAAATCTAAAAAGTTGGAAATATAAAGAAAGTAATAGTTTGTCCGTATCCTAGTCAGTCCATCACTTGAGTTTTCCATCAACACGCAATCCATTGACCCAAATCTCTCCCCTCTACTTTTTGTCTTCCCTATTTTTAAATTCCTTTTTCATATTATATTACCCTTCTCTACTTCTATTTTACTCACTGGATTGATTTGATCTTTGCTTAAACAAAACATTTGTTAATACTAAAAATTATGCTATTCCTTTTGTTTTTCTTATTCAAGATAATTGATTTCATTGAATAAGAATCCAAAACTAATAATTATGGTATTGTTTTAAAAAAAGGATTCGAATATGTTGTCTCCAAGTTAGTGTCTTCTTCCCTGTCCCTCCATTCATCATTTAACATATGTTATATTTATAGGAGAGATAAACTAAACATAAATAAAATAATAACAAAAATAAACACGTGTTAATATTTAAATGGGGGACATAAAATGAAATATCAATTTAGGGACAGCAGATTTGAATCCTTCAAAAATATGAAATTGCTTACTAGAAACATATGGATTCAAATCTGTTGTCCCCAAAATAGTGTCTCATTTCATGTCCTCTATTCAAATATTGACACGTGTCTATTTTTATTATTATCTTGTTCTTTTTTATTTTTATCACTCTTATAAATAAAACACATATCAAATGATGAATAGAGAGATATAAAAGAAAATATCAATTTAAAGATAATATATTTAAATCCAAAATATATATATATATATATATATATATATATATATATATATATAAAAAGGACAAATAAAAGTTCTCAGGATAAAAAAAGTTAGGTGTTGAGGCCAAAAAAATTCATTTATAAAAATCGTGGACTTATAGAGATCTTTCACATGGAAAACCTAGTCTTCGGATTTGTTTATATATGTTGAAATTTGTACTATAACATTTTATTTGTGGAAGTTGATCCAACCTCATAATTTTCGATGCTTCTATTTTATTAATATTAACTATAGAAAGTGACCTTCCAGCTGTGTGTTTCTTTGTCAAACAGAGCATCTTCCACAATATTGACCCTACTTTTTCGAGACATTGACCAATGAAACTTATATTTTAAAAAAAATTATTATTTTTTTATTTATCTTTTAATACATTTTACATTTTTTATAAAATTGATTAATAAAAATATTAAAAGATTAATTTATTTTATAATTAATATTTAATTTTTCACTTTATTATAATTAATGATAATAAAATAAATAAAATTATAATTAAAAAAAATTTAAAAAATATCTAAAAATTTGAGAATGATAAAAATAAAATATTTAAAAAATTACTAAAATATCTATTTTAAAAAAATGAAGGAATTATATCATTGACTATTGATTACTATGATTTATGTGTACATGTTTTTTTTATTAATTACTTGATTTTATTCTACTTGTATAAAAATTTATAATTAAGAACAGTATGGTCATTGTTGACAATTTGATAGCTAAACTGAGATATACAAGTTTCAGCTTTATATTTGAGTATAAACTATCAACGTGATCGACTTTAAATATAATAAGATATACGAAAGGTATTCAGAATTTCAGATACAATTTTTTTGAAATTATCATTCATTCAATTTAGTAAAGATCCAATAAGTTTATTTTAATTTATTTCAGTCCACCTCAAATGAGTTTCATATTCATGTCCTAATTGATCCATTGAGCAATAATATTAATGACAATATTATATCAATATAATTAATAAAAATATTTATGATAATTAAAAGTATCAAGGACAGTGATAATAGTTATTAATATAACAATAATAAATGTAATTAAAGACAACATCAAAAACAGTGATTTAATTATAAACAAGTGGAAATTCTATTATTAGGCTGTTAGAAAATATGAGAATAAAATACATTTATTTCAGACAATATATAGGAAAAAAATGACAATAAAATGTTCTTTAATAATACTCCTGGAAAGAACGGCTGAAATTCTGTAAATGCTGCATCATATATAACCTGGAAATTCTGTAAATGCTATATCGATCGTTTAGAATTCTGAAAAATTTATTGTGAAACTTCATTTTTCACCACATCACATTTCAGAATAGAATACCAATTGTGGACTTTTAATTCACTAAAAAATAATAAAAGGAGTGCCTATTGATGCAATTGGCAGCTGTTTACCAATATGATAGGCAGGCCTAGCTCGGGTGGATAATGGATGGTACCGTATAGGCCTATAATTAGAGGGGGTCTAAAATTTAATTATTGCTTAAAGATATAGTTATTAATATTTAAAAGATAAGACTAAATATAATTTAATATTAGTAAAATTGATAAGATGATTGTTAGAGGGCAAGAGTTTAATTCTTAAATTTTATAAAAAAATATGCTTTATTATATTATTTTTTTATTAAAAATCTTAAATTATTATTTTTAATATTATTAGGCCTCTAAATTATCAGGGCCACGGTGATGATAGGTAAGAGTTATATATATATTTGAACACCTAATTAATTTTACTAACTAAATTGTAAAAATACACAAGTAAAACTAGCAATGCAATGGAAAAGGTTAAAATATATGATCAATTAGGAACAGCTCAATTGGTATATTATTTAGGGCTTTTTTGGTTCGCAGAAATCCTATTCTATAGAGTAGAAATAGAAATGTATTGAAAGATGTCAAATATGACACATTATTCATCTAGAATCCGTCGATGCATGGAAAAGCTTTTCCTAGTTTATATAAATCTCACGGAAAAATAATTCCTTTTTTAAACAAAGAATAGCTTTTCCGTGAGATATATGTAAATTAGAAAAAACTTTTCTATGCGTTGACGGATTGTAGATATATACTCTACTATATTTGAAATCTTTTCATTCATTTCTACTTCTATTCTAAGAAATAAGATTTCCGCGAATCAAACATCACCTTAATGTTAATGGTAAAAAATTTTAAATTTAATACCTAATCACTAAAAAATAATTCTTAAAAAAAAGTCAAAATACATGTTTAATTAAAAATACAGTGTTTAATTTATTTTCTGTTTCGTTATCCTTATAGATATCTGAACTTTTCATGTTCAGTGCTTAGTGAGAAAAATTGGAGCGCCTTTGATGCGGATGCTTTACATATTTTATTTACTCTGCATAGTTTTTTCTATACAATAATTGCTATCAATTATTTTATTTAGGCTTAATGGATTTCTAGTTATTTAAATTAAAAAATTTACTGTAATTTTTAACTTTTAAAATAATTATTTAATTTTTTTAACATTTAAATAGTACATCACTTTACTCCTTGAACGTTATGTGTCAGCTTCTGGTTGGAGTGAGAGAACCTAAAAAAGAAGACATATTCGAAAAGTCAAACCAACCAAAGAGAGCATATGGTGCTCAACGTGTAAAGTGGTGTACTTTTTATAAGTTCAAGAAGCTAGACACTTTGAAAATTAAGGGGAGCAATAGGTTTTTTGGATACTTCGCTACAAGAAAATAAACTTTTAGCAGGAAAAATCAGTGACGAAATTAAATTCGCCTCTATAAATAGACTACAGTAAAATAGTAAGGGAATATTAGTGCTTGGGGTTCATATGCTTCTTCGTGATTCATTAGTCTGCCAATCTATCAATGAAAACCACATCAATTGATACTTATTCATATCTTACTCTCTCTTTATTGATTACCTAGTCAACATTGGTAGAATTTCCTTGTTGATTTTGTTGAATGTTGAATTCCTTTTCCCTTTGATTCCCCTAATTCTGTTCAGAATTATATTTTACAATTGTGCACATGACGTGTTTGTAGAAATGCTTGAATGAAGTTTGATTAGTGAGTATTTGATTTATATTGGATGTCTATATGATTTATATTAGATGTTTGTTGGATTTCTGTTGGCTCTTACATATTAATTCCTTGTCAGGTTCTGTAGTTGCGGGAAGTGTGAATTGTATTTTTCTTTTTGTTGAAAAGGCTCCAACAAGCAATTCAGTGGCTACAGGTGAAATTACTTGTTTTCTCCTTTAATTAACAAATTTTCTACTGCTTTTCAGGATTTCTAATTTAGGGTTCAGCCCTCTCTCTCCTTGTCATAAGGAAATCCAATCTAATGCAATAAAATTTGTGTTTTATTTAATAATCTTAAATTTAGAAATGATATTCTAAGCTTTGTACCTTATGCATGTATTGCATCTTTACTCCAATGGTTTTCCCTTGTATATGGCTACATCTATATTTTATGTGTAGTGTGTTCTTTGCTGTTAGTCATAGATGTGGATCCTTATGCTTATTTGCATATAAAGGTTATTACTTCCCCTTCTCTCTGTTTCTCATTAACTTGTTTCACTATAACTTTTCTGTTTCTGTCTTTCTCGTCTATAACTTATTTGTTTCTGTTTATATAGTCTTTCATTAGTTTGATGTAATTGTTCATAATTGACTTTTGTATCGAAACATGGTGTATGTAAGCATGTAACTGGAATCTTTAACAAATTAACCTAACATGTACTTTGTAGTTTTAACTTTATTACAAAAGGCTCATCCTAGGCACACAAAGGGGCGTGCTTGATGAACCGAACATTGCATTTCCACTGTTGAATAGGTTTCTTTACAAGTTTGCAAGGAATTTCAGCTCTTTGTCATGCTTATCGGATGTATATAGAATATCTATTGGGTCTTTGTTACATTTCTATTGGTTCTTACTTATTTTTAATCCATTGTCAGGATCTGTAGTTGAGCAGAAACAATCCCTGGTCAGCTTCATGGCCAAATCTATAGAACACGGTTGGCTAGCTTTGTGCTTATACAGGCATGAAAGGGAATATCTAGAAAACAAACTTGAGAGCCACGAGCAATATATCGATACAATAGACGATCAATAGAGATAGATTTGATGATCAACTATGTTTGAATTCTGGAAATCTTGTGTAATTAGGGATCTAAGTTGTCAGAACTAATGTATGTTTGAACATAGTTGAGTTTTAATAATTATGATATTATCTTCTTCTACCATAATACAATATCTGTTTTGCAACTCAATTGAAAAAGTATGTCACGTAAAGTTGAAATCAAACATGTTCAACATATGAAATAGAAAGTCAGAAAAACTTTCAAGAATGACAGCAATACACTGATATCAATAGGGATCATATACAATCCCTATAAAAATCCTATAGAAAAGCATTGTACATCTTGTAGAAATCCTATAGACATCAAACATTTATCCGTAGACAGCAAAAACATACCACTTAATTCAAACAAAGTAAAAAAAAAAAGAAATAGCAACTAAAAATGATCATTATTCAATAAAATAGAAAGAAAGATACATCAATGTTCAATTCCTTATTCAAAATTATAGTATACAGAGATCAAAGATCAAATAGCTATTTCAAACTCATAACAAAGACAAAAAAAATTATTTCTTGCCCCGACAAGATCGTTTATTATGACCAATTCTTCCACAAGCACTACATTTCACAGAAGACTTGGATTTCTCCCATGGAGGATAATAACTTTCTTTTCTCGGTCTGCCTACTTTAGGCTTAACATCAGGAGGAAGAACTACATGTTAAACAACATCATCAGGTAAAAACTAATTATATCTCAACGACAGCGGGTGGATGGTTCCTTGATATGTTGCTACCATTTTTTTCTTCCTATAATACTCCGAACAATAATCATAAGTAGACAAGTGAAACTTCTTGATGTGAGCAAGAGCATGCACGCATGAAAGCTCGTACATCTGAAAGACGTTGCAGGTACAGGTTCTCTTATCCAAATCAACAGAAAACTAATCCCCGTTACTAGTGACAGATGTCGATGGATTTACCTGACACCATTAGAAACAAGAAAAATAAAAATGCAATCCATATGATATCTATAGGACACCAATAGACAGAAATAATGGAAAAGAGCAACATAAGTAGAGAAATACATGAGTGTAAATACAAGGAGAGGGATAGGCCTCAGGATCCCTTGATAGAATGTGCATTTACAGAGATAAGAAATCAACAACGTAATCTTTTTCCCTATCTACATCACTCAACCACACCACCTTCCTGGAATATAAGTTCTATTAGATTAGCACAATTAGCACATAACCGAAGACGCTAAGAGAGAATAATTAGAATTGTAGCCTTCTTCCATTTAAGCCAGAAGGATACCATTAATAAGCACTGATTGACGGATTCTTCGCTTAATACCAAAATTAGACTACAATCCAATAATATACAATAGATATTCAATAGATGCCTAAGGTTAATAAGACTACAATTCAGGTTACTAATAAACAACGATCTGATCCTTAATTTAGAATACAAGCACACCTTTCAACACCAAAATTGCTTGTTCCACCAACAGCCTAATTAAATTGGCCATTGATATCAAAATAACTTCCTTGGCATTTTATCAAACACATGGTATGCACTTTAATCACACTTCTCAAACATGATGTACAGTAGCATAAACACTAGTAGTAAAAAGCTATAGAACTCTAAGAGGCATTTACACAAACAGGTAGGATTCATTCTATTTGTGAACTCAAAATCGTCAATCGCACTTCCCATTTCATCTAATACGAAGCTACCACAACTATAAAATCCATGAATTTCCAATCTACCTGCATATAATTTTGTGATTCCACTTGAATATGAAATTGAAAAGCAAAATAAAATCTCTATTTAGAGAAAAGGACATGGAGATTTACATGATCAAGTTGAATAAAGTTGAGCTATAGAGGATCTCCCTTCATGTGAACAATCATGTCGACTCCGGCAATTGGAATATCTGTTGACTTCGAATTGCATCAAACCCTAAATATCATAGCAAAATAATCAACCATTGTCATATTGGATAAGATAAAGAGTAGTTGAGCTCCGTTTGCTCAGTGAGGATGCAGGATCGGGTGAATCGACCAAACCTTCTTCGTCAAAACACTACTTGCTGGGGAGAGCATATATAGAACGTATATATGTAGATAAAATTGAAGAAAAAAAAGAGATTAAGAATTGTTTATTTATCATTGTAATTATGTAAATAGTTTATTAAATATAAACTATTTTGATAAATTTCCTTAAAAGATGACAGGTAATTGATGCGGATTCTTCTCTCATTGTACACGTATGGCTCCTTTTTTTTAGTGAAATTCTAAGAAAATTGCTACAAGTTGATTTATTGCAAAATATGAATTAGTTCGTGTATAAAATCATTGTTAAATTTGAACTATGTCTCATATTGACAAGTCATTCTCAGATTTAATGGTAAAAAGATGTAGTGTTTAATGTTTATACATAAAATTATACAATTAAATTATGATATACATTAAGAAAAAGAATCAAAAATCTAAAAAATGGTATTCTAAATTTTTAATTGACTTATCAATAAAGGTTGATTTAAGTGGTAAGTGACTTGGTATTGTTTAAGCAAGGTCTCGAGTTTGGGTCCTATAGTAGATACAGAAAATTCTTATTGGGAAACTCACCCACCACAGCCAGGTACGCGATCTGAACATAGACTGAGTAAAGCTTTAGTGAATTAGATAGAAAAAAAAAATTTAATTGAGTTTTTTTGTCTGGCCCATGTTATATAATACGAAACACATTTCCCAATTGCTTATTGAGACTAGAAGTAGAAACTAAAACTTTCTTGTTAAGAACATTAATGTAGAACGCTTCTACAAACTAAATAAACCCGTGAGTTTTTGTGGACAATTATGAAAGTATTACAGTATGAATTCTGTTTCATACTATAAATATAAATTATGAAGCATATTAAGAGGCAAGGACAAACAAAAGGTTGGGCTACCCGCAAATCCAAAAATTTATATTTGTGGTGTTTATATACGCATAAAAAATATAATAAAATGAAAATACAGAAAATTTTTATTCACTTGATGAGTAGCAAAAAAATATTTGAGCAGTTAATTAACTATTAAATTGATGTTTGATTTAATATTTTAATTAGAGATAATTATTACTTTTCTTTTATGAGTAATAAGATTTAGTCCAACTATAATAATGGATAAGCTTATAGTAGTTTTTTTTGAAATAAAATAAACTTATTATGTAGGAACATATAATTATGTAGTTTTTTAATAGATTTATTAAGATTTAAACAATAAAATTTTAAATAAATTATATTTTTTTTAACTTAAATGCTTAACTTTCGTATTTATATAGTGTCCACTTACTATTTTGATGGGATTCATATATATAATTTATATATAAATTTATTTATCCTTTTTAAAAATAATAGAGTTAAGTGAGATTCATAGACCCTTTTATCTTTTATGTGGGTTCGCTCACAGACCTCATGATATATGAAGAAAATGATCTAATATTGACTTGTCTAATTGATACTAAAAAACTTTAAAATGTATAAATTATGATTTTTCGTAAAGTTTAATTAATTTCAATCATTTATTAAATTTAAATAATTAATATTTTAAATATAATAAAACCTGCAAACAACTAAATACAAATCTCAATGGTTAATTTAACTTTAAAACCAACTTAAGCTTTTGAATACAAATCTCAATGGTTAATTTAACTTTAAAACCAACTTAATCTTTTGAGAATCCAAATTGAAATTGTAAATAATAATTTTGGCCTCTGGTTATTTACTACTTTTGTTATATTCTTGTGACACGGCCCAACATTTAGACATGCGGAGTTTCTCGCGGAACCTCGCAAAGTCTCGCAAATCGGCTCACAAAGGAGGTTTTACTAGGTAATATTCTAGTATTTTGTAGAATCGTATAGAATACTCTATACTTAGCTAGATGTTTCTAGAATTCTCTTTACTTGTGTAGAAAAGTCAAGTAAGATTTGTATTATTGTAGAAAAATCTAGAAGGCAAATATTAGCCATTAGATCATAAAACATTCTAGATGAATCAATCTCAACCGTCAGTTGAGGTGGTGGAAATGACTATAAATATGTAAGCATCCCTCATTTGTAAATCACACTTGAAAAGAAGTAAAACAAAGCTCACTTGTGAGTTCCAAAATCTCTCCTTTCTCGCATTACTTAGCTTCTGCATTTCTATCGCAAGTGGTGTTGAGTTTTCGCAAAGGCTTTGCTAGCATAATCGTTAGTTGTTTTGTGCTAGTGCCGCACGGTGTTTAAGTCCGAAAATCTTAGCCCGTGATAGTTGGTATCAGAGCGATGTCGAATCCGCAAGAGACCATGAGCAATGTGGAGAGTGGAGAGCACGAGCCTCGTGCGATGGAGAGGCAACAAAGGAAAGGCGGCCGTAAGGAGAAATCCGTCGCAAGGGATCCCGTGGCTAACCAAGAGATGCGTATCACTCGCTTGGAGCTTGCCATGGGGGAACATAACGATCGTTGGGCGGAGCACACTCCAATGGTGGAGGGCATCTTTGCCGAATGCATCGAGCAATTCAAGGAGGAGTTGTGAGAGATGGTGCAGCAGGTTAAGGACGGGGTGCTAGATAGTTTCAATGACGTGTCGGAGCGTTGCGTGAAGGCTTGCGAGGAAAATGCCGCAAGGATCACCGCAATCCAAGGCGATGTCCTCAGACTTAGGGAGGAGTTTGAGGCTACTCGGGCATATGGAGTTAGGAACAACGAGGTGGAGCAGCTTAGAGCAAGGGTGAATGCTCTGCATGCTCAAGGGACGGCCGGGGTCATGGGTGTGACTCCAAGGGTCGATGTGCCTAAGCCCGATATGTACAACGGCGGCTGAAAATTGAAGGACGTAGAGGATTTTCTCCACTCGATGGAGCGGTACTTTGGTGCCCTTGGCATTGTGGATGACACGGTGAGGACATTCCAAGCTTCTCTTTATTTAAAAGATAGTGCCTTGTCGTGGTGGAAACGTATGTCCCAACCAATTGGCAATGATGAGGCGACTGTCACCACATGGGAACAATTCAAAGACGAGTTAAGGAAGCAGTTCCTACCCGCCGATGCGGAAAATGAAGCCCGCGTAAAATTACGCCATCTTCACCATAGAGATGGCCACATTCGGGAGTATGTCAAGGAGTTCTCCTACTTGATGCTAGAGATCCCCGATCTTTCTCCAAAGGAGGCACTCTTTTGCTTCATGGACGGGCTAAACCGATGGGCCAAACTTGAGTTGCAACGCCGAGATGTTTAGGACATCAAACAAGCCCTCCGTATCGCTGATTCCCTCATGGAGTATCAAAAGAAGGAAAGCATCAAGGGCAAGGGGAAGAAGCCGTTCCACAATAAAGGTGGGGGAGACAAATGGAGGTCTCACCATAAGCCGTCCGATAGTAAGGCGACATCAAGCGACAGGCCTAGAGGAGACAAGCCAATATGGACGCCAAAGTGCTTTTTATGCGAAGGGACACACCTTGCCTGAGATCGTCCCTCGAGAAAGAAACTGGCAGCTTTTGTCCAAGACCTCAAGCAGAAGGACGAGGAGAGATGAGTCGCATGCTTAAGGCGATTGGATGCGGTAAGGGCAAAGACGAACAAGGGTGAACAAGGCCGCTTGTATGTCGAAGCCACATTTGAGAAAGGGGCTCGATGGGGACTACTTGATATCGGGGCCGATTCAAGCTATTTAAGTGTGGAGGTAGCACGTTCTCTAGGCATCACATGGGAGCCGTCTAAAACTCGCTTCAAGGGAGTGAACAGCGAGTGGATTGGGTTAGTCGGGGTTGCCAAAGACGTGTCGCTTACGATAGGAGCCTGGTCAGGTAAAGCCAACTTTGCCATTGCCCCGATAGATGATTATGATCTAGTTCTTGGTATGGAGTTCATGGACCAAGTAAATCCAATAATCATACCAAGCAACAATACCATGGTGATTATGCAAGGAGAGAACCCTTGCGTGGTACAGTGCAAAAGGGAAGGTGCGCTTAGCCCTAACCAGTTGAAAAAGGGGCTTAAGCGAGGGGAGCACACCTTTGCCGCAATTGTGGTGGAAGAGGATCCACCAACGGAGGAGTTTAACGAAGGCCAGCAAATCCCGAAGGAAGTGCTTGCCGAATATGAAGACATTATGCCCAATGATCTGCCAATGGGTCTCCCGCCTAAGAGAGAGATTGATCATGCCATCGAACTAGTCGAGGGGGCCAAGCCGATGGCCAAAGCACCATACCGTATGTGTCCAAGTGAGCTCGAGGAGCTTAAGAAGCAGTTGGGGGAATTGCTCGAAGCAAGCCATATTCGACCTTCGAAGAGTCCATGGGGTGCACCAGTCCTTTTTCAGTGAAAGAAGGATGGATCTCTTCGATTGTGTGTTAATCACCGAGCACTCAATAAGGTGATGGTCAAGAATAAGTATCCCTTGCCACTCATTGCCGATCTCTTCGACCGTCTGCAGCAAGCGAAGTATTATTCGAAGCTGGACTTGTGCAAGGGGTACTACCAAGTGAGGCTAGCCCAAGGGGACGAGCCAAAGACCGCGTGCATTACAAGATATGGTTCATACGAGTTCTTAGTCATGCCATTTGGTTTGACGAATGCCCCCGCAACATTTTGCACCTTGATGCAATGGGTCTTAGCAGATTTCATTGATAAGTTCGTGGTCGTATACTTAGATGACATAGTCGTCTATAGCAACACCATGGATGAGCATAAGGAGCATCTGCGGGTTATCCTCCGAGTTCTATGGGAAAACCAGCTTTATGTCAAGAAGAAGAAGTGCTCGTTCGGATTAAGCGAAGTATCTTTCTTGGGACACATCATCGGTGGTGGGAAAATTAGGATGGACCCATCAAAGGTCAAGGCCATAGTTGAGTGGGATCCGCCCACAAAGCCGACGGAGCTGCGGTCTTTCTTGGGCCTTGTCAATTATTATCAGCGGTTCATTGAGGGGCATTCGACCATTGCCTAGCCACTTACTGATCTATTGAAAAAGAGCCAAGCGTGGTGTTGGGGGCCAAGTAGCAAACCGCATTTGAGGCATTGAAAGATGTGGTGACAAGGCAACCAGTTCTCGCACTTCCCGACTTTGACAAGCCATTCAAAGTATGCACAGATGCTTCAGACTTTGCTATAGGAGGAGTGCTTATGCAAGATGGCCACCCCATTGCCTACGAAAGCCGAAAGCTTAACGATATCGAGCGGCGATGGCCGACGTACGAGAAGGAAATGTTAGCGGTTATTCACTGCCTCCGTGTATGGGAGCATTACTTGAAGGCAGCCACGCCATTCAAGATCAAGACCGACAACAAGGCAGTGAGCTACCATCAAAGCCAGCCAAAGTTGTCAAGCAAGCAAGCACGATGGCTAGACTACTTAGCGGAATTCAAGTATGAGCTGGAGTATAGCCCAGGAAAGACAAACAACGTGGCCGATGCCTTAAGTCGAAAGTCATGTCTAGCACCAATGGTGAGTGCACCCAAGGGGACATTGCTAGAACGCATCAAAGAGGGATTGACGCGAGACCCGCAAGCACAGAGATTCATCGAGTTGGTCAAGGAGAGTAAGACCACTCATTTTTGGATCGAGGATGGGGCACTTTACGCTAAAGGCAATCGTTTGTACATTCCAGCCTGGGACAATTTAAGGCGGGGCATTCTTAAGGAGTGCCATGATTCGAGATATGCCGGCCACCTAGGTACTCATCGCACCTTAGCTCTAGCTCAAGAGCGATTCTATTGGCCAAACATGCGGGACGACGTAGAGGCATATGTGAGGACATGTCTTGTGTGCCAGTAAGACAAGGTGGAGCATGAGCACCCGCATGGTTTGCTATCACCACTACCAATTCCGGAGCGTGTATGGGATAGCATCTCGATGGATTTCATTGTGAGCCTGCCCATATCTGAAGGTTGCACAAGTATATTCGTAGTGGTGGATCGATTGTCAGAGTATGCCATCTTCATTCCTGCCCCTAAGGAATGTACAGCCGAGACTGCGGCCAAGCTTTTCCTCAAGCATGTGGTGAAATATTAGGGACTGCCAACGTCGATTGTGAGTGATAGGGACTCATGATTTACAGGAAGATCTTGGCAGGAACTCTTCCATTTGTTTGGCATCGAGTTAAAAATGAGCACCACAATGCACCCTCAAATGGATGGCCAGACGGAGCGTGTCAACAGTTTGCTCAAAGTCTATCTTTGACATTATGTGGTGGCCAACCAAAAAGATTGGGTGAAATTGTTAGACATTGCCCAATTTTCATACAATCTTATGAGGAGCGAGAGCACCGACAAGAGCCCGTTCGAGATTATCTTGGGGTTTCAACCAACAACCCCCAAGGACATTGTCAGCGACTACAAGGGGAATACCCCGCCAGCATACAAGTTTGCCAAAGATTGGCAAGAGAGGGTCGATGAAGCAAAGCTTTACTTGGAGAAATCGGCCAAGCGAACAAAGAAGTGGGCCGACAAGAAGCGGACGCCCCGCAAATTTCAAGTAGGCGATCAAGTCTTAGTGAAGCTGTACGAGCATGGCCGAGTGCGTGGACTTCACAAGGGACTTATGCGACGATACGAGGGGCCGTTCGTGGTTATCAAGAAAGTAGGATCAGTAGCTTACAAGTTGGAGCTGCCCGAGGCATACTCGAAGCTTCACCCGATTTTTCATGTGAGCCTACTCAAGCCTTACCGCAAAGATCCAGATAACGAGGAGCGGAATGTCAACACGAGGGCACCCGCCGGCATTCGGGAACATTTTGAAAAGCAAGCCGAGGAAATCCTTTCAAAGAGGGTCGTTCGAGCGCGCAACGGAGCTGCCACCAAGGAGTACTTAGTAAAGTGGAAAGGTATGCCAACAAGCGAAACTAGTTGGGAGCCTGTGGAAAAACTTTGGCAGTTTTCAAACTTGGTCGAAGAATTCGAAGCACAAAGGTCTGTGAACGCAATACATGGCAACGAGGGCGTTGCCACCTTAAGTGGGGGAGAATGACACGGCCCAACACTTAGACATGCGGAGTTTCTCGCTGAACTTCACAAAGTCTCGCAAATCGGCTCACAAAGGAGGTTTTACTAGGTAATATTCTAGTATTTTGTAGAATTGTATAGAACACTCTATACTTAGCTAGATGTTTCTAGAATTCTCTTTACTTGTGTAGAAAAGTCAAGTAAGATTTGTATTATTGTAGAAAAATCTAGAAGGCAAATATTAGCCATTAGATCATAGAACATTCTAGATGAATCAATCTCAACCGTCGGTTGAGGAGGTGGAAATGACTATAAATATGTAAGCATCCCTCATTTGTAAATCACACTTGAAAAGAAGTAAAACAAAGCTCACTTGTGAGTTCCAAAATCTCTCATTTCTCGCATTACTTAGCTTCCGCATTTCTATCGCAAGTGATGTTGAGTTTTCACAAAGACTTTACTAACATAATCGTTAGTTATTTTGTGTTAGTGCCGCACTGTGTTTAAATTGTCATTAAATTATAGGAAAATGTTTACAGCCGTAAAAACGGTTATTAAACTTTTTAAAATTAATGTAACGGCCCATACCTTATAAGGTCTTTCATAATTTGAAAGTCAATGTTTATCGCACACCTATTGTTCTTTTATCGCTATGTAACTAAATAAAATTTCAGCAAATTATACACCACGATTCATTTCTCTGCAGGATCCCCCACTCTAAAATAGAGGCAGTGCATTAAATTTCATTTAAACAAGTACATTTTAAAATAACTATTATTTCTGAAATACATAATGAAGTTAAAACTGCATGAACCTAATTTCAATGATATGAATTTTTCTAATTGTTCTTTTATGTGTTACTCTCGAATCTAAAATATTATTTGAACGAGGAAAATAAGGTTGGAAGTATAATAAATATATTTTTATCTGTTAACTAACCATTAACGGCTATTTTTTGCATGCATTTTTATTCAATCAAAGTTCATTTAAATGATAAACTATATGTAACATACATATATTTTATTAAATACATTTGAAGTGAACCAATATAATAAATATCTAATTAATCTCACCTCAGACCTTTGAATCATAAATCAAGACTCCAGATTATATTGAATGAAGATCTTTCTACGTAGGACATGACCATATATATAACCTTGATTGTAATTCTCTCTCAATATTCTTAATAAATCATGAAAAAGAAAATGAAAAGCAAGAGAATTAAACCGAAATGTTAATTATAAATTCAAGGTAGGTTTTCTTTCTAAAAACTAAAATTTTAGCTGTCATGAAATTGAAAATCCTCGCCTCCTTCAAGGGAGAAAAAGTCTAACATATCCTTTATTTTCTTGTCTTTCTTAAACTTTGCTTGTATTTTCTGTGTTTTTGTGAGAATAAACTGCATCATTTACTTTCTTATCATCCATTACACGATCATCTTCTTTAAATATGGATTTTTTTGCTACATATCTTAATCTTGATAATTTTATAACTGGGTTGGACTTTATCCGCCTTTAAACAAGACACATGTTGATCTTTCACAGAAGACACTCAGATCTATTCCGTATAACAAGACCGTTTCAGTTCTACACTATTGGTTGATGTTATGACATAAGCAGATTATGGTTGTGGATATTCGAAATCGTTAGTATGAGGTTAAGAAAATATAGGTTGCAACATTTTATCTTTTATTTCCAGATTAAGTCTTGACTAAGGGCATGCTTGTCTTGCGGCAATAACAAGTTTAGTTTGTTTATGTGCTTTGTCCGGTGTTTTAACTCCGATAATATATTTTAATATTTTTAGGCTTGTCTATGTTAATCGTTCCACGAATCATTCACACAATTGTTAGATAGAACAGTTAATTCTCCGATATATAAGGAGACTTAATTTTATATTTATTTACCTTTAATTAAAACCGTAATTAATTTTAATTTTATATAATAAATAATACTCTTATCTAAAAAAAAGTCAATTTGGTGCTACGGTATTGTTGACCGACACTTTTAGTCATTAATTTGGAGTCTTATTATCTGATCATATTGACCGTAGTTTATCTCATTTAACTTATATATATGTCAGAGAATATGAGAGTAATGATCATTTAATTTAGTAACATGAAATAAAAAAAAAACAAAATTCTCTTAAATTATAGGATATTAGGAATGACTAAACCAATAATTGTATTTCAGTCTATAAAATATTACAAAAAATTTAAATTAATAAAAGAGAAATATATATTGGGATATTATGACTTTTTTTATTAAAATAGTACGGACTGGGGATATTATGGTTTAGGACATGTTCTTTTCAACTTCTCAAAGTTAAATTAAATCGAAGTTGATTAAAATAAATTAAAGTGAGCTAAACTGAACTGAACTTATTTCAGTGTAAATTTATAAGGACGCATAGTTGAATTGAATTGAACTGAAGTAGACTGAACTGAATTGAACTAAACTGAAATGGTTTGAACTGAACCGAATTGAACTGAATTGAATTGTGGTCCAAAAAATTAGAGCCTTAAGAGTTATACATCAATTAATTTATAATTTAAAATTTAAGAAATTATTTACAGATTATTCAGAAACTTTTTAGTTTTGTAAATTTTCAATGAACTTTATCTATACTATCGTTAATATATAATATTAAAGTTTGTAATTTAAGCAATTTAAAATTTTTGATTGGTAACTATACAATATTTCCAAACTAGATGTTAAGTTTCAGGGTAGACTACTATTTTTTTTTTTGCAAAGTTTTAAACGCTCACATGAATTTGAGGTTTGAAACTAGGATACAAATATTCTTGGATATGAAATAAAACATAAAAAAATGTTATATAGATTATTCTTAGATTTAATACTTCATTCGGTACAAAATGTATGTCATTTTTATATTTTTATTAAAATTAATAAAATATTTATTACACTATTAAAATAGTTAATTTATCCTTTAAATTTATTATAAAATTCTTTTTTTTAATTATTGCCTTATAACTTTATTTATAATTAATCTCTTTCGTAAATAATATAAGAATAAATTAATAAAAAAAATGTTGAATGATGTTAAAATTTTAAAATAATAAATAAAAGAAAAAATAAAATATTTTTAAAATAATATGCATTTTACAGCGGAGGGTGAAACTGTTATTCCAAGGAAAAAGGCTTTTCTCTTGTTTTCCAAAACATCAACTTTATAGTACATGAGAAACAGAGAGAACTTGGCAGTGGAAATGTCCATAATAATTCAAAACTTGCTTTAATAGCTTTGAAATTAAAAAAATCTTTTAATGATGGGAAAATGACGAGAGGACATTGGCTTTTATTTTTTTGTGTTTAAAAGTCAGTAGGATTAGGTGTTTTCTTTACGTGATAACTGGACCCGCACTCTTCCTTTTATTCTAGCAAGAGCTGCGCAGTCAACTTGGTTGACCTCACCACGACGTCTCCAACATCGTCGTTGACTTGCCGTATCCAAATTAGACTTGGGCATTAATCCATCAGCTCATGAGGTCCGCTCATTTTTATTTTTTATGGGTCGAATTTGGATAAATTAATTAAAAGTTAGATTCAGTCTGAAACGAATTTAAAGAGGTTCAAAAAAATATGGAATGAGCTTAATTTTAATACTAAAATTTAAGTTTAGCCCGCTCTATTAAAATTACTAAATAAATATATATTTATTATTTATATTAGTAATAATTATTAAAATTTTTAAAATTTCTTATAAAATTTTATTTTAAAATTTAATTTTATGATTTATATTAGAGTTTTTTTTAAAAGATCTTAAAGAGGCTAGGTGTTGAATTTAGGACCTTCTATCACTAATATTAAGTAGTATTTCAATTGAGCTACACCTAATATTTATATTAAAATTTTAATTATAATTATTTAATTATAATAATTTTTTTATTAAATAATATTATAATTTTTTAATTATATATATATATATATGTATATATTAATTAATAAATTTAAAATACGGACTTAAAATTTAATTCTTTTATAAAGGTTCAATTTAATACGAGCTCAATTTTTATTTTTTATAAGTTAAGCTACTTATTTTTTAATTACCCCCTATTGAGCCCTAATGCCCGGGTCTCCCCAAACTCGTCACTCCGTCGTCTTCAACGCTTACGTCAACGGAGCACAACATCCAACCCCTCTCCAACTGTTGTTGCACGCGCTGCCGCAATCCCCTTTTATAAAATTCAGCCACGTGTAAATATACGGAAGAAAAATTTTTATATGAATCCCGATATTTCAGCGTAAAAATGTGCAGCTTCATACATTAATTGACACATATTTCATTACATGGAAAAAAGTGGATATAGTAAGACATATCAATTGATGCATGAAACGACACTTTTCCACATTAGAGTACCCGAACCTATATAAAATAAGTCTATACGGAAGCGTGAAGTCATTTCTCCCCCGAAAAAGGCGGCTAGTTTTCTCTCTCCTACGGTGGTCATTGTATTTTAAATATTAAAGCTCACAATACATTACTTGCGTTGAAAAGCCTACAACTACTATCTCCTTTTCTGCCCATGGAAAAACAAACCAGCAGGGAATTGACATTCTTGCCGTCCGGCGAATTTCTCCGGCACAATTCAGCTTATCATTCATTTGAAAACTCCATTGATCCGGATCCAGACAGTTCCATGATCAAAGAAGTTGATTTCTTTTCGACTGAAAAGTCTCCTAAACTGAATCCGGATTTGCCATCGGAAACTCTTCTCCATGCCGGCGGGATAAACGTAAGGTTTCAGTTCAATTAAGATACAAGTTTGGGTTTTTTGAGGTTTTAAATGGTTTAAACTATTTTTTCTTTCTGGAGTTTTGCAGACTGGCTTGAATCTGCTCACGACTTCCAGTTCTGGGAATGGAAATAAACTCCATAATGAAGTGAGTAAGCTTCAACTTCAATTTTAACGAATTAATGGTCAATTAACTATTAGAATTTTTCATTTTTAATGAATGGTGTTTTGCAGGCAATAAGGAAAATGGAAGTTGAGTTAGAGACGCTAAACGATGAGAACAAGAAACTGAAAATGATGTTGAATCAGGTCACTACAAGTTACAATCAACTCCAAGCTCGGCTGCTGATAGCAATGAAAAAACAAGCTCTTGGAAATCAGGTCCATTTTCCGCCCTTTTACCATCAATTTTAATTAGAATCCCGAATGAGCTTAATTGTATCACCAAATCAACCTTGTATAATTAGTTAATTATTAATTGTATTTACACTCGATCTGGGTCTCTTTTTTATGATTTCAGCTGTTGACTAAAAAAAGTAAGTGAAACATTAAACTCGTACGGTACATATCCAGTTCTTTGTTTCATTTTTCGATTAGAGGGTACGTGAGTATGTGGGATCATGTGCACCACATATGGCAAAACTAAAACAATTTGTTCTATTCAATATTGGGATCGTCAACTATACTTTAAAATTACTCTTTTACGGATTTCTAAGTAAAGATTCTTTCGTCCCCTTAATGTCATCATTAATACATGCATCTCTCCTCTCAATCTGATCTAGTTTTAGTTCATAAAAAATACAAAAAGATTAGTTGAACCTTTTTTTTTCCTAAAATTAATTGTGTACAGAAAGGGGAGCTGAATCCACACTCGTCTAACAACCCCTCAGAATCTGAAGAAGATACAAATAAGGAACAAGAAGTGTGTGGTTCTCCGACAAATACAACAACTGAAGCAATGTCTCGAGTAAATCCAGGAAAACAGGAAGATGGTGTTGATGAGACAAGTCAAAGTCCAAGATTAGATCAAGGAATTATTCCAAAGGCTGACCATGATCAAGTCCCTTTCAGGAAGGCTAGAGTTTCTGTGAGAGCAAGATCGGAGGCTCCTTTGGTCAGCATTTAATTTTATGCATTAATTAGTCAAATATTTGGATAAGGAATTGAATTATTGATATTAATGGTGATTCTGGTATTTAGATAACTGATGGATGCCAATGGAGAAAATATGGTCAAAAGATGGCCAAAGGGAACCCTTGTCCTCGTGCATATTATCGTTGCACCATGGCCGCTGGATGCCCAGTTCGTAAGCAGGTGAGCTTCATTTGTTTAGTTATGATTATGACCCAAATGTCCGTCATAATTTACCTATCCTTTGACTCCTTATTTAACCTCATCATGAGATTTTTTTTTCTTCCTTTTACAATTGAAAAATTGCTATTTATCTTATTAAAAAAAATTGCTATTTAAGTTTAAGAGAGATGTTCTGAGATGCCTCCATTTCTTTTTTTAAGCATCAACATTACCACACCCAGTTTTGAATTATGTACAGTGAATCTGACGGTGAAGTTGATATTTAAATTTAACTTGTTCATAAAATAAATAATAATTTAAATTTCAATCATTTAAATTTAATAAATTGTTGAGATTAATTAAACTTTGCAACTTTAATATTTATCAACTTAGAGACTCCTAGTTCTTCAAACCGCTCTGATGCTACTAAATTCAAGTTACACATTGCTTGGAAAAAAAAAATTTTGTGAGTAAGAAAATTTTTGAATGTAAGTATAATTGTGTAAAATTTTCTTTAAAAATTCTTTTAAGTTGCACAATCATTTTAAAAATACGAGTCTTTAAATGGATCCATGTTTTCAAAATTCCACCTCATAAAATGGAGAAAATGGCGAAAAGATGCGATTCTGATTTGCATGACTATTCCATACGAAACTGGCTCCTTGCCAATAACACCCGTGGTACTTTGACTTTGAAATTTGAACATTTAGGATAAGAAACTCGAATAGTATTATAGTAAGGAGGGAGGTAAAGTATTTTGTTGAAGAATGAGCGACAATAATTCCGTACTCCAGGCTGATCTTCATACTGATTGCGAATTGTTGTTATAAACTGATTAGGTGCAAAGATGTGCAGAGGACAAGACCATACTGATAACAACATACGAAGGAAAACACAGCCATCCCCTTCCACCTGCAGCAACTGCAATGGCCAATACAACCTCAGCAGCAGCCTCTATGCTGTTATCTGGTTCAACTCCAACCCAAGATTCCGCTTTATTACCTTATCCATCATCGATCTCCACTCTCTCTGCATCTGCACCATTTCCCACCATAACTCTGGACTTAACCCGCAACCCTCATTCCTTCCCTTTCTTCTTCCATGCACCTCCTTCCGCTTCATTTCCTCTCCCATTACACCGCTTTCCTCCACTTCTAGGCCACCCTAGTAAGCCCCCGGCTGGAGAATTATTGCGATTAGGGCTACGGCATTCTTCTATGGTTGAAACCGTGACTGCCGCAATTGCTTCCGACCCGAATTTCACGGCGGCATTGGCTGCAGCTGTTTCCAACATTATTGGTGCACCCAAAAGCAATGAGGGAGCAACAAACCGCACTGCTTCTAACGCCGGGCTACCTGGGTTGCCTGGGTCCCCACAGTTTCCTCAGTCCTGCACTACTTTCTCCACCAACTAGGTTGACTTATAGTCACTTGTCTATTGCGGTATTGCCTTTGATTATGGGGAGAATAGCTTCTAATAATTTAAAAACTAGTTTCAATTGCTTTTATATCATATCCAGATATATACCACGGATCAGTGAACAGTACCCTTGAAAGTATAATCTGTGGTTCAGCACTGATACGGCTCTTGATGGAAGACCATGACCATAGTGATATGGATAATTTTGGTAATTGGTATAGTGAAAAAAAGTATTTAGAATAAATACTATATTAATGATGAAGCGTTACATTTTTGTATTTAGTTAAAGTATATACAGAGGTTTTGAAAGCTTAGAATGGAACTTAAGAATGAATTTGAAATGTACAAATAGAATGATGTATTTGATAAACTATAAGGAAATATGCATAGTTGGTGTAAAATAAGGGAATTTATATTAAACACCTGGCTTTTTATATCCATTTCTAGTCCAACAGCTGAAAATTTATAGATAGTTAATTAATTATTTTCTTACTCCAATTAAATACTCACTAATAAAATTTCAACCCTTTTTAATTAAATACTCACTAATAAAATCTTAACCCTTAGATGAGAGGAGGATGTAAAAAAACAGGTATTTAATATAAAATTCGGTAAAATAAATATGATTGGAAAGAGAAACGACAAAAGGGCATATTAGCGTCACATAGCTTATGTTACATATGTAGTTTATGTGCTATGTAATCCATTACTTTTAAGTTATATGTTGTCTGAACGTTATTATAAGCTAATCTAAAAGATGAGCCAAATAAATAATAAATTGCATCATGGAGAGATTAAATGGGTAACAAATGAAGGAGTTAGAACACATGACCAAAAATTACTTTTGCCAAGTAATAAATTGGTTTAATTATTATTATTTTAAAAAATATATAATAGATTTATTATTTTTAAAATCAAATAGATGATATAAGTTTATCCAAACAATGTAAATAACAATCATCAGGAGATTAAATTATGGATGATATGTACGATATAAAATTTTGAACCTATCAATTTACGAACAATTTGGGATGTAAAAGTTGCACGAAAAAATGGCAAATTGAGAATAAATGCGAATTAAAATGAAATATATAAAAATATAGATGTAATTGTGATTAAAGCTGTAAATGAAACAAGCCGTTTGTGAACAGTTCAGTATTTGGCTCGATAAAAGCTTGACTCGGCTCGACTCGATTTATAAATGAAGAGTTCGTGAACATGATTTCATGGCTCGAATTATAAATGAACTGGACATGAATAAGCCAAAACTTGACCCGTTAACTCGTGAACAAACTCGATTAGAGGTTCACGAACAAGTTCATGAACTGACTCGATAAATGTTCGTGAACTAGCTCGATTATTCTAATTACATAACAAAAATAAAATTTTATAGAATTAAAATAAAGTATGGTTATATAAAATTAGACTAATACGACTAGCATATGTATAACATTACTCAATCTATTTTTACAGTCCACTTTAAATTATGTATTAAATTGATAATGTTGTTCAAAAACAAAATAGACAAGCTCGTTCGGGAACAAATTAGCAAATTGTTCACTAAGAATAAGTGAGTTGTTCGTGAACAGCTCGCGAACAATCAAACATTTAAATGAACCGAACACGAACATAATTTTGAGCTTGATCTCGAGCACGCTCGTATTTGATTAAAAATTAAATAAACTAAATCAAACTGGCCAAAACTCGGCTCGGTTCGACTCGTTTAGAGCCCTAATTGTGATTATGTGGGGTTAGAAGAGGTTAGTGAGGAGGAAACTTTGTTGAAGTCTTTTTACCCATCGTTTGGTTAGGCAAAAGTGAATAATCTGCAAATTATTTGTATTTCGGCCCAAAATCAACCCAATCAAAGATAAGGATCCAGTGACCCGAAAGTATGCACTCCCTTTAAAATCTCTTGGGCCTTTCTTTGCATCTGAACCTCCCATAGATATGACCATCAGTAAACTGAGTCCACAACATCAAGCTGGGTTCCCTTATGTTTTTTTTTGTTGCCCGGTTTACCCGAGCTTTCTTCCGACTACATCCATATTCGATCCGGATAGCGCATCTGGCTGTGGTGGGTGAGTCAGATCTATAAGTAATCGTTCCAAATTTCGAAACCTCGCAAGTAGACTTGTTCATCAGGCAGGCCGGGCCTCGTTGGGCTTTTTAGTAAAAGCCTCAACCCAAGTCCGGGCGGTCCACACTATTCTCGAGCTGGACTTGAGCCGGGCTTAAGTTGGCTGGGCTTATAATACCATTATAACGTAAAACTAAGAAACGTGAATATGTAATAAAAGAAAATATAGTGAAAAAAAAAAATGAAATAAGAACGGCAGTGAAATTACAAGTTCCTTAATCTCCAATAGGTTGGAATAGAAAAATAAACAAGAAAGTAATTTACAATAGATTCAAAATAGAAACAGAATAAAAAATGAATTAAATTTGTAAAACCCAAAGATTATTTTTTAGCACAGGAAAACAAGGAGATAAACCAACAAAACAAAGGCAAAAAACAACAGGAACTGAGGGCAACCGAGGTACACCTTACATGCAACCCTTTAACACCCAAATCCAGCAGATTGATTATAATATAACAATGTAATTAACAAAATTATTTTATTCGTCGGGCCGGGCTCGGGTAATTATACTAATACCAAGCCCGGCCCGTAAAACTTCAGGTTTCTCCGGGCTCGAGCCGGGTTTAGAAGAAAAATGAATGACCAAGCCCGGCCTATAAGGTCGCACTCGGATTGGACCTGATGGATAGTCCGGCCCGCGAACATGTCTACTCTAAAGTCGACGGTTAGAGATGGAGAGAGACGGCAAATAACTCTCAACTCTCAAAACACTTCAATCTTTAGCTTCTAATTCTCGTAGCAATCTGATTTATTCAGTTCATATATGGATTGTTAATGGTTTACAGATCCAATAGGCAGTAACTGCAACCAGATTTTCACATCTTACCTTACAATACCATGAGAAGCCATGGCTGGCAACGTCCTCTCCATCCTTTACAGGTAAACTCATTTTATCCTTTCATGGATAGGTTGAATTGATTTGCTAATTTATGTGTATTCAATGAGTTTGTTGTTGATTGAAATGAATAGAGGCCTATGTGATGAGATCCTGAAATTTGAATTTGAATGTTTAATCGTTGTTCTTCTACTGTAGAATCGTAGATAGTGGGAACAGAATTCAGAAATTACAGTTAACAACAACTTTTTCGTTGTGGTAATTTGTCAAAATTAGATCAGTTTTTTGTGTTTTCTTTATCGATTGTTCAATTTATATGAAGCTGACTGATGTTTATTGCTCTGTTTTCAGGCAATTTCAGTTATATTTCTTTTTGTTAAACTTGGAGAGACAGTAATAGAGATTGAGATAAATGTAACAAACTCTTTATTTATTTGATCTCAACCCAAAGTTACAAATGAAGGAACATATTGTGCTGAAAATTTAACAAACTAACTAACAGGTAATCAGCTTAGTGATGTGTCAACCCTTGTCGGCATAATGATGTGGCAATCCATGGAAGTTTGAAGGTGCACTATCTTCATTTGCCCTTAACTCTTCAACACTCCCTCCTCAAAATACACAATAATCTAAACAAAAATCATGAAATCACTCAAATCTCTAAAGCCACTTCGGCTCATCAATTCAAAAAAGTCAATCCAACTTCAATCATCAATAATAGTTTTGGAGGATTTCGCCTCAAATCATCGTAGTTTTAGAGGATTTCGCCTCAAATAATTTTAGAAGATTTCGACCCAAATAGTTTTAGAAGATTTCGCCTTAAATAGTTTTGAAGCATGTCGGCTCAATCATAATTTTAAAGCATTTCGGCTCAAATCATCATAGTTTTAGAAGATTTCGCTTCCATCATAGTTTTAGAGCATTGCGGCTCACATCATTAGACAAGCTATTTGGGCTCAAATCATCAACGAAAGTCAATACGATTCAAATCATCAACCAAGCCATATCCGGCTAAAGTCACCAATCAATCTCGGCTTCAATTCCTCGAGAAGCCAATTTGGCTACAAATCCATCATTTCATCTGAATTTCATCCATTAAAAAAGCAGTTACTTGAATACCATCGAATCAAGCCAACATCATTCTGCCAAACGCCATATCATTATGCTCACAAGGATTGCCACATCACTAAGTTGGCTACCTGTTACAGTAAAACCTCTATAAATTAATACTCGATAAATTAATAACCTTGATAAAATTAATAATATATCCAGTCCCAACTTGGAACCAGTACAAAATTGGACCCAAATCGATAAAATAATAAGATAATAACTTTTTTGAAATCCCAGTGTATATATATTGGTCCCAACGAAACTATAAATTAATAATTACTAACAGATTCTAAATTCTAAGATTATATAGTAAAAAATTAATCTATAGTCACTTGTTTTTTTATTGAACTTCAAATCTATATTGAGTTCATCTTTAAATCTCCTCATTGCACTTAAGAGTTGGGGCGTTGTCTTCTCATATTGCAACAAAAAGTTTAATATTGTTCCTTGACTAATTCAAATCGAAAGTCTTGTCAATCCACTACACCAAATCTTGTTGAGTGCATCCTTGTTGATCTCTCTTATACTCGCATAACAGTTTTCGTTGTTGATTGGTCATGGTTTATTTTTTAGCACCTTTTAGTTTAGGAGCCATAGTTGATGTGATTTTAAAAATTTTCAATGGACATTTTATAGTGGTCAATTTCTAACCATGTTTAATGTACATGGAGAAGAAATGTGCCTTGAAACTTGTTTTTATAATTTATTTTTTGGTACCATGAACCAACTTTTTACTTATTCAAAAATAATGAACTTACAAATTCAATTAATTTGTGAATGTACATTGGACTTGGAAATTTAAAGGTCATACATAAAACCTCTTTAAATTAATAAATTATTAATTTATCGATATAATAATATCTCTCTAAATCAATAAAATATCTCGGTCCCAACATTATTAATTTGTTAAGTTTTCAATGTTATATAAATAATTGTAGCTTCATTTGTAACTTTGAGTTGAGATCTATTGGAAAGTAAAGTCAAATCCCACATTGGAAGATTTGAAGAGCTTGCACCAAAATATAAGTGTCCACAAAGACTTGCATTAGTATGAGGCCTTTTGGGGGAAGGAGCCCCAAGAACAAAACCGTGAGGGCTCGGCCCAAAGCGGACAATACCATACTAATCAAGGGTCACGGGTGGCGCCGCTCGGAGTTCTACACGGTATCACGGCCACGGTTCAGAATTGGCAAAAAGGAGCAGAGTGTAGGGTGGAAGTTTTCAATTATATCCAGGATGCCCGAGTTGTGGTCCTTGGTTTAAGAGGGGATGTTGGAAAGTAAAGCCAATTCTCATATTGGAAGATTTGAAGAGCTTGCACCAAAATATAAGTGTCCACAAAGAATTGCATTAGTATGAGGTCTTTTGGGGGAAGGAGCACCAAGAACAAAATCGTTAGGGCTCGGCCCAAAGCGGACAATATCATACTAATCCGGGTCACGGGTGGCACCACTCAGAGTTCTACAAGATCAAATAAATAAAGAGTTTGTTACATTTATCTCAATCTCTATTATTCTCTCTCCAAGTTCTACATGGTATCAGGCAGAGAAAGGCCTGACAGCCAGTAATCTTAGGTTTGTGTTTAAAGTCCTGGTGAAGTTTGGGCTAGCGGAGAAAGGCTAGGCCCGGTGTCGACCTTGAGCCTCGGAGATGATAGGCCAAGGAACGTTTGCACGTGGCAAATTGTCAAGGCCTAGTTGTACTTGAGGGGGAGTGTTGGAGACGTTGGTTATTTAACATTGGATTATACAAGAATAATGAGTAACATATAAGTGGTGTAGATTGGAGCTTAACATAAGCCATATTAGATGGGCTCACCCCCACTTATATGCTCACTCAGCTTATCAAGCCCAACACTCTCGAGACCCATCCATTGATCCCACTGATAAAACCTTCTTTAAGAAGAAGAAGGAAAAACCTAAACCTGATGGGATTTCAGAAGCTTAACAACGGATTTATCTTGAGTCAAATACTAGTGAGATTTTTCAGGAGGCTAGAAAGGAAAATGGAGACATTACTCCCATTTCATATGTCTCACTGTTCTAATTCCTTCTGAGATATTGTTTATTGGTATAGTTAATTGTAGAAGGAGGAAATATAATTGCCATATTTATTAGGTGCTTTGCTGGTAGGAAAGGGCTAGAGAGGGTATTGCAGAGGAAACTATATGTAGAATTTCCAAGAGGCGTGTTCTTGCAGCAATATCGGTAATGTACAGTTGTGACTTGTATAGTTGTATTCTATTTGGAAGAAGAAAAACAAAAACATCAATAGCTCATTGTTTGAATTCAATATATATGTTACAGGTTTTGTTGGTTTTAATGACAGGCAGCCTATAGCTCTGCAGCCTTGGGACAGCTTCTCTTCTTTCATGTTCTTCTCATAGGTAAGGTATATAAATATAAATGCTTCGTACCTTGTATAGATTATTTATGATGCTTATTTTATGTTTGATAAGGTAATGAACTTTGACTTAATCTATATTGGGGATGAGAACATATGACTACAAGATTCTTTAAGGCCACTACCCTTGGAGACAAAATTTGGACCTCTTATGAACCCAGACAAGAAGAGTATGATAAATAACAAAAAATAATATATAATGTAAATGTAACAAATTCAAGTATATTGAAATAAATATAGACTAATTGTGAAAAGAGAGAGTATTGAATACATGAATTGATTCTATTTTCTTTCTGATGCATCACTCACTTATTTGTTACTGCACTCAAAGTTACAGGAAAAATGATCTCTCTTAGTACTCTGAAAAGTCTACAACAATAAATCAGAAAATTCACTTGGACACTATATATATATATATATGTGTGTATGTGTGTGTGTGTCAGGCAAACATTTTTATCTCCAGGGCAATAAGCAGAATTGTTGAGAAATTGCAAGAATCAAAATTGGAACTAAATTCTCCTTTCGCAAAAATACTAATCTTCATTGTAAATTTTTACCAAGACAGCAACTGAATACCTCTGTCTCAATTATTGGAATTCAGCAAACCATTTGAAAGACCGTAACAATCTGAATAATGGGCATGGTAAATTTTCTCCCTGAGTGGCTTGCATATTTCTGGGATAACTGAATCAGAATAACCTTGGATATACGAATAGTTCCAGGACGACATTGACATTCCATTAAGACTGATATTCGACAGGCAGATGTCACGAAATGAGTCAGCTTCAATGCCATCTAAAACACCAACATACATGATGTTATTTCCCCTAACATATTCAATGGTGATCCATTCAACGATTGGGAGAGCTTTTGGATCATAATGTTCATCTGGGTGTTCCCCGTAAGAACCCATAAACCTTATAGCTATTTTTACATCAGTTAAGGTTACATTAGATGTGCTGATATTTCTGATGTATTCACCTCTTTCAGGCGATGTATTTATCCTAATACCTGTCTTGGAACTGTAAAATATGATATCCTCAGCATGAATGTCTGATACAACCCCAGACATCTTGCTTCCGATTGCGATTCCTGAACTTGATTGAGTTTGTCTAATAAGGCGGTGAATGGTAATGTTTCTGCTAGGACGAGCATATGATATGCCATACTCATCCCACCCGCTCTTGATAGAAATTAGATCGTCTCCTATGCTGATGTGGCAATCCTCAATGCAAACATCATCTAAAGAATCTAAATGCATCCAAACGAATAGGTAAGAACTCACATAAAGTAGTTGGTTCTTGTAATGAGGAGCAACTATGCTGCTTTCCCTATATAATTTATTCGGTTAAATGCATTTAGAACCCCTTGCATTTGGCAACTTCCGCCGGATGTCACCCTGAACTTTTAAAAGTTCCAATTAACCCCTTGAACTCAGCAAAAGTGCACCAGTGCCCCCCTACTCCCTCAATGCCACATGTCAACTTTTGGCTAGTTTGACTTTTCAAAGAGGTCATTTGGTTTGGGTGGTTTAACTTGGCTTTGAGGGGCGAATTGGTGCACTTTTGCCAAGTTTAAGGAGGCAGCTGGAGCAAATGAAAGTTTAGTGTGGCATCCGATAAAAGTTGCCAAGTTCAGGGGATGTAGATGCATTTGGCCTAATTTTGAAAATACAACTGCATTTAAATTACATGATTAAGGAATTGTTTCTGACCAAAGAGAAAGGCTTACCAGGATCGATCCCACCGGTGTTTGGTGAATCAAGAGGAGCGAGAATAGTAACATTTTTGACAATGACATGGCTGTTCATCTAGAAAAACAATCTCAACTCTACCCCTGATTCATAAAAGTTTCACTTATGCACAGTTTTTATAAGGTGACTAAAAAACTAAAAGTGTAATAGTAAAGGAAGAGAAAAGCACTATACTCAATCCATTTGGAGGAAACGAACCTGCAGTAAATAGGATGAATCATCAAAAATGGTGAATTAATGAATGTCAAATTGGAGATAACTATCCCAGATGAGTTCATTAACTCAACCAAATGGGGTCAGGTATAATTCAGGGTTTTTGTTCAGAACCATCCCCACTAGGGGCTGCCTTGGCCATCAATAGTTCCATTATCCCCTTCATTGGAAACCCAAAAAAAATAGATGATGTAATGAAAAAAAACACAATAAATAAGGACATGAAGCCTCCATTGATATTACCAACCTGTAATAACAACATCTGTCAGATTCCTACCAAAAATGAGGCTCCGATGCCTCCTACCAGACAATTCCCTCCCACAGCCATATGAAGGTAGAGGATCAACAACTGGCCAATCATCCGAGTTCTGTTAGCAAGTCAAATTGTATTAATATTATGAGAAGAAGTATTATAACTATGGCCTAAAAGAGACGAGATAATACACCGCCCAATCAGCACTACTTAGCATATGAACTACAAGGATTAATAAAATTTCAGAGAAAGGGAAGTGAAAAAACATACCATAGAGCCGAGTATGACTGCATCTTTATCCAACCACTATGCAAGATGGCTAATGAGATCAAAGCTGCCAGTCAACCAACGGCTAGCAGGGACGAACAACTTAGCACCGCGTTTATCAGAGAAAGAATTGAGTTAGAAGATAGCATTTTGAAATGCTTTAGTATTGAGGGTTACCCCATCTCCAACTGCACCGAATTCAGTAATAGTGATACTGTGAGGCCGAAGGTCTGCAGCTTTAGCCCTTTTGCAATAGGAGATTCCCCTAACAAGCCATGGAACATCACTGAACAGTAAAAGGACCAGAAGCAAATCCACTAGCTAAAATAAAAAAGGGGAAAAACTTGTAACTGACTGCTACAATCATAGATCTGACTAATTGAAAATCCCATTCCTTTTGTTTTCCTATTTCCCCTTTCTTTCATCATTAGCTATGCTATATCTAGGACAGTTATGATCACACAGACTAATAAACTAGCCATGAAATAGAATACTGAGATAGAAAAAATAATGAATTTGAAATAGCACACTATACATAGCAAAAACATATGGCTTCAAAGCACAATTCAAACCACAACAGCTGAAACTGTCCATATGGAAGGCAGGAAAGCCAGCCATTGAGCTACATTTTATCAAAAAGAGAATAGTTCACTCAAAACTCGATTATCAGTATATCTGCTCAATCAAACCCCAAAGAATTCGTACAATTTTTCTCAGGTATGTAATCATTGGCTGAAATAAGCTATGAGCCTGATAGATTCCCCTACACAATTTTTCAGGTAAATTGAATCTAAACTACCTCCATAAATGAAGAAATTTAAAAAGGAAAAAAGTAACTTACAGAAAAAGATCTCCTCATATGACTGAAATATGCAGTTTCCCCTAAGAAGGCAGGAACCTAATAAGGCAATTTTCGCAGGGCAGTAGCAGCAAATTGGCTCAAAAAATGAAAAGAAAAACAGAAAGAGGAAGATGAAGATGATAAAGAAAGGGGAAAGGATCTTGATGATCAAGATCTCCCCCCGAGGAAAATCAAATATTACAAAGAGTGAGTGAGATTAGTGATTAAGAGAAGCACCCAACACCACTTAAACAAGAAAAATCATTGACAGCGACTGTTGCTGCCAGCCAAAAATCGAGCAGTAGGACCCCCTTTATTCCTTCACCAGCTCTTCTTCCATTACCATTACCGTTCCCCCTTTCTTTTACCTCTAATTCCTCAAACAGAATCAATTGCGCAGAGGCGACGAATTGAAGAGGGAATTTGATTCTGTTTGTTTGGACGCAATTGAATCGAGAGATAAGAGATCAGAATTGGCGACTTTTGCATCGAAATGGGAAGAAACAGATGGGTTCTGACATTTCATTTTTTGTTAACAACCTTTGTAACCTCCGTCTCAAGCACTAGATTTTAACCTACTTTACCATTCCGGTCCCTGCTTATATTTTTTAGAGAAATTGTAAGGAATGCCGCTGGTAAGAATATTTATCTCTTTACTTTTTTTTTATAAATAACTTTTAATTAGGTTTTAAATTTTTTTTTAATTTATACGTTCCTTTTTTTTTCATGCAATTCCTTTCCTTTTTTTTACTTTTTTTTTATGTTATTTTATATTTATCTCGTAAACCGTAGATTTTTTTGATATGTCGCTTTAGAGTTCTTTGTTCGTCTCGTTTTTATCTTTGAAACTAGATTCATGATGATATACTTTTTTCGAATTTTTATTTTTGCAGATATGTAACAGATGATATAACCATTATACCAGCATTTTATCAGCTCTGAAAAACTAGCATTTTTACCAGCATTATACAAGGTGTGAAAAACTAGCATTATACTAGTATTTTACCAGTAAAATACTAGGTATTATGAAAATAACCCATAAACTTACATTTTATGAAGAAATCAAACAAAAATTACTTCATACCAGATTTATACAAGTAAAATACTATGTGTGATGAAAATAACTCATAAACTTGCATTTGATGAAGAAATCAAATAAAAACCACTTCATACTAGGTTTATACCAGATTTATACCAGTAAAATACTAGGTGTTATGAAAATAACCCATAAAGTTGCATTTTATGAAGAAATCAAACAAAAACCACTTCATACCATATTTGTACCAGCAAAATACTAGGTGTAGTGAAAATAACCCATAAACTTGCATTTTATGAAGAAATCAAACAAAAACTACTTCATACCAGATTTATACTAGGTGTGATGAAAATAACCCATAGACTTGCATTTTATGAAGAAATCAAATAAAAATCACTTCATACCAGATTTATACCAGCAAAATACCAGGTGTGATGAAAATAACCCATAAACTTGCATTTTATGAAGAAATCAAATAACCACTTCATACCAGCAAAATACCAGCAAAATACTAGGTGTGATGAAAATAACTCATAAACTTGCACTTTATGAAGAAATCAAACAAAAACTACTTCATACCAGATTTATACAAGATTTATGCCAGCAAAATACTAGGTCTGATGAAAATAACCCATAAACTTGCATTTTATGAAGAAATCAAATAAAAACCTCTTTATACCAGATTTATACCAGCAAAATACCAAATTTATACAAGATGTCGAAAAGTTTGGAAAAAAGTCAAAAAAAATATATGACAATGGATGACGTTTTGAAGATAAAAATGAGACGGACAAAAAAGTCTAAAGCGACATGTCAAAAAAATAAACGGTTTGAGAGATAAATGCAAAATAAGAAAATAGAATAAAAAACATGCGTTGCACATGTGCTGTTTTTGGAGAGAAGCGTATTTATGTTGTGAGGTTGTATGGAACGTATTTATGTTGTTGAGGCTTGTAGAGTTAGACACTTATGTTGTTGACCAAACTTCTAATCGAAATTATTGATGGGCTTTGATACAGTTATGTACTTTTCCCTATTTTTTATCAGCAATTTCTAAAAGTTTCATTTTTAAGTTTTTCTTAAAAAGTAATGAATTTTATTTTAAAAAAAATAAATTAGACAGTTCCTAATCAGTTAGCATGAACGATCAAAATATATTGTTTAAAGTTAAAATATATAAATCTATTCAAAAATTTGCGAGAACAACTTATTTTAATAATAACTTAAAAAATAATGTCAAACCGATCCTTCTTAAATATTTCTAATTAATTTAGCACCTTCATTTTTTATATATATATCTTACATTTTTCTATTATTGTGATTGAATTATCGAGGAATTTAACAGAAATGTTTTAAATAGTTATATCAACGAGTTAGTCTATGGTTCTTATATTTGACCTAGAAAAGAAGACTTTGTTGTATTTGATGTAAGTCGATGGAAGTGGCTAGTTCATCTTATTGTTCATTTTAGATTTTTGTGCCAGATTTTGATGCTTTCGGACTCTATTGCCCTTTTGGACCCAAACTTTGCAGTTTAGTTCAATTATATTATTCTAAGTTTTCATAACTAAATTACAATTTTTTAAAAGTACGTGTGTATATTTTATTTTAGAATTTTAACCTTAGAAAACCTAGACTATTTAAGGGTCTGTAACAAATTTTGATCAATTCTTTTATAGTTACGAAAACTATAGCTTTTTTAAGAATCAAGTTTTTATTGATGTTGCGATCCCATCAAATTACAACTATAAAATTTTCGTTCATTTAGCTGAATTTGAGTTTTTGATCATCAGTATTATGTCCTCACATAACAAAAAAAAATTTACACTTTAAGAACATCAATAATCCATTATAAGAACATTGATTAAAGTGTAGAATAACGTGAATATTGCAACTCGATATTCTTATATTTCTGCACCTCAATGTATAAGATATAATCATATAACCATTAGGTGGGTAGTTCAATGACAAATTTATTGACTTTTCCGAAAAATGTGTGGAAAATATGTAAATTACAAGAGAATATTTTCATCCCACCATGGATGTGGTTCAAACATGTTACATATAATTGAGTTTCTTGTAGTGAATCTATTAAAATTATCATCTTTTATACAAAAAGTGATAATATCATGTGTTCTTATTCAAAAATTAGATGTGTTTCACATACAAAATGTTAAGATAATACATAAGACCGGGGATTGAAAAGTTTAAAATTAAATTAAAAGAAGGTTATCTTTTGGTATTTACATAGTATAATTATAACTAATCAATATTTGTGGTGTGGTTTTGGAATTTTCCCAAACTAAAATGTTTAAGTTTCAAGTTCTATTAGGACAAGATACTGTTTAATTAAGATTTAGAATATTTTGTACAAATTTCTAAAGAAAAGAATAAAGTCAAGTTTGTCCCCAAACTGATCACTACTGGTAAAGGGGATGTTATATCGAGAGTTCGGTATTTTGCATTATCCTCTCAATCAAGAGTTGAGTATTTATATATATTTAAATAAATATTTTATTATCTTTTTTAATGAAAAAATATGTTATCATCTTAATCAAATATTTTATCATAAATACTTAACCGTTAAATTAGAGGAGGAAGTAAAACATCAAACTCTCTATATAAATTCCCTTGGTAAAGATTGATTTCATAGTAGAATATTAATTAATTAAACACTCACATAATACTTACCAGAAATAAAATTAAAAAAAATATATCATCAAGGATTAGTTTCAAAGAGAAAAATAAGGCAAAAAATTCTAAAATTGACATATATCAAATATTAACTGTTTGTGAATAAAGGTAAAATAAAATGGATAATACTATACTAACACTCAAGAGTTGACATTCATTAACATACATACCATCTTCACCCTTCATCTCCTTTTCATCTAATTAGATGAATGTTAGATATTAATCGGGAGTTATAGAGTGTCAATAATTGGGTGTTAATATAAGTAAAATAAGAGGGGATGGAGAGCTCTTTTATACATATCCCAGTATTATACAATAGAAAAGTGTCACTCCATACATCAACCGACACATATTTCATTATGTATTAATGGGACATGTGTAAAACATTAATTTAGAAACCTTAAAAGTTACTTTTAATAGAATATTTGAGATGTAATTTGCTAATTAGTTATATATAGACTATAAAGGAGCCAAGTTTCAGCGAGTTCATGTTCGTTTGTTCATTTGTTAACGAACTCGAGTCGAGCTTGGTTTAAGTTCAATATTTATGTTCACAAACAGTTCATTTAATGACTCGTTTATTCACGAGCTGTTTATGAACATTAATGAGTTCATTTATTTTAATTATAAATAAAAAATAATATTAAATTTATTACATTAAATAATATTAAGATTTAGTACTTGTAATATCATTTAATTATTCGATAATAAATTGTTAAAAATTCTTAAATTAGCAAGCTTTAAATTTAAATGATACAGTTTTTATTAAATAGAAAAAGAAAAACAATAAAAGAAAAACAAGCAAGTAAGACACATAAGTCTATCAAGGCTAAAAACTGAACTCCCTAAGTAGGAGAATATTCATCAGGCTTTTTACGGTCTCGTTGCATTTGCTCTCTTTGAGCCATAATCAAATCCTTTTGTTTTTGACTAGTTCTTGACTTCCATGGAGGTGGGCCGCTACCTCCGACTACAACACTTTATTTTGGTTGTTGCCTATTATTCCTCTTAACGGTAGTCCATTCCTCGGTAGGAACAACAGATAAAGGCAGTGTCAATAGTGGAGAGTGTTCCTGAATATTTATCTTAGCTACTGAGTTCTTTACCGTGACTATTGCCTTGGATAAATCATCATGTAATCTCTGTCGGACCTTATGTAAAGGAATGGTTTCAATTACTTTCCCATCCTCTTGCACTGGTTTATTCTACTTAGTCACAATATCTTTCTTTGTAGCAGTTTTTTTTTATTCTGCATGCAGTCCTTCCATGTATGGCAATGGAGGAACAAATCTTGCAAAAATCTGGAATATTCTCATATTCGATATCAATCCAGAACTGTTTTCCCTCTTTCTCCACACCAAAGCATTCTGCAACTGATTTGCCAAATCAACATCAATGAGAACCCGGGCGAAGTGCCCAAAATCACCTTCCAAGGTGGCTCTTTCAACTCGTGTAAATTCTCTAATCCTTTTTGCAAGACAAGCAAGAATGGATGGATCCCAATATTCCCAAGGTAAATCATGAAAACGTGCACAAACCAAGGCCTTCGTAGTCTTCTGTTCATCTGTGTTAAAATCGGGTTGCCATGGTTGTAGAAGAAAAGTACCAGGCTTGAGACCAAGCGTTCCCCTCACTTCGGTTCTTCGTTTTAAGTCAGGAGAGCCTAGTAAAACATGATAAAACCCCTTCCCTTATAGATATAACTAAAATTATAAATATTTTAAGTGTATATATCTAGAATAATTTTTACTCATTATTAAAGTTTTATATTTAATGTGAAAAAATAGTAATGAATGTAGTTGACGAGCCTCTAATCGAATTTGTTCACGAGCATTCGAGTTGAGTTTAGACTTGTTCATATTCAATTCATTTGTAAAACAATCCCAAACCTTATGTTCACAAACAGTTCATCAACAAATCAAACTGAACCAAATCGAGCTTTTATGAAACTATACACCAAATAACCATTAACGGTTCAACTCTATACATCCCTAGTTATATACAATTTGGTAAACTTATACAGATATCAAAATATCTCCTGCATATAAAGTCCATGACAATTTAAAATTATTAGTTTTTATCCATTACTTAAAGTGGCTATTTTATTTTTCCCCTAATTTTGTTTGTTTGCATGTGTCGTTGATCATAGCTCGAGAACATATACTTGACTTTCAGACTGTTGAATGGTGTCCCTTCTTATAATGAGATTCATTAAATTAATTAATTAAAAAAATAAAAAAAAAGAGGTATATCGACAGCGTATTTTTTAAAAAGTGCACAGTAAAATTATTTGCACTATTCAGCCATACGCGTTTAAATCTTCTATAAATAGAGGAGGTTTTGCTCATTTTAAGAGCAGACCAAGAAGAGAGTAGAAGAGAGCAAGAGAGAAGAAATACAGATAAAAATATAATCTGTGTAGAGAGCCTTAGGAAAAGGGTTCCTAAGAGCTGGGTAAGAGAGAAAAATAGTGAGATTTTACGAAATATTTGAGTGCCACTATTTTGTAATCTTTTGGTGTACCTACTATTATTTTCATAGTGGAAGAATTATTCGGAGTTGGTCCCGTGGTTTTTCCCTAATTCATTTGGGGTTTCCATGTAAAAATCTGAGTGTTTTTTTATTCTGCTGCTATTATTTTTTCTCGTAATCTATTATTGGGCCTAACAAGTGGTACCAGAACCGAAGGTTATTTTATCAATAGAATCTGTGGATATATTTTTCAAAAATAAATATACCACGATGACGAGAAAATTACGACGAATCCAGTGGCGCAGTCCGTTCGAAAAACCGCCGCAGATACGCAATTTGAGTGCATAGTAAAATAGTAACTTAGTGAAATAGTAACTTGAATAATACTATTCATGTTTGGTCATCTTATGAACAGTATTATTTAAGTATACGGAGGCATACTATTCTAATATACAAGTATTATTTGGGTATATGATACTATTCACATATATAGTCACTATTTACATGAATAGTTCGACATGGCGAATGACGGTGTAATGATCAAATTGACGGATACAAATTATTCAATGTGGAAATCCAGAATGGAGGACTACCTCAATTGCAAAGATTTGTATGATCCAATTGAGGGTGACGAGGCAAAGCCATAGGATATGAAAGATCAGCAGTGGATAAAGTTGAAGAAGCAGACATTGGGTACAGTATGCCAATGGATAGATGCTAGCCTGTACAACCACGTGAGGAACGAAACAGATCCCAAAGTTCTCTGGAAGAAGCTAGAGGATATGTACGAGGCTAAAATTGCTCAAGGAAAAGTGTTCATGATTCGCAAAGTCATGAACTTGAAACTGACAAAGGGACGATCAATCACACAACACCTAAACGACTTTGAAGGATTCGTAAGTGAGTTAGCAGTCACAGGTACGTCCTTGGATGATGAGATGCAAGCATGTCTTTTGATGGAAACTCTACCAGATAGCTGGGATACTCTTGTCGTATCATTGAATAACTCAGCTCCAAATGGTGTGGTAACAATGTCTATAGTAAAGAATAGTCTTCTTAATGAAGAGCTTCGTAGAAGGGACGTCGCCAGTACCAGTTCACAAGCCTTTGTCACAGAGAATAGGGGTCGAAGCAAGAGTAGAGGTCGTGGGAATGGAAAATCGAAAGATAGATCCAAGTCCCGGTAGAAGAGGTCATGCTACTACTGTAGAAAGCAGGGTCATCTCAAAAGGAACTGTTGTTTCCTTAAACGAGAGAATGCAAACTGAAGTCATGATGATGACAAAAACACATATGCTACAGCCACAATAGAAGATGGAGAGGTGGCTTTAGTATCTCATGATGCAGATTGTTGTCATGTTGGAGATGCAGATACCGAGTGGATTGTATATTATGGTGCCTCATACCACTGTGTTCCAAAAAGGGAATACTTCTCAACCTATAAAGCGGGCGATTATGGTACTATTAAAATGGGAAATAATAGTGTCTCGCAAATGGTGGGAATCGGCGATATCTATGTAAAGACGAGTGTCGGATGCACATTAACACTTAAAAATGTGCGATATGTTCCAGATCTTCGGTTGAACCTATTGTCTGTTAGTGTATTGGACAAGGAAGGTTATCACAATCATACAGGCGATGGAAATTGGAAACTCACCAAAGGATCATTGGTAGTGGCTAAAGGAGGCTATACAAAACGCACGCAACAATATGTGCGGGTCAACTGAATACAGTTGGAAATGATGCTTCACCAAATTTGTGGCATAGGCGACTGGCGCATGTTAGTGAGAAATGGTTGAATATACTGGCTAAGAAGTCCCTCATCCCATTAGCCAAAGGAAAAATTAACCCGTGTGATCACTGTTTATTTAGGAAGCAACATCGAGTTTCATTTCAGAAAAGTTCAAGAAGGAGAAATAATAAGATAGAGTTGGTACACTCTGATGTTTGTGGTCCCATGGATACAGAATCCATTGAAAGAAGAAGATACTTTCTTGTATTTAATGAGAATGATATCATCAGTGAAAGATCTACAAGTGATGGTGTTATCGATATTACACCAGAGAGCATTCTATCAGATGATGCCACAGAAAGAAGAATGCATCAATCAGAATAAGATGGAGAAGAAGAGCCAGTTGTGAGGGATCAAGATACGATTGTAGATGAAGATACGATTGTAGATGAAGATACGAATGAAGAGGATATTGAGCAGGGGGAGCCAGAGAACCCCATTCTACCAGACGAAGAACCTCACTTAAGGAGGTCAATCAGAGAACATCAACCATCTATAAAATACTTTAGTTCTAATTATATTTTAGTTACTGATGAAGGGGAGCCTGAAAGCTTCCAAGATGTGTAATCTTGTAAAGATAAAGATTGTTGGATGAAGGCCATGCAGGAGGAGATGAATTCTTTAAAGAAGAATTACACGTACGAGCTGGTAAAACTACCTAAAGGGAAGAGAACACTCAAGAACAAATGAGTGTACAAGCTGAAGAAAGATGATGGAAATCTAGTGAGATTCAAAGCTCGATTGGTTGTCAAAGGCTTTACTCAAAAGAAAGGTATTGACTTTGACGAGATTTTTTCACCAGTTGTGAAAATGAGTTCCATTCGAGTTGTGCTAGGTCTTGTAGCCAGTTTGAACCTTGAGTTAGAATAGCTTGATGTAAAGACCTCGTTCTTGCATGGGATTTAGAAGAAGAAATTTATATGGAACAACCAGAAGGCTTTAAGGTCAAGGAAAAGGAGGACATAGTTTGTCGCTTGAAGAAAATTTTGTATGGGTTAAAACAATCTCTGCGACAATGGTATAAAAAGTTTGATTCCTTCATGGTGAATCAAGGATACAGGAGGACAGAAGCTGATCTATGTGTATATGTCCAGAAATTCCCTGATGGAAAATTTTTCATTCTTCTTTTATATGTTGATGATATGCTAATTTGGACCGGATGCTAAAATGATTAGTAAGTTGAAGTGTGATTTGTCTAAGGCGTTTGACATGAAGGATTTGGGACCAGCAAGGCGAATTCTTGGAATGGAGATTACCCGAGATCGAAGGTCCTGCAGGCTATGGTTATCGCAAGAAAAATATATTGAACGAGTACTAGAAAGGTTCAATATGAAGAATGCTAAACCAGTTAGCACTCCACTTGCCGCTCATTTCAAGTTGAGCAAAGAAATCCTACCCTTCAACAGAGAAAAATAAAGAAGATATGTCAAATGTTCCATATTCTTCAGCGGTCGACAGTTTAATGTATGCAATGGTGTGTACGAGACCAGACATCGCTCATGCAGTTGGAGTTGTGAGTAGATTCCTGTCAAATCCCCAGGAGACACATTGGGAAGCAGTAAAATGGATCTTTAGATACCTGAGAGGAACTTCAAAGTTATGTTTAACTTTTGGAGTTGGAAAAATCTGTACTTGTTGGTTACACAGATGCAGATATGGCTTGTGACCTTGATAAAAGAAAATCTACATTGAGTTACTTATTTACATTCTCAGGGGGAGCTATTTCATGGCAGTCACGGTTACAAAAATGTGTTTCGTTATCAACAACTGAAGCAGAGTACGTTGCAGCAGCGGAAGCAGGAAAGGAAATGCTTTAGTTAAAGCGATTCTTTACCGAATTGGGTGTGCAACAAGAAGAATACATAGTTTATTATGATAGTCAAAGTGCATTAGACTTGAGCAAGAATACTATATACCATGCACGGACAAAACATATTGATGTAAGGTATCATTGGCTCAGACATGCCATTGAAGAAAAAAAATTCAAGTTGCAAAAGATTCATACCAACAATAATGCTGCTGATATGCTAACGAAGGTCGTACCAAAAGAAAAGTTCGACCAGTGCGTTAAAGCAATTGGGATGGAGAGTCCCACAATATAATCGGGAGGGGGAGATTTGTTGATTGGTGTCCCTCCTTATGGTGGGATCCACTAAATTAATTAATAAAAAAATTAAAAAAAAGGAAAAAGGAGACATGTCGACAGCGTGTTTTTTAAAAAGTGCACAGTAAAATTACTTGCACTATTCGGTCATACGCGTTTAAATCTCCTATAAATAGAGGAGGTTTTGCTCATTTTAAGAGTAGACCAAGAAGAGAGCAGAAGAGAGCAAGAGAGAAGAAACACAGATAAAAATGTAATCTGTATAGAGAGCCTTAGGAAAAGGGTTCCTAAGAGTTGGATAAGAGAGAAAAAAGTGAGGTTTTGGGAAATATTTGAATGCCACTATTTTGTAATCTCTTTGAGTACCTACTATTATTTTCATAATGAAAAAATTATTTAGAGCTGGTCCCATAATTTTTCTCTAATTCATTTGAGATTTATACATAAAAATCTATATATTTTTTTATTTTACTGCTATTATATTTTCTTATAATTTATTATTAGACCTAACAGAGAAGATAAAACACAGCTGTCTTCCTATTTTATTTGCTACCTTGTCACATTACTTTCACAATCAATCATTACAAAATATGTTCGCATTATTATGATTACTAAAAAAGTGTTATATTTAAGACGGAATGACATTAGATTTTACTTCTGTTCTGTAACTTCATTGATAGGATTCAATTTATTTCCAAAAAAAACAATTTGATATGATTCAATTTATGATTTACACTTCTTTGGAGGATTAGAAATTCAAATGATTCTCAAAACAATAAAAACAAAATTGTTGCCTTTAGCAAAGGAAATAAGCTCTATATGCTCTTTCAGAAAATTTGTCTCATACGGATTCATAATAAAGGAAAATTTTATCTCATCCTGTCTGAGTATAAATTCGAACTTGTGACCTGTAGGATTACAGCTTTAAAGGTCAACCACTAGACCGCCTTTGCCACAAATAAGCTCTATAAGATTATTTATCTATATATAATAAAAATTCATGGTTTGAACTTTATTATAAAATATAAGGATAAATTTAAAAAATATGTCTTATGGTTTATCCATTTTGTAAGGAGGTGTTTGTGAAATTTTTTATTTCAAAATGGTGCTTGTGATTTCAAAAGTTAACAAAAACATGCTTCTTAAAATTTTAAAACCACATTTGGAAGGGTAATATTCTCCATTTTAAAATGAAATTTATAGTTTTATTTATAAAAATACAAATAAATTTTAAATTTTTTTTGGAAGTACAAATATTTATATTAATTAAAAATTAACAATAACTTTAAAAAATCATAACAAAATGAAAAGTTTCTGAAATTTACTCAACTGAATGGGATTTCAAAATTTTGAGTAGCATGTTTTTGCTAACTTTTAAAATCATATTTGGAAGGGTAATATTATCCATTTTGAAATAAAATTTTGGACCTTTGTTTATAAAAATACAATACACATTAGTGATAAATTTAAAAAAATTTTAGGAGCATAAATATTTATATTAATTAAAAATTAATGATAACTTAAAAAAATTATAATAAAATGAAAAGTTTTCGAAATTTACACAACTCTTGATAAATAATTCACAAATTATATAGTTGAAATATAGGAATGTTGAATTTATTGAAATAACCGAGATTGTCCTTCCAAATGTGATTTTAAAATTTTGAAAAATATATTTTTATTAATTTTTAAAATCAGAGCACCCTTTTAAATATAGGAATGTTGAATTCGGATATGTAATATCCCGCCTCACTAAATTAGTCTCAACTATATACTAGCTTAAAATATTAGCAATTATAAAGCCGCAAGTTGAGTTTGTAGAATTAGTCTGTTCTTTTTAACTTAAATTAATTTTCTTTCGTTCAGTACTTATAAGTATTACGTATATATAAAATTTATACTAAAATAAATATATGTATAATAAATATATTTATAAGTTGAAAAGATACAAGTGACAAAGCTAATAGTATCAAATATTAAGAGAATAATGGTGAGGTTAAATCAGGCTGACAAATGGAAATATTACTAATCCCGACAGAATATAGTGGTTTTGATATTTGAAAATAACGGTAAAAGTAATGTTTATTTAATACCGTGTTCATGTTCATGTTCTTGTTCTTGCAGTAACAGAACCAGATGCCTTTCAGTCAACTTCTGCAATCATTCGTTTCCATTTTATTTTTAAGCTTTTCTTCAATTCATCTTCACAAGTTTGGCATAAACTTCATTTTGAGATCTGTTTAATAATCATATAATTGAATTAAGAAACAGCTTAAAATGGTCGCATAATTGATATACTTAGTCCGGCACAAACCGTTTGTTTTGAAAGCTTCATTTTCAAGCTTTTTTTTATGAGTAGCTAAATTTTATTTTCTTTTTTAAAAACCCCGGAGGAACAGTGTGTCCCTCCAAAGGAAAAAAGATTGGGGCGGGTCAAAATTTCGGTCCATACATCCCAACTAGGTTAGCACTTCCACTTGCCTACAAAACACCCATCCCTCTTTTCATTAATAAAATATAATCGAGCTCAAGGTCTCAAGATGAGAATATGAACAAGTCAGTTACAAGAGAGTAACAAGCTCGGATTAGTAAATAAGTCCGAGACGGAGAGGCAGAAGCTAGAAATTAAAAAGAAACCAACAAAAATTAATGCTATCCACGATTATGTCTCCATCGTCTGTCTAGCCTTCGAATATCTCCCTGTTATGTCGCTTCTATAAATTCCAAGATATGATAAACTATAGCGAAGTTCCAAAATCACGAGTGATACAGTGTTTAAGCAGAATTGATTTTAAAACAAAACAAGTCACAATTCCTAATTAATTAGTATGAATGACCAAACTGCGTTATTCAATGCCAAAATATGTAGTTCTATTCAAAGTTTGTGAGAGCAACTTATTTTGACAGTAGCTTAATAAGCAATACCAAACTGGTCCTTAGAGTTTGATTGGAATTGATGTCAGAGCTGATGTCACAAAAAAGTTCACTTATAAAGTTTTAAAAGAACAACATATTTTGACATTAACAAAAACTTTTGACTCTTCATATTAATTAATTATAAACTGTTACTATTATTTTTCAAAGCTTTTCGGAACCCTAGTTTAAAAAATCTTAAAAATTAAGTTTTTTCATAAGCAACCTAAAAAAAAAATCTTAAACGGAACCTTAATGATATAGAGTATAAGACTAAGAGAGACTCACATTTGTAAAGGAAATGTTTTTGAATTTATTCAACACGAGTTATATTACAAACTTTAAATAAGAAAATAAATATTTTTTTATTTAATATTTATTAGAATATTTTAAATTTATGTAACCTTGTTTTTTATTTCCTTTATATTTTTTTACTTATCTTTCTATAAGTTTCACGCTTTTTAATAAACTCATTTATTAAGAATATAAAGATACTAGTTTACTCTTATATTTTAAATTAATGTCTTCATTTTTCAACCCAAGTGCAATTAATACTAAGGACATAGTTGGAAAAATAATAAAAAAAGTACATACAAAAATACAAATAATAAATATTTTGATAATCCAATTTTAGGCTAAAATGTCTATTTTAAAAAGTTAAAGAGAGTATAAATAGGTCATTATAATTTATTTTGCTCAGAAAACTCGAAATGTAAAGGCTTGCTTCTAACCTATGAATTACTAAGATTAAAAAATTTGTTAATATGACTTAATTATAATATTGTTTTACTGTAAATTTTTTATAGCATATTTCTATGAGTTACATTGTACTCAAAACTAACTGTAAAAGTGTATCGGAAAAGTAATACATACAAAAAAATTTTATAATGTAATAAATAATAATGTAGCAAGCTAAAATTGGTGTAACTCATAATGATTAATAATATTACTAAAGCAGTGATTAGGGAACATAGAGATGGGGTTATTGCTAATGAAACCCATTAAAAAACCAAAGAAAAATATAAAAGGTAAAAGAGACAAATGCTCCTCCTTACAACAGACAAGAGGATTAAAATTTAAAACCTTAAAGCCAACAACTAACAGTGTGAATCATAACCAACAAACAAAGCCAAATATGTGCCAATGACCAAAATATCCTCCACATTATGCCCTTGCTATATATATAAAAAAAAGCATTAAGGACAAAATTGGAATGCTCTGTGGCTCAGGAATAACAAATTAACCGAACAAGAAAATTTGTTTGTAAGGAAGGGGAGTATTAAGTTAAATACTAAGTACTTTATAATTATTTAAATTTTGATAGAAATTTGTATATTTAAATTTTTGTAAAGAGATGAAGATATGGAAAAAGCAGGCCAAGAGATCCTATATGCTTATATAATTTTTTTAAGCAAATGATAGTAATAAGATATCAACTTCAAGTTCACTTTAATCTAATTTACATTATCATATTGGTATTTTTAAAACTTAATTTTTTTATAATTATTGTTTTTAAGTCTAAATAAATTTTTTATGCTCTATTTATAATTTTTAAATAAGAATTGACACCGAATTAATAAAAAGTTTAAATATGATAAAGTTTAATTGACGATTTTTTTTATCTATAATAACCAAGATTACCTATGAAACATTTTAAGCATTCTTTTTTTTCTTCATTACAAAATATCAATGAGTAATATAATTTGAAAATTATCAACCACGAAAATTTTCATCCCTATTTATTTATTCACATTAATTTTGTAATTACTATTTACCTATCATTAGAGTTTGCCCCCAAATTTTATTAAATTGAACAAGTACATGACACCTTTATATATATAAGTTGTTCAATTTTTATGTTTGTTACTTAGCTATAAACAAGCAGCTTTTTTATAATTAAACAATACATAATTTATTGGCCTTTAGCCTTTATGTTTACTAGAGTAATATCCGTGCGATGTATGAATAGGTGATTTGTAATTAGTATATCAATGATAAATTTATTTTACAATATAATTTATTTGTGGAAAACATCTTTATACGTAAAGAATTTCAAATTCAATTTATCATACTAATTTTTTGCATTATTATATCACTTACAAACTCTATTTCATCTTAATTATTAACTTTTTCCTAATTAATACAATTACACTACATTCGTAATCTTCATAAATAAACTTATAAAAGTAGAGCAGGGAGTACGTGATCACAAATTTGTATTTCCAATTTTATCGAAAACTTAGCTCTTAATTTCTCTTCTCTTTTTTTCCTATAATCACGTGACCACATTCTAAACTCCTCCTAATCTACGATTATTCATCGTCTTATCTTTTTTTTTCAAATCTCATCTTAATCTCCAATGGATCACAGTTCAATTTATAAATCACCAAAGGATTCACAAAATTCATTTATTTCTTCTCGACAAATTCATCCATCAACAATTTGGAGAAAATAATATAAGAATTACAAAATTTACCCAACAAATTGAAAAGATAAATATAAGAAGAAATGACACATGTTTAAAATGAAACAATCCTAAAATACATAACAAATAATTGTAAATACATATAAAATTTAAATTTTTTTCTTAAATAGGATTATCCTTTATACTTTTATGCAGTTTTCTTGTGATTCTCTGTCAAATATTTGATGAATAAAAAAGAGTCACATTAATTATTAATAGGATTATAATCAATAGAATAGAATTAAATAAAATTATGAATAACAAATTAAATTTAAAAAAATATATTTAGGAGATTTATTAGTTAATAGATATACTAATTTATAATTATAAAATTCAAATTCACTTGATCAAATAATTAAAAATATTCTATAAGTAAGGAGTAAGTACTATTATAAAATTATATTTTTTAATAGGATTATAAAATTACATTTATAAAATTACATTTTTTTAATAGGATTATACTCAATAGAATTAAAAAAATCAAGAACAACAAATTAAATTTTAAAAAATTGATTTAGGGGATATAATAGTTGATAATTAGCCATAATTAGGCTCAAGTATTTTTTACGGGTAAAAAGGTCTTTTAAAAGGTATAAAGATAAAAAAGACTTTTAAGATTTAAAGAGATACATATCAATTATTCTTCTACTTCTTAATCCTTATATGTTTTGCTTAATTGCTCGAAAGCTGTGCGTTATCTTCATCTATCAATATCGACGGTCTCGGAGTTTCATTACAGGTGTGATAGGAGAATTGACTTCATTCTCTAATATCAAATCATGTCAAACATAAATAAATAAAAGGGTAAACTTAAAAAACATGCCATGTGATTTTAGCATTTTGTAAAAAGATGTCTGTGAAATTTTTTTTTCAAAAGGGTGCCTGTGGTTTGGAATTACAGTGTTACACCATTTATTTCAATAAATTCAATATTCTTATATTTTGACTATATTATTCAAGAATTATATATCAAGATTTGAGTAAGATTCGGAAAGTTTTCATTTTGTTTTGATTTTTTAAAGTTATAATCAACTTTTAATTGAAAAAAATATTAATACTTCTCAAAAAATTCTAAAATTTATCACATATGTGTATTATATTTTCATTAACTAAGCTGCGAAATTTCACTTCAAAATGGACAAGATTAACCTTCAAAATGTGGTTTTAAAATTTTAGAAATCCTCTTTTTGTAAAATTTTGAAACCACAGGCACCCTTTTGAAAAAAAAATTCCACAGGCATCTTTTTGCAAAACGCTGAAACCACAGGGTATGTTTTTGAAGTTTACCCTAAATAAAAATATAAATAAAATATCTAATTCAAATCATATTAGATAATAAATCATTTATACTTATAATATAGATGTTAGAAGCACCTTGAAATTTTCATTTGTATCTGGAAAGTGATCAATATCGAAATCTGATTTCTACTATAAAAAAAATAAAAGTTAATATATATATAAACTAAAATACAAATAATACAACATACTAATTTAAAGTTACATATAAAAAAATTAAACTTACAGTCAATGAATTCTAAGGGAGCGAAAGATCCTATGTAAGTGTAACCACGTAATACACTTCATTATGTGCAATAATATTGTTGCTCTTAACTGAAAGTTTAAACATAATTTCCCTTCGTAATAATATTCTCCAATTCCACTGATATAGGTGTTTCACCAAATGCAACAGACATATAAAATAATTTTAAAAAGACAAAAAACCATAACATATGTTTAAAACATTATTAATGAAGAAAAAACTAAAATAAAGTGAAAGAAACGGTACATACGAAACACGAATAGGAAGACCCATTTTATCCGGAATGAAATAGTTATTTGAGGATAAATTAAGATGCTATTAATCATGAAATAAATTAGAAAAATTAAGTTTGAAAGGTTTTTTTTATAACCAATTTTATATACCATTATTATAGAAATAAATTAAAGTAAATATACAACCAATTAAAGCAACATTTACACATTAAAATAATTTATAATTGCCGATAAGAATTATATTGTAAAACTATTATAGTAATTAATTATTATTTAATCCTGAAAATAATACTCAAACAGACATATATAAAGAAAACTTATCAAAATATCTAACATTTCACTTTTAATATAAATACTAACTAATTAAAATATTAATATAAATTAAAATAATATGATACTAAAATAAAACAAATTTAAATGCTAATTTATTTTTTTATTTTAATTTTATTGATTATAATCTTATTTAAAAAAATTCATATTTTAAACTTTAATTAGGATTAATTGAATACACAGATCTTTTTTACGGATATAATTAGTGAAATTATCAGCCGTTGATCCTATTTAAGTTTATTATTATTATTATTATCATTATTATTATTATTATTATTAGTAATAGTATTAATAATAGTAGTAGTGTTGTTGTTGTTATTATTATTATTTTATAATTATAATCCTAATTAAAAATTAACCTTACTCTTTTTTTCTTCATCAAATATATATATATATATATATATATATATATATATATATATATATATATATATATATATATATATATATATTATTTTTTAAATACTCACTTATATTCGCTGGCACGCGCAACTAAATTAAATGAACTACACTAAAGTAACAGACTCGTTTGTCTTCTCTTTTGGAATATAAATAAGCATAATAATGGAAGCTACAAGTTAATCGCTAGATCAATTCTCATGTGTCCTACCAGGCATAAACCCTCTTGTATAGTATCTTTTTTATTCATGCTATTCAATTTACTAGCTTACATGATTTACAACTAAATATAACTTTACTAAAAAATATATTACCTAAGATACACATGGGCTGTCTTAGCTTGGAGAAATTTTTTTTGACCTGTCAATAAGATTACCAATACATAAGACATATTAGTATTACTATAGTGATGAAAGTTAAAATGTTATGAACTGAAGTCTCATTAGCACACATGTTGAAAAAAGTGTACTAATAATCACGTTTTCTCTTGAAAAAAACTCATCCTCTTTATAAATGACCCTGGCTAGCCATGTTTCTTTGCCATTTGCTCACTCATTTGGTGGTTTATCTTAGCGTAGAAGTCCAAACAAAATTTAAATATACATAGAATCTTATCAAATGATGTATATTTAAGTATTTATCTCTTAGCTTAGGTCAATAATTTATTAGGTGCTACATTATGAAATACGACCAACTTAGATAGACTCTCACTGCCTGAAAGAAATGCTGGTAATTAATCCACATCATATATATAAACTGTAGATGCAATTTTCTTTTTATTATAAAAATAAGGGGATTCATACGTAGAGAGAAATGATTCTTGAATATACTGTTTTATATAATTTTTTTTGTTTTATATATTTATACAAATCAGAAATATATACTCATCATGAGAAATGTTTTGTTTAGTGCAAAATTGTTGTAGGCTATCGTAAGTATTTGGCAACAATATATACTTGTCGCCTATGTATAGTTTAGGGCTAAATATTTCAACTATCAATTTTCGGTAGCAACACAATTTGTGCCTTAAATTGCGTAAGGTTATAATTTCAAGAGGTAACAATTTTCTTATTGCCGTGGAACTCCCGTGACAACAAAATTTGGCACTCTGAGCATTTTGCTACTAACAAGGTACAGTTTAGTTAGTAACGCAGGTTGAGTAAGTTGGAAGAGAATAAGATTTGAATCTCGTTAAATACATTTGTTGAAAGCGGTGATGAGCCTTAACTGTGACTAAGCCCCAAATAAAATTATTTCAATGGAGATACTTTTACATATTACCAAAAAAAAATTAACTGTCATATGAAATGGTTTTGTTAAAACAGAATAAAATAAGTATTGCAAATTAAACATTGAATTTTATTGTTGAATATTATAAATTTTTGAACACTTAAGTGAAAAAGTTGTTTCATAGAATATGTATAATTTTAAAAAGCTATAGTGATACATGTAACTTAGGTCAATTTGACATAGCTTTTTTGGAAGTTTTTTTAAAAGCTCTATTCTCAAGTTTAATTTAGAAGTAGCAGATTTTATTTTAGAAATAATAAATCAAACAGTTTATAACTATTTAGGATGGAGGATCAAAATGTGTTGTTTAAAGTTAAAATATCTAATTTTATTCAAAGTTTGTAAGAGTAATTTATTTTAATAAAAGCTTGAAAAGCAATACCGAACTTACCCTTTAATTAGAATTCATCAAAATGTATATGTACATATATTATTGCAAGAATTGTGGAAAATAAATTACAGGCTTTTTGATACGATGGTGTAGGAGTGACATTTGCGTCAAAATATAACGGGTTCTTGTACAAAAAAATATATATAAATTAAAAATAGCATTTTTTTTGTCTCCATCTATAACGAAAATATATGGAAACGCGAAAGTAAGCTATTATTATTAATTATTTATCTAACGAATTGAAATTTTGCTTGAGGATAATTTTGAAGTAACATTTGGTTTGTACTTACTTCAAAACAAAATCAGATGCATGGGTGCATGTGATGGCATGTACGATGCCTATCAAAATATGTGCCTTCAAATGAAAATAATAGATTCTTCTATATTTTGAGAAACCAAATACATTTGAATGTATTATAATGTGGGCTAACTTTATCCTTAAAATAAAACTAAAATAATAAATGTAAATTATTTTTATGTGATCTTAACCATTAAAGAATAATGTATGGTAAAGATGAAGTTCCTCTTAAAAATAATTTTTAATAATTTTACATTTGTTTTTAAATTATCAAAATTATCCCTAAAATTTCTCTTCACGTGTATACATTTGTTTTCTCTTTCAATAAATTACCATTCTATTTTTCAAATAAATCCATTCTTCTTTCATCTTTGTTGTCCTCCAATTAGACATTTTCATAGTTTAGGCCTTGTTAAGGTTAATTTAGTGAATTTTTACCTAAATGTTAATATTAAATTTGTTTCAACTCATCTAAAATTTTTTGAGCTCGGATTGAACTGGACTCGGCTTGAATTTAGAAAATAAATATACAAAAACACCAAAAGAATTTATATTAAGATTTAATTACAAACACTACACGAAAATCTGCAATCTGCAAGGGAATGCCTGTAAGGGGAAAAATTCCGTTGCAGATTTCCTTAATTGCAACGGATTTTGAAACAAAAATTACATTCCCTTGCAAAATTAAAAAAAATTAAATATTAGTAATCACTGAAAGAGAATTTGTAAGGGTTTCGAAATTCACTTGCAAAGAAATTGAAGGGAAATTTTAGGGGGAAAACTTGCAACGGAATTTGCCAACATTTATCATTTTTGTTGCAAAGTATATATTAATTAGAAAAATCTATAATCATTAAAAAATATAAATATAAATTAAAACTCCAAAAATCACGCCCCCTCTCTCTCTCTCATTTCATTTTTTTTATCTCTACCAAATTTTATCATCTCTCCCACCTCTCTTTTTCCCTCCAACGTTGTCCGTTCACCGTTGCCGTCAACCTTCCTTGCCGCCGCCGCATTCGCAGTCATCGTCGTTGCTATTGATTAGTATGTTCTCACTTTCTGTTTCTTGCATTTTAACTGACATATCTAGTCGTACAACAAAGAGATGGACGAGACATGGACATGGCTTCTAGGGCAAAAGAAGAGAACGACAACCAAAGCTAGGTTCTTCTATATCTTTTTATTTTTACTTGTTTGGGATTCTAGGTTTGTTAATTACTTGAGTTTCCTTCATAAAGAAAATTAGGGTTTTGTGACTGCCATTAATCAAAATTCGTGATGAACAAGAGGTTGTCTTAGATAAGAACAAGGTACTGCTCGATTCTAATAGATTAGCTTACGTAAATAGCTAGGGATTTTTGTCTCCGCTTAAGGTTTGGTTGGTTCTCTGTAACATCACTACAATCGTAAAATAAGTGTTCCTGTAAGCTCTGTAAAACCTTAAATTTGCTTATATGTTTTAATTATTTTGTTCACTTTCTAGTAAATACTGAAATTTGTAGGCAGTAACTGTAGTGTATTCATATTAGAGTATTCATGACAAGTATTTTAACAGTAACTGATACATATAGAAAGGTAAAGAAATCTCAGTTTTTAAAATGTGGTTGTTGAATACAAAAAGAAGAGCTCCCTTCTTCAATTTCTCTTTTTGCCATTTGTGCAAGTTGTTTAGCTCTTGTTCTTCACTCTTTCTTTTATTCTCATGTTCTCATTAACCTATCGATTCCACTATTATGTCTTCCTTCTTCACTACAATTTCGGGCTACTCCTCTTCCCTAAATTTCTAAGGAACCATAGACCCAACACTTACACTAGTTTTCACCACTTGAACAACAAATTTCTCATATATGCAAAAAGTGGTCATGTAGCAATTGGAAACCCAACATTTATTCCTTATAATATATAATTACACCCACAAGGTGTCAAAACACCTCTAATTTTGTGCAATAAATTAAGAAATTTCATGCTCTGCCGGCTGCATTAGATCAATTTTCCAATTGCAGGCACTTAAGCTCACTCTATACTGTCTAGTTGCATGCACTTGAAGATTGTGTTGATTGTAGATTGTATTTGACTTTACTTCTATTGAAGATGGTAAAGAAGATGAAGCCATTGGACTGCTATTACCTCTAGAAATACATGTCATACTAGTTTATCTTTTTTTCCCAATGTACAATACAAATACTAGTTTATATTTTGTCTTGTGCCTTAAAATATTGTAGATTCTATTGCCTTTGGTTCATGATGAGAAGATAAAACTCAAGCTTTGCTACATATATAAAGCTAAAGGAATGCATGAAGATTTTGTTAATGCAATATTGCCTTATGGTTCGTGACCTCTTCTACAGAAGGTAATTGTACCATTATATGTTACTACTTATTAGAAGCTTATATATATATACATATACATACATACATATATATATATATATATATATATATATATATATATACATACATATATATATATATATATATATATATATGTATGTATGTATATGTATATGTATATAACTCTCATTTTTTCTTTCACTCTATAGTTATTATAAGGATACTTTATAAGGGATACCCAGTTTGATGTCTGATTTGGGTAAAACCTGCAGAATTTTATTTGATTTCGTTCTCGATGTTTAATGTTCATATTCCAAATGATAATCGAAGATATGGTGAAGGTCTCTTTTTCGTCATGCATCTATAATCACATTTGCTTCTTTCTTATATCTTGTGTTTGTTCATGCAACTTCAGAAACTGCTATAGAATTTGACTACTTGTTCATGTGTCCTCAGTCATTGTCAAGAATAATTGTTTTGTTTCTTAGATTAGTTTTATGTGATACTCTAGATATGCTATATATCTTAAACCTACCAAATTGATTTTGGTCATAGGTCCAATAGTTTGTGACTTTGTATCCAGTATGACACCATGCATATTTTGAAGCTATTTTCATTATTATTTTCTTTTAACTCCCAGTGATTTTTGTTTTATATAAACAAGGTAAAGAAAAGACAAAAGAAAATAATTCTTGATGGTGAAGATACTGGTGATGTATACGGTGGAGTTAGGTCGTTGGCTTGTTGCTTGCATCTGTATACAATTATGTTTTTACTTTAATGTAAGTAGTCATTTGTTGTTCAACAATAAAAAAAAGTATGTTGTCTTATATTGATGAACAAACTGATTGAAGCGTTTGTATTTATATGACTATGCTTATATTGTGGCAAAGGCTTGGTCTAGTGGTTGAGCAAGCTATGATTCCACATACAGGCGGGTGGGATGATGTTTTTCTTTGTTATTGTACCCAATGAGGCAAATTTTTAAAAAATATGACTGCTTATATTTGTTAGCATTCAAATATATTATAGTAATGAAATGTAAAACTTCATCGTCGGAAAATATTCAGTGATGAGTGTATTATAATTGAAATATGGCATGATAAAGATGCTATTTACTCTGTTTTCCCAGTCGATCTCTATATTGTTAAATTGAAATTATTTTACATGAAATCAGTGTTCTTATAGTCTCATACTCATAATTAGTTTGATCGATCAATATTATAAGTTCGCAAAAATGGAATAATATGGTCGTAATCTCTGACTTTGATGATTCACACCGCTTTGGTAGGACTTCTAAATACTCCATCCTTATTGTTGACTATGCAAGACACATTTCCCTTTTCCTAGGATGGTTGAACAGATTAGGAGGACTTAATAAAATTGTAATTTTGTATCTTATAAAATTGAGATACAAATGACTTACTGTAGGAACAATACGAACATATATAGTCTCATTGAGAACAATAGGAGGCCCTCTAATTAGTGCTTTTGACTCTTTCTTGAGACCTAGTGATACCAGAGTTTTTGGTTTGAGTTCCTTATTTTCAGTATGCGCCTCGAGTTCCTCGGGAGTGCTCCTCGCCTTGTGCCTCACACCTCGGGGCGCCTGACCCCTTGGCTCCTCAGTGCGCCTTGCGCCCGTAACAACTATGATTATATGGGACTATATTTATGCTAAGGATTGTCATATAAGAATAGATACGAGTATTTCATATCATAGCAAATAGACAACCTTTCAAAGAAGCTTATGTGATTTTGTATGTGTGTCTAAGAACCTTGAAGATCAAACCAATATGTTTATTAGCTGCTGGAATCTTTTTATGTATATCATGTGAGTCTGTGTTTGTACTAAATGTTGGTCTATATTTGTGCCCAACAATAAAATGACAGTTATACAAGTTGGTCTAAACCTAACATTTATATTGGAAGTTTGGACAATTAGTCATTCATGTTTGTGTATTTTCAGAAACGTAAACATATGCCAGTGTGACCAAAAGCGTTACTTGACATTGGAATAATTATGAGTTTATCCAGAGTTGTTCACCAATTTGCAGCACAGGTATGAAGTTTTCAGTTTGCAGCAGTTTGCAGCTGATTTTAAGTTTAGTTTGTGTTTGATCCATTGAGAAGTATTTATTACATAATCATATCATGACATTGGAACTGATTTTAGCCTATAAGGTAGACTTGAGTTCTAAATCTGACCAATAAAACAAGAAAACGGGATCAGTAAAATATTCAAGTTACTTTTTTTGGTACATAAATATGCAATTTACTTTACATTTGCTTTATGTTGTTTAATGCTAAAATCAAGCTATAGGATTAGTTGCTCTGTAACTTTTCTTATCATTTTCGTTTTTGATTCATTTAACAGATGCTTGTGATTTGTCTTTGAGCTATAAACTTTTTATAAAAAATTTCATTCATTTGACATTGTTATATACTAGTGCTTTTCTTACGTTCGGTAAGACATACTAGGCAATCTATTAATTGGGTTGCTTTTAGTTTGCATTTTGTTTTTGTTCTTACTTTGCTGTTTTACTATCTTAAATGTTTGAAAATCAGTATTATTTTTGTTTAAAAAAGCTGAATACAATTCATATTATAGCTCCCTTCAATCCAAACGATATTATTTAGTATATTTTTATTATATTTATTGATTTTCACCTAATTTGTAATTGCAAATCTGCAAGGGAAAGTTTCTTGCGAATCTACTAGAATTTGCAATGGATATTGTACTTACAAATCTGGCAGAAAATTGTAAGGAATAAAACTTGCTGATTTGCAACGGAATTTGCAATGAAAATATTTTCCGTTTCAAAATTGCAACGGATAGTAAATAGTTGCAGATCGCTCTGTAAGCACGCATATTGCAACGGAACATGTACCGTTGCAATTCCGTTGCAAAAGTTCATCTGCAACAGAATTTCCGTTGCAAATTCCGTTACAAATCACGGATTTTCTTGTAGTGAAAATTGACTAATATTTGAGACTAGTCCAAACCCATAGAATATCTTTTACGGGCTTTAGTGGATTGAAATTGGCCAAAAATATTCATAAATTATTTCACAAACTCAACCTATACATTACAGGCTTGGACTGGAGTTGAGGTCAATAAAAATTTAAATTTTTCTAAATTCAAACTTATTCCAAACAAGGTTTAAGGGTTTCTAAAATTAGCAATAAAAGAAAATAAAGAATTCTCAATTATAAATTATAATTTTATCTATTTTGAATTGAAAGTGGGTTGGTTAAAAAAATAATGCACATAAAACTTTCTAGAAGTGCAAATATTTTTTAATTAATAAATGATGTTAAATTTAAAAAATTATAATAAAATGAAAAATATCTAAAACTTACCCAAATCATGATTTTTAATTTCTAGATAATATATCTAACTTATAGAAATGTTGAATTGATATAAAAAAATAGTGTTTTAAAACTCCCCGTCTAGCTCCGTCTGGGCCTCGCCGAGGTGCTATTTTAAGGCTCGCCGCCCGACTTTTCATTCTTCGGGCACTATCAGGCACTGGACCGACATATTACCGCCTAGATACTGCCTAGTCCGATTTTTTCCCCAATTTTTAAGATACTAATACCTATAATAATTATAGTTCAATTTTTTCAATTCAAAAACGGTAGCACGATTGGTAAAATTAATGTACAACAAAATATTCTCACCATACAATTTTCATTTTGAATCTCAAACCGAGAAATAGTACGCTATAAACCACAAAAAATTAGTGAGGATATTTATTTTTAAGGAATTGATTTTAATGTTGATGTATTTTTATGTAAAAATTAACTAAGACTTATGTTTTCATATGCTAAACTATATTTTTTTGTAAAATATTATTGTATTATAATTAATTTTTTAGTTGAATTTATACTTTTATCTATTAATAATTATAAAAAATAAAAAATTTATAAATCTGTCTAGGCGACGTCTAGGCCCCTCCCAGGCCCCGCAGAGACGTTTGAAGCCCCGGCCGCCCGACTAGCGCCTAGCGCTTTTTAAAACCTTGAAAAAAAATACTCTATGTACTTTATTATTTTTAACAAAATTTTATCTTTTGAACCCACAAATTCCGTTATCAAAAAATTTCTACATATACCATTTTTCAAATTATGTAAATCCAAACAATTTTTTGGTGCAATTTGGCACCATCAACAACTAAAATTTTGATTCAGTGGTTTACCATTAACTTTTAAGAAAGACAATATCATCGATTTATAAATTCATCTAATCCCAACTAATAATATATATTTGATTTACAAACTAATGTCTAAAAATAATGACAAAATACTTACGTACTTTTAAAATTCATTTATTTATATAGACCAGAGCAAATTAGTTTGTTTGCCTAAAGATAAATTATTTATAAAATTATTTATTAAAATATTATTGAAATCGAAAGTAATTTAATGCATTTAATCCAAAAAAGGCTTACTTTTTAATTTTCAAATGAGACTTATAAAAACAGTGTATCATAAAAACATATGTCAAGATTTAAATGAACTTTTTTTCTATTTACCTATAATTCATCTATTAATATAGTTATCTTTTTTTTTAATTTTTTATCAGGGTAAATATAATTTCATGAAAAAAGAACTTAACTTTTCCTACCTTTTATTTGTTTGAATAAAAAAATAAAGGAGGAATGGCAAAGCAGTAATTATAGAAGAATAATAAGGTTAAGATATTAAAAAGAAAACCCACTACGTGGATTGAAAAGTTATTACCAAAATTAAAGAATGAATGATAAACTTAATATACAATACAATAGACCTAAGTGTACTATAGATGCTTCCTAATATAAGTTATTAACATTATTGTAGAAAACTTATCTAAACCCAAAAATAAGAACAGAATATTATGATCAAAGCAAGTTACCTATATAAATATGCCATTTATATAGACAGATATATAACAAAAGTTATATACAATTGCACATAAAATATAAAAACAATAAATTTTTCTATGCAAAATAAATTATTTGAAATATTTTTTCTAAAAAATCAAATTGTCTGCTACTGTATATAAGTGAATTAAAAATACTTAAATATAGTTTATTTCTTCTCTTTCTTCCAGAATAAATTTTGTTGTCCCCAAATTGGTATCTTCTTTCATGTCATTATATTTACCATTTCATCATTTGACATGTAACATGTTTGTATGAGAGAAATACTGAAAAAGAATAAAATAATAATAAAAATAAACATGTGTCAATCTTTGAATGGGAGAAATGAAAAAAGACACCAGTTTGGAGACATTAGATTTGTTTCCTTTCCCTCCAAGTATCGAAAAGTTCAATTATTTTTACTGTGATGATGTTTTAACCTATTGATTAGGATTGAACTTTTAGCTTTAGATTTTATTCGAATCACATATGAAATGGGTAAAAAAAAATAAAAAAAAAAGTGGAAAGCTTATCTTACCGTTGTATGGAAAATCTGTTACATGTAACATTATTATTGTTATGTTCCAACAATCTGATATTGACAACACAAAAGAGCTAAAAGGCAAACCCTTAATTGCAGAAATTGACATTAATTTTCATTTATCATTACTCACGAAGTAGCCATGCACATCCCTATATTTATGCACTTTTCCTTTTAGACCAAGACAAGTGATCCGATTGAAACTAGATAGATGCATGCATATAGGTTTTGTTGTATGTAATTAAATATTATAGGCCTAGGCACATGGAGGCTGGAGATGGAGCAAATCAAGTACTTCACCAAATACTTACCCATATTTATTCAATATTGACTTCTTGCTCACTTTCAAACTAAATTATCATAACCTTTTTTTACTAGAATAACATTGCATTTACTACAAGCTGATATCATGAGAGTTCCAATGCAAATAAACATAATTTTATAAACATTTTCTAAATTATAATTATAATTTATATGTTAACTTATAATCAGCTTAATTAAAAGTTACATTTGGTTTTGTAGCTTATTTTTAAAATTTGGTAAACAATTAATGTTGGACCAAATAAAACACAAACATGTGTCACAATTAATTTTGTAAGGAAAATTTTCTCCACATTTTTTTTTGTCATTTCATAGTTTCTATAATCTAAAAGCTAGTTTTACCAAACACTTCAACAGCTTATTAACTAATTTTAAAAAATATTTTAACTTTTTATTTTTAAGATTTAGTACATACTTAGCTCCCTCGATTCGATAACTTTTATCACTTAACACCTCCAACTTACAAATGTCTTTTACTAACGCCTTGAACTTGGCCAGCCCTTTCAATGCCACATGTCACCTTCTGATTGGAGAGAGAAAAATAAAAAAATGTCATCTTTAAAAAGTCAAACCAATCACAAGGTGACACATGGCATTGAGGTGGCCGCAGTGAACACTTTTACCAAATTCAGGGGGTCGATAAAGACATCTATAAGTTAGACACCAAATGATAAAAATTACCAAATCGAGGAGGCTAACTATGCATTAAGCCTATTTTTAAATTGATTATATGCAATAAGCTAAAAAAATATTTTTAAAAATACTCACAATGCAAAACACCCTCAAGCAACGTATTTTAAAAATAGTATGGTGCATATATGTAACCTTTCTAGTTTAAGGTTACCTTCTTATAATAGGTATAATGAAATAAATTGTATTTAATAATATTATACTAAAATTGAAATTAAAAAATATTAAAACTGAATTGAAATGAATGATGCCGAAATTGAATATATTAAAACTAAAAATAATTAAAAAAATAATAATAATACTTCAACATATTAATATATATATATTAACAACAATATTTAATAACACTTTAAATAATACTATATGTTCCTATAAAATTTATAAATTATTATTAATCATAAAAATATTAATTAAAAATTACCGTCATACATCATTATTAATTTATTATTATATTCATGTTATCACAATCTTTATTATTAATTATTTTTATTTGAATTTTAATTTAGTTATTATAATAATAAATATTATGAATATAATCGGAAGATAATTATTGTTATTTTTATTTATTTCTTCGTTACTAAACAAAATTATACAGTGCAAAGAATTGTTAATTAATAAATTTTTAAATATTATATATGTTGCTTTTTGTTATTTATAAATATTAATTAAAAATATTAAAATAATATATAATCTGAAACTGAATTGTAATTAACTGAATAAAAAATAAGTTGGAGAGAATAGAGCCTAGGTAGGGTTCCAAGGGTGCTAATATAATTTCTGAGTTTAAGTTAGAAAATTATCTAGAAAAAGAACCTAATGGTTCTCAAAATGAATTTTTCCAAATGTCTTTAGCAACTGTTTCTTCAAAAATGAGATTGCATCATGTGCAGTTGAAGATATTCTACCGCAGCCGAATTTATAAAAAAGAGTAATATATTGTTTAGAAAATACTATAAATAAAAGAAGTGAAATCATAGAAATGAACCAATCAAAATTGTGAGATCCAACAATCTTGTAATAAATATTTTGATTTTGTAAAAATTAGGAAAGAAAGAGAAGGACCACATTGTCGTAATGAGCAATTCATTAAGCTTTTAGAGACCAAACCAATCTAAAAGTTACACCTAATACAATTATATTATGTTGCTCTAAGACTGCATTGCAATAAGATTGGAGCCACAAGTGTCCACAAACACAAGGGAATAATTGTACTTTTCTAATTATTTTTCTTCTAATCACAACACAAGTCCTCTCCACGTAGTTGGGCTTGATATTAGTATATGGATCAGGATCAGGATCAGAGTCCAGATTCACAAGCAGTCTGGGCTGTCCCATTTGGAATCTGAATAGTTAGCAAGCAATTGCACAAAACACCCTACAGCACTGGGAACCCACCTTTAATTTGAAAAATGGACTCTCAATATATATTCCGCATTGGGCTCTAAATGAACAGAGCTACTCGTGAACAGCTTTATATCCGGCTCGGTTAAATTTCGTTCGAGCTCGGCTCGTTAATAAACGAGCTTGATCGTGAAAAAAATTTATGTTCATTTTAGTAAACAAACAAAGCTTGAACAATGTGGTGTTCGGCTCGAAAGCTCGCGAACATGCTCGATAAGCAGCTTGTTAATATACTCACGAATAAGCTCGTTAACAGACTCGTGAAAATAGGTATGTATGTAGTTTAAAATTGAAATATTTTTAAACGATTAAATAAGTTTAAATATATAAAACTTTGATTAATGAAGTAAAACATAATTTTAAGTTTGAAACTCGGTTTGAGCTTGTAAAAGTTTAATTAATATGTTCGGATAAAGCTCGATTGAACAAAGCTCGGCTATGCTCGATTTAAACAAAGCTCGAGATAGGCTCGAGCTCTGCTTGCGCTCGGTTTGGCCAAGCTCGAGCGCGGCTCGGGTTCGTTAAAAATTTAAGTAACAGAGCTTGAACTGTCTGAGCTCGGCTCGGTTTGTTTACGTCCCTCGTATTATTTCCGCCATGTGTAATAATGGGACCCAATTTTTTTTTTGCCCATCTGGTTCACCGGAGCTTTGCTCCGAATACATCAGGATCCGATTCGAGTCGCGCACCTGGCTATGGTGGGGAGTCTCCTAATAAGGATTTTTTGCATTCACTAGGACTCGAACGCGAGACCTTGTTTAAGCGATACCAAACAGCTTACCACTTCAAACCACCCTTATTGGTATAATGAGACCCAATATAATATACACATAGTAGAGTATCGAAAATCATTTCTCACAATTTTTCGTTATTTGGTGAGCCTTGTAAGTTCAGATGATTTGTGGTTTGGACTATGCTTCTGATCTTTAATTACCAGCACCGGTTTAAACTGACACACAAAATGAAAGGATTAACAGGAAAAAAAATAATAACAGATTCATAATTTCCAATTACAGAACAGACCTGATAGATTGAATACATAACATTTCTTCTGATCTGAGCCATCATCTCCAAGAAGAGATCCTAAATTCTCAAGATTTAATCCAATTATACGGTGGTATACATATTCTATCTGGCTTTGATTAGTCAAAAGTTTCAACTGAGAATGCTCTAAAATAAACCAGACATTTCACTAACCTACCAATGGATCGTTCATTTGCTTCTTAACGGAGTTCCCTTCCATAATAATACTGAAATATGCAATCAAATAAACGAGTACGACATTAAAGAGTTCAAGTAGGCTTTCTTGCTTTACTCGCAGGAAATATTAGGCTTTGCTTTGCATAGTTCTGTTAATTGTATGGATTTTTCTGTTTTCTTCTTTGCTCTAATTTCTTCTTCATTAATATGCTGAATCTTTCTTTTCTTACGCTCTTAATTTCGTTCATACTTGACAAGTCCATAAAAGTATTTAAAAGTTTATACAACTTCCTAAAAAGTCGTCATATAATACACCCCTTGAAAAATAAAATTATTATGAAAGTAAATCAATCCACCAAAATCAAAAGGTCAATCTTATTCCTCAGTAAATCATTAGAATCAAGAACCCACGTTACAGAACAATAAAAAAAAAAGTTTACACTTGTATACGTTTTCTGTGAGGAAAAAGGAAAGAAAAGAAAAGAAAGGACTCTCCATGCCTAGCTGCTAAATTGCAAAACATAACTAGTTTAACTTGGTTCGGGTGGTACCACTTTCAAACTTCGCATCCACTCACATAAACTAGGATCATCGAAATGAATAAAGCCGCATTTCAGCTTTGTCCTCTGCTCTGTTGTCAATGATCGCAGCTGAGGAAATCGTGCCTCCTGTTATCAAACCCGATCCCATCATATTCACATAAATAAAATAGGTTATGTTTGATGAATTTTAAAAAGATTTGCATTATCCTCACCTGTTCATAAGGAGGATCCTTGTGAGCTGGGATCAGGCGCGACACAAAGTATCGAGCTTGAGAACTCCTTTCCTGTTATTTACTAAAGCCAATTAGATCTATATATATTTCGGGCATGGATATTCACCTTAAGCCAAAAAAAATTACAAAGGCAATCAGGGTAGAAAGAACCTTAAAAGCGAGGATCCTAGGAGCTGGGAATCGTAACTCAGTGAGCTCTTCTGCTAATGTTCTGCAAGCTGCTAATGCTGCTGCACTTCTTCCTTCATCTGCAGCTAGTTCAGCCCCCTGCATTTAACAGTTTTGTTTTTGGAAAATTTATTTAATAAGGAGAGCAGATAATAGTTGTTTAGATAATTTGAGGCAACACCAAGCAGCTATGATAGGTCTAAAGCCAGAAGTTATGGTACAATAAGGTATAGGTATAGGCCCTTTAAAGAGTTATGGCCAAATACATCCGGACCCTGAACTTGGCCCTGAACGCCCATTTGCTATCTGAACTTTCAAAAGTTCCGAATACCCCCTTGAACTTGCAAAAGATGCACTAGTTTGCCCCATAAACGCCACGCGTCAGCTTCTGGTTGGTTTGACTTTTCAAAGATGCCATTTTTTCTGATTTTTCCAACACGTGGCATCCAGGGTTTAGGAGGTTCACTTTAAACAAGTCCAGGGGCTTCTTTGGAACAGGTGAAAGTTCAGGGGGGCAAATGGGCATTTAGGGCCAATTCAGGGGGTCGTCATGTATTAGGCCAAAGGTCTTGCATATGCAATTTTCTTTGGACTTCCTAAAAAGATCAATCTGATGCAAGGTTACAGGCTAAGGCAAAGACACATGTAATTCAAAGCAAAGGGTCGGTCGATAAACTGATGAGATGAAAAGGTCAGAAACTTACCAGCCAGATGAAGACATCAGTGCCATGGTCAAGAACAACAGCTGTATCAGACTGCATAGCTAGGTCATAAGCCGGTAATTCCTCAAAGGTACCTCCTTCTCGGTGCATTAAACAACGAGGTGCTACCATTCGGAGAGAAAGATCAAATGAAGCATTCAGAAACAAATTCCGTAACACAGACCTCTCGTCTTCATGCCCAACTATACTTCCCAATAGTGGACCCCTTTTAAGATGGAAAAGGAGCTCTGGTAAGAGCGATAGCTCTTTCGGAAATCGATTAAGCTTTGACTTTGGTGCCTGAGACCCGAATTTCGCAGCAATGTCTTTAATCCTCTCATCCATTGTTGCTCGCATATCAATCACATCAGACGAGTTTTTGGCTAGCAAGAGGGTTCTCTTTGCGATAAGGACTGCAGCTACTTCATCTTGAACACTAGCGAGATATTCCGTAACACTATCAACAGTAGGCAATCTAACAGTGATAACTCTCGAGATATCAGCTTGATAAAAGCTTGAGTACTGAATTGCAAACTGGACAAACACAAAGTCACTCTTGATTTCCCCTTTGGTTTCCATTGAAAGTGCAAAGCTCTGAGTCTCTTCTACACTTAACATCTGAATGGAGAGGGCAGCGTCGTTTTTAAAGGTTTCGTGTGTGTCTACATGTGCCTCTTCCCCGGGACCCACAACTTGAGTAATAAGAACTTCGCTAGAACATCTAGTCTCCAATAACCCCTGGGAACCTGAAGCCCTAGTCGATGCCCGTTGCAAGTTTACACCAAAGGCTTCCCCGAAATCATCATGGAGAACCATAACACCGCCCGATGCTTTAGCTAGAGGCTGAAGAACTGGGACTCTAACTGGACAAGTTCCAGCACATAGAATGTCAACAATTGTATTGTGCCGATGAGCTTCATTACCGAGATTTTCCATCCATTTCAGGGCCATTTTTTCCATATGGAGATAATTTGGGTGACTAAAAGAATGGGGAACAGATCCAGGGCCATAAGTATTAGGTCCACCGGCACACACAATAATCCTGCTACTACCCCCAGCCCTTTTGACTACACCACGAGACATTTCAGCAGATGGTCCTTGAACTATAGACAAAGCAACCTCAACTGCAGCACCAAGGCACCGATCTCTAGAAGGTTCGGCTATGTTCAATTTAAATGGTCTCATTGATGAAAAGATTTGGTGTGCAACATCTTTTGAAGCGTGCATAGGCGATAAGTATACCCCAGTTCCATAAATCAAAGCTTTCAAGGACTCTTGGGTAGGCGATTTATCACCAGGAAGTACATCGGCAGATGCCATTGATTCTTCTGAAAAATCATAAACGGATACAGTGCGACCGTATAATATGATTCCAATTCTAGCTGTAGGGGTAAGGGAATCGACAAACGCATGTAAAGAGCTTTGTAAATGTTGCACGTGCGGCTCATCCAAACAGTCATCTATAACAAGAACAATGGGTGCCGACATTCTGGAATCTGAAATTGGGACAAAACCAGGTCTCTTGTTTCCAGTTTGGACATAATCAACCATGGGCGACGAAAGCTCGGGAAAGTTAAAAAGGTCTTCTTTGCTTGGAGCTACATATTCACCAGCACTTCCATTCAATTTCCTGCAAATTACACATTGCCACTGGCCTGAACCAAGCAATATCTTACAATATAGATTTGCATAAGCTCCGCAGTTTTGGCAGCGATGGGGATCTCGCTGAATTATTTGAGGACCTGCTGAAATCTCTCTCCCAGGAGAAATCAAGGCCCCAAAACCAAGACTATGCACATTTGCAAGATTTTTGTGCTTCAAAACCTACATAAGCCACATAAACAACCCATAAGAGAATATCAATAAGTTTATCCAACAATGGTACAGAACAAAAGGCACAGGAAATTGTTGCTAGCAATAATGAAAGAGGTACCTTGTGAGCAGAGAAGAAGACACCGGGAATCTCAGCAACAAAGTCCTCTGAAGGTTGGCGAATTTGGTGGTGCAAGTCACTTGAGAAAAGGGAAGGTGATGAAGTACGCAAAGGAGATGCTAATGAGAAAGCCACAGACTGAGGAGTTGCAGGAGAAGATCGAAAAGGTACAGCAGCCGGTCGGACTGGTGAAGTAAAAACAGGAGGACCAAGTGGAGTGCTTATCTGAGGAATTGGGCTCCCTGACTTAACCCCATTGCCTGGTGAGAGCAAATTCGGTGCTTTGACTGAGGGAGAAGGCAACTTATCTTGCTGCAGATTTGGAGGATGAAATCTGGGAACTCCAGGTACCATAGGAGGGGAAGGAGTAATCGGACTTTTCTCAGGTTGAAGTATTGATGGACGGGTATTTGGGACAGTAAGAGTGGGCGGATGTCCCTGGGAAACCCGTGGTGTACTAGCCATTGAAATTCAAAGTTTTTGTCTAACAAAGAACAGGGATTTTCTAGTTGTTCAAACGAATTACGAGGCTACACTGAATTCAATCTATAAGGGGAGTACATAATTCAGAGATGATATTTGGAAATGTCTAACAATAGATGGGCAAAAGAAAGAACCAATCAAGAACCAGGGATGAATTCTGATGGAAACCCAGTTCAAGGCATGCCAATATAATCAAAATCCAACGAGGAATATTCCTAAAGCATCGATCTTTACACCTTCAAATATCAAATTGTGTGAAATAAAACAAATTTGCGAATAGAACCTGATCATCAAGCTCACTTGCCTCTACAGATTTCGTCACCAATTCCGTCCTTCCACAATGAAATCTAACTAAAGAAAAGGAGAAAAAGAGATGAACATTCGGAATCAACGTATTATCGAAAGAAACGATCTAGGGCTGTTATACAATTAGAAATCAAAATTTGATTAAATTGAGCTGAGATTGGAAGAATCCACATACCTGGTTGAAGGGCAAATTGAGTCAGAGAAAACTTTTTAACAACGTTTCAAGATTCTGGCTCCTGAGCTCTGAACCTTGACTTAGCACTCAGCAGTTAAAAGAGCAAGTGGGTTTGTAAGCGGGGCTTGTCGGGACAAAAATTTTCTCGATTTTCATTTTCGTTAAAGTTTTGGAAAAAAAAAATTCCGCTTTTAAATTGGGGATTTCTTATTTTTTATTGGGAATTTCCAGTCCCCTTTAATCAAGAAATGTATTAATTTTTTTTATTAAAGTAATATATATTAAAATTAATTTATATTAATATAAATTATATAATTAATAAAAATAATTAAATAAAATTAAAATAATATAATATTATTAATATCAATTCAATTATAAAATTAATTAGATGATTAGTAAAATTGTATTGAACATTAATTTTTAAGTATATTGACACTTCTTAATATTAATATATAGAAATTAATTATTATAAATATTATATTTTTATATTTTATAATCTACTTTTAAGCTTAATCAAGAACTTTTATAAGATTATTGATAGTACTTATAAAAAATTTAAAAAATAATTTTTCTTATCGAGTTCGGAAATTTATCGGATTTGAGGACATAGTCCACATCCCCATCCCAATTAAAGATTCGAGAGTTAAAAAATCTTTATTCCCACTTCATAAAATTTTTTATTAAAAATTATCTGTCCCAATCAAAACGGATACCATAGGATTATGGGAATCCCCACCCCACATAACCATTTGTCAATTATCACAGATCCGATGAATTACCCTGTTTTATGCTCCAAGGACGACCCGTTCCAAGCTCAATCTTAGCTTTGATCCAATAATTTGGGCCCAAATTTGCTTTTCATATGGCTTCAATGGGTGGTTTCCCGTATCTTAGGGTGAATTTGAGATTGCTCGTGATATTTTTTGATAAGCTCCATTTTTAAATTTTTTTAAGCTACTATTTCAGAAAATTTTAAAAATTAATAGTAAATTATTTTTAATTAATTAATATTAGAAGTTAAAATCTTTTGTCCAATGTTGAAATATGTTGTTTTATTAAAAAATTTTAAGTAAAACTTTTCGTGACACCAGCTCTGAGAGCAATCCCAAACAGGCCTTTATATCATAAAAATAATACCACCTCTTTTGTACTGTAATTTTTTATATCAGAACCCAAAAATATTGTTATATGGTTAAAAATGACGATTTATTATTTTACTAATATCTGATATCTCTCTTTTAATCCAATAATTTGTGAAAATATATTAATAATCTTGAGTAACAAATAAAATGAAAACTTTTGTGCAATTAAAAACACATGTTTAAAGAAATATTTAAGAGATTAATTCTAAGTTAGTATTTAAGAAAAAGGAAATTTTTGTAAGAAATCTTTAATATGAATTAATTATCTTATCGGTGTAATAGTTTTTCTTTGGATGAAAATACTAAATGATCTAACAAATGAAATGAAAGGGTGTAAACTAAAAGATGTTGTCTTGTGATCAGGGCTCTAAATGAGTCGTACTACTCGTGAACTATTTGACTTTCGGTTAGGTCAAAGCTCGTTTGAGCTCGGTTCGTTAGTAAATGAGCTTGTTTGTGAATAAAATTTTAGGCTCGTTATCGTAAACGAACCAAGCTTGAACAAGGGGATACTCGGCTCGAAAGCTCGTGAACATGCTCGATAAGAGGCTCGCGAACTAGTTCTCCAACAGGCTCGTTATTAGGCTCTTGAACAGGCTCGTTAACATATTTGAAAACTTTATACATTATACTTATGAAATAGATAGATTATGAATAAGTATAAAATAGTGTATGTGTAAAATGGATATAAAAATGAAAAATATAAAATAAATATTAAAGGAAAAATATGTATAAAAGTGATATATAAAATATAGATAAAAAAAGAGAAAAGATGGACATAAAGCCTAACAAAGGTAATTCGGATCCAATTCAATCCCTACTATATATATTCATCAATCACTATATGCTCAGTAAAACTCTAATTTCATTTTCCTCTGAAAAAATGCAGCCGCCAATACAACACTCCTCCTCTTCCTCTTCACAGTACAATGAAAATCATTTATGGTGTTTAGGTCCTTCGTCTCTGATTCTTCATCTTACAGATTCTATCTTATTTATAAGTCGAGCTCTCGATTTAAACAAAACTCGAAATAGGCTCGAAGCTCGGCTTGAGCTTGGTTTGACTAAGCTCGAGCTCTCGTTTTGTGTTCATTAAAATTTAAATAAATAAAACTTGAATAATTAGTGTTTAAATTTGACTCAATTCATTTACGGCCCTAATTATGAGATACATTTTGTTTTATAAGGTAACAGTTTCTAGAAAATAAAATAGTAAATCAAATTTCAAACCAATTTAAACAACCATTTTCACATTGTGAGATGAATTTTGTTTTATAAGGTAACAGTTTCTAGAAAATAAAATAGTAAATCAAATTTTAAACTGTTGAATTATTGATGTAAGGTCCACGTCATTAATAATTTGATGTGATATATTTTTTATTTTTATATATATCATTATTATTTGATGTAATATGTTCCTTACTTATTTACCATTTTTATCATTGGATTTCTTTATAAATAGGAATTCAATTTCTTCATTTCATATATCTCATAAATAAGAAATAAAAGTTTCTATCAAATTCTCTCTCTGCTTTCTCTCTTTATTATTATAATATCCTTGCATATATAGTCAATTTCCAACATGTTATCAGCACGAGCTTGCTCTCTCAATCAAGGATATCACCAAATAAATTTAAAGTAAGGCATAATTATTTTATTTTCTATAAATATATATTATACCTATAATTCTTAATATGTCTAATATCAAAAGTTTGGAATTTATTCCCCTTAGGTATCGGGAAAAAATTATCTTACCTGGGTGCTGGATGCAAAAATGTATCTAGAATTAATGGGTCTTAATAATACTACTATTGAAAATAATAATATTGGACCTCGTTATAAGGCAATGGCTCTAGTTTTTCTCCGCCGTCATCTTGATGAATCACTTCAATCAGAATATTTGACTGTCAAAGATCCTGTAGATCTTTGGAAACAATTGAAGGAGAGGTTTGAACACCTAAAGAAAATATCTCTACCAAATGTCCAATATGAATAGATAAACTTAAGGCTACAAGATTTTGAATCTGTTAGTGCATGCAATTCTAAACTTTTTCAAATTACATCTACATTAAGATTATGTGGAAAGGAAATAACTGATGAGGATTTATTGAAAAAGACATTTTCTACTTTTCATTTGAATAATATGGTGTTACAGGAATAATATAGAGCAAAAGATTATAAGAATATAGTGAACTAATTACTGCTCTTCTCCTAGTAGAACAGAGAAATCAACTCTTATTGAAAAACCATGAACTACGACCTACCGGAACAAATCTATTCCCTGAAGCGAATGCGATAATTCATAATAATTTTAATGGACGCGGCCGCAGAAATGGTCATGGTCGTGGTCGAGGTAGAGGTCGTGGTAATGGGCGTGGTAGAGGATATAATAATAACAATTTCCACCAGAAGTGGAAACATGTTAATAATAATAATAGCAATAATTTTCACCCGAAGTGGAAAAATACAAATAACCACCAGAAATGGAATAATCAAATTGAAAGGTTTGATAAAAGAAATAACAGTCAAGATGATGAAAATAAATGCCACAGATGCGGTATGACTGGTCATTGGTCAAGAACTTGCAGAACCGCTAAACATTTGGTAAACTTATACCAAGCATCTCTCAAGAAATATGTGAAACCAGAAACTAATTTTATATGGGACGATAATACCCCAACTAATGAGTCTATTGATATCCCCAATATGGAGATGGATGATTTTCTGTTACCCAGCACTAGTGGCAAGGAAAAATTTGAATAATTAGTCCATATATTTTGCTTAATTAGTATATTGTAATTTTTATATTATCATTGGTTTGCTTTTGTTATTGCTGTTAATATACTTTTTATGCAATGTTTATTTATGAATAAATAATAATGCATCTTTCGTTTCTTCAATGAAGAAAATGAATTTTTTTCCGGTATTATATGACTTCAAGGAAAATGAAGGAAATTTATGTATTATAGATAGTATCACCACCCATACTATTCTCAAAGAGGCAAGATATTTTAATATTCTTAAAAAGGGTGAAACTGTTGTCACCACAATATCGGGACAAATAAAAATGGTTGAAGGCTCCGGAAGAGCTAGTATTATATTATAAAGGGGGACAAAACTTATTATAAATAATGCATTATTTTCCCTGAATTCTCACAGAAATATATTTAGTTTTAAAGATATCCGCAGAAATGGATATCATATTGAAACTGTGAGCGAAGACAATAAAGAATGTCTTTATGTTACAAAAATAATTTCAAGTAGGAAATGTATACTTGAAAAATTTTATACTCTTTCATGTGGCTTATACTACACATATATTAATATGATTGAGGCCAATTTGACTATAAACCAGAAGTTTATAGATTCAGATACTTATAAAATTTGGCATGATCGACTGGGTTATCCTAGTTCGATAATGATGAGAAAAATTATTGAAAATTCATATGGGCATCCATTGAAGGACCAGAAGTTTCTTCAAAATAATGAATTATTTTGTGTTGCTTGTTCGCAGGGAAAATTAATAATAAAGCCTTCCAGAAGTAAGGTTGCAATAGAATCGTCAGCATTTTTAGAGCGCATACAATGTGATATTTGTGGACCAATTCATCCACCATGTGGACCATTTAGATATTTTATGGTTCTAATTGACGCCTTAACTAGGTGGTCACATGTATACTTATTATCTTCACGAAATATGGCATTTGCAAGGTTACTTGCTCAAATTATAAGATTACGGGCACAGTTTCCGATTATCCTATTAAATCAATTCGTCTTGATAATGCTGGGGAATTCACATCCAAATCATTTAATGATTATTGTATGTCAATTGGAATAAAAGTTGAACATCCTGTAGCATATGTTCATACACAAAATGGTCTAGCAGAATCATTTATTAAACGTATGCAATTAATTGCGAGACCGCTAATTTTGCCAACAAATCTCCCTACTATAGTTTGGGGTTATGCAATATTACATGCAACATCTCTTATACGTTTAAGACCAATAAGTTATCATGATTATTCTCCATTACAATTAGCTTCTGGTCATGAGCCTAGTATTTCTCATCTTAGAGTTTTTGGTTGCGCGGTATATGTGCTTATTGCTCCACCACAAAGGACTAAAATGGGTCCTCAAAGGAGATTAGGAATTTATGTTGGCTATGAATCCCCTTCAATAATTAAATATCTTGAGCCATTAACTGGCGATATGTTTACTGCACGATTTGCAGATTGTCATTTTGATGAAAGCGCTTTCCCAAAATTAGGGGGAGAGAATAAGAGCCCAATTTTGGAAAAGAAAATAATATGGAATGCTTATCACTTTCTCATATGGATCCTAAATCAAATGATTCTGAACTAGAAGTTCATAGAATAATCCATCTTCAACATTTGGCAAATCGATTGCCTGATGCACTCTCTAATCCTAAAAGAGTAACGAAATCACATATACCAGCAGTAAATGCGCCAATTCGTATTGAGATTCCTGAAGAACAACCTACGGATAATATTCTAACACGCCTGAAGCGTGGACGACCTATTGGTTCAAAGAATAAAAATTCTAAAAGGAGGAGAGTTATTGATGAAGATATTCCCATTGAGGATATAAATATAAATACACTTCCGAAAGAAGTGCAAGCACCTGAAGTGCAAATACCTGAAGCTATTGAAAATGAAGAAATTCAAATAAATTATATCAATACTAAAAGAAGATGGAATCGCAATAAAATAGTTATAGACCATATTTTTTCATATAATGTTGCGATCATTATTGAAAAAGAAAATGTGGATCATGAGCCAACATCTATTGAAGAATGCCAAAATAGAAATGATTGGCAACAATGGAAAGAAGCAATTCAAGCAGAGCTGAATTCTCTTGAAAAACGCAAACTATTCGGACCACTGGTTCGAACACCACAGGACGTAAAACCTGTCGGTAATAAATGGGTTTTTACTAGAAAGAGAAATTAGAAAAATGAAATAATAAGATATAAAGCCAGATTAGTTGCACAAGGTTTTTCCCAAAGACCTGAGATAGACTATGAGGAGACATATTCTCTGGTGGTGGATGCAATAACTTTTAGATATCTTATTAGTTTTGCAGTGCAAGAAAATTTACAGATGCACTTGATGGATGTTGTCACAGCTTACCTTTATGGTTCGCTTGAAAATGATATTTATATGAAAATCTCTGAAGGATTAAGGCTGCCAGAAAAATATGGCAAACGAGAACTTTACTCGGTAAAGTTACAAAGATCCTTATATGGATTAAAATAATCTGGGCGCATGTGGTATAATTGTTTAAGTGAATATTTATTGAAAGAAGGTTATAAAAATGATTCATTTTGTCCATGTATTTTTATAAGAAAATCAGGATCTAATTTTATTATCATCTCAATTTATGTTGATGATTTGAATATTATTGAAACTCCAAAAGAGATTCCAAAAGTAGTTGATTCTTTAAAGAAAGAATTTGAGATGAAAGCTCTTGGAAAAACAAAATTGTGTCTTAGTTTGCAAATTGAGCACCTTGAAAAAGGAATTTTAGTGCATCAATCAAACTACACAGAAAAGATCATGAAACGATTTATTATGGACAAAGCACATCCATTGAGTAACCCAATGGTTGTACGCTCACTCGATGTAAAAAAGGATATTTTTCGTCCTAGAGAAAATAATGAAAAAGTTCTCGGTCATGAAGTATCGTATCTAAGCGCAATAGGTGCTTTGATGTATCTTGCTAATAACACAAGACCGGACATAGCATTCTCTGTTAATTTATTATCAAGATACAGCGCTGCACCTACAAGACGACATTGGAATGGAATTAAACATATAATGTGCTACCTTCGAGGAATTATTAATTTAGGCTTATTTTATTCACATGTATCTAAGCTTAAATTAGTTGGATATGCGGATGAGGGTTATTTATCCGACCCATACAAAGCTCGATCTCAGACGGGCTATTTATTCACATACGGAGGAACAACTATATCTTGGCGATCAACAAAACAAATAATTACAGCTACTTCCTCAAATCATGCGGAGTTAATAGCTATTCACGAGGCAAGTCGTGAATGTGTGTGGTTGAGATCATTAATCAAACATATCCAAGAAGCATGTAAAAAAGTTACGGTCAGGGAAGGTCCGACGATAATATATGAAGATAATGCTGCTTGTATTGCTCAATTAAAGGAGGACTATATTAAAGGAGACAAAATAAAGCATATTTCACTAAAAATTTTCTTCCCTTATGATCTGGAAAAGAATAGTGAAATCATTATTAAACAAATCCGCTCTTATAATAATGTAGCAGATTTGTTTACCAAGGCTTTACCTTCCTCAACTTTTAAGAAATTGACTTACAGCATTGGAATTCGTCGTCTTAAGGATCTCCAGTTAACTCGCAAACATGGGGAGTAAACATTGTACTCTTTTTTCCCGTAACTGAGGTTTTTATCCCACAGGGTGTTTCCTTAGTAAGATTTTTAACGAGGCAGTGTCTCATTCGCGACAGATGATACATCAAAGGAGAGTGTTGAATTATTGATGTGAATTATTGATGTAGGGCCCACGCCATTAATAATTTGATGTGATATATTTTCTACTTTTCTACTTTTCTACATATTATTATTTAATATAATATATTTCTTACTTATTTACTATTTTTACAATTAAATTTATCTGAAAATTCAATTTCTTCATTTCATATATCTCATAAATAAGAAATAAAAATTTCTCTCAAATTATCTCTCTCCTTTCCCTCTTTATTATTATAATATCCTTAAACATATAATGAATTTCCAAAACTAATCAAGACCCATCCTTTTACAAATATTGGTATTAATATATATATATATATATATTATTTGAATTTCACTAAAAATTATTATTTTATTTAATAAATACCTATATATGGTATTTATATTTTTATACAAGTTCATTCATAGGCCTGCTACTTATGAACATTTTACAGTATACATGTTCCTTTCTAAAAAAAATCAGCTCACTCACACTCATGTGTGTCCATATTTTTTAGATGTGCCAACAAAATAAAAAGTGAAACAAGAAACCATTTTCTGCAAATTCGATAATTGTTGTGAAACTCTAGGCAAGTGTTATCTGATGGAACCTGGAAGTCTTGATAATTGTGAAACTCTAGTTCTGTAAAAGCAACTACTTCAATAACACTTAATTTAGTACATCTGCATATGAATTGGAAACTTTTAAAATCTAAGACATTAAACCAATTCAACAATCATCTATTCATGATATGCTCCTTAACAAGAGATACCTTTCAACAAGATCGAAAACTAATTATACACAAGATCCTAAAAATTGAAACCGGTTTCTTCAAGAAGCAGATAGCAGGCATTCATCAATCCTGCTTTTACTAAACAGATTAGCAACAATGGCACCCACATCTTCAAATCCAACTCCAATATACAGTGGATTAGTTGGTGTTTGAACAGAGCATTTAATAGTTTCCTCTTGAAACCCAGTTACAGAAGTAGAGACTCTAACATTAGGGCCACTCCTGCATTTCCCCATGCACTTGCAGCCCACCACCGAACCCTCCATTCCAATCTTCCTCTCAAATTCCTCCATTAACATTGGAGCCCCCAATTTCTTGCATTTGCCGCCCATGCATACCTCAATCTTGGTGTTTGATACATCAATACTGCTATTCTCATTGCCAATACATCCCTGATTTTGAAGAACCAAACTACTCTCCGGCTCGTAGTTTGCCTCTGCACCTGTCTCGACCGGTCTCACATGCTCTGTAAATTGGGGCTGCGACTTAATTCTGAGGCTGCGCAAATTGATTACCTTTCCTCCATCACAGTCACTTGATTCAGATGACGAGCTTGAAGATGTATCAGACTCTATCATCGCCTTTGATTTCATCAATTTGGCCTTTTCCTCTTTCCTCTTCCTCCTTTGCTCCTTTTCCTCTGTTTTTAGGTTTTCCAATTCCGCAAGCAAAACCTCTGTTGCTTCCTGCATAGGACAACTCCAAATTAGTTTCTCAACTTAAATGTGTAACATTTCAAATCAAGCTTAAATCCAGCATCCAGCATCCAGAGTTCTAATTAGTAACTAATTATACATAACAACATCGAAGCGAACTCACCGAAATCATCAAGCGGCTGCCTTGAGCAGACTGGGAAAACAAATCCAAGTCTTTAGTTAACCTCTTAAACAACTTCATCTTCTTCTTCTCTGTTTTGGTTTCTTTCATCTTTTCTCCTTGCTTCTTCCCGAGACCCATAACTGGGGCTTGGTAATACAGCGTATGTTCAGAATTAGAGAATTCATTCCTCATAATCTGAGAATTATGAGTTGCGAAGCCGACCCAAGAATTACCCTGTCGACGGAGTAGGCGACCGCAGTCTCCGGTGCCGGGAAAACGAAGAAACTCGGGGGAAGAAACGATCCGTGCGGTTTCCATTGTTAGCTGTGAAGTTGAGAGCAACAAAGAGGCGGAGGTTGAAGAATAAGAAGGAAGCGAATTCCAGTTGGATTAGGAATTGAAAGTCGGTTAATCGTTTCTGTTCTGAATCTACAAGGATTTGAAGAAGAACTGAAACTAATTTGTGCGACGTGGCGATTTATTGGTCGTGGATGAAGATCTAGAGATGACGTGGAGGAGTACAGTTCCTTAATTATGGCGGGCTCGTGTTCTTTTCATGCTGCACGCTTCGATTGTGCTATTGACATAAGCTTTTGTGTCATACAAGCAGTGAGATCGAGTAGCTTGTCATTTAACGGTGTAGATTGTGCCAGCTAGAGAAGATGAAAGTACCAGCTGGCAGCTATTGCTGCTCTTTTTGCAACGTGGATATCTGAGAAATTGCAGTCGAGTCCACGTGTGATTTGTTGAATTTTATGTATGTAGGATCCACACCCTTAATAATTTTATATTAAACATTTTCTACCGTTCTACCTGTTATTATTATTTGATATAATATATTTCTTATTTATTCACCGTTTTTACCGTTGGATTTCTCTATAGTTAGGAATTCAATTTCTTCGTTTCATATATATCAGAAATAAAAAATAAAAGTTTCTCTCAAATTCTCTCTTTGCCTTTTCTTCTTACTGTTATAATATCCTTACATATATAGTCAATTTCCAACACGTTATCAGCACGAGCTTCCTCTATCAATCAAGAATATCACCAAATAAATCAAAAAAAATGCATCTAGAATCAATGGGTCTTAATAATACTATTATTGAAAATAATAATCTTGCACCTCAGTATAAGGCAACAACTCTAGTTTTTCTCCGCCGGCATCTTAATGAATCACTTCAATCAGAATATTAGACTGTCAAAGATCCTGCAGATCTTTGGAAACAATTAAAGGAGAGGTTTGAACACCTAAAGAAAATATCTCTACCAAATGCCCAGTATGAATGGATAAACTAAAGCTACAAGATTTTGAATCTGTCAGTGCATACAATTCTAAACTGTTTCAAATTACATCCACATTAAGATTATGTGGAAAGGAAATAACTGATGAGAATTTACTGGAAAAGACATATTCTACTTTTCATTTGAATAATATGGTATTACAGGAACAATACAGAGCAAAAGATTATAAGAAATATAGTGAACTAATTACTGCTCTTCTCCTAGCAGAACAGAGAAATCAACTCCTGTTGAAAAACCATGAACTACGACCTACCGGAATAAATCCATTCCCTGAAGCGAATGCGATAATTCATAATAATTTTAATGGACGAGGCCGCAGAAATGGTCGTGGTCGTGGTCGTGATAATGGACGTGGTAGAGGATATAATAATAACAATTTCCACCAGAAGTGGAAATATGTAAATAATAATAGCAATAATTTTCACCCGAAGTGGAAAAATACAAATAACCACCAGAAGTGGAATAATCAAATTGAAAGATTTGATAAAAGAAAAAACAGTCAAGATGATGAAAATAAATGCCATAGATGCGGTATGACTGGTCATTGGTCAAGAACTTGTAGAACCGCAAAACATTTGGTAAACTTATACCAAGTATCTCTCAAGAAATGTGCGGAACCAAAAACTAATTTTATATTGGATGATAATACCCCCAAATAATGAGTCTATTGATATCCCTAATATGGAGATGGATGATTTTCTGTTACCCACCACCAGTGACAAGGAAAAATTTGAATAATTAATCCATATATTTTGCTTAATTAATATATTGTAATTTTTATGTTATTATTGGTTTGCTTTTGTTATTGCTGTTTAATGTACTTTTTATGCAATGTTTATTTATGAATAAATAATAATGCATCTTTCATTTCTTCAATGAAGAAAATGAATTCTTTCCCGGTATTATATGACTTAAAGGAAAATGAAGAAAATTTATGTATTGTAGATAGTGCCACCACCCATACTATTCTCAAAGAGGCAAAATATTTTAATATTCTTAAAAAGGGTGAAATTATTGTTACCATAATATCGGGACAAATAAAAATGGTTGAAGGCTCCGAAAGAGCTAGTATTATATTACAAAGGGGAACAAAACTTATTATAAATAATGCATTATTTTCCCCGAATTCTCACAGAAATTTATTAAGTTTTAAAGATATTCGCAAAAATGGATATCATATTGAAACTGTGAGTGAAGACAATAAAGAATGTCTTTATGTTACAAAAATAATTTCAAGTAAGAAATATATACTTAAAAAATTTTATACTCTTTCATGTGGCTTATACTACACATATATTAATATGATTGAGGCCAATTTGACTATAAACCAGAAGTTAATAGATTCAGATACTTATAAAATTTGGCATGATCGACTGGGTCATCCTAGTTCGATAATGATGAGAAAAATATTGAAAATTCATATGGGCATCCATTGAAGGACCAGAAGTTTCTTCAAAATAATGAATTATTTTGTGCTGCTTGTTCGCAAGGAAATTAATAATAAAGCCTTCCAGAAATAAGGTTGCAATAGAATGACCAGCATTTTCAAAGCGCATACAATGTGATATTTATGGACTAATTCATCCACCATGTGGACCATTTAGATGTTTTATGGTTCTAATTGATGCCTCAACTAGGTTGTCACATGTATGTTTATTATCTTCACGAAATATGGCATTTGCAAGGTTACTTGCTCAAATTATAAGATTACGGGCACAGTTTCCCGATTATCCTATTAAATCAATTCGTCTTGATAATGCTGGGGAATTCACATCCAAATCATTTAATGATTATTGTATGCCGATTGGAATGAAAGTTGAACATCCTGTAGCATATGTTCATACACAAAATGGTCTAGGAGAATCATTTATTAAACGTTTGCAATTAATTGCGAGACCGCTAATTTTGCGAACAAATCTCCCTACTACAGTTTGGGGTTATGCAATATTACATGCAGCATCTCTTATACGTTTACGGCCAGTAAGTTATCATGATTATTCTCCATTACAATTAGCTTCTGGCCATGAGCCCAGTATTTCTCATCTTAGAGTTTTTGGTTGCGTAGTATATGTGCCTATTGCTCCACCACAAAGGACTAAAATGGGTCCTCAAAGGAGATTAGGAATTTATGTTGGCTATGAATCCCCTTCAATAATTAAATATCTTGAGCCATTAACTGGCGATATGTTTACTGCACGATTTACAGATTGTCATTTTGAAGAAAGCACTTTTCCAAAATTAGGGGGAGAGAATAAGAACCCAATTTTGGAAAAGAAAATAATATGGAATGCTTCATCACTTTCTCATATGGATCCTAAATCAAATGATTCTGAACTAGAAGTTCAGAGAATAATCCATCTTCAACATTTAGCAAATCGATTACCTGATGCACTCGCTAATCCTAAAAGAGTAACGAAATCGCATATACCAGCAGTAAATGCGCCAATTCGTATTGAGATTCCTAAAGAACAACCTATGGATAATACTCTAACACGCCTGAAGCGTGGACGACCAATTGGTTCAAAGAATAAAAATTCTAAAAAGATGAGAGTTATTGATAATGAAGATATTCCTATTGAGGATATAAATATAAATAAACTTCTGGAAGAAGTGCAAGCACCTGAAGTGCAAATACCTAAAGCTATTGAGAATGAAGAAATTCAAATAAATTATATCAATACTGAAAGAAGATGGAATCGCAATAAAATAGTTATAGACCATATTTTTTCATTTAATGTTGCGATCAATATTGAAAATGAAAATGTGGATTATGAGCCAACATCTATTGAAGAATGCTAAAGTAGAAATGATTGGCAATAATGAAAAGAAGCAATTCAAGCAGAGCTAAATTCTCTTGAAAAACACAAAGTATTCGGACCAGTAGTTCGAACACCACAGGACGTAAAACCTGTCGGTAATAAATGGGTTTTTATTAGGAAGAGAAATTAGAAAAATGAAATAATAAGATATAAACCCGGATTAGTTGCACAAGGTTTTTCCCAAAGACCTGGGATAGACTATAAGGAGACATATTCTCCGGTGGTGGATGCAATAACTTTTAGATATCTTATTAGTTTTGCAGTGCAAGAAAATTTACAGATGCACTTGATGGATGTTGTCACAGCTTACCTTTATGGTTCGCTTGATAATGATATTTATATGAAAATCCTTGAAGGATTAAAGCTGCCAGAAAAATATGACAAATGAGAACTTTACTCGGTAAGGTTACAAAGATCCTTATATGGATTAAAATAATCTAGGCGCATGTGGTATAATCGTCTCAGTGAATATTTATTGAAAGAAGGATATAAAAATGATCCAATTTATCCATGTGTTTTTATAAGAAAATCAGGATCTAATTTTATTATCATCTCAATTTATGTTGATGATTTGAATATTATTGGAACTCCAGAAGAGATTCCAAAAGCAGTTGATTCTTTAAAGAAAGAATTTGAGATGAAAGATCTTGGAAAAACAAAATTGTGTCTTGGTTTGCAAATTCAGCACCTTGAAAAAGTAATTTTAGTGCATCAATCAAACTACACAAAAAAGATCCTGAAACGATTTAATATGGTCAAAGCACATCCATTGAGTAACCTAATGGTTGTACGATCACTCGATGTGAAAAAGGACATCCTAGAGAAAATAATGAAAAAGTTCTCGGTCCTGAAGCACCGTATCTAAGCGCAATAGGTGCTTTGATGTATCTTGCTAATAACACAAGACCGGATATAGGATTCTCTGTTAATTTATTATCAACATACAGCACTGCACCTATAAGACGACATTGGAATGGAATTAAACATATAATGCACTACCTTCGAGGAACTATTGATTTAGGCTTATTTTATTCACATGAATCTAAGCTTAAATTAGTTGGATATGCGGATGCAGGTTATTTATCCGACCCACACAAAGCTCGATCTCAGACGGGCTATTTATTCACATATGGAGGAACAGCTATATCTTGGCGATCGACAAAACAAACAATTACAGCTACTTCCTCAAATCATGCGGAGTTAATAGCTATTCACGAGGCAAGTCGTGAATGTGTGTGGTTGAGATCATTAATCAAACATATCCAAGAAGCATGTGAAAAAGTTACGGTCAAGGAAGGTCCGACGACAATATATGAAGATAATGGTGCTTGTATTGCTCAATTGAAGGAAGACTATATTAAAGGAGACAAAATAAAGCATATTTCACCAAAATTTTTCTTCACTCATGATCTAGAAAAGAATGGTGAAATCAATATTCAACAAATCCGCTCTTGTAATAATTTAGCAGATTTGTTTACCAAGGCTTTACCTTCCTCAACTTTCAAGAAATTAACTTACAGCATTGGAATGCGTCGTCTTAAGGATCTCTAGCTAACTCGCGAATAGGGGGAGTAAACACTATACTCTTTTTCCCTTAGCTAAGGTTTTTATCCCACAGGGTTTTTCCTTAATAAGGTTTTTAACGAGGCAGTGTCCCATTTACGGCAGATGACACATCAAAGGGGGAGTGTTGAATTTTGATGTATGTAGGGCCCACGCCCTTAATAATTTGATGTGATATGTTTTCTACTTTTCTACCTGTCATTATTATTTGATGTAATATGTTTCTTACTTATTTACCATTTTTACCGTTGGATTTCTCTATAAATAGTAATTCAATTTCTTCATTTCATATATCTCAGAAATAAGAAATAAAAATTTCTCTCAAATTCTCTCTCTGCCTTTTCTTCTTACTGTTATAATATCCTTCATATATAGTCAATTTCCAACATGATTAAGTTTTTCTTTATAGCAACACGTTGCACAAAAATTAAATTTCAAGTGTTTCAAAGAGGGAAATTTTATATGGGATCGGGTGTTTAGTATTTTTTTTGTTGGATGCTTGATATATAGATAATATATATATTATAACAAAAATTATATAGTTTATGGCAAGCACTGCAATATACCGTAATTTTGTCTTAAAAGCATTTAATAGGTAATTTCTTTCCATACTTCATAACTGAATATTATTTCTTACCTAAAATAAATTTAATACCACAATATTATCTTTTTTTTTGTACAGTGCCCGTTAATGACCAAGTACCTTGATGACTTCTTCACAATTCTACTCAACCTTATCTTCTAGGAGGACGTCGTTGGTTAGGTAGTCAATCAATGGCTGCAACCATTCGGGTTCGTTTTGTTCTATCAACATCAGGTTCCGTTCTTCTACCGTTGGGGCATGGCTCACCTCAAATGGGCAGCTAAGTTTCTCCAATCGGTCTATGCTTGCTGCATTTTTGGCCAGCTCATCTGCCTTCTCGTTTTCCTCCCTAGGGAAGTGTTCAAGCGCCCATATGGCCTTTTGACTCGAGTTCCTTCAGCAACGCTTCTACATTGGCCAAGTACTTCACCATTCCATCCGCCTTTATTGCGTAATTCTTGTTGATTTGGTTGGAAACCAACTTCGAGTCGCTTTTGATGTTTACTCTGTCTGGGGTAATTTCTTTAGCTAGCTCCAAGTCTTTGATCATTGCTTCATATTAGGCAGCATTATTGGTGACCGGAAAGGCAAGCTTTGCTGCGTAGCTCAACCGTATCCTCTCAGGTCCTTCTATCCAAACTCCGATTTTGGCTCCTGCGTGGGAAGATGCCCCATCTGTTGGATATGATGTATGCCCTTAAGGCAATTAGGGCAATATATCTTAATTATGTAATAGTACGAATAATTTATTTAATCAATAAAGGCATTGGTTCTTTTGTTTATATCAATGTGTTTTTATACATATATATTATAGCTGGTTAAAATATATTCATTGATGTATGTATACAAAAGTCCTTGACATATCATAGCATGAAGTCAGAGAAATTATAGTTGGACTATATTTGGTGGAACCTACTTCATGTGCAATTATAATTATGTCTAAACTATCCCTAATCACAGTGTCATCAAGAAAGGATATTGATAAAACGGAAAGACTAGCATGTGGTCAACTTTCTTGGAAAGGGTGTAAGCAGTTAATCTCCTAAAGACTGAAGGTGGTGCCTTAAGCTTGACACATGGATATATTTGGGAGATATATTGGAGACCGCAGCAAGATAAACACTTGGTATAAATATCAATGTGTTAGTGTTTATCTTCATGCAATAAGCTTTGCGAATGTCCTCATACTTGAGATGCTAGTTGCCTTGTGTGGTACTATTGCTATACTTTGGGTCATTGCTACGCACTCATTAATTTAGGGTGCTACGGGTGATTATGGGTATAGTGATGAAAACACGTTGGTAGACTGAGTAGTCGGAAAGAATCCATCGCTCCGGATATATTAAGGAGTTGTACCTGGCCACTTATTGAAGTGATGATTGCCATAAACCTCTTATCAGAGTATGTATTTGATAGAAATGGTTTCTAGTCAAACACACTATGGTAAAAGGCAATATACTTCGGTAACAAGTAAATAACTGGGATAGCTTGGAGCAACCTTGCTATTAGTGGGTTAACACTTTAACCGAACCCAATAAACCAGATGGTACTAATATTAAAGAATGGAAGGAATTTATCGTACTGGATAATTATTGCATTAACCGGGATTAAGTCATAAGCATAAATGACGTTCCGAGTAATGGGGGATGGTAGACCCTTGCTAGAGGCGTACTACAGTCGTTTAAGGTAATCGAGTTCTATTTACGGTCTAGAGCATCGAGCCAATGGTTCCATTAGAACAAGGGTTGGTTAAGCCTTAACAGATCAATACTTCGGAATCCTATAAGGTCACACACATTGGACCTTCATCGGACTAAGTAAAGAACTAATAGATTTATTCTATTACAAGAATATAACATAAATAATAATTGGATTATTATTTGATTGGTTAAAATTGATTAAATCAATTTTCGATAGACCAAGGAATTTATTTTGACCGGTAACTAATTAATTAGAGTCATAAATAAATTATAATTGATTAGATCAAATTTGATTGGACCAAGAAATTTATTTTGACTGATAACTAATTTATTAGAGTCAAAAATAAATATTTATTTGAAAGGATTTAAAGGGGATTTTGCTTTAGCGAGTTAAAACCGAAAAGTATAAAATATTTTGTACAATGTTCGGTTGCGCAAAATACACCGAAAGGTGCGCGAACACTGCTGGGCAGTGTTCGTGGTGGCCCATATTCATGGGCTGCACAAAGGCAGCCCATGAATACCATATGCAGCACGTGCATGTGGTAGGTGTATGGGATGGGAAACTCCCATCCCACATCGTTAATGGGGAGCAAATTTTTGCTCCCCAAGCCTATATATAGGCTGTCCCTTCTCCTTTCAAAATGTACCAAGCTCAAAGCATAAATCCTAAGTGAGATAATTAATCTCTCGGGTACTTGAGCAAGTTATTTTTGTGGAGCCTGAATTTATTCGGGCACCGCTAGTTTATATTTTTCGGTGAGGCTTCTAGAGTGGTCTAGCAACTACTCGAGGCTTCTTAGTTTTTCCTCCTGGGGAGGTTTTGGTTGGTGGGGTTCGTGTGGATACTGATAGAGGCTATCCTACGACTGGAGGCTTTGTGCAAGAAGGTCCTGCAAAAGCACGCTTCAACTGGTAAGTTCTTTTTCTTTCTCTGTTAATTATTAAGTCTTTTTCTTTAAGTGTTTTTAGACTTAATAATTATGCTTAGGTTATTTTTGCATGCTTAGTTTATTTTATGCTTAGGTTATAACTTAGAGTTATAACATGCTTAGTATAAAATAAATATGCTAGTATATAATTTGGACTTATGGTATGCCTAGTCCTTTAGCATGCTAACCTAGGTAGAGAATTATTTAGTTAAGGCTTTATTTAATTTATATGCAACTAATAGGAGTTCCTGGGACAGGGATAAAATTTTAAATTTCTGTCATGCCTCTTATGCATGTTCAATTTGACTGTCAGTTCCTAACAGTGGTATCAGAGCCTGCCTATTTAGTGCATAATTAAGTTAGAAGCAAACTAAATATTATTTTCTAAATGAAATGATTTATTTATTTAATTGTTTGGAACAATATATATAAACTTCTGCCTTTCATTTCAAGGTTAGAAATTAGTTATGAATAATTTTGAATAAGCTTGCTCAACTTACTCAAATTATATAAGTGTCAATAATTTATTTAAATTACATGGGTTATAGATGCTCCCAATTTACATGAATTGGAAGAACGAAATTTATTAGTTCAAGAGAATCCATTGGTCTTCAAGTTTGTGCCCGTATTTGTTCTGGCTAAGGATTGGACTTGGTGTCTACTCCTCATAGGGCACCTCTCCTACCTGGGAACTTATATCGGTGCAGTTTGAATTGACCAATCGGAGGATTAATATGAACTAATTTATTTCTAGTATATAAGATGGTGCTTATATATGTTTCTATAACAAAGTAAAAAATTAAAATTATTGAATAAAAGCTTAAAGGAAATGCAATATAAATATAACAAATAAAAGCGTTAATTATTTTACATATAATCTAGGTTGATGGAATAATTATAATAAATAGATGAACCCACCTAAGGTTAGACCTTATAAATTAATTCTAAAATTTCCTGAATTAATATAAGTCATTATAATTTTGTCCATCTGATAAAATCCTAGATTGGGTGAGACGTTTAACACCAATAAAATCCCAAAGTAAATATATTAAGGCAAGTTATAGTCTTCCTTACTCAAATTTATAATACGGTCTTTTTGGGCTATCAAAGTGCTACGCAAAGTGTTCCTTCTAGTCCACATTGATTGGTTGTAAAGTTTGAGATAGGGTCTGCCTTAACAGAGCTGGGGTAGTCCACCACAAAATTGGGGGCTAGGCCCAGATCTGAGACATATTCAAGGAGATGCTAATATAAGAGCACACGTCCCTTGGGATTAGGGAACTTGAATGAATTAGCAATCGCATGCGATGCAAATGGAATTAGATTCCAACTATGACTGACTATTATGACTTGACTCATAAAATTGGGGGTTGTAATAGACTAGTTATAGATGCTACCTACTAGGAAATTTAGCTGGGCTAAAATTCACGAATTCAATAGAATGGGCTATTGTAAATTTCGAAGAAAATAGTAGGAAAATATATTTAATTAAAAGTCCTCATATTAAATACATGTACTTAAACTAATATCTAAACACTTTTCTTTTCTTATGTCTTAGGTTGAAAATGGCTTCCAATTTTAATCTCCGTATGTTACTTGACACCAAATTGAATGGCTCAAACTTTTCTGATTGGTTCCGAGCAGTGAGAATAGTTCTCAGATCTGAGGGAATTGCCTATGTCCTAAGTGAAATTTTCCCTGTAGAACCTGATATTGAGGATCATATGGAACATGATGCCTGGTTGAAGCACAGGAAAGATCGTGAGACTGCCATGTGTATTATGTTGGGGTTCATGAATCCTGAGCTTCAGAAACAACATGAGAACATGCCCTTGGAGGATATGGTTCTCCATCTTGAAGAACTCTTTTCGGAGAGGGAGAGGACAGAGAGGTATGAGACCTTCAAGTTCCTTTTCAGGACCAAGATGCAGGCTGGCACCTCTACCTCTCAGCATGTACTGAAACTCTTGGGATACCTTGAGAAGCTGAATCGATTGGGATTCGAGATGAATCATGACTTGAGCATTGACCTTGTGTTGATGTCCTTGATAGATAGTTACTCAGGCTTCATAACTAACTATTACATGAACAGGATTAATTCAACTATCCCTGAATTAATTAACATGCTGAAAACAGTAGAAACTCAGATCAAGAAAGATCAGAAACCTCAACTGTTGGTTGAAAAAGGCAAGGCTTCTAAGAAGAAGAAGTAGGCACTAGGTGCTAAGAAAAGAATCAGTAAGAAGAAGAATGAAAAGAAGGCATCTAAGTATGTCTGCTTCCAATATGGAAAACCGGGACATTTGAAGAGGGATTGCAAAGCTCCTGCTTCCGAGCATTTGAAGAAGAAGCCTACAGAGGCATCTACTTCAGGTATATTTGTAATTGAAAACTTTGCTACTTTTTCGCAAGAATCCACTTGGGTATTAGATACTGGTTGTGGTTCTCATATCTGTACTTCTATGCAGGGACTAAGGAACTGTAGAAAACTTGCAAAAGGGGAGATGGACCTACACGTGGAAAATGGAGCCAGAGTTGCTGCATTAGCCGTAGGGAGCTTTAGTCTTGTTTTGCCAAGTGGACTTGTTTTAGTTTTGAATAATTGTTATTAAATTCCAAGTGTTACTAAGAATATTGTATCTGTTGCGTGTTTAGCAATAGAGGGATTTGAAATTTTATTTTCGAATAATAATTGTCAGATTCGTTTGAATAATATTCTTTATGGTTATGGAATGTTGAAAGGTGGCATTTATATTCTTGATACTAAAACAGAAGTTTTCAATATAAATAATGTGAAGAAAGTTAAATTAGATAATGAGAATTCCTTCTACTTATGGCATTGCCGTTTAGGCCACATAAACAAAGATCGCTTAACCAAGTTGCATAACGTGGAGACTTGGGCCCAATAGACTTAGAGTCTTATGGTGATTGCGAACCTTGTTTAAAAGGAAAAATGATAAAGTTACCCTTTAAAGGAAAGGGTGAACGAGCCACGAGTACATTGGAACTTATACACACTGATGCGTGTGGTCCAATGAGTGTTCAGGCACTAGGAGGATACTCCTACTTTATAACCTTTATTAATGATTACTCACGATACGGTTATTTGTACTTGATGAAGCACAAGTCTGAAAGTTTTGAAAAATTCAAACTATTCAGAGCTGAAGTAGAGAAACAGCTTGAGAAAAGTATTAAAACACTTCAATCGGATCGAGGTGGAGAATACTTAAGTCAGGAGTTTCAGGATTATCTAAAGGAAAATGGGATAGTTCCCTAGTGGACCCCTCCTTATACACCCCAACACAATGGAGTGTCAGAAAGGAGGAATCAGACTTTATTAGATATGGTCAGGTCCATGATGAGCCATGCAGTTCTTAGTAAATCCTTTTGGGGATATGCACTTGAGAGCGCGGTTTATGTCTTAAATAGAGTGCCCTCTAAATCAGTTGATTTTACACCTTATGAAAGATGGTGTAACAAAAAGCCATCTCTAAATCACTTAAGAGTATGGGGTTGTCTTGCTATGGTAAAGAGGATAGCGTTAGATAAGCTCAATGCCAAGGCTGACAAATGTCTGTTCATTGGATATCCAAAGGAAACAATTGGATATCTGTTTTACCAACCCGAAGCACAAAAGGTATTTGTGTCTCGGAATGCTCACTTTTTGGAAAAGGAACACTTACTTGAAAAGGTCAGTGGGAGCAATATTAAACTAGAAGTTCAAGAGGAAGAAACAGATGATCAACTGATTGACCCCGTTCTAGATATACAAGAGAGTGTGATCCAAGAACAAACTGTCGAAACACAATCATTGTGAAGATCAGGTCGTGTTCATAAGGGTCCCGATAGATATGGGTTTATCATCACTAATGATAAGGAACTATATCTTGTGGAGGATGATGAACCAAGGACATATGATGAGGCAATGAAAAGCTCAGATTCTGATAAATGGCAAAAGGCCATGAAATCAGAAATGGATTCCATGTACGAGAACCAAGTTTGGAATTTGGTTGATGCACCGCAAGAGGTTAGACCAATTGGGTGCAAATGGGTCTTCTAGAATAAGACAGACATGGACGGTAATGTAATTACCTATAAAGCAAGGTTGGTTGCGAAAGGTTATAGTCAACGGGAAGGTATTGACTATGATGAAACCTTCTCACCGGTAGCCATGCTCAAATCTATAAGGATACTCCTCGCCATTGCTGCTCATTACGATTATGAGATTTGGCAGATGGATGTAAAAACAGCATTCCTGAATGGGGATTTAGACCGGGATGTGTATATGACACAGCCTGAGGGTTTTACATCTTAGAATGGCTCGAAGGTATGCAAGCTACAAAGATCCATTTATGGACTTAAGCAGGCATCAAGGAGTTGGAATATAAGGTTTGATCAGACAATCCAGGAACTGGATTTCTGCCCAAATGCAAATGAGCCTTGTGTTTATAAGAAGGTTAGTGGGAGTGTAGTCGTTTTTCTAGTATTGTATATTGATGACATTCTGCTAATAGGAAATGGCATTTCTCTTCTTCAAAATGTTAAAGTTTGGTTGTCAAGAAAGTTCTCTATGACAGACCTTGGTGAAGCAGCATTTATACTAGGTATAAAGATCTACAGGGATAGATCCAAGAGGCTGTTAGGTCTTTCTCAAAGTACATATATAGACAAGGTGTTGAATAGGTTCAACCTTGAGCATTCTAAGAAAGGTTATCTCCCGATGATAAAGGGGATTAACCTATCTAAAGCTGAGTGTCCGAAGACAGCTCAAGAGAGAATGCGCATGAAGGATATACCCTATACATCCGCGATAGGATCCATCATGTATGCTATAATATGTACTAGGCCGGATGTCTCTCAGGCTTTGAGCTTTGCGAGCAGATATCAGTCAGATCCAGGTGAAAAGCACTGGATGGCCGTCAAGGCAATCCTTAAGTACTTAAGAAGGACTAAGGATGAGTTCTTGATTTATGGAGAAGGTGATCTCACTATCAAAGGTTACACTGACGCAAGCTTTCAATCTGATAAGGATGACTTTAAGTCTCAGTCAGGTTTTGTGTATGTGTTAAATGGAGGGGCAGTATGCTGAAAGAGTTTCAAGCAAGAAACTACTGCTGATTCAACCACGGAATCTGAATACATTGTTGCATGCGAAGCAGCAAAAGAAGCTGTCTGGTTAAAGGGATTTATTGGTGATCTCGGTGTGGTGCCTGAGGCTATTGATCCAATTACTTTATATTGTGATAACAATGGTGCCATAGCTCAGGCAAAGGAACCACGGTCTCATCAGAAAAACAGACATGTATCCAGAAAGTATCATATAATCAGGGAGATTGTTGATGCTAAGATAATAAGATTAAAATATGTACCCACTGATCAGAACCTCGCGGATGGTCTGACAAAGCCATTGACTCAAGTCAAACATGACCAGCATGTTAAAGCATATAGATTAAAGCATATGGCTAATTGGCCTTAGTGTAAGTGGGAGTTTGTTGGATATGATGTATGCCCTTAAGGCAATTAGGGCGATATATCTTAATTATGTAATAGTACGAATAATTTATTTAATCAATAAAGGTATTTGTTCTTTTATTTATATCAATGTGTTTTTATACATATATATTATAGCTGGTTAAAATATATTCATTGATGTATGTATACAAAAGTCCTTGACATATCGTAGCATGAAGTCAGAGAAATTATCGTTGGACTATATTTGGTGGAACCTACTTCATGTGCAATTATGATTATGTCTAAACTATCCCTAGTCACAGTGTCATCAAGAAAGGATATTGATGAAACGGAAAGACTAGCATGTGGTCAACTCTCTTGGAAAGGGTCCAAGTAGTTAATCTCTTAAAGACTGAAAGTGGTGCCTTAAGCTTGACACATGGATATATCTAGGAGATATATTGGAGACCGCAGCAAGATAAACACTTGGTATAAATATCAATGTGTTAGTGTTTATCTTCATGCAATAAGCTATGCGAATGTCCTCATACTTGAGATGCTAGTTGCCTTGTGTAGTACTATTGCTATACTTTGGGTCATTGCTATGTACTCATTAATTTAGGGAGCTACGGGTTATTATGGGTATAGTGATAACAACACGTTGGTAGACTGAGTAGTCGGAAAGAATCCATCGCTCCGGATATATTAAGGAGTCGTACCTGGCCACTTGTTGAAGTGATGATTGCCACAAACCTCTTATCAGAGTATGTATTTGATAGAAATGGTTTCTAGTCAAACACACTATGGTAAAAGGCAATATACTTCGGTAACAAGTAAATAACTGGGATAGCTTGGAGCAACCTTGCTATTAGTGGGTTAACACTTTAACCGAACCCAATAAACCTGATGGTACTAATATTAACGAATGGAAGGAATTTATCGTACAGGATAATTATTGCATTAACCGGGATTAAGTCATAAGCATAAATGACGTTCCGAGTAATGGGGGATGGTAGACCCTTGCTAGAGGCGTACTATAGTCGTTTAAGGTAATCGAGTTCTATTTACGGTCTAGAGCATCGAGCCAATGGTTCCATTAGAACAAGGGTTGGTTAAGCCTTCACAGCTCAATACTTCGGGATCCTATAAGGTCACACACATTGGACCTTCATCGGACTAAGTAAAGAACTAATAGATTTATTCTATTACAAGAATATAACATAAATAATAATTGGATTATTATTTGATTGGTTAAAATTGATTAAATCAATTTTCGATAGACCAAGGAATTTATTTTGACCGGTAACTAATTAATTAGAGTCATAAATAAATTATAATTGATTAGATAAATTTTGGTTGGACCAAGAAATTTATTTTGACTGATAACTAATTTATTAGAGTCAAAAATAAATATTTATTTGAAAGGACTTAAAGGGGATTATGCATTGGCGAGTTAAAATCGGAAAGTATAAAATATTTTATACAATGTTCGGTTGCGCGAAATACACCGAAAGGTGCGCGAACACTGCTGGACAGTGTTCGCGGTGGCCCATATTCATGGGCTGCACAAAGGCAGCCCATGAATACCACATGTAGCATGTGCATGTGGTAGGTGTGTGGGATGGGAGTTTTACTCCCATCCCACATCGTTAATGGGGAGCAAATTTTTGCTCCCCAAGCCTATATATAGGCTGTCCCTTCTCCTTTTAAAATGTACCACGCTCAAAGCATAAATCTTAAGCGAGATAATTAATCTCTTGGGTACTTGAGCAAGTTATTTTTGTGGAGCCTGAATTTATTCGGGCACAGCTAGTTTATATTTTTGGGTGAGGCTTCTAGAGTGGTTTAGCAACTACTCGAGGCTTCTTAGTTTTTCCTCCTGGGGAGGTTTTGATTGGTGGGGTTCGTGTGGATACTGATAGAGGCTATCCTAAGACTGGAGGCTTGTGCAAGAAGGTCCTGCAAAAGCACGCTTCAACTGGTAAGTTCTTTTTCTTTCTCTTTTAATTATTAAGTCTTTTTCTTTAAGTATTTTTAGACTTAATAATTATGCTTAGGTTATTTTTGCATGCTTAGTTTATTTTATGCTTAGGTTATAACTTAGAGTTATAACATGCTTAGTATAAAATAAATATGCTAGGATATAATTTGGAATTATAGTATGCCTAGTCCTTTAGCATGCTAACCTAGGTAGAGAATTATTTAGTTAAGGCTTTATTTAATTTAAATGCAACTAATAGGAGTTCCTGGGACATGGACAAAATTTTGAATTTCCATCATGCCTCTTATGCATGTTCAATTTGACTGTCAGTTCCCAACACCATCAACGTATATGTGCCATGACTCGGTCTTGAGACCGAGAGAGGGGTCAAGCCCTGAGAATTTAGTAACAAAATCTGCCAAGACTTGCACTTTTAACGCTATTCTTCCTTCAAACCGTACGTCAAATTCTCCTTGTCGTATAGCCCATCTAGCTAGCCGTCCGGAGGTCTCTGGTCTCTGTAGTACTTTCTTGAAAGGGAAATTGGACTTGACAATGATCGTGTGAGCTTGGAAGTAGGGTCGAAGCCTTTCTGCTGCTGAGAATAAGGCTAACACTAACTTCTCAATCTTCGGATATCTGAGCTCGGCGTTCTTGAGTACTTTGCTTGTGTAATAGACCGGGTGCTGGTTCCCGTCTTCTTCCCTTAATACACTTGTTAGGAGGGGTGAGAAGCCTTTACTATTACTAAGCCCTGAATAAGATTATTTCAATGTAGATACTTGTAAATATTAAAAAAAATGAGGTCTAATATTAGGAAAAAATAAACTTCGCTTATTCTTTATTTTCCTAATTGCAAGGAATCCTTAGAAAATTGATATTATTTTTTTATAAAAAAACACAATTACTAATTATAATTGTTTAGATATGTGTTGTTTTTATTTGAGGTTACACACTCGTGTTTAAAATTAAAAAAATAAAAAATTTATATTTTGGTAATTTACACACAAATATAATTCTATGATTATCATTTATATTGTTATATGTGCAGGGTCAGATGGTAGATGTCACTAATCTGCAAAACTATAAAAAAAATGAATATTATATTCCGGAGACATATAAGCTATATTACCGTTTATATCACTTGAAGAGCAAAGAATTTGTGTTAATGTTTTTACTCATGCGGACATATATTTTGAAATTTACAAAACAAGTTTATGCGTAGTGACGTGTGACATGCTCAATCTTAAATTTCACCGATATATGTTTTTAATTCAATTATTAACTTTTTTTATTATGCAATATAGTTAAAGATATTATATGTCCATGCATATATTATACTAATATTTATAATATTATACAAAACTATGCTAGAATGTATAAATACTGGTATTTAAAATTATAACAATAAACTGAAAAAAGTAAAACATATGAGTCATATATTAGGGTATGGGGTTTAAGGTTGGGAGTTCGTATTGCATATTAGGATAAATTTTATAAAAAAAATTTAAAAATAATAAATTTACGAAAAAAGAAAACTATATTACATTGTTAAAAATTTAGAATTTTTATTGACCATATTAACTGGAAATTAACCAAAATCGTTAAGATCAAAAAGAAAGAAGGCGTCTATTTTTCAGAGTTCAAAATTGCTCTTCTATATCGACTTCTGTAAGGTTTCTACTTATCATTATCAGTTCTAGTAGATTGAATTAATCAATCCTTTAAAACTAATGTAATCATCAGAGGCTGCAAACTTTCAACAAAGAGCATCTTAAAATTCATAAAATACCTCTAAAAAAAATATAACGAGCACCCTATCATCATATTTATTGAACCTCAAGTTTTACAATTCAATAATTTGACTAAGCTAAATAAATTTCCCATAGTCATTCCCAATACGGCAATAATCAGACTCGTTCTACATGTGGTCAAGAAAAATTAATTACCACATAAACACAAACTAATTTATAGATTCTGCTTTTCCACCAAATAGGAATTGCAATGAATGGAATTTGAGACGACATCTGATTTGGAAGACTTGGGCTCAGTAGATTGATTGTTTAAGGGATTCATATGATTTTCAATTTCTTAATTATTCATGATTTAAGTTGTGTTTAGAAAGTTCACTTTTGAGGAAATTCAATTTAACTGAATTTATTTTATCAAATTTCCTTGTTTGAAACAAAAAAAATATTCATAGAATTCAAATCATGCAAGATTAGAATTCTTATGAATGTAAGGAATAGAGATCTTGTCAAAAGTTGCATGATTTTAAAGGAGTTCCTTTGAGTTAAACTTTGAGATATTATTTTTACCATACTATCCCTCACATGGTTTTTATTTTAATGAGCGACATTACTTGTGTAAATAATTTTGAAAAAAATGTTAAACAAATATATTACCAATCAATTGAATTCTCTGATACGAATGATGTTTGTTTTCAAACAAAGAATTTATTTGAAGAAATCAATTCAATCGAATGAATTCAATTTAATTTTTTTTTATTTTCTTGTGCCCTTAGGGTTTGTTTTTCTAAGGAAATTGAATTCTACTTCGATTCATTCTACATTAAATTATATTCTGTTTGTTCCTACTTTTGATCCCTTAAATAGTTAGATTTTTTTACCACGTAGATTTTATGTGGCGTAAGAGTTGTAACTCCATTAAAAAAGGGATCAATTGAATAATGAAATGAATAGCACATGAACTAAAAATATAATGTGTATAAGATAAGGACGGATAAACTATGGCAAAAAAAATGGTTAGAAATTAATAAAAATGAAAGAAGTAAGTTGAATTTCACTTTGCTTTCTAAAATAATCTTTAACAATTCAACTGATATTGTAAGTTTAAAATGTTTTCATTTTTTTATTTTTAAAATAAAACTCAAATTAACATATTAAAAATTCTTTTTGGCACATTATACCTTGCACATGCGCCATATAGATAGACCTTCTCAAGTAGTCCACATCTCGTCTTTTTCGGCTGATTTGGATAAATATATTTTATTATAAGTCTGAGTGTAGGGATAATGATAGATATTTGATCTAATCTAAATTCGTGCATTCATATTTATTTTATAAGATTCATATCCATACTTTTATAGAACTATTGGATATGGATTGAATTTGATTATATGAATCCAATAAATTTATATGTTTAGTAATTACGTTAAAATCATAGTTATTCAACTTCTCATCATTATATTCAATAATTATATGAAATGAGATAGTGAATTGGAGACAACATATTTTTATCCGTTAGATTAAACGATTAGTCGTAAATAAATTTTGGTAATCAATGGTATTTGCATATTTGCATGTTTTTAGTTTTTAGTTTTTATTTTTTACATTTTGTGGAGAACAAAAAAAAATTAGGTTCAACTACATGACAAACTAAACCAAAATGAATTTGCAAGAGGAATCATATATGCAATAATGCTGAGATACTGATACAAATGGAAGTCTTTTTCTCTGCAGACCAAAAAGCAAAATTATCGAAAGCCAGTATATTTCTCTTGGTTAACTTGGACTTTATCGTGTTTACCAAAAAAAAAAAAAACTTGGACTTTATCTTTTTTTTTGATACTAACTTGGACTTTTTCTTAAGTAGGAAAATTCATTATGCATGAGCTAAGTTTTTCTTGACAAAAAAGTCACCAAACCTTATTCCCAAATAAGGTTTGATAATTTTTTTTTTTCATCTGATTTACTGGAGCTTTGCTTCGATTATATCCAAATTTGATTCAAATCACGCACCCAACTATGATAGGTGGGTCTCTCAATAAGAATTTTCTCCATCCAACCTAAGTATTTGGTAAGTTTTCAAATATTGTTCCATAATAAAATTCAAAATTCAATTCTTTGGAAATAGTAAAAAATCTTGACAGCTCAAATTGGAACCAAAGAAAAAGAATATATTCATTAAGATTGAGTAATTAAAGCAAAGTTATGTTGTTCGATTCCAAGTGCACAAGTTAAATTAATCTCAAACTGATAAATAAAAATCCCTAATAAAAAAGTATGATTGAAAATATATTTTAAAACAGACGAAACTCCTGAAGACTACATGACTACAAGACTAGAAGACTTGAAGCTTGAGACTTTATGATGGTGGATGAAAGGAAGATAAAGATGAAATTGAAATCCGTTTTAAATATGTTTTGGATTCCCATTTGTTGGATTTGGATTTGAATACATCGAATGGATATGAAACGGAATTGGATATTCAATATAGAAATGGATTTAGGTCGGATAAATCCTAATTTGATCTAAATTCGGTCCATTGGGATCCCTAATCTGACCTGATCCATGCCCGTAAAAGTCCAAAACTTGTTGGGCTATACTTACTTTTTTTTTTTAATATTTACAAGTATCTTCATTAAGATAATCTTGTTCGAGGCTCGGTAACAATTAAGGCTCCTCACCCCTCCCAACAAATATATTTAGTGGAATTTAAATCTTGTTCTCCTCCAACTTACTCAACCTACTAACTGAGCTATATCTTATTGGTGGGCCATACTTACTTGAGTTGCAGCTTTAGAGCCCATATATAATCAAACCCAGAATGGAGCGGATTGATAACTTCCATGTCCTGAAAAGAACGGAGCCCATATACTTATTAGCCCATAGTTCCTGTGACCACCGACCTTTGATGACGTTGTTCATGCAGCTTGAACCTAAATTTCGAATTTGAAACGCGAAATTGGCTAATCACACCAGTTAATTGAAGATGGAAGGTGAATCCCCAAAAGCAATAAGGTTAATGAATTTCGTCTCTGAAGAACAGGTATTGTCGCTTAACTGCATCTAAGCAAACCCTAATTACACTGTGTTTACCTGCTACTGTAATGCCAGCTTCTTATCTGTACCTCTATCCATGAATTAATGTATATTTACAGTTGGACGAGGCTAAGAAATCAAGGGGTGAGCGTGTTGAAGATGGCACCGCCCAGAGAGACAGGCCTCTCTTCGAGGTTAACCCTCTTTTTTCTTTCTAAATTAAGTAATTGGAGGAGATGAATCCAGATGTACTAGCTGTCGAATATGAGGAAAGTGGTTATTGTATACAAGTTATTGGATCCTGCAAAATGCCTGAGCACTTAGGTTGTAAACCATTTCAATCTCCATGAACTCAGATTCTAAAGGAAAATAAAGACAAGAAGGATGCAGAATTCAATGAACGATTCAAGCACAGTAAGTAATTGTCTCATCATTCGTTTGTAGCATATTTAAATTAATATTACTTAGTAGTGCACTCTTTCCTTGAAAAGTTGCTCTAAGTTCATCTTAACGAGTAATATTTTTTAAGTTGTAGAAGGAACTGTCTTGATCTATTATTTGGTCATCGCCTGCCTGCCCACATTATAAAATTAGAAGCTTATAAATACTGTCTATTTCATAGTGAGAGAAAATTTGAATATTTCTTGATTCGCAAACGGTAATACTTATAGTAAGAACAAGCTTGAATCTCCTTTTCTAATCTTTGGGTAGGGCCTCCTAAAGCTTTGGACGAAGACGAGACTGAGTTTCTTGATAATCTTGAGATGGTGAGTTTCTGTTGTAAGATCAGTGATATTAACATTATGTATACCTGCTACCATTTTCTGTTCTTCAATAAATAATCAAGTGAAATTACCACATAAAGATGGATTTTATAGCTGTAACTATAAGATGTTAATCTCAATTGTTTTAAGGGTATATGTACAAATCCAGTGTAAATGTCTAATAGGTATCCTACCTCTCGTATTTATGACATTTGATGCTTGTGCATGTCCAATTCTTCAGATTTGTGGAAGCTTTTGCTGACAAACGTATTGAGACGTAAAAAAGGGATAGTTCCACATTTCTCGTGCTATATTTAGCGTTGGATGTTCAGCTAATATAGTTAATAAATTAGCATTCATTGGGATCTTTGAGTCCTCTTTGTTATTATATGGGTTCAATGTGTTTTCAGTCAAGGAGGGAACATGAACGCCAGCTGACAGATGAAGAAGCAATGCAGCTCAGGAGTTTCCAAGTAATTTATGAACTATTTCATGTTACTGAAATTTTTAAAGGATAATTTCAAGTTATAGAATTGCTATAGCTCTTAAATGAGATTCTATATTTGGTCTTCATTTAACAATCTATATTAAAGAATTGACTTGGACTGATTAGGTTGTATTGAAATTGACAAGGGAAACTTCTCTATTTTGTTATGGAAAAGTTACTCCATAAAGGTGTTATTTCAGTGGATATTTGAATTGTATTGTTTAATAAATCTTTATATTTTCCAATGCTCAAGCTACATAAATGAGAACCAACCAAATGTTGCACTACTTTTTTCCCCTTAAAATGTGAAGTTAGTCTGACAAACTCGTCAATAAGTATTGTTATTTTTATTCTGTGGAGCATTTGATACGGTTTGGAATATTCACATGGTAAATCGTTGATTCTTGCTATCACCTTGTGATTAATATCAGCTAATGCTGTCTGGTTTCTGTTCCAGGCTGCAATTGCAGCACAGTCTGCCACTGTACATGAATTAAAGGATGTGCCACCTGTTCCCGTTGTTCAGGTAAATTTCAATCGATTAGATCATGCATGATTTTGTACTTGTCTTGCTATTGCAGTAGGCTGTAGACTTGTGCAGCACTCATACATACTTGTTTGTTGTCTGTCAGTGCTTTTCTTTCCCTATCACGGTTTCTGCATATATATCATGGTTGAGTTGTATGGACTCTTATGCTTTAGCACATAGTTCCGCACAGGAGCCAGTAAATTTCACCAGTTTCGGACTTATGTGAAAAAAGTAATTCAGATCTATGTTTAAAAACAACGTTTCTGAATTTCATAGTTTATCATCATCATTACTATGAGTGGACTGAAGCACCAATAACCCTATGAATTAGATTAACTAGTGAATTAATTCAATTTGAAACAAATTAGTAGTTCAATTAAGATAATTTGATCTCTACCATTCACTCTCCATTGATACCCTTAAGTTTAGTAAGATTTTCTTCATTCTCTTCACATCTCATAGGGTTTACTAGGACTTGAATTTTGTGGTGAGATGGCTTGATGCACACAGCAAATCGTAAAAGGTTTACCCTCAAAAGAACTTTTGAAGTGCAATCAAATAATTTCAGGATTGCCGGAATAGATTAAGCTAACGATGAGTGTTGTGTACACCGAGAATAAAGGAAATTTCACAGAATTTAGGGATCCGAAAGGAAATTTCAGTGTCAGCGATCATAATATCTTTGCCAGTTTGACAACCTTTTTGCAGTTTGGTTAAAACATTAATATCCCTGAAATTTGGTACTGTGAATAGCTCCAACTCCATCACTTTGTAATCGCCTTCTGATCAAAACCATCTCTTTTTTATGCAGGATCAGAAAACAATTGGGAAAAGGAATCCACCTGCTCGACCTTTGAGTATGATCATAAAAGTCAAACCACAGGCAAAAAAAGCAAAAGTAGATCAGGAAAATGCCGAACCTTCAGAAACTCTGAAAAAAACTTATGTTGATACAAATGAATCCTCAGACCCTGTGAAATTACCTAATGGGAACCCTACTGAACTCCATAATGTCTCTAAAACTGGCCTTGTATTGTACAGTGATGAAAGTGAAGATGATGAATAGTATTTTGTACTAGTACCATTTCAATATTTGCAAAAATGACATCATGATCCATTGCATTATGATACAATTTCAAGTCTTGCTGTGTAAGAAAAAAAGACAGTATAAGAAGAAAATGGTTTATGAATTACGCAGTTTTGGCACTCATGTGAAGTGCTACTAGAGAGGCGTAGATACCATCTTTGATATTGATCAAAGATTCGTGCTTTCCTTTCTCAACAATAACTCCATTTTTAACCACTGCAACCACATCTGCATTCTTGATTGTTGATAATCTGTGAGCTACTACAACTGTAGTTCTGTTCACCATTACTCTATCTAATGCATCTTGAACTACTTTCTCCGATTCGGCATCTAAAGCACTTGTCGCTTCATCTAGCAGTAATATCTTTGGACTCTTGACAATTGCCCGAGCTATGGCTACCCTTTGTTTCTGTCCTCCTGACAATTGAACCCCTCTTTCCCCTACCACCGTTTTGTATCCCTGTGTGATAATGGAGACTTCAGTGTAGAAAAAAACTAAAAAAAATGAGTTGTTGTATATGGTATTTCTGGTTTCTTACCTGATTCAAGCTACTGATAAATTTATGAGCATTAGCCAACTCTGATGCAGATATTATTTCTGCTTCACTTGCATTACCTTCCTTGCCATATGCAATGTTAGCACGGATTGTGTCGTTGAACAAAACAGGTTCTTGGCTTACAAGCCCCATTTGTTGCCTCAACCATTTTAATTGGAGTTTTTGGATTTCCACTCCATCGAGAGTGATATGGCCTGAATCGGGATCGTAAAATCTTTGCAACAATGCTATAACTGTTGACTTACCACTCCCACTTTCTCCGACCAGGGCAACAGTCTGAAAGATGTTGAAACTGGTCAGATATAATTCTAATGTGAAATGCATGGGAATTGAATTAGTGGAAAGTGAAAACGAAATCTTGCCTTGCCAGTGCGAATGGTCAAACTGAGGTCACGGAAAATTTGAATATCTGGCCTCAGTGGATACTTAAAGCTTACATGATGAAGCTCAATTTCGCCTTTAACATTATCTATCGATGTTCCTGACTCATCACTGGGATCTATCTTTGACTCCCTGTCTATTATTCCAAATACTGAAGCAGCAGCAGCCTTTGCTTTAGCAGTATCGGTACCCATGGAGCTTGACTGAGAAACTCCTATAGCAGCCATAGTCAGAGCGAAGAAAACCTGCAGGTTTGATAAAGAAACGCTTTAGTATGACTAAAACACACTATATTTTCTATATGATCAAATTGATGTTTTAGGGATTTGTGACCTGAAAAACATCTGCAAAGGTTATGTGTCCACTCTCGACTAATCGGGCTCCAGCATAGAAACTAGTTGCATAGAAACAGAACAAAAACAAGGAAGACATTCCAAATCCTATGCCGCTGATGAATCCCAGCCTTACACCTGTCTTCATGGGGCCCTCACATTTCTTCTCATATAGTTCCATCACCTTCTCTTCTGCACAAAAAGAAGCAACTGTTCTGATACTTCCAACTGCATCATTAGCAACTTGGCTTGCTTCCTCGTACATTTTCTGCAACCATTTAAATTCTAGATGAGATTATTTATTAATGGTACTTGTAATTGATCAGTTAGATTAGTTTTTTGAGGCGTACTTTTGCATCTGCGCTGAATCCTTTCATGAACTTTATTTGTACAAATCCATTGACACCGATGAGAGGAACAAGTGCAAGGATAATCAATGCTAGTTGCCAACTAGCAGTAAAGGCGAGGATCAGAGAAGCTGTTGCTGTTGCAATGTTCTGAACCAATTGAGCTAGTGCATCGCCAACTAGGGCTCGTACTGCAGCTGCATCTGCTGAGAGCCTAGCACCAATAGCACCACTGGAATGATCGGGCTCATCGAACCAACTGATCTCCATATGAACCACCTTTTCGAAGCACAATGATCTTATACGTTGAATTAGCTTAGACCCAGCTACAGAAAAGAAGTATGTTCTGAGTGGATGCACTATAAGTGATGCTATACCGAGGGTCATAAACATTAGTGCCCAAAACTTCGAATCCTTTCTCAGCTCATGAGGAGGCTCGAAAAATGTTTTGATAGCTTTTGAAATTAGTACTCCATAAATTGGAAGTATAGTGCCATTGATACATGCAGCAATAGTTCCAACTATAAGAACTGGAATTTCTGGCTTGTTAAGGTAAGCAAGACGGCGAATCGGCACCTCTGGATTTTTTTCTTTAGAAAAATCTTCTGAATCTTCCAGATCATTTTCAGGACCGTTCAGGCCTAATGGTATACCAAATGACAATGAGTGGTGACTGCTATTTCTTGATGATCCCCTACTTAGGGAACGTCTAATAGATCGTCTTTGACTAGATCGTCTAAATGATTCGGATGACAATTCTGATCTGTAATCTTGTGTTCCTTCTTCTGATTCTTTATTTATTTCCTGTAATCTTACAAGCTGTGAGTATGCCCCATCAGGATCCTCAAGTAGTTCCAAATGTGTACCTGGCAATCGCACAAATATTTTACCATACTACAAAATCGCAAATGCGCCAATATATTCAGCATACATGTAATTTGGTACCTTTTTCGACCATCTTTCCTCGGTGAATGACAGCAATCATATCAGCATTCCTAACAGTAGTCAAACGATGGGCAACAATAACAGTAGTTCTGTTGACCATGATCCTATCTAATGCCTCTTGTACTACCCTCTCAGATTCAGCGTCAAGCGCACTTGTAGCTTCATCTAAAAGTAAAATTTTTGGGTTTTTCAGGATCGCTCTTGCAATTGCTATCCTCTGCTTTTGTCCACCAGAAAGCTGAGTTCCATGCTCCCCAACCATTGTGTCAATTCCCTGGATGAAACACTCAAAATCAGCTACTAAAATAATCTTTGAAACAAAAGGGCAATTCATAAGTTCATAGGAAAATAAACCTGAGGCAGCTTGTCAACGAATTTCGAAGCATTAGCAAGTTCAGCTGCTGCTTTTATCTCTTCAGTGGTAGCACCGTCTTTTCCATACGCAATGTTATCCCTGATACTAGATGCAAACAACACAGGTTCCTGACTGACAAGACCGATTTTCCCTCTAACCCATTTAAGTTGAAATTCTTTGAGGTTAATGCCATCTATGAGAACTTCACCAGAATTTGGATCATAAAATCTTTCTATCAAACTAATTACCGTTGATTTTCCACTTCCACTATGCCCAACCAAAGCTGCAGTTGTGCCGTTTGGGATGAACAGAGAGAAACCGCTAAATATCACTTCATCTGGTCTAGCTGGATAACTAAAGTAAACATCTCGCAACTCTATATCTCCACGAATATCTTCCAACACTTTTCCACTCATATCAGAAGCATCAATTTCCGGCTTCCTATTAATAGTCTCAAACATTTTATAAGCCGCAGCTTGACCTGCTGCAAAGGCACTCATACAAGGAGATGTCTGCCCTAAGGACCTGCAAATTTTAAAAGAAAATTAGTTACCAAAAGGAAACAATTCACTCAAAACGAAAAAGGCGAGACAAGAACTCACATCGAACCAGTCAAGACAGCAATAATCACGTTTATAACTTGTCCTCCAGAATACCCTTTTTCCAGTATCATCTTTGCACCAAACCATACAGCCATTGCATAGCTACCAAATATGACTGACATAACTATGCCAATACCTATTCCAGAGACCACGCCTTCGGTAACACTCGATAGGTAAGCAGTCTGGAGAAGCTTGTTGTAGTTACTTATCGCTCTCTTTTCTCCAGTAAATGCAGCGACCTGGAAAACCGGATTCCTTTCATACATGTACTAAATAATCAGTGATCAATTCAAAAGCAAATGTTATATCGATCCAGAAGCATACAGTTCTAATAGACCCAATAGTCTGCTCAACAACAGTGGCGGCATCAGCATAAGCACTTTGACCGCGACTTGCCATTCTCGACATCAAAATGGATACAGTAGCACCAGCTATCACTAGAAGGGGAATTGCAGATAACATCACAAGTGCCATAAGCCATCCTTTTGCAAAAGCTATTACAAAACCCCCTAGGCATGTTGCCATCAGCTGCAGAAACTTCCCGACCTGAGCAAACATGAAAATCAGTACTAATTCAGGTCGATTGTGATATCAATAAAACTGAAATTCATAGCGAAATTCTGAATTTAGATACCTTTTCACCCATTGCGTCTTGAATAAGAACAGTATCACCAGACATTCTACCAAGTACTTCTCCAGTATTAGTTTCCTTATCAAAGAAAGAAACGTCTTGTCTCAATATTGTTTTGAGATAGTAACCTCTTATCCGAGCAGCCTGTCTTTCTCCTGTGACCATCCAGCAGGTCACCTCTACAAAAACAAAAGAAATTCTTCGATTCACAACTCTGATTCCTCTTCAATTTAAAAAATATCTAACACATACAGTATATGAATTGAACTTACGGAGAAAGGCGGCAATTCCAGCTCCGGCAGCTAAGTAGACAAATTTTAGAGAGACCTGAAAACAATCACAGAACAAAAATCAGTGCCAACGAAATTGAAAAAACTATTGAAGAAGCAGATTTCGTTATTATACGTACCTTAGAAACGATTTCAACAATTTTATCATCGCTCTGGTTGCTTCCAAAGGAATCAACCATCTCTCCCATAAGCAATGACATAAGAGGCATAGAAACTCCATTACCAACAGCGGCGATCGTGCCGACAATCATCAAAAAAATATCGATGGAATCAGCGAAGGAGAAAAGCTTTAAAAAGGGGACTGTTTTAGCCTTCTCGGCTTTTCCTTTTTTATCTGAATCATTGTTCATGTTTTTCTCCTGCACAATTTCCGCCGGAGTTTGGTCGGAAGTACCCGCCTGAACAATGGGAATTCCGTTCTCTTCCGCCATTGTTAAGGGATCACTTTTTTTAACTCAGGAATTCAAATCCTGACAGAATACATATTTTTGTAGACTGTATTGAGTTTTGATGAATATTGATATAAATATAAATAAAGAGGAAAACTTTCCACAAAGTAAAAAAATATTACAAGGACAAATATAGCCTTTGACTTGGTTGGTAAAGCAGCAAGATGGAAGGGGTAGGCAAGGGTCTTTTTCTTTTATATTTTAAGAATCTCTTTGTAAATTAAAAATTGATATCGGGAATTTAATTGATTGTGCAACTGCTAATATTCAATTATTATAATGACATATTTCTTCCGATATAGAATAGGACAATAAATAAAATTGAAAAAAAATTTAAATGTGTAAGGTCTTATCTCTTTTGATTTAGCTGAAACTGTTAGTTATTACAGTTTTTGTACTGTTGTCAATAATTTTTTTTTATCTCCCGTTAATGCTTATTGATGTCAAAAATTGAAATACAACTATCGTTGTAAACTTGTAAAATAACCGCTTAACTAAAGTGTTCACAAATTTGTTAAGTTGATGTATGACTTGATCACTGAGCACATGCTGGATTATTCTTATTCATATCAACCAGAATAAACAAAGTTCCAATTCCTTTCTCTTTTAAACAGACAATTGTCAATTTCTCTATTTTTTTTTTAAAAAAAATTAATACAACCCACACTTTAAGCATAAGTTTTGGAAATAGAATTTCATTTTTTCTTCTGCTTATATGTTCAAAACTAATGAGAAATTCTACAAGATGAAAAACAGTAATACTTTTATCTTTTATGCTTAAAAACCCCATATATAGCACGTATGAAATTTAAATATCTTTTATGCTTAAAACCCCATATATTGTCAACAATATACACGTAATAAATCAAAAATTAAATGGACCCGTAAACACAGGAGAACTAATTAATAAAGTGTATATAGAAAGAAAAACATGCAACATTTAATCCTAATTTCTTACCCAAAAAAATGAAAGTAGAAAGAATGTGAGAGGATGAACATTAGGTGGTTGTGTTGAAATTTTTTACTATTAGTTATTGCTCATTTTCACCGAAGGATTGGTCCACGTGGTAAGCGATTTTATATCGCTTAAGTAAGGTCTTGAGTTCGAGTCTCACTGAATGTAAAAAATCTTTATTGAAAGACTCACCCACCATAAACAGGTACGCTACCCGGATCAGATTTAGACATAATCAACGTAAAGCTCCGATGTCCAATTTCAATTCAGTTAATTGAATTTAGATCAACAATTTGAAGTGGTTTATTTTGTTTTTAACTTTAACTCAAAGAAATAAAAGAAGTGTATTATAATATTTGCACATCTTTCTTCTGGTAAAAGCGACCGCTTATTTTATTCTAAAGAAAAAAGAATGACTTGTCACCATATATGGTTTTACATATGTATGAAAGCAAATGCTGCCGATCCTTTTCAGATTTGAACAATTCCACGTTCCACTACAAGAAAACAAACTATGATCATGTAATTAATGTGTGTGTCTTTAATTTTTTAACGTAATGGCTTTTTAAGTAGTGTGACTAATGTCTTAGTTTGCAGTATTTTGAATTGCTTGTGGTCATTGATGTACAGTTTTTAAGTGGTTTCTATAGAATTTAAGGTTAAAAATCGAAAACTCATGTATACAAATTAAGTTGAACCGTCGTTTAACTAACATTCACCATTGAATTTATGAAATTAGAGGCGCATGGGATTTGGATTTTTAAAGTTTTGAATTGGTAAAGTTGTATGTTCCAATTAATCTCAATTATTCACTGAGTTTTAATGGTTCAAATTTAATTTTACTACAGATCCAACAAATCACTAAAACTCAATACGAATTATTAAAACTCAATAAATAATTGAGATTGATAAAAATATATAACTTTAATCATTCCTAACTTAAGATAATGCGGAATAACTTTAATATGATGGAGCACGTTATATGAAGTCAAAAAAAAAAATTTCTAGTGGATTAGCTTGACAAACTCATATAGGAATTAATTAATTAATTAGGCGTGATATATCTCCGGCCATCTGAATTTGTTTAAAAAATAAATTATTTCTTTAAATTTTTAAAGTGGCCCTGTAGCTCCATCAACTTTTAAGAAGAGCACCACCTTGCTTCCTAAATGCCACGTCTCAACTTATGATAGGTTTAACTTTTCAAAGTTTTATTTTTTTCTCTCCAATCAAAATCTGACACGTGACATTCAGAGAGCTAAGTGAAACACTTTTTTAAAAGTTAAGGGAGCTATGGGATCAATTTAAAAATTCAGAGGACAATAAATTTTTTTAAAATAAATTCAGATAGCTGGAGCCAATTAATTATAATAATAAAAACACATATCAGCAATTAAGCACCTCATAACGAGTGAAAGCTATGTCACCACTCATGGTTCACGAGCTACCTATGATCATATGATGATATACGTTTTCGATTATCTTAATTTATCATTATGTGTAATTGACCGATTAATTGCTCTGGAAGTCAATTACCACTCGATTAAATTTATTTCGTGCCACAGACCATATTAGTTATCCTTTTAAGTGTATTAGTTATTTGCAATTTTAATTGATTAGTTGAAAAGCAAAACTGGCTGTGGTTCATTTGGTTTAATTTTTACTCTCACCTATTACTGTAAAAGAAATTGAATTAGTTTATTGGTTTTGATGATTTTGTATGTTTTATATGAATTTAATATATTGTTTTGCTATAAGTTTTTAATTACCATCACTTTGGCAGCAACAATATTCCTGTCGTAGCAAAAACAAACACGAATTTCAAACATAAAACAAAATGAGCATTGATTGGAAAGATTCTACCTCTTTTAAACATTTTTAGGGTTTTAATTCTTATGACTAGTTTTAGTTTAGGTGTTCTTGACATTTTGTTAGCTCTTTTATGTTGCTGGTAATTTTTTCTGAACATCTATTAACAATCATAAGACTCAACCAAGAATTTAAAATTATATTTTAATTCGATAAAAATAAAAACAATTGTTGAACAGGTTTTCACGTAGCACTTAATAAGTACTAAGCTACTAATAAGTATACTTTTTGAATAATAAATAAAAGTTTTTTTTCTCGTTTTATTTGTAGATCTCATGAGAAAAGGAACATTGAACTGACCTAATCGTTGGTTGAAGTTGAAACAAAATAATTTAAAACGGTAGAAAGCAATAATTTGGTCCAATTGCACGATAAATAACTTTATTTTGTAAAGTAACATCCTACGAAAAATTGTTTTTATATCGCAATAAATAATGGGAATTGGCAAATATCAAAGATACTACAACAGAAAAGGTTTGATGAACGGACTGTAAACTTGTATGATTTGATCTCTTTTGTTTTGCATTTTGGATTTGTGCCTTAAATGTCACTATAAGCAGATTCTATTGAATTTTTCTGTCCAATTTTTTCCTTGTCCAAATTAGCATTTTCTTTTATGTCCTTCTAGATGTTCAATGATTCAACTTGCAAACCCTAAAATATTTTCTTAAAAAAAATTGGTAGTGGATCTGCACCTTTGTACTGTTTTTATAATTCTTTCCTTGCCAAAAAAATAGTCAACTTTTATATTTTAGAATACTTGAGTAGAGTTAATATATAATTTACCGAAAATAGAATAGTACTTGAGTAGAATTTATTGAAGATCTTTTTTTGTTTATTTATTAAGTTTGACTTGTGCAATGTGTAGAAAAAGGATTAGGACTCGATTAGGCTACTCTAATTCAAGCCTTAAGACTAATTCATAGATATCTAACTAATTTGTTGAAAGATTGGTTGAGAGATGCCGACTTTGATTCTGACAGCTAAATCTCCACGGGAGATATTCATTTGCGAGTTTTCATATCTATGACATTTAATCTCGCAATTAATTGATTGGTATAAGTATTTTTGTGTGAATGAACTTTTAAAGTGATATTGTAGCTATTTTAATTTTTATAAAATATATAACTTTATTTTTAAAAATTATATGTCAACTTTTAATTTAAAAAATTAAATCAATTAAAAGCTGATAACTAATATATAAAGTAAAGTAATATAGTTTTCAAAAATTTGATATAGGTACTATTTACTTTAAAAGTTAAAAAAGCATTATGCCTTTTCAATTTAATAATATGGCCAGATGAATTAGTACTAGACTTTCCTTTGTGCTAACCACCTTTTTAAGCCTGTTATACTTAATTTATCTTTTTAATCGATTTATTATACATATTAACTATTTAATTTTTATGATATTAATTCGATTATATAATTAGTTTTTTTTATAACAGATCATGTAAGATTTATATGATAAAAAAAAATTGATTATGTGATACATGAGTTAAAATTGTAGAAAACATACTTGAGGGGTTAAAAATGAGATTAAAAAGATCAATATAATATAGTAAAAATGGTCCAACAAATTTTCAGCAAACTCAAAATCTTTTCCAAATCAAATGCTAAAAACTCTTACCTTGAGGTATTTTTAAAATCCTTGACCAATATAAGGTTTCTGCTTGTATGTTCCTTACATTTCTTAGTTTGTAGTTTCGTATGTTGTGTTTGTGATATAATTTGGATTTTTATATTGTCTATTTCTAGTCATTGTAGTTTCTCGTATGATAGTACAATTAATAAAGATGATGGATTCAGTCGTAGATGTTGGTTGTGTAACTTGTTCTTATTAGAATGAGATATTAGGAAGAGATGAAGATGGTTTAAAACTTGGATATTTGTAGAAAGGTAATTGTTGAATACAAAATTTGGGTCATAGTTTGGGACTAAGGTAAAGTGAGACGTGTGTTTAATTAAAGTATGTTAGGGTAAAAAGGAGATGAGGAAGACCTATACATGTTACCTCTTTCTCTTTTATCTTGGTCAAGGTTTTTTTATCTTGCAAGTTACGGATTTTTAGATTTTCGTTTAAAAAGAGATCAAACGAGAGACAAGCTGAGTTTTTATTGTTTTATATATAGTACCTTAATTTTTTTTATTATAAATTGATTAGGTGCCTCATAATCAATGTTTTGTCATATAGATTTTTTGTGGCATAAGAGTTATAGGTGTTGAGGAATTTCTGAAAATGACTTGGATAATATTTGATTTGCTGGAAAATTTGTGAAAATAATTTGGATAATCTCTGAAGTCGTGACAACACTTTTAGATTAAAATTAATTTGGTCTTTCTCCCAAATTTTTCAATCGGATAAAATTATAGTAAAAATCAAGAACTTAGAATGAATTTCGTTGTGAATAATGTGAACCATCCTGCTAAAAGCGTTGCCAGTGCCAGGTTTTTATAAGCTTAAAACGAGCAGTTGCACGATTCAAAGAAAAAGCGTTGCGAGAAGTCGTGTCCATTCGAGCAGTCGCAATGGTTCAAAGAAAAAGCGTTGCTAAAAGTTGTGTCCATTCCAGCAGTCATGACGATTCAAAATAGAAGGGTTGCGAAAGGTTGTGTCCATTCCAGCAGTCCCAACGGTTCAAAACAGAAGCGTTGAAAACGGTTGCCCCCGACCCCGTAAGCTAAGTATCGTGATATAACTCAAACAAGTGTGAGCTCCACACTCTCCCGACTTATTCAATAAAATATTATGATCGCATTGATCAAGTAGTTGATCCAATTACACTAAAATACCAACAATAGGTCCGTTAAAAAAATGAACTAATTAGGTAATGTAATTGATACCATGGGACTAAATATATAATGTGTATAGCAAAGACCAAAAGGATAAACTAAGTATAATACAAGACCGAAAACTTGGCAGGCCCCTTTATGTTCAAATGTCCAATGTTTGTGGGCAAACATAATTATGATTCATTCAGGTAAAATTTTAGGCCACGACAGGTTTGGCCCGAGCGAGAACTTTATCCTAATTTTTTAGGTAACTTAGCTAGATCCCAACAATTGAACTTTTGAAATCTAAAATATGGACTCAACTGTTCCTAAAGCCCGCATTCACTTTTTTCCTTTTCTAAATATGGAAAATTAGGTTTTACATTTAAAAAAAAAACAAAAATATTACCATTTTTCTTCCTTACGAATCTGACGATTCAAATCACAATTTCTCACCTCCCTCGCAATGTCCCCTCTACTCCTACTCCCATAATCGCCACTAAGAAGCCGCCGAACAACAAGATCTCGTTGATGACGAAGAGAACCGTCAAAATCAGCAACCAAATCAGACTAGAGAGGATTATCAAAGGTATGAGTGCTTTGTTCTTTTTGTGTTATTTTACTGATTGAAATTATTTACTTGTAGAGATGTTAATGGTCATTCACAGAGGTCAAGGAAACATCAAGCGAGGCAATTGTTGTTCCAAAGTGCTAGTGCTTATTTCAGGTTGATCTTAATTCCAAGACTGATTTTCAATTTCACGTTCGATTTTCAAGTTTGATTTTCAATTTTAAGTTTGAAATTCACTTTCAGTCTTAATTTCAAGTTTGATTTTAAGTTTCAAGTTTGATTTTCAATTTAATTTTAGGTTAAGTTTGATTTTCAATTTTATTTTGATTTTTCATTTCAGTGCTCTTTCACCTAATTATTACCAAACAAAATTTCCTTTTTTCATCTCTAATCCTCTCTAGGTCAAGATTTACAGCTACTTTCGTTGCAAAAACCACTGGCCTATCTGATTCCCAAATATATCGTTTGGTGGCAGTGTACTAAAAAATTACGTCATAGAAGCTCACTCAATTTTTTATAACTGGAATAAGGACTGATAATGTAACCTTAATTGTTTAATGTTTTCTATTGTTGTTGTGGAATTTTTGTAGAGGCTGTATATAAGAAGAAGACTACTGAGAATTTCGCTATCAAGAAGAAGCACGATTGAGGATGGAGTCGTACACATCATCGTGATCGAACGTGTATGGATCGAAAAATTTTGAACAACACACATATGGTATGACATTGTTGAGATATGAAATCAAGAACTATGCATGACAATTATAATGCCTTTTCATTAGGTTGTCGAATGAGGCGATTGTTGAGCTTTTAAATTCTTAATCGGGGGAATTATCCTATCGTAGATTATATTATCTTGTTGTAGATTATATTGTTATTTAGTTGTTTCCATATGAATGAAATGAGTGAATTTCCTTTTCATCTGCCATATCTTATTATTGTCTGGTTGTTTTTGTTAGTTTTTAAGTTTAATTTAACTAAAATCACTTTTTCTGCAGCTTTATGTGACTCTTATACAAGACCTAAATAAACGAAAACTAAATTAAAAAACCTAAAAAGAAGATCAAGAAATGAGAAAAATAAACGAAATCGGAAAAGAATATCGCCGGAAAAGAACAAAACTAAATAAAAAAACACCTAAAAAGAAGAGAACGAAAACAAGAAACGAGATGAATCAGAATTGAAAGCATGGAAATTGGAATTGAAGAAGAGAAAGAAATAAACAAGGAATAACGGAGAAGATGAGAGCAATAAAGAGAAGTTGAGAGTATAACCCGTATTGAGGAAATATGAAATCAGAAAAGCTGGGTGTTGCTTTTTTTTCTTGTTCTTATGAATGTAATTGGTATGAAATTAGTGGTATAATGATATTATAGGCATAAGGCCTTTAAAATATAGAGTTTGATGTTAGTTCGATATATAAATGAAAAATGATTAGTATACATGCATTATACAACTTTTATACCATGTATAATGTCGTCATGTCATGGTTTTTGCTGTTAAAATGAAGATCGTTGTCAGCATACAAGATAAATGGACTGTACAATATCATTATTCAACTCTTATACCGTGAATATGGCTTTTTGGAACATGTTTTTGATGCACTTTTAAAATATGTTGTCAAAGTTAATGAAAAATGGGTAGTATAGAGGCATTTTACTACTCTTATACTTAGTATAAGGCCTTTATGCTATGGATCTTACTGGATATTTAGTATCAACTATGAAAATTAATGAAAAATGGGTGGTAAAAGGCATACATTTCATTATTTCTGCTGAATAAATAATAATTGTTGTGAAGATACAACTATATGTTTCATTAAAGTTTAAGAATGGGTCTTATACTAGGTATAAGAGTGACAACAAAGCTTTTGTACTAGCCAATTACACAAAAATGGTTTATTAGAGGTATAAAAGAGTGGTAAAAGAGGTCTTATACCAGTTATAAGAGTGGTATAAGAGCTTTAATACTAGCCATTTAAACCAAAATGTTTCATTAGAGATAAGAAGGAGTGAAATAATAACTCTTATACCACATATAAGAGCTATTATACTTGTCATTTAAACCAAACCAACAACAAAATTGAACTTTAAAGTTTTCTTTATCTTCATTCATCTTAATGTCTCTGATATTATTTGTTCAAAATCAAAGAAATTGACATACTTATCAACAATATGTTCACCGACATCATAATTATAAAAAGTGATATCCTCTACCAAAATCCATTATAATGAACAAAAATACACACTTACATAATTTGAAATCGAATCTTAAAGCTTCCTTTAACGGTGTCACTGTCTTGAATTCAATGAAATTAACATAGACACTATCACACCACAAGCCTCGAAATTAACAAACATAAAATCATTACTCCAAGCTCCATTACATTGTACCAAAACAGTGGTATCATCCATAAGGATTAGAAGAGAATATCAGCATAAAAACAGAACTCCAAAATCAAATACCAAGGATAAACTTCCGCACCAAATCTAAATCTTCAAAAACTAAGATGCAAAACTCAAATACGAAAAAATGAACTAAATCGAAGACAAACGAATAACAAACTCAAACGATCTTTTGATTACCCTTACCAGAAAAACACAAAATAAAAAAACCAGAAAATAAAAAATCAGAATTGAAAACTGGAAGAAGAAAACGAGAAATCGAACACGATCAGGCTAGCTTAAGATGAAAAGCGCGATAGCAATAGAGAGAACGGACTAAAGAAGAAGAAAAACGAGATCGATGGATGAAGAACGAGAGCATATCGTAAAAAGAAAAACACATATCTGAAAAATGGTAAGTAGCTAACTGAAAAGGAAAATGCATAATTAACTAAAAAATCCTCAAAGCAACTTTACATTGTATCTTTTACATACACCTGATGAGATAAATATCTATAAATTTCCAAAGATATAACACATTATCATAATTATCATGCATGAACTACATTGAGAGCATAAAGAAAAAGTAAAAAAAAAGTTACGAAATTGAAGAGGAGGCCGTCACGTGAAGTGCCACCAAAGAAGCATAAAAGCCGTCTTTGACATTGATCAAAGTATCATGTTTTCCCTTCTCCACAATTACACCATTTTTAACAACTGCTATCATATCTACATTCTTTACAGATGATAATCTATGAGCAACTATAACTGTTGTTCTGCTCACCATCACTCTATCTAATGCATCTTGAACTATTCTTTCCGATTCTGCATCCAGAGCACTTGTCGCCTCGTCTAGCAGTACTATTTTCGGACTCTTTACTATAGCCCGAGCTATTGCTATTCTCTGTTTCTGTCCTCCTGACATCTGTACTCCTCGCTCTCCCACAACTGTATCATATCCCTGCATTACAACGAATATGTTACATTTTTTGTACAACATTTATAATTATGTCGGTTTTACAAGCAAACCTGTTGTAAACTGCTGACGAACTCGTGTGCATTAGCCAACTCTGATGCAGCTATTATTTCTGCCTCTGTTGCGTGCCCGTCCTTTCCATATGCAATATTTGCACGAATTGTGTCGTTAAACAAAACTGGCTCTTGGCTCACTAGCCCCATCTGTTGCCTTAACCACATGAGTTGGATTTTTTGAATTTCGACTCCATCCAGAGTTATTTGGCCTGAATCTGGATCGTAAAATCTTTGCAGTAGTGAGATAACAGTCGATTTTCCACTTCCACTTTCGCCAACTAGAGCCACAGTCTGAAAGGAAACATCATCAATATCATATGTTCTTTTTTTCGAAGGCAATGGAAAGAAATAACTGTTACCTTTCCAGATTTGACTAATAAACTAAGGTCTCGTAAAATTTGAATATCTGGTCTTGATGGATACTTAAAGCTCACATGGCAAAACTAAATTTCTCCACTCACGTTCTCTAACACCGTTCCTGACTCATCGCTTGGATCTATGCTTGAATGTCTGTCAATAATTGAAAACACTGAAGCGGCTGCATTCTTGGCCTTTGAGGAATCCGGGGCGAAAGAGCTTGTTTGAGAAATTCCCGTAGCAGCCATAGTTAAAGCAAAGAAAACCTGAAATTCGGACATATGAACTCAACATTAATGTGAATCCGGAAAAAATACGGTAAGGATTTTAAGAAATACGGAAAAAAAATAAATTACTTGGAAAACATCTGCCAATGATGTCCTCCCATGCTGAACAAGTTGAGCTCCTGCATAAAAACTAGCTGCATGGACTGAAAACAGCAAGAAGAAAGATGCTCCAAATCCTATTCCACTTATAAGGCCTTGCCTTATTCCTGTCTTGATAGGTCCTTCACATTTGTTTTTGTACAGTTGCATCACTTTCTCTTCGGCACAGAAAGAGGCAACAGTTCTTATACTCCCAACCGCATCATTAGCAACTTGACCCGCTTCCTCATACATCATCTGCAAGCAGTTAGACGAGTTTCTGTTCGTGTCTTGTTGAAATGTGTCAGAAATTTCTCCATTGGAATAAAAAATCATACCTTTGCATCGTTACTGAAGCCTGCTATGAACTTCATTTGAACATAACCATTGAGTCCGATTAGAGGAATTAGTACAAGAATAATGAAAGATAATTCCCAACATGCAGTAAATGCTTTGATCAATCCTGCTAATGCTGTTGCAGCATTTTGAACCATCTGAGAAAGTGCATCCCCAACCAAAGCGCGGACTATTGCTGCATCAGCTGAGAGTCTAGAACCAATTGATCCACTTGAGTGCTGAGGCTCATCAAACCAGCCTACGTCCATATGAACCACCTTCTCAAAACACATTGTTCTGATACGTTGGATTAATTTACTCCCCGCCACAGAGAAGAAGTAAAATTGTAACGGTATTGCCAAGACTGCTGCCACACCAAGTAAAATGAACATAATAGACCAGAATCTTGTGTCCTTTTTCAGTTCATGAGGTGGTTCGTAGAACGTTTTAATAACCTTAGAAAGTAATGTACCAAAGATAGGAAATATTGCACCACTGGCACAAGCAGCAATTGTTCCGATTATTAGCACGGGAATTTCGGGTTTCTTGAGACGTGCAAGGCGACTTAGTGGTGCCGAGGAAGCTTCAAGTTCTTCTTCAGTTTTTTCTGCCACCTTAATATCTGTTGGTGAACCGAGTGAGACGTTGAATGAGTGGCGACTGCTATTTCCTACTGATGATGCGCGGCTTGTAGATCGCTGGAGAGAATTGTTTTGACTTGATTGTCTAAAGGAACGAGACGGTTCTTTATTTACTTCTTGCATGTGTACAAGTTGAGAATATGCTCCTTCAGGATCATTCAGTAGTTCAGAGTGTGAACCTGGTCAGAAAATTATCGAATTCTGTGTTTTATATATTCTTTCAATAACATCCCAAGTTTTAATTGAAAAATCATTAATATATAGCTGGATGAAAAGCATAAAAGATACAGTTATATAGCAACAAGGTTTTTGCCAATGAACAACTAAAATACCTTGTTCAACCAACTTTCCGCGGTGAATGACAGCAATCATATCAGCGTTTCTAATAGTACTCAAACGATGTGCAACAATAACAGTTGTTCGGTTGACCAATATCCTGTCTAATGCTTCCTGGACTACTCTTTCGGATTCTGCACCAAGTGCACTTGTGGCTTCATCTAAAAGTAAAATCCGTGGATCTTTCAGGATCGCTCTTGCTATTGCGATTCTCTGCTTCTGTCCACCAGAGAGCTGAGCCCCATGCTCACCAGCCATAGTGTCCAATCCCTGGTAACAATAACCATACAATAGAATCCTTCACAAAGGAAAGAAAACAGAAATTGGTTTTATGGTTAATAGCTTACCTGAGGTAGTTTGTCAATTTTTTTATTTCTTCATTAGTTGCTCCCTCTTTCCCATATGAAATATTATCCCTAATACTGCCTGTAAACAGAACAGGTTCTTGACTCACAAGTCCGATCTTCCCCCTAATCCACTTCAGCTGAAATTCCTTGAGGTTAATACCATCTAAGCACTTCTCCAGATTGAGGATCATAAAATCTCTCTATCAGACTGATCACTGTTGACTTCCCACTTCCACTCTGTCCGACCAAAGCTGCAGTTACACCACTCGGTATGGTAATAGAGAATCCACTGAATATTGGATCATCCGGTCTAGCAGGATAACTAAAGTATACGTCTTTCAATTCGACATCTCCACGAACATCCTCCAATATTTTTCCTTTTGAATCAGAAGCATCAATCTCCGGCTTTCTTCTGATAGTTTCAAACATCTTATAAGCTGCAGCCCGCCCAGCAGCAAATGCACTCAAGCAGGGAGATGCCTGTCCAAGTGACCTGAACCATATATAATTTAAGTACAGGTAAAATGATTCACAAAAATTTTCCATTTACAGTTTTTTCCTGAAGTAACTTACACGGAACCAGTCAACACTGCAACAATCACATTGAGAACTGCTCCCCCGGTGTATCCTTTTTCTAGGATCATCTTTCCTCCATACCATATTGCTAACCCATAGGTAATAAAAAAGACGAAGTATAGTACACCAAGACCTAATCCAGTAACAAGGCCCTCTTGACAACCTGATCTGTATGCAATATTGAGATACTTCTTGTAAGTACTTACAGCTTGCCTCTCCCCAGTGAACGATGCAACCTGAACAGTAGACAACTTACTATATAAGAAAACTCTTACTAATTTCACTTTTACGGGAAAAAATTGTAATTCTTTGCATACAGTTCTGATTGAACCAATTCTCTGCTCAACTACAGTTGCTGCTTTTGCATAAGCATTTTGTCCATGAGATGCCATCCTTGTAACTGTGAGAGACATGATTGCTCCGGCTAAAATGATCACGGGGATAGAGGATAACATTACAAGTGTAAGGAGCCAGCCTTTAATAAAAGCTACCACAAAGCCTCCAATAAATGTTGATACAAGTTGTGTGAATTTCCCAACCTGCAGGATTTCACCATAGGTTTTTACTCGAGTACAGGCTAGAAGTATCAGAAATTTCAAAGAGGATGATTGTAATTGTATGTACCTTCTCTCCCATGGCATCTTGTATTAGAGCAGTGTCTCCTGACATTCTACCGACAACTTCTCCGGTGTTTGTTTCCTTGTCAAAGAAAGCTATATCTTGTCTCAATATTGTTTTCAAATACAAACCTCGTATTCTTGTAGCCTGTCTCTCTCCAGTGAGCATCCAACAAGACACCTCTGACAAAACAATAAACAAAGATTCCAAAATTGGTTTACTCAATCGGTAAATTACAGTAAGCCCTCGTGTATTGCATTTTCGAGTCACTTACGAAGAAATGATGCAAGACCGGATCCTACAGCCAAGTACACAAGTTTTAGGGATACCTGAAATCATCCCGGTAAGCAATTTGTAGTTTAACAGCATTGAAATAATAACAAAAAGATTGGACAGAACTAGCTGTATTGACCTTTGCAACTGCGTCAACTACATTATCATTCTGGTTTTGTCCGAAAGCATCAATTATATCCCCTAACAATAGAGTCATCAATGGCAGAGTTGAACCATTTCCAGCTGCTGCAACTGAGCCAACTATCATCAATATGACATCCTTAGAATCTGCGAACGAGAAGAGCTTAAGAAATGGAACTGTATTTGCTTTGACATTTCCATCGCTCTTTTCATTTTTTCCTGCGATTTCTGATGCAGAAGCGGCTTGCTCATTCGTGACACCAACATGGCCATTCTCCTCCGCCATTGCAAACACCCCAAAAATTTTCGGAATGGATTAAAGTATTCAATACTGCATAACAATAATAATTATAAGCATAACAAAGGAATATATGAACAAAACCTAAATAGCACATTGCAGAGATGAGTAAACAACAAGAAGGAGAAGGACTCAAAAAAGCTTAACCCGCGAAAAAAGAAGAAGAAGTATAAGAGGGAAATGAAAGTATGAGCTTGCGGGTTTTTGAAGTGAGTTGCATTACATCAATTGTGGTTAAAGAGAAATATTACTTATAATTTATGGGTGAACGACTAAAATATCAAGTGTATACTCCACATGGTTGATTATATATGCCTTATCTTATTCTATCAAAAAAATATATGCCTTATCTTAATCATTGAGTTATTATTCCCTTGGCCTTAGTTGTGCCAATATAAAGAACAGATCTGGTTTTTAGTTTTTTATAACATAAACACATTTCTTTATTACTAATTTGAGTATACTAACTTCTTAATATAACTACTTCAGACAATAACTTTAATTACTGGATTTCTCAACATAATTAGGCTACGTTCTCATTCAATTCAATTCAGTTCAGTTCAATTCAAACCACTTCAATTTAATGCAGTTCAGTCCACTTCAGTTCAGTTCAGTTCAGCTGTGCGTACTTATAACTAAAATAAGTTCAGTTCAGTTCAACCAACTTCAATTTAGTTCAGTTCAACTTTCATAAGTTGAAAAGAACCGGGCCTTACTTATTCTACTTATACAAATGTATACTTGCATTAATGCAGAAGTATATATGAAATAAAGAAACTTGTTAAAAATATACACGTCTCACTAAAATATTTACAAAATTGACCATTAAGTCAAGCTAATTACATATCTACAGTCTCACCATAAATAATTTACAAATTAACAAAAATAAGAGACAATAATTACATGAATACAGTCTGGTATATATCTGGTAAATATCTAGTATTCGTCTAGTAGTTATCTAATAAATATTGTTATGAAATTGTCATATATATATATATATGTTAGGTGTCGTTAGATCCCAAAAAAACTGTAAAAATTAAGACATACTAGATAATAATAAGATATCTAACAATGATTTACTAGATAACTACTAGATGATTACTAGATATTTACCAGATAAATACTACACCGTATTTATGTAATTATTTTTCCCTATTTTTATAAACTTGTAAATTATTTATAACATCACTAAATTATTTTAATTTTTTTTTAGAATTTTTTTAAGAACCCTATGAAATAATGATGTATATTCGTTAAAAAATTCTGTTGTTTTCTCCCAGCCCAGGCCTAGTTTAAGAGTTTTTTTTTATTACTTTGTATTCAACAAAATAACTTTTACTTTGTCACTCATCATAAGTTAATCCAAGGCGTCTCGGAGATTTTCGAGGTCCTGAGCAAAAATTGAAACATGAGTTCTCATACAATGAAAGTATAATTTTAGAGCTACAACGCTGTAATTTTAAAATTATGATTATCAATGCATTTTCTGAACATTTCAATAAAAAAATACACAATTTTTTTTATTTAAATCACATTTTTGTTTTTATTGATATATTTGAAATATATAATCAGTTGCTTTTTTTTTGCAATAATAATGCACGTGCTTGAAAATTTGTTTGATAAATTGATATTAATTAAAATACGGTATCAGAATATCTAAAATTTAAATTAATACAGCTAAACTAATATTTTTGTTATTTTTAAAAGTTTCGATCAAAACTTTATACTCAATATGTGACACTAACTTTTGCATTTGTAACTAAACTACTAAGCAAAAATTAAATACAAAAAGTTGTTTGCTTGTTAGAAAATAATCATATGATTAACAAAATAGTCAAATCTTAAATAATTATAAAGTAATACTAAATTGAAAAATAGTTATTAAAAAAAAGTTAATGTTAACTCATTACTAACTTATAGTAAAAAGAAATTTCAAAATTATTATAATTCCTTTTGCTTTGAAAGACTTAAAATAAAATATAATAAAATACAGTTAAATACTATTTAAATGTTAACATAATCCAATTTCTATCGTAATGTGTGAATAAAGATAATTAAACTATATTTTTTACTTTAAAATATTGAAAACAAAATAAAATAAATTTAAATAATATTATTAAATTCTTCACTTTTAGCAACTAAACAATTAAACTTAAAATAAGAACAATTTTTTTAAGGTAATATATAAATAAAGATAATTACTTTATGTTTTTAAATATTATATTATAGACTTTAAAATATTAAAAATAAAATAAGTTAAGAAAAATATTACTTATATCAACTAACCAATCAAAAACAATGAATTATGCAAAATAGTTGAAAAAAAGCAATACCAAGGTTGGAACCCGGGCCTTCTGAGGCTGAAACACGCGGCTCTGCCACTAAAACGTAGTGCGATAACGAAATATTTTGCTCAACTGCACATATATATATTATTTTTTCTATACTTGTACTGTACCGAAATTAAAATTTAGGGCCCTAAGCGATCGCTCACCCTACTTCCCCTAATAGCCGGCCTGAGTTAATCAATAATACAAATTTTGATTCAATGTTAATGAAAAGTCATTATTGAAAAGTCCTAATCTTACACAATAATAATATTCCTACAGAAAATTCGCTAATTACTTAAATGCACAAAATTCAGTACTGCAGTCTGCAGCTTATTTTAATGTTTCAAATGTTGAGGAAGTAGTTACTCGAAGTGAATCGTGAAGTGCAAGTTAATATTAAAATCATAAAATGACAAAATACATGGATGGAAAATTTAACAATGATAGGAATCATTTCATTAATAAATCTATCTTTATTTTCATTAATTATACACTCATACGAAAAATCCAAAAATATTACTTTAATTAATTAATTAACCTGCATTCCAGTCTGTTAACACCTAATTACTTCATCATATTATTATATTTAGAGTTAACTTCAAAAGTCCCATTTGATTTCACTCATTTTTAAAAAGACTCTTATGTTATTTTTTTAAGGGCCCTTGAGGTATCAAAAGTTAGTAAAAATGGATTTTCTCTTAACAAAGCTAGTTGTGCTGAGTTGGTAAACGGTATTTTCGTCACACCCCAAATTTTTCAAATTTTAATGCAAAAAAATATGATAATTCGCCTTGCCAACTCAACATAACTAACTTTATTATGAAAAAAATACCTTTAATTACTAACATTTAATACCACAAGGGCCCTTTTAAAAAAAATAATATAAAATTTTTTTTAAAAACGAGAAATGTAAAGTTAACCCTTATATTTAATAAGTCGTGATATTTGATATCAACAAGAAATATAAGCCTCTCATATCAACTCAAACCATTTTCTCAATTTTTCATGTCCCAAACTCTATTTTAGAGAATTTATAATATTTTTACTTTAATTATTATCTTCCCTATTTTTCATTCTCTATATTAGATTCCTTATAAATAATAATACTTTATTATTATTATTATTATATTAATTTTTTACATTATTTCTATCATACTCAACTAATAAAATAATTAAAAAAATCAAAATTATAAAAAATAATAATACAATAATAAATTTTCTAAAATGAGATTTTCTATTTTAGAAACATATTATATAAGAAATAATTTAACTCAATCATTCCTCGTGATAGTACCCTAGTGAGTCTAACCCCACCACTCATCAAGCCCCAAAAAGGCACGCAAAGTCATTAGTCATTTCTCTTTCTCCTTTGCTATGTCATCTATATGGTTACCTCTTTTCCTTTATATAGTATTCTCTTCATCTTTTTAAGATAGGCATTTTAGTCTAAAATTTGATTATCAAAATAATTGTCATTTACAATTTTTTAGGTACATTTTTCATTATTCTTTCAACTATATCCTTAGTATTAGTTGTACTTGAGTTGAAAAATTAAGGCATTAATTTAAGATACAAGGATAAACTAGTAATTTCATATCCTTAATAAATAAGTTTATTAAGAAGTGTGAAACTTATAGGAAGACAAGTGAAAGAATATGAAGGGAGTATTCGAAACATAACTAACTCATCTTTACCTTTCTTCCATACCCATTTCTCCATCAAAATATAACTAAATTAAATATCGGAGAGGTTTCACCGAAACTCCTTATCAGGCCCTTCTAACCATGTCGGTCTTGCAAATAACCCAGTGAGGATCCCATGACAACAATATTCTACAAGTGTCAAATCATTATACAATAGCAACAATACTATTTTATTAGAAAGTCCAACCTCACTGTACACATGTACACTATTTTTTTCGAACAAACATGTACACTTCAAATTGGAAAATTTGCTAAAGCAGACCCTTTCCATAGCAAAATTGCAAAAAGATTTTTAGTAGTTTAAAAAAAGACTTTCGACACTTGATGAAAAGTCTAAAAAGATATATGGCTTTTTGGAAAATATTATTTATTTTATTTTAAAAGAAATTATACCATAAGTTACAATTCTTACAATTCTTCATATTTGTATTAAGTTTCATATGTGTTATTAAAATATCTAATTTATATTAATATGATATTTTACTGGGTCATACGGTTATATATTTTTAATGAGTTTTAATATCATTAATTTTTCCATATTGTACTTTGACGGTTTCAAAGTTTATGATTTACCATTTACAACGGCTACAACTTGATTGCTTTGATTTATTCAAAGATATTCTGTGATTTCCGTTACTAATTCTCAAAACAACTATTTTATTTTTTTCCTATAAAAGGATATGTTCATTCATTTTGCAAAGATACATCTTACAAACTCTCTAAACTTTCTCACTTTCTTTTTTTATTCAATATATATATTAGTTCTTTCTAATGAGTTGTGAACCTACGATTTTCCTCCACCAAATATTTTAATTATTCTCATTTATAATATATATTCTGGATATGATTTTACATTTCTGTTCCTGATCCAACTAATCGGTTGAAGAAGCTGTTTAATCCTAGAAAGAACTACAAGTATGGACAATATCGTTCGACACGACTCAGCTTATCGGTGTTTACGTTTCCTTAACTTGTTTATAAATTTCTACAATATTGTTTCTACTTTATATCTATTGATTATATTTATTTGTGACGGAACTCTATAAGGCAGTCATATCAACTAAATGGGGGTGGAATAACTCTATAAGGCGAACATTTCAATGAGATTGACACTTCTATATTGGAAAGAGGAAAACTGAGATCGCAAATATATTTATTCATATATTTATTTTGTAATTATTTTCCAATATAACTCAGTAAAAATACAACGCAAATTGGAACTTTTGATAATTGTTAATCGCATTATAATTATTCCAAAACAAAAATATGGAACTAATTTAGTATAATAGCAGCTTTGATTTTCATTATCATGAATAAGTATAAATTTTCATTTTTTATTGAATTTATTTAAATATTGTTTTATTTGTGAACTGGGTAACGTGGTGTTCATGTTTTATGTTGGAGGAAGTCATGTGAGTTGGTATATATACAATAAAAATTGCATTTCGCAATGGAAAGCTTGCAAGGGAAACCATCTTGCAAATTTATTAGTTAGCTTGCAATAAATTCTACATCGAAAATGTTATCCCTTGCAGATTTATAAAAATTAGAATATTGGATATAAAACCAAGGGGAATTCCAAGAGTTTTATATTTCCCTTGCAAAATGTTGGAGGGAAATTTTAGGGGGGAACTTACAAAATTTGCATGAACTTTTGAAATTCCGTTGCAAGTTATTTGCATAAACCTAATTGGGAGACTCACCTACCACAGAGGTGTGCGATTCGGTCGGATCTGAATATAGTCAGAACAAAACTCTGGTGAACTAGATGGGAAAAAAAAATCTAATTACTTTGTTCTCTGTTGTGTCTCCACCTAACCATGGATAATCACGATTTCTTTTAACCATTCGTGGGTTCGCCGAATAGATAGATGCTCATCGACCATCACCTGTTCCAGATCACCGTTGTTCTTCATCTGCCACTTCTCTCTCACCACTACTGCCTGTTTTATGGTTTGATTTTTCCTCGTAGAGGTTTGGCTAAAAGGTTGAAGAGAGAAAGAAAGTATCCATGACTTTCAGACTTTGACGGTTAACCATGGCAGAGATGCAACTACACCTATATGGATATGAGGTTTGATCTTCCACCTTTTCCCCTACTCATTAACCTCTAGGGTTTTCTTTTTTCTTTTTCTATTTCACAAGCAATCAATTTCACTAAAACTGTCTTATTATTCTTGTCTCCAATAATCAATTGGGTTTCTGTTGATTTTATTTGGTTTCATGTACAGTATGTTTTTAGGAAAATCAAAATCAACACTTAAAAGGATACAAAATATTCTAATATTTTGACCAATAATGTTAGGTTTAGGTTATTGTACCTCTTTGTTGAAGCAGTCATGGTTGTACAAGTTGTGTGCTATTTTTCATACTAAGAATTCTATAACTTATTCGATAATGCTTTGCTAAATGAGTAGAGCGAAAATGCTAAGCATTTATTTAGTTGGGCAATGGGTATCATTGATCAAGTTTAAGGATATCTAATTTCTTTGTATTATTGATTCACTACAAAAAAAATGACATAAGAAGACAACTAAATTTGTCTCAAAAAGTATGAAAAATTGTCTCCTATAATTTTGGGGACGGTATTTTTGTCCTCAATGATCATTGCAAATTCCTCCGTCCCCGATTCCTTAGGGTACGAATAAAAGGTTATCGTCCCTAATTTTGAAGACGGATGTCATCTCCTAAAATAGAGACAAATTTTGTCCCTATTAAAAGAGACAGATGTCGTCCCTAGAAAACGAAGACGACTTTTGTCAAAAAAGTAGAAGACGGATAATTGTCCTTAATAAGAGGGACAATTGTTGTCTCTAAAAAATGGGGACAACTTTTGTATCTCCATTAGAGGACAACTATATGTCCCAAAATAAAGGGACAAATGTCATCCCTAAATAAAGGAGACAAATTTTATCTATAAAATAGAAGACGGTTAATTGTCCTTAATAAGAGGGAAAATTGTTGTCCCTAAAAGATAGAGACAACTTTTGTCCCTGCATTCGAGGACAATTATGTGTCCCAAACAAAGGGACGATTGTCGTACCTAGAAAAGGAGACGATTTTTGTCCAAAAAATAGAGGACAATTATTTGTCTGTAATCAAGGGGACAAATGTTATCTCTATGCAGAGGAGACGATCTTATCCCATGAATAGAGGACACATATGTGTTTTTAATGAAAGAAAAAATGTCGTTCATATACAGATGAGACGACTTATTACATGTATTTGGGGACAATTATTTGTCATCATAAAAAGAAACAATTATATATATATAAAGACTAATACAAGAGTACTTTATAGAATCAAAAGCCAATAATATTGATTGACAAGTATAAATAATAAGACACTCCAAAAGATATTAAGTATAAAGAATTTCAATCTAACTTCTAATCTTCAATTTCAAAAATTATATGTCAACTGCAGTAAGAACATGGAGCTCAGATTGAGATAACACTTTGACATAAACATCAATATATTTGTACCTCACATACTTGAAGTTGGATCTGGTGAGTTGCAATTAACTCGGAAAAAACATAAAATATGTTACCAAATTAATTATTAATCGATAACTATCAATATATGCCAAATTATTTTTCAAACTATAAATATAAAGAAGATTCAAATCAGGTTATATGCTATGGGGGAATAAGAGAAGCTTTATAAGTCCGAAAATCCACAAGCTATGTAAAATCCCATTTCACATATTATTTTAGTTATTTATGCATATATATTAGAAATTATTAGATGAAGCATAAATATATAATAAATATATTAATTTTGATATATTTGGTTTAAAATATATTAGATATATACATATGTACACTTAAATATATAAAAGGGATTTAAAATTTTGTAAAGATAAAAGTAGAAATTATAGTTGGTAATTAAATTAGTACTTGAGTTGTTTATTATTGGTATAAGTATAGTATAGTATAAGTGTAAGTATTATATAATAAAAAAGAAGGGCAAAATGGTCATTTTAGCCTATAGATAATTGTGGAAGTGATAAGGAATAGATAAGTATCTGAAATCAACCATAAAAGAAAGAAAAATTCAGAATATGAAAGGGTAGGAGTAGAAGAGAAAAAAAAGAACAAAGAGAGGAAGAATCAGGTATGTATATGATTTTTTAATATGATTTTCGAGATGTTAGAGATAGAATTTGAGGTTATGACAAAAAGACGAATTGATTCTCTACATCTCTAGATTACTTTTGTAAAATTTGGATATTTTTAGATGAGTGGATCAATAGCTATGATTTTTATAAGATGAAGTGTCCAGAATTGGATGATCAAAGAGATGAGGTGAGTTTTGAAATTAATCTGGGATTGTTATACTGCTTAGAAAATTCTAAATTTTTGATATGTTATTCCCTTATGTGTATAGTTTAAGTAGGAAAAATAATCAGGTCAATTCATGTTGTGTATAGAAAGTTATGGCCGTTTTACTAAGATGCTGTCTAGGTAGAATGGGTTGAAATAGGGCATTGAAGGAAAATTCACTATAAATCGTATAAGCCTTTTAAAATTTTGAGGTTTCCAAATGTCATAAAATTGTGTATTAGGAATTGAACAAAAGAAGAATCAGCATATTTGAGTAAGTGAGTTGAAAGTTATGAATTTTGAAGTGAAGTGAGGTCATAAGAACACTAGTTCTAAGTGCAGGCAAAATAGGACAGATTTAGAGTTTAAAATACAAAATTCATAACAAATGGAAAAGTTATCAGAAAATTATGAAATTTTGATATGTTATGAAGTTATGTGTTAAGAGTAAAATGAAACTGGAATCGGGTTATTTGGTTGAATGAAACGATAGATATCAATTGTTAAAGTCAGTAAGGTCATATAGATATAAATTATAGTTTATGTTAATCTTTATCTATATACAAAAAAGAAATAAGATGTATATGTATGTTTATATTTGACATGAATTTATGTTATAGGAGCTCAAAATCGTGAAGGGATTCCAGGGGAATGTCCAAGTTGTTTCCGAGAGAATTAGCTAGGATAATCTGTGAGTATAAACATGATATGAATATATGGGTGAAATGTGTTGATGTGTTAATTGTATGAATATGTGAATGTGATATGAATTATTTTGATGTGAAATTGGGTGAGAAATATGTTGATATGTGTCATTTGAATATGATAATGGATTGAATTCTTAAGTGAAGTGAATTGGTGCATATATGAATTATTGGATACGTTTATAATGAGAATTGTATTTGATAAGCTGGATTTATATGATATATTTATGTGGAATATATGTTCATTTGTGTTAATATATGCTAATTGTAAGTTCAATGGTTCGTAAAACAAACATTTGCACTTGAATAAAAGTATAAGAGACGTTGTGACGTAGCCGATCAACATTGCAATACATGTTCTATTCATCTGGACCTATATGGTCAACCAATTGCTATATCTGATAAATAGACCAAAAGGTCAACCAATTGTTTATCTGGATCGAAAGGTCAACCAATTGTTACATAGCTGGCCAGCAAATCAATTGACAATTATTACAAATGTTACATGTATCCCGGGGCAATAGTTTGGTTGGAAATGTCACAACAATTGAATAACCGGTTCATTCATTATCATATAAGTGTGACTAAATATTGAATTTGTTAATGTATATATGTGATTTGCTATATTGAATTTGTAATGTGTGTATAGATGTGATTTGCTAAATTCATAAATTGTTTATATTCACTGAGTTGCGCCTCATATAAAGCGCTAAATTTTTCAGAGCTAATAAAGTTTGTACTAGAAGCTCATTACCTGTAGATATCATGGACGGAAGATTGGTTGGCTGTGTTCCATCTCACTCCCTCTCCTCACAAAACAAGCATATAGAATAGAAGGTGGTCGGGTTTTGATTTTGCTTTGTATAAGATTGTTTTGTAAAAAGATATAATGTTACAAGTGATTATATATATAAAGAAGTATAAGTACAAAAAAAAAATTTATATGTTGTGATTACGATTTTGGTGATTTAGTATAAGGTATAGGTTGTTTCAAGCTACGATTAAAGGTGTACCTTAATCAATGAGATCTGTGGACCTAGTGCCGCTTATGCTCGAGAGAGAAGGCAATTTGTCGAGTTAAATGAATTTTGCTCGCCACTTTGAAAAGCCAGTGACTTGAAGTCGTTTCGTACCTAGGGGCCGATTGAGCTTAAGGAGGAGAGGAGTGATAACAGGTTGGGGAGGAATCAGATTCCAAGATGAATCAAGGTGAAATTGACAGTCTGATATGTGAGAGTGACATAAGAGATTTGAATTGAAATAAGAGATGGAGATGGATTTTACTGATGTAATGAATGTGAAGGAAGAAACATCTCAATAATAAAAGGAAAAATTGGGGAAGAGGGGAAAAGTATGTAATTAATACCATTAATTATCATTTTTTATATGATATTTGTTCTTATAATACTAATATGCATTGATTTGTGCTTTCTTTAAATATCGCAATCTTTAAAATTGTGTTTTCTTATACTAATTTTTTAATAAGTAAAAAGATTTTTTAAAAATAAATTAAGCAAAGGAAAAAATAATATATAATTAATAAGTAGTTAATATTGTTGTCTAGATTAAAAATGTCATTTATTTTTCAAACTTTCTTATTGTAATGCAATATTACCAATTTCAATCTTTACAATTATTTCTTATTTAGATGTTTTTTTAATTTTATATATTCTGTTTATTTCATTTTTTATAAATCATATTATTTTAAATTATTATATTTTTATGAAGTAAAAAAGATTTAATAAAATAAATAAAACAAAAGAAACAACCAAATACAAGTGAAACTAGTTTATAGTTATGGAAGTTTGGAAGTTCAAACCTACAACTTCAAGTACTTACACAAATGGAGATCCATAATGTGAGTCACCTTTCTGAAATTCTTAACCTCATATATACTATAAATTCAATGAAAATAAAGCGCTACATCTACCCGCCTAAATTTATCCTCCAAAACTTTCATCAATTTTGGTATTAAGATACTTAACGATCATAATCTTCTCTTCCTTTTTTGTTATTTCTTGTTTAGATGTTTTTCAATCTAAAATTCTAGATTACCTTTCCTATTTATTTCAAGTTTGTTATTTCTTATTAAAAAGGTTTATGACACTTATGTTAATTAAAATTTTTATTATTATTTCTTTCACAAAGGGCCACTTAAGATTTAATTGTATTAAATTGTATGAAAATTCAAAAACTGGACATAGTAAATCAAAGAATGAATGTAATTGAAATTGAAATGCCTAATTCGAAATTGATAAGTTTGAAAAATAAAAAACTGAATGGATTAAATTAAGAATGAAAATTAGGTCAATTGGCAATGGAAATGAACAGAGCTTATGGATGGCAATATAGAAAGAGGGGAAGGGTGTAGGAAAGAAGAAGAATGAGAAGGCCAAGATTAGTGTGACATAATAGGAGAAGAATTGAGCAACACTGAGACTCATAGAAGATGGCTAGAAGATCAGACACATAGCAGATGAGTAGGGCAACGTGTAGCCATATGAAGTTGTCCTCAATTCCTTATACATTTATGTATTTATTATATTTAAAAGCAAATGGTCCCCTATTTAAAGTGAAAATTGAATTTGGGCACCGTAAATAAAATGGTAATCCATATTACTCTTTCTATTACAATTAAAGACGATATTAATAAGTTGTTCTATTCCTTTTATCTTCTTATGTCATTTATTTTGTAGTAATTTTTGGTATTGTGTTCATGATTTGGTGCTTCCTCTGTCATTTTGTGTTCCTGAAATTGATGTTTAAGGTTTAAGCCCAGTTTCATGAATTACGTTCAGCTTGTCAAAACTAAATTCCATCTTTTTTTTTGTAGCCAGTATGTAGCACGGAAACTCCTTGACACTGAAGTTTCTTGTTTCTTGCTCGAAAACCTGAAATCACGTTATATGTGGCGTTTCTCAGTATGTATTTCCTTCTCTGTGCTACCTAGGTAGCTACTGCACATTATTTTCAGTTTTGCATGATTTTTCACATAGATTTATAAAACCTTTTCCATTTTAAACTCTTCTTAACTATCTTTGGATTATTGATGATGGTTGTTGCTTTGAGATGGCTTTGGTTTTGTGTTCTAAAAATGTACATTTTCTATTATCTGTTGCATAATAGTGTTTAAGATCCCTTAATTTGTCACCTCGGGTAGGGAGATGAGCCATACTTGAGATTGAGTAAGAAGTATTATGACTTGTATGATTGCTGCAATAGTTTATATCTATATAGATTGGTGGTTGGAAGAATGTAACTTGTCAGTTTCGGAACCAATAGACTATTCACGATTCTGTTAGAGAATTTCGGTAGAATGAAGCCTGGATAATTCTGAAGTCGTGACGAACACTTTCAGATTGAATCTTATTTGGCGGTTCTACCAAATAGATCAATCGGATAAAATCAGAAATGACAAGAACTTAGAATGAATTTTCTGATGTGAAGAAAAGTGAACCAAAATTGCAGAGAACGTTGCAAAAACTCTTTTTGTAAGTGTTGCCAATGCCATGTTTTATAGACCTGATACGAACAGTCGCAACTCTTCAGAACAGAAGTGTTGTGAAAAGACATGTCCATTCGAGCAGTTGCAACAGTTCATAGCAGAAGTGTTGCGAAAGGTAGCTCCCGGACCCTTGTAGCTAAGTATCATAATAGAACTCGAACAAGCGTGCACTCCGCACTCTCCTAACTTGTTCGATGAAATATTACGACTGCATTGGTCAACTAGTTGATCCAATTAGACTAAAACACCAACAGATTCTGGGTGAGAAGTGTTATGGTAAACAAAGTCTTTGACTGGGTAAACCTGTAGTGGTTTTTGAATTTTATATTTTATTATTGTAGAGAATGCATGATATGAGTTGAGTTAATAGTATGTATTGCTACCTATATTAGAATGCCACCTGAAATGCTTGTACACCTTCACCCTCCCTTGGTTTTTGTCTTTCACTCTGTTGGCAAATATCAAGTTTTTAGTATCCCCATAATGGAACTTTTTATGATGGCTATTTGCTTAAAATCATTGTTTAGAAGTATTATTGTATTTACTTGGTAAAGTTATATACAGAACCAATCATGTGTAATGTCAACTCCGGTTCCGAATGCAACAATTATTCATTATGTAGATACTTAAACGGATATGCAGAGTTCAATGTTATTTGTATTTTTCTACGGCTCCCTTCTTACATTTGCGGAGTAATTTTAGTTTATCATTAAGTGTTTATTCACTAGAGTAGAACTATATTGAGTTTTTGCTGTGATTTTGTGGTTCTTTTAGTTTGTGTTTTTCTTTTCTCAGTCAATTTAAATATACTTACTCTACTGACCTATAAAACTTATGTTATTTCAGTTTTCAAAGACGAGGTAATGGTAAGCAAAATGTCATGTTAGATAAAGTATGTCTATATTTTAGTTATCCTTACTTTTGGTAATTGATTGTTGATATGTTGTGAGATGCTATTTCACATCTGTGGATGCTTTTGTAATTATTTTTTGGCTTTTGATTAAATACCCTGAAGTTTGCATGTCCCTTTTTAATATGTGAGATATTGGTGCATTTTCGTAGGAATTGCAATTATGTATTTCTCTGTGGGGCTAAAGGAAAGTGTAATATAGTTGGAAATCTAAATTTTTGGCATTTGTGTGAGGTGAGTTCTTTCATTGCTTTCAGCTTTTGCCTTTATACATGGTCCCGCTTTATTTTTAGGATTTCATTATTCATGTTCCAGTTTTTTTCTCATATTAGAGGACATTTACTTTCATGATAACGTCTATATATATAGCATGCTTTTGGTATGAACTTGATAATTGTGATGCTCTATGTTAATGCTTTATATTTTCCTTTCCTCTGTTTTAAAAGGCTAACCATGTATAATGAAGTTGGAGTAATTTTCTGTCCTTCCCAATTATTAAGTACGTTTTACTCTTAAGTCTTAAGACTCTTAACTAATTATCAATCAACTCTTTCTCCAAATTATGTTTGATCTTTATTTGATTACCAAGTTCTGTTAAACAGAGACTGTGTGTGGACACCGAGGAGGGACACAAGTCAGAGGCTGGAATTTCTTCATTTAGAGCAGCTTTTACACAATAAGTTGTTGTGTGGCACAACTCCTGAGGTATAATTGTACAATCCATTTAAACTTTGTTACAAGTAAATATATTCTCATTTAAGAATTCACCAAAATATTTTTGTTGCTGCTTACTTTAATGTCTAATTTATTTTATTGTGGATCAATTCTGTTCTGAGCTGATGCTTTAGAACTTATTGTGTTTTTTTTTATAGAATCGGTTGTATATCAAAGCACCAAAGGTGATTGCACCATTTCCGCCTTTCAATAACAGTTCGTAACAGGTTAGCATATATGTTAATTTCAAATAAATTCCATGTCAGTTTCAGATTTTAGTTTCACTACATTAGATGCAAAGTTATTATATATCATATTCTTGAATTACATGTAAGTTGTTTATCTCTTTATTGAATCTAGTTCGAATATGTGATTATTCCCGCATTGGATACTTGCTCAGCTAGACCCTTAGAAATTGTATGTGCAACACCATAATAGAACTTGTAGTGCGTAGAATATTTGTAGCCAATGATGTCATTGTCTTCTAAATCTAGTCAATATTTGAGACACAGTTATGGAATAATCATAGAAGGTTTCTCATGCTTGGTAATTTAAATATGTTGTAAAATATGGACCATAAAAATACGTAGAAAATGAAAGGAAAAAAACTGATATATTTTTATTGATGACAAACACACTATTTATAAATTTTACATAATAGGACTATCCAATTCAAATTCAAAATTAAATAAATCCTATCATATTTGATATGAAATCCTAACATAAAAATCCTAATTTATTTCCTATTATCTTTTATTAATAATTTCAAAGTCAAATATTTAACACTCCTCGTTGACTTTGAAGTTGTAAATTTTATTTTAAAATATAAATATGATTATAATCATTATATGATCATGGTTATAGTCATAGGCATGGTCATCGTATTGCTCATTGGTTGTTGGCATTGGTCATTGGTCATTGATCGTTGGTCGTTGAGTGGAGTCAAAACAACTCCTCCTCCTGTTGGATATTTACTGCAACAATGAACTTCTGCAGCTTCATTTCTTTGTGGCTTTTCATCTTTAAAACAATGGATTTATTGGCTAAAGGAGGAACTTCATAGTCTTCTTCAACAGCTTCCATGGTATTTGGCTTTGTGTTTATAAGGATTTGGTTATGGCTTGAAAGTTTTTGTATATGTAGGAAGATAATTTGGTGGGTTTTCTTAGACCATAGGTCCCTTAAGATCAACTATGCTCTTGATACCATGTTGTAAAATATGGAGCATAAAAGTATGGAGAAAATGAAAGGAAAAAAACTGATATATTTTTATTGATGGCAAACACACTATTTATAGATTTTACATGATAGGACTATCCAATTCAAATTCAAAATTAAACAAATCCTATCATATTTGATATGAAATCCTAGCATAAAAATCTGAATTTATTTTCTATTATCTTTTATTAACAATTTCAAAGTCAAATATTTAACAATATATGGAGTGAGTATACTGTTCTGTTGTTGAAAGGATCTTCATTTACAATTTTGTTCAGATCTTTACACATCTCTTGTTGGAATTTCGGGGATTACTTGGATGATTCTAAAGTCGCGAATAAGCTGTCAGATTGAAATTTATTTGGTCGGTTTGCTAAACTTTCAATCGGATAAAATCAGAAACTGTATCAAGAGCAAGAACTATATTTGCTGTGAAGAAAATCAACCAAAAATTATATCTGTGTCGGTGCCAATTTCGTTTTGGTGATAGATATAGCCAAAAAGCCAATAGACATGTCTAACAGACATGTCATTTCGGGTAGCAGGTATGTCTTTTAGACATGCTTTTTTGGGGTTCACCTGTGTCCGAAAAGACACACTGTTTCGGGTCCAAAAATCATTTCCGAATAAATTTTTCAAAGGATACGATCTGCCAGGAATAAAGTTTTTTTGAGTTAACCTGGCAACTCGACCCCATCCTGGGGCGCTCCCCAAGGACCCCGTCAGGGGCTGCCACCCCTTAGACCCCACACTAGGGGGCGCTGCCCTCGGACCCCCCAAATCATAACAGAACCCGAACAAGTGTGCACTCCGCACTCTCCCGACTTATTCGATGAAATGTCACGATTGCATTGGTCATACTAGTCGATCCAATTACACTAAAATTATAACAAAATCCTCCCCCATTTTAGTGTAATCCTTGATTAACTAAAAAAATCACAACAAATAATAAACTCATACATAAATAAAATGTCATGACGATTGAATTTCATCTTAGTACATTATACTTTTCAAATATTCGAATACCAAGGTATCACTATAGATTGAACCTTAGTTATTCATTATGAATACATGAAGATAATATACACATAAGTCAAAATTCTAAAGTTCTAACTTGACACTATCTTTTACTAGCCGTGTGTCCCTATTCCCTATCCTTCATAAGCATACCAAAACCAAGTCCAAGCTTCTTGAAGCGGCTAAACCTCATGCTTACATAGGTAGCTCTTTTACTCTTGCACCTGGATATGCAATTTTTCAAAAGAACTATTAAGAAGATAAACTTCAACCTCCTTAACTTGCAGGTCTGAACACATGCCTTGGGATGATGTTACTAATGTGTTCCGATCTCCAAATGTTAAGCTCTCCAAATGTCATATTAGATGGGAATTGGGTATCTCAACATGAGAGATTTCAGATGGACCTTAATCCCATCCCCATAGCCGATTTGTGCACAAGATCTCTTCTTAACCCTTTAGTTAAATGACCAGCTGTGAGCGGACGGCTGTTTGCGCGGCTGCGGCGCGGGGCCGGGCCCTGTCGGGCGGGCCCGCTTTTTGTGCGTCGGGGAGACGAATGTGATATGGTTGAAGAGAAAATGATTTTGTGTATTGTAATGCTTCAAAGATACGAGATCGAAACCCCGTACTTAGAATAGAGTCGCCACCCGGTTCAGCTCAACCGGGAAATTTTCAGTACGATTTTCCCACCGGGTGGTTGGACCATACCTTAAGTAGAGATTCCGAGTTCGGATGATGTTATGTACTTTTCATTAGGCCAAGTTAGGATACTTCATTCTTTCTTAATCGGTTTAATCCACCCTATTTATTCGTATTTTCAGTTATTTTGTGGTTTTCGTGTTTATCAAGCAATTGAAACGATAAATAAAATATTTACAATCGCAAAAGAAAAGAAAGTGTGGAAAGTAGAATCATTACAAGATTTTCAAGTCCTGTACTTTTTGTACGTAACAGATAAAATACCCGAATGTCCGATATATACCCACCTGCAGATGATAGTTAACACGAATATGGCATATCTATTTATAATATCATAAAGCCCGATTGAATGGCTAAAATGAGGTTCGAATGGCGTTTGAGGGGAAATTCCATTTTTGTCCAAATTTTAGATTCGGTTGTCGCTTTAATCGGATTACAAATGAATATACCACTTGTTATGGGGCGGGTCTGTTTTCAGGAGATTTCGAATCTCCATCGTTGCACTATAGATCCTAACTTCAGAAAATAAATTAGTTTGGAAATAAACGAAAATGATACTGCTGTCCAGAAAGCCAAGCCGCCGACTGCATCTGATGCCGCCGGCGAAATAATTGATGTCGCTGGCGGCATGGATGATGCCGCCGGCGACATCAACTATGTCACGGGCGACATCAGCATGCAGATGGGCATAGGGTTTTCTGAATACCGTAAAGAAAGGGTTTCGCGAGAAAGCGAGGTCTCCGGGGAATGTGACGCTAGCGGCGGTACCAACGATGCCTCTCGCGACATGGGTGATACGGCCGGTAACGTTACATGTCTCCGGTGACTCCAATTCCTTGCTATAGCAGTGGTTTGTAGTCAAAGTGACCGAAAACTCAAAAGATCGTAAATGAACGAAAATTCTTATAAATTACTAATAACAATGCCAAAGAGCTATGAGACTCAGGATTTTTACCTCGGGGTTGTGAATCCACCTCTTCGTGATCCGAATAAAACACCTCCGGGGAGCTTGTTACAATGATTTAATAATGATTTTTAGTGTCTTTTGGTTTCTAAGTTCTACCAAGATGATTTTGGCTTAAAGATTTGTCGATTTCAACTCACAATCAGAGAGTTCAAAGAAGAAAAACCAGGAAAAATGGGTCGGAATCCCGTTTTTTTCTGTTTTATCTAATTCTTATCTCACTATTATCTATTTCTCTCTTAAAAATCTCTTTTTTCTTTTTCTTTTTCTCCCCCCCTCTCAAGTGCAGCCCAAGGTGCCCTTTTATAGGTGAAATGGGGTGCTTTTTGGGGCCCTTTTTAATAATTCCACCGAAAGTGGTCGAAAAGGCTGTCTGTAAGAGGACCCGCTTCGAGTCATATCGCCGGCGGCATCGTAATGTCGCCGGCGGTATGATCCATGTCGCCGGCGGTATGGTCATATCGCCGGCGACATGGATGATGCTCTGGGCGGCATCAGCCTTCAACATGCCTTCAGTTAGTGGGTCAAAAGAAGCCAAAAAACCGGGAAAAATGTGGCTTATTAGTGGAAAAAAGCATCTTTATGGCCCTTAACAATATTTTAATGGACATTATTTAATTTGGGTGTAAATCATCGGTTCAAGCTCCTACCGAACGCGTTATCGGCCACGCCGAACTGGATTCTACCAATTATAAAATTCACAAGGAATATTATTTTGGTAATAAAAATTCTGAAGCGAACTTTTATTTTGAGGTATTGAAATCGGGTACACGTCATCATCGTCTCGCGAGAGGGACTGCAAAATCCCGTGCTCACAGGCTGCCCCTCGGGGGATCACTGCTGCCATAGGTCAGTATGATCACCCGAAAGAGCAAGGGATAGGAATGATACCTGAAGGATGACTGGTTCGTCCCTTGGTCGGACTTATGCTCTGTCGACGGTTCGTCCTTTGGTCGGACTTACGCTGTGTTGACGGTTCGTCCCTTGGTCGGACTTATGCTTTGTTGGCGGTTCGTCCCTTGGTCAGACTCGCTTTGTTGGCGGTTCGTCCTTTGGTCGGACTTACGCTTCGTTGACGGTCTGTCCCTTGGTCGGACTTATGCTTTGTTGGCGGTTAGTCCCTTGGTCGGACTCGCACTTTGTCGTTTGTTCGTCCCTTGGTCGGACTTGTGCTTCGTAGAGAATTTGTCCTTTGGTCGGACTTGTGCCTCGTAGAGAATTTGTCCTTTGGTCGGACTCGTTTTGAAAAGGTTGCCCTTCGGTTGGGCTTGTTCTGTTGAGATTGCCCTTCGATTGGGTTTGTTTGAAGAAATTGCCCTTCGGTCGGGCTTGTTCTGTTGTGATCGCCCTTGGGTCGGGCTCGTTTCGAGAGATCGCCCTTCGGTCGGGCTCGTTTCGAGAGATCGCCCTTCGGTCGGGCTCGTTTCGAGAGATCGCCCTTCGGTCGGGCTCGTTTTGAGAGATCGCCCTTCGGTCGGGCTCGTTTTGAGAGATCGCCCTTCGGTCGGGCTCGTTTCGAGAGATCGCCCTTCGGTCGGGCTCATTTTGAGGAGATCGCCCTTCGGTCGGGCTTGTTCTGTTGTGATCGCCCTTGGGTAGGGCTTTCGTTTCTGAAGTGATCGCCCTTTGGTTGGGTTCATTTTGAAAATCTAATTTGGAGGGGCAACACTGCCTGAGTTGATGTTTCTGGCGGTTTGAGTGATGTCGCCGGCGGCAAGGACTGATGTCGCCGGTGGTATGGATGCCACGTGTCAGCTTTGACTGGTCAGATAATTTCAAAATTTGAACTAAATGCGGCTATGTCGCCGGCGGCCTGAGTGATGTCGCCGGCGGTATGGGATGATGTCGCCGGTGGTATGGATGCCACGTGGCAGCTTTGACTGGTCAGATAACTTCGAAATTTGAACTAAATGCGGCGATATCGCCGGCGGTATGGGCTGATGTCGCCGGCGGCATGGAGGGACAGTTTCAGATAAATTAAAACTCCTCGAATTCCGCGCGGCAGTTTTAAAAAGAGATTGGAACTCTTTTCTTCCTCCATTCTCTCTCAAAACCGTATCCCTTCTCTTCTCTCCCAAAGCTCTTTGATTTTTATCTTTGCTTTTTTTTTCAAATCATGAAGAGGATTAGTAATGCTTTTAGGGGCAAATCCAAGGCTAGGGAGAGCCTGCCTGATTCTTCCGTCGAGGGTTTGAAAATCCTTTCTGTTCCCACTGCATACGGCCTCAAGGAGACGGCCAAAATGTATGGCTATGGCATTAACTCTCCTATCACCAACCTGACTCCGGAGAAGGAGAAACATCTCTGTTATATCCAGGTAATCCCACAAAAACCTTGATTACTTCGTTTTGAATTCGATTTGATTTTGCTTTAGATTTGAAAACATGCTATTATAGGGGTTTAAAATGTGGAATATCTCATTCATATTGCATGCTTTAGGATCGGTTTTTGCCTTGTTGTTTGATTGATTGTGATTTTTGGCACGATAGTTGCGATTTAGGGAGAAAACAGGTTCTGCCCGCGATGCGTGATGCCGCTGGCGGTATGAGCGATGCCGCTGGCGACATCAATGTTGTTGCTGGCGACATCAGCATTTGTCAAAGGCTTTATGGGAGTCTGATGTCGCTTCTGTTGGAGCTGATGTCGCCGGCGACATGAGCCATGCCGCTGGCGGTATGGGCTGATGCCGCCGGCGATATCGCTCTTAACAGAGGCGACATCAGCAGCCTTTTTGACAGAAATGCACAGAATTGATCCGTTTTGCTTTCGATTTTGCAGCCATACGAATTGACTTACACAGGAGGGATTGGCACCATCGGTGCGTGGTGGCATCATATTTCAGAGAATGATCCCGAGCTTGCGCTCGCGATTAACGAGACAGGGTTTGGGGATTTGGCTCGAATCATGCCTATGTTGATGCCTAAGCTACCTCATTCTTCGGTAACGGCCTTGACTGAAAGGTGGTCCGAGACTACCCACACCTTCCATCTCCCCTTTGGAGAAGTTACAATCACCCCTTCTGATGTGGTAGCCATGACCGGCCTTCCTTGGACGGACGAGGTTATCCATTTTGACGTCTACATGGACAAGTACCATGTTGAGAGGCCCGTGGTGAGGCGGGTAAAGGAGTTGTTCGGACTGAAGCCCATTTCTGGGCGGCTGTCCTATGGTGAGTTGTACCGTTATTGGACCCAGGTGGATGTGGTGCCTGAGGAGGAAAGGGAGGCATGTGTCCGTTCCTTTGTGATCTCACTACTCACCGTGCTGTTCTTCCCAATCTCGGGGAGTAAGATCAACTACATACTCATAACCGCGGTGGAAGATGTGCCGGGTATCAGGAAGAAGAACTGGCCGAGGGCCATCTTGGCCCAATTGTACCACGGGCTGGACGTGGGAGCCCGGAAGAATGAAAAAGCCCTTCGCCTTTGCCATCTGCTACTCCAGGTAAATTTTTTTTTTTTTTTTTTTTTTATTTATAACATGTGTTCTTATGACTTCTTTTGAATTGACCGGTCGTTATTTGTGCAGGCTTGGGCATTCGAGCATCAGATCCTTCCGCCGATAGAGTTTAAGACGGTTGTACCACCGGACTCTCATTTCCTTGCCCACTGGTGCGGGTGCATCGGTGGGATGGCAAAGTACCCTACGCTGTATAGGGAGGTCCTAAGGAGCGTGCGACTGAGTTCGGTACGGGTTTTTTTTTTTATTTATTTATTTATTTATTTATTTATTTATTTATTTGGTCTATGGACTTATGTTGGTTGTTTTGATGTAGCTCGTCTTGGACCCGTTCGATGGGGTGGAGAACTTCGCTGAGGTTGCACGGGTTCGGAGGGAGGTGGACGACCGCCGATTTGTGATTGAGTGCCCCCTGTCCCAGCAGTGGTATCTGGGCGAGCGCGTCCGGGGCTGGAGGTCCCTTCCGGTTGCAGCTAGGCCGGTGCCTGCCGATCCTCCGCGGGGCTTGTGGTGGCCTCATTTGGTGATTTCTGCCGAGGCCGACAAAGCTGATTACATTGAAGGAAATGGCCGTGTGATCCCTAGCGTTCCTGGCCTCTATGAGCGGCTTTTTCAGCGTCTACTCCCCGTGTGTCCTCGTATCCATGGCAACGACACAATTGAGTATCATAACGAGCAACGGTTGGAGGATGAAAAGAGGCGCCTCGGAGGCGTTGTGGACGTTGAGGAGGAGGATGATGATGAGGATGAAGCGTTGGAAGGGGATGTTGCGGTCGACCCTGAGGGGGAGGATGAGGTAGGTGCGGGTGTAGCTGGCGGGAGTGTGCCGACGTCCCAGGGGGAACATCGTTCTTTCGAGGTATGATTGTGCTTGTGTGTGATTTTGAAGTCGTTTAGGGATGTTGTTGACGTGTGACTTTCATGTTTTGCAGGAACCTGCGAGAAAGAGGGGTCGGGATAACCAGAGTGGGACCCGACATTACGGCGCGCCGGAGGGCATGACCTTCGTGGAGGGGAGATTGGTCAACCCGTTGGAAACCACTTTCCTATTGATGAACTCCCGAGGCGAATTCTCTCATAGGAATGTTGGCTCGAGCCGGCCAGCCCCGATTTTTATGCCCGAAAATACAACCTACGTAAGTCCTAATAGTTATTTTCTTATTAAGTCTTAGAAGTGGGTGTCTAAGGGTATGCTTTTTTGGATTTTCTAGGTGGCGCGGAGTCATGTGGAGCAGCTGGCGGAGAACAATTTTGTTCTCCGGGATACCCTCATTGGGCAATCGCTTCTTGTTCAGGTATTTTATACACATGTTAAGATGGGATATATGTATGGATGTTATGCATGATATGCAAGGCTGATATTTTCTCCGGTTTGCAGGATTTTTTAGCCCTTTCTATGTCTGATGCTGACGCAGCCCGGCGGCGATATGAGGAGGAGACTGCAGCTTTACAGCGCCGCGTGAGCGATCTCGAGGGACAGCTGGCGGCCACCGCTCAAGAACAGAGAAGTAAACAGAATCTGGACCGCGCACACCCTGGGGGTACCAGTCGTAGGGGGGTCAAGAAGTCTGCCGGCCGACGTGCGTTTACTGCGGCTGAGGAGTCTAGTAGCGTTCCCATGATGGAGGGAAGAGAGGCAGACGATGTCGACGATTGGTTCGCAAGTCCCGATGACGTTTCATCACGTCCAGCCGGTAGTGGCGGATATGCTTAGTTTTGCTTTTCCTTTTTGTTTTGCCTTGTTCTTGTTTGTACCTCCGACACATTGGGGTTTTGACATTATTGTTATGGGTCAGAGGATTTGATACAATTTGAGCAATTTGTGCCCCCGGGCTTCTATTTTGAATATAAACATGAATACGATTGTTTACAGGTTTTGCATAGGTCTGAAATGGCAGAAATGTTTCTGATGTCGCCGGAAAATTTACTCCATGCCGCCGGCGGCATGACCCATATCGCCCAAATGGTTCGAGCTAAAATAATATATACAGGGCCGTCTAAAGTCCATATCGCCGGCGGCATCGTCTGATATCGCCCTAGTTGGCTCCATATCGCCGGCGGCATCAACCAAATCGCCGGCGGCTTCAACCAAATCGCCGGTGGCATCAAACACTTCGCCGGCGGCATCAACTTTCCAGCAGTCTGATTTCAACCATTCTGTCCACTACTTGTCATGGCAACCCATAATCAAAAACTACGGGGTTTTCTGCAGAGTTTGGGGAATGTCGACTGGAAGAGGCTCGAAAAATTCAGGCTTTGGGGTTTTCGATATGTCGCGGCGTGGCCTGTGAGCCGCGAATTCCTTCGAGCGGTATTGTCCTTTTGGGATCCAATGGACCATGTTTTCCGCTTTTCATCGTTCGAGCTTTGCCCCTTGCTCGAAGAATTCCATGCTATTTTAGGGACTCCGTGTCCTAAGCGCGTTTCGCTGGCGTTACCGGATCTTCAATTTGGCATAAATGGAATCCCTCGAGGGCTATGGAATTTAGATTCTATCGACCCATTTCTATCTCGGTTGCCTGACAGACCTGGTTTTCAGCTCGAAGCAGTCTTGGAGTGGTGTCGTGGAGTGTCCCGATCCCATCCTGCTTGGCCATTTATGATGTCCTTATTACTTATGGCGGAGTTTATGTGTGGAGTGAGCCTGGTTGCTCCGCTGAGGTTAATTTCCCTCATTGGCCCCATATCGACAGGGGCTTCCCCCGTGGCCGTGGGATTGGCCGATGTTTTGTTAAACGTGGATGCTGCTTCTGTTGACTCGTCACTCATTGGGGATCAATTCACATTATTACAGGTATCTCTTGTTCTTTTTGATCCCATCATTTCTTTCTCCTATCCTTACCCGAGTTCTGCATTTATAGGTCTGGTTGATGGAGAAGCTAAAGCTGAGGGAGGCACCCCGAGGGAATCCAAAAAAGTATCTTCCGGTCCATCTGAGGGAGAGAGGGCTTATGCGGGCCGATTTCGATGAGCTGACGTATGACGATTGGGTGACTATCCTGAGGGGGTATACTGACATGCAGGTTCAGTGGGTTAGTCCGTGGTGGAGAATTCAGGATGTGGTCATAGAATCTTGGGGAGCCTGTGTTCAATTGATAGGCTTGGAGAAATCTTCGTTTTATACCCCATACCGGCTATGTCGTCAGTATGGTAAGAGGCAGAGAGTCCCGATCAAATTGCCCCACAACCAGATCGGAGTTTACAAAGCCAGGTGGGTCAACCATATTCAGGAGAAGTGGTCCAGGGAGGCCGTGTTCGAGATTCTAGATTATGATCAACTAGAAACCACTGAAACTGACACATACTATAGAGGATGGCTTGCCGAGGTAAGAGGTTTGCCGACCCGTCGAAAGCGGTCATGGGCCCGTTTGGAGGGGGAATGTGCAGAGCGAGGGGAAGATTCTTTCTCTACTAGCACACCAAGGCGGATCTCTAGGTACCAGGGTGATGATGCGGGAAGTTCGTTTTAAGTCTTGTCATTGTCGGAATCATTAGTTTTTTTTTTTTTTTTTTTTATTTTATTTTTTCTATCTAAAATGGAACAAAATGAACCCTGTTCAAAGCTTGTCGAAGTTGTCTTGAATTTATGAATACATGATTCACGTAAGCATAAGCATCTAGATTTTAACAAAAGAAAACTTTTTATTAATCGAGATAAAATAAAGTACATGATGTTTGGTTGCCATTTCCATCGACTTAACTCCCGGTGCCGACTAGCCGAGTTCGGTTTTCTAGAAGGCACTCACTCTGTGCTCACATACCCTAACTTTTGCCTAGATCGCCCTGTTCGGGTTTTCGATCTAGCAGGTTTGTCTTATCCCCTAACTTTTACACGGTTGGTTCGCGGAATACCAATCGTCGGGTATCACCCTAATTTTTGCCCGATCAGTGAAAGACTGAAAGGCGGGAGATTATTATGTATGTGTTTTTTCGTGTGCTGCTTTTCTGATTTGATTCTTTTAAACATGATAACGCTTAAGCCTGTCTTGGTTTACTGGATTTACGAACTCGTTCCCATCCATGTCCATAAGTTTAGCTGCCCCTTTGCTAAGCAGCTTCTTTATCACGTATGGTCCTTCCCAGTTCGGCCTGAATTTTCCCCTCACATCAGTGGTAGGGTGTTTCAACTGCTTGAGGACCAGATCACCGATCTTTAGGGGGAACTTTTGATGTTTTACCCGACTGTTATATGCCCGAGCTACACGTTGTTGGTACATCTGGAGGTTGTCAAGGGCTTTCAACCTTTGTTCATCCATCATGTTCAACTGTTCGAACCTTGTCCGAGTCCATTCGGATTCTTCTAACTTAGCCTCCAGGGCAACTCTTAATGAGGTCACCTGAGTCTCAACTGGCAAGACCGCTTCCATTCCGTAGACCAAAGAAAATGGAGTTTGGCCTGTCGGAGTGCGTATGCTGGTGCGGTATCCCCAAATAGCGAAGTGCAACTTATCCGTCCAATCTCTATAACCGGCTATCATCTTAGAAAGAATCTTCTTTACCGATTTATTGGCTGCCTCAACAGCTCCATTGGCTTGTGGTCTATATGGAGAAGACCTGTGGTGTTCGATCCCATACTTCTCGATTAATGAAGCGGTTGCTCCTTGAAACTGTACCCCGTTATCTGAGACTATATGATGTGGGAGCCCATACCGCGCAAAGATATGCTTTTCTATGAATTTGGCCATCTGTCTGGCAGTGACATTGGTGAAGGATTCGGCTTCAACCCATTTTGAAAAGTAATCTACTGCTACCACAATGAATTTGTGGCCATTTGTTGAGGAAGGACGGATTTCACCAATTATATCTATACCCCATGCCGAGAATGGCCAAGGGGTGGACAAGTGATGGAGCCCGGTTGGTGGCAAATGTCGCATATCCCCGTAAATCTGGCATTGGTGGCATCGTTTGACTTGGGCGATACAATCGGCTGTGAGAGTGAGCCAAAAATACCCTAGTCGCTGGATCTTCTTTGCAAGGGCTAGACCATTCATGTGAGGGCCACAGTCGCCGGCATGGACCTGGATCATTACGTTCTGAGCCTCGGTATCAGTGAGACAACGGAGGAGTAGGCCCTCACTGGTGCGCTTGAATAGATCATTATCTATAATACGAAATTGGGTAGCAAGCCGCCGTAGGGTGGTACGGTCCGAGTCGGAAGAATCTGTGGGGTATTGGCCGGTCTGAAGAAATAAGACTATGTCAGAATACCAACAAGGTTCGGATGAAATGGCGAGAACTGGAGGAGTCGTTTGAACACGATATGGGGTCTTGGTGGATAGCAAAACCAACGGGCGGATAGGTTGCTGTTGGGGTCCTTCCCATAAGGACGCGAGAGTGGCGAGAGCATCTGCCATTTGGTTCTCATCTCGAGGGACATGGCGGTACAAGCATGAGGTAAATTTCTCAGACAATTCGCGAACGGCCTCAACATAAGGGCGAAGGGATTCTTCTTTAACTTCCCAATCTCCAACAACCTGACGAACTACTAGAGCCGAATCTCCGATGACGGATACATGGTGTGCTTGAACCTGAAGAAGAGCCTCGAGGCCAAACAAGCAAGCTTCGTATTCAGCGCCGTTGTTGGTGACAGTGAATTCTAAACGTTTGGATAACGGGATTATCTCATTATCTGGTGTGACGATGATGACTCCGAGACCTGCTCCCCGGCGGTTCACAGCGCCGTCAAAGTACATTGTCCAATTGTCAATAAGGGTTGTAGCAGAGGCTAGCTGTTCGTCAGGGAACTCTAAATTTTCCTTATAATCGGAGCTGAGGGGTTGATTAGCCAAGAATTCGGCTACAGCCCTCCCTTTAATGACCTTTCGGGTTACATATTCAATGTCAAACTCAGATAAGAGAAGTAGCCATCGTGACAATTTACCGGCTAGAGTAGGGGATTGACAAAGAAACTTCATTGGATCAATTTTGGCTACGGCCTGGACTCGATAGGATTGGAAATAATGTCGCAATTTCTTAGTGAGCCAAACCATGGTAGCACAAGTCTTCTCTACAATTGAATATCGGGTTTCGTAATCCAACAGTTTTTTACTTAGGTAGTAGATGGCATGCTCGCGCTTATCATCATGTTCTTGGACAAGCATGGCTCCGACGGACGTTTCTTCAATGGCCAGGTAAAGGATGAGAGGTTTCCCTGGGATGGGAGGCGTCAAGACCGGTGGGTTGACAAGGTATGCCTTGATTCTGTCGAATGCTACCTGGCAGTGATTGTTCCATACCACGGGTTGCTGTTTCTTTAACAACTTAAAGATGGGTTCGCAGACAGTAGTGAGGCGAGCAATGAATCGACTAACATACTGTAAGGACCCCAAAAACGATCGGACCTCTTTTTCTGTCTTAGGGGAAGGCATATCCCTGATGGCTTTGGCTTTGTCTGGGTCCATTTTAATTCCTTTTTGGCTAACCACGTGTCCTAATAGCTTGCCGGAGGTAACTCCAAACACACATTTCTTCGGATTTAGACGAAGATTGTATTTTTCAATGCGAGTCATGAACTTGTCAAGATCAGCAGGGTGTTCCTCTCGAGTGGCGGATTTCACAATCATGTCGTCCACATACACTTCCACTTCTTTATGGATCATGTCGTGTAGCAGGGCAGTTACAGCTCGTTGATAAGTGGCTCCGGCATTTTTTAACCCGAATGGCATTACCTTATAGCAATAAACCCCCCACTCAGTAATGAATGCTGTTTTGACTTTATCGGCAACATCAACCAGGATTTGATTGTATCCTGAGAATCCATCCATGAACGAATACATAGCTGCCCTGGCGGCACTGTCAATTAGGACATCGATGTGCGGGAGAGGGAAGTCGTCCTTCGGCGAGGCTTTATTGAGATCTCGAAAGTCTACGCAGACTCGAACTCTACCATCCTTCTTTGGTACCGGGACGATGTTGGACAACCAAGTCGGGTATTCTACTACTTCTATGAATCGAGCTTCGATCAACCTTGAAACTTCTATCTTAACTTGTTCTGCCCATTCAAGTCTCAACCGGCGGAGCTTTTGTTTGACAGGTCGGAATTTAGGATCAGTTGGGATCCTGTGTTCGGCGATTTGTCGATCAACCCCAGGCATGTCCTCGTATGACCAGGCGAAAGCATTAACATGATTCTTAAGCACTTTTATGATCTCACTTTTTTCCTCGGGAGTTAAGTCTTTGGAAATGGTTACCATTTTTGGATTGTCATCCGTACTTAGGTTTATTTCACTTAATAGAGTTTCACTAATGCCAAAAACGTTATGCATATTGTTACATGAATGCATGGATCCATTCGGGAAGACATCAAACAAGTAAGCTGAACGGGGGTTATTCATTGCGTGAAAAGCCTCATAAGCGGCATTGTTCGTATCAAAAACATCAGAAATATTGAAAATTACATCATCCATATCTTCCTCCACATGCGGAGGGACTTCAGCGGTTGTGTCGATGGGAGGTGTATTCCCTGTATCATCTGTCGGGGTGGTGTTTAGGTTGTGCTCCCAGGTGGTCTTTTGGGTAGTGGTGAGCGACGGTCCCTCAGACAGGTCGGCCTTTTCGGTTATAGCCCTGGCGAGCTCTTCCACTATAGTTGTCGTTGCGTCTTCTTTCCCATTACCTTTCCAGCCTTTCTTCATCAGTAGTGCCATAGCTCTCGTCACGGTTGCCACGGCATCCTCAATTTCTGGATCGACAGACTCATCTTCGGGATACATCTTATCTTTCCCCTTATCTTTTTCAGAAATCACGTTGACAGGCACATCAGACTCTGCAGGTTCAGGTTCAGCTGAAGTTATCATGTCACCGGCCTCAAAGTCGTAGACATCTTTAAAGATTTCAAAGCCGGGCCACATTTTTCCGTCATGCTCGATTGGTTCGGTCTCCCCTTTATAAAGCCTCTTTCCCTGGATTTCACAAGTAGTGACCATGCGGCAATAACAGTGAGGGATGCGACGATAGGCTTTTCTAGGCTTATACCCCAGTCCAGCTCCACGAATGAGGACCTTTGGTTCCAATGCCTCAATAATCCCCTGTTCATGTATTCCTCCACCCTTGCCATGCCTGTAACCAGACTTCTTCATTAGCTTGCCCATACCCGCGTGGAGGTAGCTGTGCCAAAGGGGAAGGGATCTTTCAGCCTTACTGATTACGGCAATCTGGAGGCTCTTTTCTAGGTTTGCTTCGGCTTCCATAACGGCCATGACAGAAGCAGGATCGGCCTCTATAGTTATCATTCTATTGCCATGGATTAGCTTGATCTTTTGGTGTAATGTGGAGGGTACAGCACCCAATGCATGGAGCCATGGCCGACCAAGCAGCAGAGAATAGGTAACAAGAATGTCAATGACGGTGAAACGTACATTGTTTGTGATACCTTCGACAGTAACCCCTGCCTCAAAGACCCCAATTACATTGCGCTTTGAGTCGTCATAAGCTCTGATAACAGTGTTGGACCTTTCGAGCATGTCCTCTGACAGTCCCAGATGAGGAAGGATCTTTAAAGGGCATAGGTTTAGGGCGGAGCCATCATCTACCATGACGCATGGGATGACTTTATCAAGAATTTGAACCCGGATGAACAAGGCCCTATTGTGATCCCTTCCTTCAAGTGTAAGATCAAAACTATCAAACACGATCTGAGGCTCTTTTCTTGGGGGAATGCCTTCTCCTATCGTAGCGCACATCTCAACGACCGAAGTGGTCGGACTAGCCTCCAGGTCAAGGAGCCGTTTGATCAAACCCTTACGATGCCTTTCTGAGTCAATTACCAGTTGCCAGATGCTGTATCGGGCTTGGGTGTTTTTCAACTGGGTAATGAGGGGGTCAACCTCAAGACTAGTAGGGACAGGTGGAGGTGGAGAAGGGGGCCTCGCTGTAGTTCCAACCCTGCCAGGAATCGGGTCTTTGTTTAGACGGAGATACCGATCTTCCAGCTGATATACACGACCACTCCGGGTGATATTGAGGACATTGTCGAGTAAGACGCTCTTGGTGGCTCGCGTCTCAAATAGGTACTGCTGCTCTTCAGAGTCCGAATCTGGGTCTTGTAGTTCATATTTATCCACACTAAAGAGGTCATGGTGGTCGACCTTGAACAAGTTGGTACTTACGGCCTTGGATTCCCGAGCCATTTCCCCCTCCTCATCAGAATAGTTCTCCTTTGAAACAAAGGAATCTACACTGAATAGTGCCTTTCCCTCAGCTTTCCTTCTCTTCGCCACAAACGGTTTAGACCTACGACCCTTTTGTTTTGGTGGGCTTGGATCCCTTTCCATTCCTTGAATGGAGTTAACTCCTGGGTTAGCCTGATTGATAAGTTCAAAAACTGAGCAAGATGGAAGTCCTGAACCGATGACCAGGACGAAATTACTACTGCCCGGCCCCTGGGCAAGGAGGTCGAAGACCGTGGCTTCAAGTAAACCAGATTGGACCATTCCGACCTTACTTTCGAAGCTTGGTAAAGGGTTATTCATAGTGCTCGGGGCTTTTTCTGGTTCAGCAATCTTTGCCTCGCTAACCAATCGCTGAATAGCTGAGAGTAGGGCCTTGCAGTTGTTGGTTTGGTGCCCCACCTGAACGTGATAATTACAGAAGTTATTCTTATCTTCAGGTTTGGGTGGCTTGTATTCTTAAAGGGACTGTATAAAACCCGCTTCTCTCAACCGTTGGAAGATGACCCGGAGGGGTAATTTATAGGGGTTGGTCAAAACAAAAGGGGCCGAGGAGTCTGTACCGAGGCAATTGTTGATGGTGGCGTAGCAGGGGTATGAGAAATGGTTTGGATAGCAGCCAGTGTTTTTGGCTTAACCGGCGCTAGGGTTGAGGGTTGCGCTTCATTTTTCCTGAACCATGGTTTTCCTGCCCTCTCGGCCTTCTCGCGTTCTGCCTCACGCTCAATCTTTTCTGCTTTCTCAAACACAGCTTTGTAAGAAAGGAAAGAATCCGTAGCCATTTCCTTGCGGAACAAGGGGAGAGATCCTTCGAGGAGTTTGACAATCATTTCCTCAAGGCTAAGCTTAGACTTCATCAAGACCTGGGTTGACATCCACCTATTGAAGTACTATTTAAAGGTTTCGTTGGGCATTTGACGGATCCTCTCAAGATGTTGGAGGGTCGTCTCCATCATAGTATTGAACCCATAGTGTACTTTCAAAGCCTCAGATAAGAGCGTCCAGTCGGTGACAATATGCTGTGGCAAAGTGTGGTACCACTCGAGCGCCGGTCCCCGAAGAGAACAAGGAAACATCTCAGCCAGTACTTTGTCACTTAGCTTCTTTACCCGCATCACCCTTTCGTACATAATGATGTGAGAAGCGGGTGCTCCCGAGCCATCATAATGAGCCATGTTTGGCATAGTAAAATTGTCAGGGACCCAATCCTCGTCCCTTTCAGGTTTTTTATTAATGATGAGGCGGTTGATGTAAGCTTGGATTTCTGGTGTCACGCCCGGAGGTTGCGTGACCTGGTCGCTGATCGGTCCTCGAGAGATGGTTGGGGCTTGGGGTGTCGCGCCCGGAGAATGCACGACCTGGTCGCTGACGGTCTGAGAAGCTATCATTTGTCGAACGAAAGCGGCTACCTCAGGTGTCACACCCGGAGGTTGTGTGACCTGGTCGTTGAATGTTGAAGGCAGCGTAGGACGGACAGTCAAATGGCTGGCAAATGGATTCTGGGGGTAAGTTGTGCCTTTAGGAGTTACGACAAACTATGGAGGTGTGAATGAGGGTAGAGGCCGAGACGATGGGCTTTGGTGATTGAATGTCAGAGGAGTTGAGGTTTGGGTGAAAGGTCTTGGGTTGAAAGGTACAGCTGGTGGAGTGGTTGAAGTCGACAAGAGAGCCGAAGCCTGTCCAAACTGGAATGGACTCGTCAGGGGTTGGATTGATTGAAGTACAGGTGCAACAGGTCCTGCCTCTACCAAACTGGTCAGTATCCGAGTTATACCGTCCGGGGCATGGATGTCGGATGCTGATACTCTATCGGAATTCCTGTTTTCCAGAGCTCGCTTAACCGCTGCATCAACCGTAGTTTGGATTGAGGTTTGGAAAGCATCCGAGTTTAAGAACTGCAACATAGCATTGGTCAAGTCAAAGCCAGGAGGCGGTTGGGATCCTGTTCCCGAGCTGGAAGTGGGACCAAGGGGCTCTTCTGGAGGGGGGGTCCCTTCATTTCTCGGGAAAGACATGGTCGGTCGAAGGAAACTTTGGCTTAACTGCACTTGCTCTGAATCTGATTCCTCGCTGGAATCGGTATGGGGGATTCCTTCAACTTCCGTGGTGGCAACCGGGGTCGGAGGATGACGTATCAGGCGATGTTCTATCCTTCTCCAGGCCGGGGTGCGACGGTCAGTGCGCCTCCTCCTAGCTGAAATGGTAGGCAGCGGATCAGGCTATACGCGGATGGGTGAATGATATGCGTGGTATGCATGCTTTTCGTGTCCTGGGAGTGACATGTAGTGCGCATGGCTGCACGTAGATGTGGTTAAGGATGATGTGATGGCTTAACCCACCAACATATATGAGACGTGTGTACTTCACGTCATACATAGCGATATGTGGTGACGCAACGGAGGTACAAGAGAAGTCCTACACATGTTGCTAAACCTCTTCCACGGGTGGAAGCGGTAAGGGCAAGTTGGTTCATTTTCGGCCCTTAAAGCCGATGTATGGGGGTGCATGATCATAGAGCACTTAGCATGCGAATCGGCCCTGTTCCAACCTTTTGACTCCCGCGTAACGCCTCTTTGGTAGGATGGAGTTTGGCTGCTTCACCGGTAATGGCGAAAGTAGCGCGTCCCAATTATTTTATTCATTTTGGGTAATCCTAAGGGGAATGGTGTGCTAAGGCTTTTTTCTAACGCGGCTTTGGTATAGGGTTGTTGATGCAGAAGGTTCCCGTTTACCTTGATTCCACGTTTACTCAATCACTACCCGAATGGGCGTGGTTATAGGAGTTTGCGTGTTGGTTGAAACGAGTGATCCACCCACTAGGCATCCTCAATTCCAACAGGGCATGAGTGATACTTTGCGAGCTTCTCGGCTAAAATAGGGTTCCTAAAATTACCGAACTATCTACACGCGTGAGGACAAGATGTCATAAGAAAAGAGTGAAGTTTTAATTTGGCCAATGATTTCAATACATCATCAAAGTCTTTTAAACTATGAAGGAAGATTCAAGTTTAAAGAAAAATCCCCAGCAGAGTCACCACTGTGAGCGGACGGCTGTTTGCGCGGCTGCGGCGCGGGGCCGGGCCCTGTCGGGCGGGCCCGCTTTTTGTGCGTCGGGGAGACGAATGTGATATGGTTGAAGAGAAAATGATTTTGTGTATTGTAATGCTTCAAAGATACGAGATCGAAACCCCGTACTTAGAATAGAGTCGCCACCCGGTTCAGCTCAACCGGGAAATTTTCAGTACGATTTTCCCACCGGGTGGTTGGACCATACCTTAAGTAGAGATTCCGAGTTCGGATGATGTTATGTACTTTTCATTAGGCCAAGTTAGGATACTTCATTCTTTCTTAATCGGTTTAATCCACCCTATTTATTCGTATTTTCAGTTATTTTGTGGTTTTCGTGTTTATCAAGCAATTGAAACGATAAATAAAATATTTACAATCGCAAAAGAAAAGAAAGTGCGGAAAGTAGAATCATTACAAGATTTTCAAGTCCTGTACTTTTTGTACGTAACAGATAAAATACCCGAATGTCCGATATATACCCACCTGCAGATGATAGTTAACACGAATATGGCATATCTATTTATAATATCATAAAGCCCGATTGAATGGCTAAAATGAGGTTCGAATGGCGTTTGAGGGGAAATTCCATTTTTGTCCAAATTTTAGATTCGGTTGTCGCTTTAATCGGATTACAAATGAATATACCACTTGTTATGGGGCGGGTCTGTTTTCAGGAGATTTCGAATCTCCATCGTTGCACTATAGATCCTAACTTCAGAAAATAAATTAGTTTGGAAATAAACGAAAATGATACTGCTGTCCAGAAAGCCAAGCCGCCGACTGCATCTGATGCCGCCGACGAAATAATTGATGTCGCTGGCGGCATGGATGATGCCGCCGGCGACATCAACTATGTCACGGGCGACATCAGCATGCAGATGGGCATAGGGTTTTCTGAATACCGTAAAGAAAGGGTTTCGCGAGAAAGCGAGGTCTCCGGGGAATGTGACGCTAGCGGCGGTACCAACGATGCCTCTCGCGACATGGGTGATACGGCCGGTAACGTTACATGTCTCCGGTGACTCCAATTCCTTGCTATAGCAGTGGTTTGTAGTCAAAGTGACCGAAAACTCAAAAGATCGTAAATGAACGAAAATTCTTATAAATTACTAATAACAATGCCAAAGAGCTATGAGACTCAGGATTTTTACCTCGGGGTTGTGAATCCACCTCTTCGTGATCCGAATAAAACACCTCCGGGGAGCTTGTTACAATGATTTAATAATGATTTTTAGTGTCTTTTGGTTTCTAAGTTCTACCAAGATGATTTTGGCTTAAAGATTTGTCGATTTCAACTCACAATCAGAGAGTTCAAAGAAGAAAAACCAGGAAAAATGGGTCGGAATCCCGTTTTTTTCTGTTTTATCTAATTCTTATCTCACTATTATCTATTTCTCTCTTAAAAATCTCTTTTTTCTTTTTCTTTTTCTCCCCCCCTCTCAAGTGCAGCCCAAGGTGCCCTTTTATAGGTGAAATGGGGTGCTTTTTGGGGCCCTTTTTAATAATTCCACCGAAAGTGGTCGAAAAGGCTGTCTGTAAGAGGACCCGCTTCGAGTCATATCGCCGGCGGCATCGTAATGTCGCCGGCGGTATGATCCATGTCGCCGGCGGTATGGTCATATCGCCGGCGACATGGATGATGCTCTGGGCGGCATCAGCCTTCAACATGCCTTCAGTTAGTGGGTCAAAAGAAGCCAAAAAACCGGGAAAAATGTGGCTTATTAGTGGAAAAAAGCATCTTTATGGCCCTTAACAATATTTTAATGGACATTATTTAATTTGGGTGTAAATCATCGGTTCAAGCTCCTACCGAACGCGTTATCGGCCACGCCGAACTGGATTCTACCAATTATAAAATTCACAAGGAATATTATTTTGGTAATAAAAATTCTGAAGCGAACTTTTATTTTGAGGTATTGAAATCGGGTACACGTCATCATCGTCTCGCGAGAGGGACTGCAAAATCCCGTGCTCACACCAGCTAAATTATGCTCAGTTTTTGCAAACTCTAGTGATATGACACCTTGCATGATGCGTTCCCGAATCATGCTATGTCTAACCCTTAAATGTCTGGATCTGCCCTTGTACACTTGTCTATAAGCGTTGGCCAAGGCAGCTTCACTATCACTCCTAATAGATATAGGTGATATTGGTTTAGGCCACAATGGAATATCATAAACGAGATCTCTCAGCCATTCAGCTTCTTTACCAGCTGTTGCTAATGCTACAAACTCAGATTCCATTGTTGAATCAGTGACGCAAGTCTTTTTTTTTACGCCCAAGAGATGGATGGCATCTCCCCCAAGTAGGAATAATAACCCATGAGTGGAAGAGCTATCTTCTTCATTTGATATATAACTTGCATCCGAATAACCATCAAAAACTGAAGGAATAAGTCAAACCATAATCCTTTATTCCTTTTAAGTACTTGAATACTCGGCTTAAAGCTTTCAAATGATGTGAACTAGGATTACTAGTATACATACTAAGTTTTCCAACAGCAAAGGCTATATCAGGCCTAGTGCTAATCATGGCATACATTAGACTGCCAATGGCTCTCGAGTATTCAAGTTGAGATACTGCAACACTTTTATTAGGTAAAAGCTTAAGACAAGGATCTATGGGAGTGCTAACTGGAGAACAATCCTTAAAGTTGAATTTATTCAAAATTTTCTCAATATAATGAGATTGAGAAATTGAAATAACATTGTTCTTTTGCTTAATTCTTATACGAAGAATCACATCAGCCTCACATACACCTGAACAAAATGGTTCCACTGAACGAAAGCACCGTCATATTGTTAAAACAGGTCTGACACTATTACATCGTGCTAATTTACCCATGAAATTTTGGACTTACACTTTTGACACTGCAACTTATCTCATAAATCGCATGCCTATTCCTTCTCTTTCAAATTTGTCTCCATTTAATAAATTATTTCGCTCTAATCCCTATTATGTCTCACTTCGTGTGTTTGGTTGTCTTTGTTATCCCTGGTTGTGTCCTTACAATACTCAAAAGCTAAATTATCGATCTTGTAAGTGTATTTTCTTGGGATATAGCAAAAATAAAAAAGGTTACCGCTGCTATGATCCCTCCACCATAAAAATTTACATCTCATGTCATGTTGTTGTTGATGAATAGGTATTCCCCTACACTGACCTTAGTGTCGCGGCTGCTCCTCTGTCCCCTTCACCAACGGCCAATCTACCTATCATAACCATCCAACTTATTGCGGCCCTCTCACATCCTGTACCCTTACCTATCCCACATGACCATCCCTCATCGTCCTCAGCCCAACATGACACTCCACCGCTGCTCCTACCACCGCCTACTATAGATAAGCCTACCACCTCAAATCCCATGCTACTTAAACAATCAACCGTAGTAGACCCAGCCATTTCCCTTACCGTAGATCTCTCACAATACAAGTCGGGCAAGTCTACTAAAAATTCTAGACCTCCAAAACCCCCACCTCCACCCAAAACCAAGCAAACTAGACAATCCTCAAGAACCTTACCCAAACCCAAACCAAAGTCATATAATGTCGTGTTAGTCCCGTTGGCCCCGTCTTGCTACACTGAAGCATTGAAATATAGTTCTTGGCGACAAGCAATGGTTGAGGAGTATAATGCTCTAATTATAAATAGGACTTGGGAGTTGGTCCCATAATCTCAAGCAGCAAATGTTGTTGGATGCAAATGGGTTTACAAAACTAAATTGAATCCGGATGGTAGTATTGAGAGGTACAAAGCTCGTTAGTTGCGAAGGGTTTCATCAATGACCTGGCTTGGATTATCATGATACCTTTAGTCCTGTGGTAAAGCCAGCAACTATTCGGCTTCTTATGTCTCTCGCAGTCTCCTACAGCTGGTCTCTATCCCATTTGGACGTCTTGAATGCCTTTTTACATGGCAATTTAGATGAACTGGTTTTTATGACTCAACCAATTGGCTTTGTAGATAAGGATCAACCTTCTTTTGTGTACCGTCTTCAAAAGTTGATTTATGGTCTTAAACAGTCACCAAGAATGTGGCATCGTTGTCTCACTACAGTTCTTCTTGAGTTCTGTTTTTTAGCTTCCAAAGCTGATGTATCCTTGTATCAATGGTGCAAAGGATCCACTATCTTATTATGCCTTATTTATGTTGATGATATTTTGGTCTTGAGCAATGACCTGAGTGCCGAAACACAACTGATTAGCTTCCTTCAGTCTCGCTTTGCAATAAAAAATTAGGGTCAAGCCAAATACTTTCTTGGAATTGAAATGATTGAAATGATTCGTCGTAATGGACAATTATTTCTCACTCAACATAAATATGCACTGGATATTCTCAAACGAGCTAACATGACAGAATAGAAGGGGGTCTCAACTCTTGCAAGCCTGACCATGCGACTACAGGCTCAAGGCAGTCGCCCTTTCGATGATCTTACCTTGTATCGTAACTTAGTAGGAGGGCTACAATATCTTACAATAATGAGGCCTGATTTAGCTTTCTCAGTTCACAAGGTGGTGTAATTTATGCATTGTCCAACCGAAGCCCATTGGCAGGTGCTTAAATGAATCCTTCGTTACATTCAGTCCACCCCAACTCATGGACTGCGTTACACACGCCAAAAATCCATCACGTTACAAGCCTTCTCTGACTCCGATTAGGCAGGAGATCCGGATGATAGATGATCCATTACAGGTTTTGCCATTTATCATGGAATAAACCTTATTTCTTGGGCAGCTCGTAAACAGAAGACTGTTTCTCGTTCGTCAACTGAGGCGGAATATCGGGCCTTAGCAACAGCTACTTCAGAATTATCCTAGCTAGGGATGATGTTGCAAGATATTCACTTTCCTTTATCCGCTACTCCCACCTTATGGTGTGATAATCTGAGCGCCACATATCTTACAACGAACCCAGTGTTTCATAACCGAACCAAGCATCTTGAATTGGACTTTCATTTTGTTCAGGAACATGTGTCACAGAAACAGCTCCTCGTACGCTACATCTCTACAGACGATTAGATTGCCGATGTTTTCACCAAACCTTTGTCGCATTCACGTTTTGCTGCTTTACGTGACAAGTTAGCTATGGTTTCTAACCTGGCTCAACTTGCGGGGGGATGTTAGATATATTGTATGTTATTGTATTTTACATAATTATATAAGGCTGTAATTGTAATTATGTAAACCTCTCTTTGTTATATATACGTATGCCTCTGACTCTATTGAGTAGAGAAGAATCCAACCCTAAAAGCTATCTAGCCTCCCCTAAATCCTTCATTTCAAAACTAGATGACAAGAATTTCTTCATTTTATCAACTTAATTTTGGTCAGTACCAAAAATCAACATGTCATCCACGTATAAGCAAATCACAACTCATTTACCAGAAGTATCAAACTTGCTATATACACATTTGTTTGCTTGGTTAATATGAAAACCATTAGACAAAACCACATCATCAAATTTTTTATGCCAAGCTTTTGGTGCTTGTTTCAATCCATATAAGGATTTCTTCAACCTGCATACCTTGTTTTCAAAACCTGACACAACAAACCCTTCCTGTTCTTTCATATAAATTTCCTCATCTAATTCACCATATAGGAATGCAGTTTCTACATCCATTTGATGAATTACAAGGTTGTGTATAGCTACTAGGGCTATCAACAACCTAATAGTAGAAGTCCTCGCAACAGGAGCATAAGTATCAAAGAAGTCAATTCCTTCTTTTTGCCTAAAGCCTTGGATAACCAATCTAGCTTTATACTTATCTATGGTACCATCCACTTTCATTTTCCTTTTGAAGATCCACCTATTTCCTAGTGGTTTACAACCGGGTGGTAAATCAGCCCATTCCCATGTATTATTGTGCATGATAGAGTCCATCTCATCCTGGATTGCTTCTTTCCATAATGCAACATCTCTTGATGCTATAGCTTCATTAAAGGTTTTTGGATCCTCTTCAACAATACAACAATATTGATATTGATACTCAATCTCATCCCTTGATCCTTCAACTAAATAAAGATGAAAGTCATATCCAAAAGATTTAGCTTTTCTAGCTCTAGTACTTTTCCTAGATGGTCCAGGAAAGGAAACATTTCCACCAGATAAACCTTCAGAATAAACTGAGTTCTCACTACATGAATTCTGAATCATGTCTCTTAGTCTAGATATAGATGTAAATCTATTTTCATCAAAAATAGCATCTCTTGACTCTATAACCAAGCTCACAGATACATAGTCATTATATTCTATTACATAAAACCAATATGCATGGGAATGCTTTGCATACCCAATGGAGATATAATTTATACCTCTTTCCCCTAAGTTTTGTCTTTTCGGTTTAGCGATTCTTACCACTGCTCTACAACCCCAAACTCTTAGAAAACTCAATTTTGGTGGCTTTTTAAACCAACATTCATAGGGGGGTAATTTCATTCCTTTTATTAGGAATTCTATTTAATAAATACAGGCCGTTAGCATAGCCTCACCCCAGAATCCTTCACTCAAACTTGAATAGGACAACAAAGAATTAACCATTTCTTTCAAGGTTCTATTCTTCCTTTCAGCCACACCATTTTGCTATGGTATATAGGGAGCTGTGGTTTGATGTATTATACCAGTAGATTGAAAATAAACTGGATCATAATACTCACCGCCCCTATCACTACTTAAACTTTTAATGAAATTACTTTGATATAGCTCTACCTCTTGTTTATAGATTTTAAATTTATTAAGAGCTTCATCCTTTGCATGCAATAAATAAAAATAACAATATCTGGATGCATCATCAATAAAAGTAATAACGTACTTTTTATTTCCTATCGAAGGTTTAGAGTGAAAATCACACAAGTCACTATATATTAGATCCAATACATTCGTCACTCGGTTAACATTCTTAAAAGGTTTTCTGGTTATCTTTATCAACATGCAAGTTTTACAATTCTCACGGTTTATATCTACCGCTGGTATAAGGCTCATTTTAGACATATCTTTTAATCTTTTATAATGTACATGTCCTAGTCTAACATACCATAATTCTCATTTATTCAAAAGTTTACTATCACTAGAAGAAATCAAAAAAGAAGATTGATCACTAAAAGAAACTTTAATATTTAACATAAACATACCATTATATAAATATCCAAATCCTACAAAAGTACCATGTTTCGACAAGATATACTTGCCACTTTCGTACACTTGTTTGTATCCACAGTTATTTAATACAACACTAGACAATAGATTCTTTTGAATCCCAGGAACATACAATACATTACTTAAACAAATATATTTTCCAGAAGTAAAGACAAGATCCACTTTTCCAAGTCCTTTCCCATTTTTAATATAGATCCATCCTCGATTGGTTGAAAATCTTTGAACCAACGAAGATCCTTACAGACATGACTTGTTGCTCCCGAATGAATCCACCATGCAACATCATCATCCTGCACATAAAATGCTTTAGATATTAAAGACACATAATTCTGATTAGAATTACAATTTTGTAATAAAATCTAACCTTGTGGCTTTTTCGGATCCTTAGATCCACACAAACCAGAATTGTTCTTCCCTTTACCAACTCGACAATCCTTCTTGAAATGGCCAGGTTTGCCACAGTTCCAACACACCGCTTTAGGCTTCTTGTTGGGAAAAATTCTACAATACTTGTCGGAGTATTTAAATGTATTATAATTCTATCTATTGGACCTTATTACAACATAATAACCAATTAAAATGGAGAGATGTGGTTTCTTGTAATAATAATTTTAATAAAAAATAATAACTAACTATTAACCTAATGATTATAATTCATTCCAGGTTTGATCCATCCTTAAATACAGGACACGTTATCTTTTGTTTAATTCATTGCTACTTTAATCAATTTTATTGTTGTATTATATAATTACTTTTATTAATTTTATTATGATTCAATATATGGTGAATATTATCAAAAAAAGTATATGGTGAATAAGTAGAAAAGGCTTCTTCGTTTAATGGTTGAGCTTTGATGCTATGATCCTAGAGGTCGCAGGTTTGAGTTTAAACTTAGACGGGGCGAGATAAAGTTTTTCTTTATTATCATTGTAATCCCATATGAGGCAAATTCTTTTAAAAAAAATATATATGGTGAATAAAATAAATTTAATATCAATAAACTTATAACATTTCTTTTGAAATAAAATCAGATAACATTACCAGCAGTTAAGTACTTACCAATTTATGGATCAAATATGGTGGCATTGTCATTTTTAATTAGATGTAAACAGTAAACAGATCAAATAAAAAAATCTTATATGCACTGAATTTAGAGATAAAATTAACAAACCCACGTCTAAATAATTTTATTTTTCAACATTTTGACATTTATTTATTACTTATTTTAAATTATAAATTACACATCTACAATTTCTTCCAATTCGTATATACTAATATGGGATTCACGAGTCTCGTGCAAGGATGGAACTCGGCACGGATATCATCAAATGATAACATGTTTTATAGAAAAAGAAATCTAATCAAAATTTCTTAATATATATTTCAAAACAAATACATTATACTATTTGAAAAACTAATTCATTTTATCTATATAATACAGTATAAATTCAAATAAACAGTTCAAAATAAAATTGTTCAAAACATATGAAAGAATCAGGCATGGCCCTGATAATTTGTGGGCCTAGACAAATTAATATTGAAAGTAGTAATATAGCGCCCTCAACAAAAAAACAATGAAATAAAACTTATTTTTTTTTTGTAAAAACTAGGACTTGAACCTTGCCCTCTCACAACTTTAATAAGCACCTTACTAATTTCACTAACATTAACTTCTATCTATTTTTATCTTTTAAATAATAACAACTAAATCTTTAAGCAAAAAAATATTTTTAGGCTCCTTCCGACTATGGGCCCTAGGTGGTGTCACCAGTTGCCCACCCCTCAGGGCCGGGCCTGGAAAGAATATATAAAAAAAATCCACATTTAAGCATATCTGACATAAAGTTACCACCTCCCAATTTTTGGTGCGAAGCTGCTAAGAATTTTTTTATCTGTTTATTGCTTACATCTAATTAAGAATGACAATGTCACCATATTTGATCCATAAATTGGTAAGTACTTACCGTTAGTAATGTTATTTGATTTTATTTCAAAAGAAATGTTACAAGTTTATTATTTTATTTGCCATATATTGAGTCATAACAAAATTAATAAAAGTAATTAGTAGTGTAATACAACAATAAAAATAATTAAAGTAGCAATGAATTAAACAAAAGGAACGTGTCCTTAATTTAAGGATGGATGAAACCTGCTATAAATCGAAATTATAAATATTATGTTATATTTAGTTATTATTTTTATTTATTAAAAATATTATTACAAGAAACCACATCTCTCCACTTTAATTGGTTATTATGTTGTAACAAAGTCCAATGGATAACATTATAACACATTTATATACCCCGTCAAGCACTGTAGAATAATCCTCTTATTGGAGAACTTATTGTTGTTTCCTTTAAACTTATGTTTGCTGCTTTGTCACTGTTTGGATTCTTAGAAAATCCACCTTCAACCATGTTTACAGAAACATTACCAACTTGGTTCTTGCTCTCAGGATTATTTTCAATCTCTTGAGTCCTTAAGGATTCTTCAATCCTAAGATGACTGCCAAGTTGAACCAGAGTCAACTCTTCTTTATTATGTTTCAACGTATGCTTGAAATCTCTCCAAGATGGTGGCAGTTTGTCAATGATACTAGAAATAGAAATGGATTCATCTATATTCATGTCATGTTGAACAAATAACAATTCATTGTATTGTTCCATGACAAGTCTAGTATCAACCATCCTATAATTGATGAAATTACTGACCAGAAACTTATTGATAGAAGCATCCTCTGCCATATACTTTGATTCCAGAGAATCCCATAGTTTGTTTGCAGACTCAACATTTTGACATATATCAAAGAGGGAATCAGACATACCATTTAGAATGTGCCCACGATAGATGTAATCATCATTCTCCCATTTGCAACGCTTCCTTGTCTGCTCCACAGTTTCATCCTCTATGATTTCTGGCATGGGAGTACTCAAAACATAAACCACTTTCAGTGTTGTCAAGAGAAAATGTATCTTCTTCTGCCATCTTCGAAAATCCCCGACCCTCAAACTTGTCCAGTTTTGCAAACTTACTGGACATCTCCTTAATAGTTCGCTTGAAATCTCTCATGTTAAGATACCCAATTCTCATCTAATATGACATTAGGTGTTGAATTCAATGAGGAAAGCTTAACATTTAGAGATTGGAACACTCTAATAAAAACATCCAAAGTTGTGTGTTCAAACGTGCAAGATAAAGGAGGTTGAAGTTTAACTTCTTAATAGCTTTTTTGAAAAATTACATATGCATGTGCAAGAGTAAAAAAACTACCTATATGAGCATGAAGTTTAGCCGCTTCAAGAAGTTTTGGACTTGACTTTGATATGCTTATGAAGGATAGGGACACAAGGCTAATAAAAGTATTTTCAAGTAAGAACATGTTAGAATGTTAACTTATGTGTATATTATCTTCATGTATTCAAGATGGATAACAAAGGGTCAATCCACAGTGACACCTTTAGTTATTCGAATATTTGGAATGTGTAATATACTAAGATGAAATTCAATCGTCAAGATATTTCATTTATGCATTAGTTATTTGTTGTGATTTTGTTTAGTTAATCATGGATTACACTAAAATGGGGGAGGATTGTTGGTATTTTAGTGTAATTGGATCAACTAGTTGACCAATGTGATCATAATATTTCATCGAACAAGTCAGGAGAGTGCAGAGTGCACGCTTGATTGAGTTCTATTACAATACAAAGCTTATGAGGGTCCGGGAGCTGGGAGCTACTTTTCGCAATGCTTCTGTTTAGAACAGTTGCGACTGCTATAGTGGATACAACCTTTAGCAATGCTTCTGTTTTGAACTGTTGTGACTGCTCGAAGGGACACGACCTTTTGCAACGCTTCTATTATGAACCGTTTCGACTACTCGTATCAGGTCTATAAAAACCTGGCACTAGCAACACTTACAGGCGGTTTTTGGCAACGCTTATGGCTGGTTCAATTTTTCTTTACAACGATAATCATTTTAAATTCTTGACTTTTTCTCTGATTTTATCTGATTGAAACATTTGGGAGAACCACCAAATTATTTTTGATCTAAATTTAAAGTGTTATCACGACTTCAGAGATTATCCAAATTATTTTCAATAATTCCCTAACATCTCTTGCGTGCATGAAAGTGTAAAAAGACAAGACTAATTTGAAACAATAATAATAATAATAATAATAATAATAATAATAATAATAATAATATGCACTCTACAATTTGAATAATAATTTTTTAGTATATGCATTGGAATTTGCACTTGCAAATTCGCAAGGGGTGATTTACTTGCAAATATGCAATGGAATTCTTCACTTGGAATTTGCAAGAATCTAAGTTGCAAAGGAATGTGTGCTTGCAAATCTTCAATGGAAAATTGCAAGGAAGTCCACTTGCAGAATTTGCAGCGGAATTTGCAGGGAAAAAATTTGCATTGCAGTTTTGCATGGGAATGGAAAATTCTTTGCAGATTAATCTGCAAGTGCGTAAATCGAAACTCATTCTATCCAATTTTTTTGCAAAACGTGGTTAGCAACTGAAATTTGCTACAAATTCCGTTGCGAAATGATGATTTCTTCGAAAGGATAAAATTCATAATTGAATTGAATTTTAGTGGAGGAATCAATTCTCTTCTTTCAATACATTGGTTCTAATCATCATGTTATTTTTCCGCCTTATTTTGTTACATTCCACCGACTCTCAGCTCAGTTTAGTTCAATTTAACTATACGTAGTTATAAATTACACTCAAATAAATTTAGTTTGGTTAAGCTTTCAGAAGTTGAAAAGAACCTGACATGAATAAAACCATTTGTTTATAAATAATAAAAAAAACAAAATCCAATATAAATCAAATAGAGTGAGAAGTTTGTCTTGTTTATTATTTATTGAATTATTAATTTGTCCATAGAGGTCAATTTGAAGCAATTTATTCATCGGTACAGTGTACATTTGGTACTTATGGGTTTCAGTTGATTAGCAGGTTCAATAAGAATTGATCATTTGATGAAGAAACTGAGAACGATGAAGCTGCTCAACACACCAAGTCATCAAACGAACACCTTTACTAGGCAATGGCAAAGACCCAACGATCCCAACTGGTATAATCGCAGAGCCTTGAATCGGAACAATGTGAACGGGGCAACTCCATCCATAATCCACTTCATTAAACCCTAATTTACCCCATTCCGATATAAACAATGTCGTATATTCCAACGGCGGCGCAAATGGGTCCTCTCCACTTTCCAAATACTCCCCTTTTAGATACTTCCCCAATTCAACACCCACCTTTTTTTTCCCATCTTGTATCAGTTTAATTACTTCAACATCCGACATTTGTGTAAGATTTTCCGATGAAACTGTAATAGTCACAGGGAAGAAACAGTTGCCGTAGAACCCTTTTGGCAATGGAGGGTCTAACACGTGGCGGCCGTTTGCGAAGAACACTAGTTTGACTTGTGTGTCGTTTTTTAAATCTATTGCTATGGTTCTTTGTTTCCAGAATGTAGCTGCTATGACTTCGAAGGTTGAGCAGTTGTGTCGTGTTGATTGGTTGAATTGGTTCTTTAGATGAGTGAGTTGATTAAGGGGAATGTCAATGGTGGCGTGTTGTAGTATGTAATTAGGGATATGTAAGGGAGGGGGTGGGGTGAGATTATGTGGGTGGGGTTGTTGGGGACAAAAGTCTCGGCACCAAACTGGTGAAATTGTGAGGGGTTCAATGTTTCTGGCTATCTCTCCAATGGCGTTTAAAAATTGAGCAGCTCCTAAACCATCGCATATACTGTGGCAGAATATCAGTCCCATTACAAACCCTCCACATTCAAATTGGGTAACCTGAAACGCCAGCCAAATTTAGAAAAAAAGAGCTATGGAATCTTGGACTACAGTTCAGTTCAGTTTATCTATGTGTAATTCAGTTCAACCAACTTCAATTTAGTTCAGTTCAACTTTCAGAAGTTGAAAAGACCAATAGAATACAATAGATTGATGCTAGTTAAAGAACAATGGAAAACTGTATTGCTTTATATGTGGAATTGTTTCTAACACGAAATACCTGCATTTGAACAAGAGGTTCAGTGTCATCATGTTGATGAACAAATTCAGGAAGTAGCTGAGTGAAAGGGATATATTCAACATTGTCAAAGTAGTCAACAGAATCCAAACTACAAGAAGCAGATGCCTCAACGAACCAAACACCTTGCCCACAACAACCAATCTGAAGCAACCCATGGCTACTATTGCTGAGGCGGCCGGCAAGAGGGTAATAAGGAACTAATGCCTTGGACAGGGCTTGTCTTATGACACTCGCTGCTTGAGGGCCGTGTCTGAACACGTGCAGAGTTCGAGCATTGCATCTTAAGACACCCAATCTGTCTATGACTGACAGATCAAGTGTTTCATTTGGTGTCTGCTCACATGGCTTCACTAACCCTTCATTTTTCCTACTTACTATGAAGTTCATTTTTGTGAGAGATCAATTGGATTAGAACAAAATGGTTGATGTGTGATTGCATATACAAAACCCTCTTTCATTTATACACTGCAGTATAAAAGATATTAAAATCCTTGCTTGGTCTTTAAGTCCACTTCTATTAGTTGCTACGAGTAGGAAACTTGTGCAAGTTCATAAGCACCAACAGGGTTTGTGTATATTATATTGTATATGTCAGTATACTGCAACCAGCAATAAGAATTCGAGAAAAGGATATACTCGTGGAATCCGGGGCTTAGGTCTTGCTTTCCTTAAGAACTATGTTGTACTTAGATTAATTAAATTGTTGGCTCTGAATCTCTTATACTAATTGTCATCCAACTTAAATCCTTAAGGGAGTAAGGCCTGAGTACTTTCTAATTATACATGGTTCACTTCTCTCGTTAAGTTCCAATAAAGGATTCTCAAACAGTAGAGATGTCTCATTTTTTTTTCGCGAACTGCCTGGTTGTAACGGTTGGAATATTGATCATATAAGTCCAAATCAATATACTAAAATTATACCTGAGTGAATGATGCTACTTATAATGGTGTTTTCTATAGATAAAAAAATGTTCTAATAAAATTATTAAAAGGATTAACTATATACTAGACTACTAGTACAATCTAATATATATGCGATGTAAGAAATGTTAAACATTATAGTAAAGTAAGGGCATGTTCTTTTAGACTATAATTCAATGCAGTTCAGTTCAGTTCAGACCACTTCAGTTCAGATCAGTTCAATTATGCGTAGTTATAAATTTATACTGAAATAAGTTCAGTTCAGCTCACTTAAGTTCAATTCAATTCAGCCAACTTCAATTCAGTTTACCTTTAAGAAATTGAAAACAACATGGGCCATAAATGTATTGGAGAAAGGGTTTGAAGCAAAAGGGATATAAGATAGAGGGTTGCATAGGTTGAATAAGTATTCTACATTGAATCACTATGTTAGTAATTTATAAAATTAAGTTTGTGATCTCAATCATAAAAAAAAAATAATCAGAAGTGTATTAGAGATTATATTGGAAGCAAAGAAGCTACCGCCCCCAAGGAGTTCGTAGCTTTACTCAACAAAAAGAATTTTTTAATTGTTTTTTAAAAAGTGCTATTAAAGAGAACTTAATAATTTTTAAATATTTAAAATATTATCTTGTCAATTCTGGTTTTCCTTTCAGAGACACCAGATTTTGGGGTTTCAGTTTAGCAATCTCGAACGGAAATCCAATTGATGAAGCTCTGTCAAAATTCAACGGATTTAGATTTTTTAAAATTAAAATTCTTTAAAATTGTACATTTCAGTCAATTTCAATCATTAATTGAGTTTTAATTGTTCAGATATCATTGAAATGTGGACCCCCAAACCACTAAAACTGGATCTAGACCTTTAGAACCCAATGAATGAATGAGATTAACTGAAATATAAAACTTTAGATAATTCTAACTTTAGAGAATCTAAATCCAAATTCAACCGCCTCAAACTACATGACATGAAATCCAATTTATGTAGTGGTTGTGTGTTGGATAATTTAGAGTATTACTTTGAGTCTTTTAATTAAGTGAAATGAGATGTATTTATAGAATTATGTGGAGAAGACTTGTTGGTTCATGAAATTACATGTTGATTCATGAAAAGAAGTACTGTTTTATGAATGCATATCTTGGTTCATTGAAATGATATGTTGATTTATGAACTGATGTATTAGTTTATGAAAAAACACGTTGGTCGATAATAGGCATCTTCTTTCATGTATTGATATGTTGTTTCATGTCTATCGACATAATATTGATGATAAGTCATATTATTTCATAAAGATTCATGTTGATTAATGAAAAGAAATATTGATTCATGAAAAGACTTATCACTTCATGGACCATCATCTTAAACTATAAATAAGGCTCATTTGTGCCTTTAATAAACATGGAAATTAAATGAGAATTTCACAATGAAATTCAACAATAAATTTCTTGAAATTAAGAAGAGGAAGTATTACGTTTTTGATCCAGATTTTATATATAAAAACAGGTATGTAAAATTGATATCTCCGTTGTAGTCATAAGCAAATTTCTAGCGCATTCCCGCTATTTTATAGAGAGAAAATATTACTTAAAGAAAAATAATTAACATATCTTAAAAATTAAGTTTAAATTAATAATATCTGTGATCAAAATTACAACATTTTCTTCACTTACTAATAAGAATAAAGGTTTGTCAAAATTCTAAAATAAGAGTGTAGGTGACCTAGGTTGGAGGATGTTCTTAGGAAGAAACAATATTATACTTACCCCATTTAACATCTTATTCCATTTTAAAAATAATTTCTTCTATAATAGTAAATGCTAGTTACAATATGGCTTCCAATCAATTCTTACTCGATTCATTAAAATTTAAATAATAAAATAATTATTTTATTTATTTCATTATTTAGAACCTTATCTTATATTTTCTTTTCGTAAAAAAATATCAATTAAAGTGAAGGATTTCTTCAAATAACAAGAATATTTTTTCAATTTTTATTGTAGCTATGGCAGCCGCTAAAGCAACTATTAAATTGGCTATTATTTCGTAAATTTATAATAACAAAAAAATCTACTAATCTTTCCCATCATCCACTACCCAATTAATTACTATCCTACACTGTGTAAAAATGTAAGAAATTAATGAGAAGATGCATATGTAAATGGAAAAGAAATGATAATGTAAAGGGAAAATCACAGATGTCACGTGTTAAAGGTTGAATGTGGAGCACAAATAAAGTGGACACTGAGCTTTCCTAATTAAGGCAAAACAACACTCTACCTCCTTTATTAGATGCTTCCATTTAAGACAAAAGCTAGCTGATAAAGATCTTCCTCTCGTATCAGTATGACAATGGATTGCCTTTTCTTATCTATTAAATCCATAATTTGATTACGGATATCTTGTATATTTAGGGCTCGTTTGGTTCGCAGAATGACTATTCCATAGAATATAAGTAAAATTATATAGAAAGATGTTAAATATAACACATTATTCATTTACAATCCGTCAATGCACGAAAAACCTTTTTCTAATTTATATACATTTACGGAAAAAAAACTTATTTCTATTTCAAATAAAGAAATAATTTTTCTGTGAAATGTATATAAACTAGAAAAAAAAATTTCATGCGTCGACGGGGTTCTAGATATATACAAGGCTGTCCCTGGGTAGGGGCAATAGGGGCGACGGCCGAGGGCCTAGCAAAAAAAGAGGCCCATTTTTAGCGATTATTAAGCTATTTTTACTTAATTAAAGTTAAGTTAGTTAAATACTTGTAATGAAACATTCTAAATAAAAATTTATTAAATCTAAAGTGTTTAGTTAGTTATAAATATGGGTTGGCTTTATTTGATTATTAAATAAAAATATAAGTATTAATTATTAAATTAAACTCTATCTCAATAATTTCTCTTATATTCATTATCACTGTTATTTTATCTTAATGTTTCTTTTCTCCTCAAATTTTCTTTAGTTTGTTCAACTCCTAAATTTGAAAATAGAAAATTAAGGCATTAATCTTTCTTATCGTTGCTATTATTCTCCAAATTTCATACTCATTCAATCCCTTTAGTACATATTAAATAATTCTTCATATCTTCTTTCGTTCCTATCAAAAAATTTCTTTGTATCTAGTTTTTTCAAGTGATGTTAGTAATTTTACAGCTAGGAACGATCATAGACATCGTTTTATTTGATCACCATAATAATTTTTTAGTTATCATGTTATTTTCTACTTTATAATATATTTTTGCTTGATTTCTCGTTAAATGTTGTAATAGAAATACAATATCATATATTTTATTTTTTAAAATTTACTTATTAATAGGGCCCCAATTTTTATCTCGCCCGTAGGCCCCAAAAAAGGTAGGAATGGGCTAGACATATAGCCTATTATATTTGACATCTTTCCATTCATTTTTAATTCTATTCTTCAGAATAAGAATTCCGTGAACCAAAAGTCACCTTATATAAAATCAAATTGTTGTGTAATCTTGTTTTTGAACTAATTATCAAAAAAGAAATCTTGTTTGAACTCTATCATAGTTGAGCCATCTAAAAAAATTGATCATTTATTACGTTTATATTGTTTTTGATTTTTTTGTTCAATTTATCGGAGTTATTTACCTTTGAGTAATTATACACATGTACCCTAAACAATATCATATTGTTATCTTAAAATATGTACTTAACGTACATCATGTGAGGCAGTTTATGGTATATATTGTATAAACAACAAATCATGCCTTAAGAAAAACTATGTATCAATTGTGATCTTGAAATGATATACACAAGTCTATGTATTTTGATAAGCTTAAAAAATTTGAAGTGGCATAATAAATATTAGTATATCAGGTATATTTAAATTCTTTTATTCGTAATGATATACTCCTTTATTTATTGAATATAATTTACTCCTTTAAGCATTGAAGAATAAGTCTTTGTATTTTTAATATTTTATAATATATTAAAAAGTCTTTTAATGATTGTATGACATTTTTAAAGCAAAATTAATTACTTTTCTACGTAGTACCCGCCGCGGCGGTGTCATGATCTAAAATAGGGTGGAGCTAATTTTATTTTTTTACCCTTATTTTTTTTATCAGAATAAATGGTAGGGTTGTACTTAAATTTATAAAAAAATTAAGGGTAAAAAAGTATTTTAAGACTTCCTTACCTTTATATACATAGAAATTATTTATAATAAGTAACATTAATTAATCTATATATGTAAAATTTATTATTCATAATAAATAATATTAGTTAGTAATTTATATATATAAAAAATATAAAGATAAAAATCTTTTTACAAAATATAAAACTAAAAAAATATTTCACAACTTCTTTACTTTTATATATATACATAAATATGATCGTGAACCCCTCTATCAACACCCCTCATGCCCTCGATACCCGTCATTCCTTGGTATGTAATGTTTATTTTCAAAAAAATTTTTTGATATTACTGTTAAAAATAAATGAGAAAATATGAAGTTAGCCAGCTTTACAAGGAAAATATTGTGTGATTATAGGTCTGTACTTTTATTTAATGGACAAGTGTTATTTTCTGCTCTTTTTATCCCGTGAAATCTTTTTAATGCTACACTGACAACTCAATTAACTTCCCCCGTCAACCCCAACTCCGGCCGCCACCTCCGCCGTTCGAAGCTTCGATTTTAACCATTTATCAACGTCCAACCGTATAATTTCAACTTCAATTAAAAAAAAAAAGAAAGTAATTTCATCCAATTGCAACTGGCCACCATCTTTGTTGCTCTGCAAATAAGAAAGATTCGATTTTTATATTTTTGAAATGGAAAATGAGCCTCTTCTAGCCGCTCAATCCCCTCTCCAGCCAATTCTCGAGCATCACGATCTTTCCTTCCCTTTAACTCAATCAATTTCAACCCCTTCTTTCATTTTCTCCGAAATTCAAGATCACCCACAACCGCCGCAAGACCACCCACCTCCGGTGAAAAAACAGGGTTCTCTCCACCGGTCCAGAACAGCGCCGGCGTTGGTAATTTTGCGCGACTTGAATCCGAATCCACAAGAACCCCAAGACCCAAAGCCCCAATCTGAATCCGGCTTTATTATAAGGCAAGCAATTTTCTTGCTCTCTTTATACCTAATTTTCGGCGTAATTATCTACTCTTTGAATACAGATAATTTCTCCGGTGTTGAAACTCACCCAGTAGTTGATGCTCTCTATTTTTGTATAGTGACTATGTGTACTATTGGGTACGGTGATATCGCCCCTTTAACGCCTGCAACAAAGGCATTCGCTTGTGTTTTTGTATTGGTAGGGTTTGGTTTCATTGATATTCTATTAAGTGGGGTTGTTAATTATGTTCTTGATTTGCAAGAGAGCATGATTTTAGCTGGAATTCAAATGGGTAACAAAACCCATAATCATAATCATAATCATCATGGGTTTTCAGCTACTGATTACATAGTTGATGTTGAAAAAGGGAGGATGAGGATTAGATTGAAAGTTGGATTAGCACTTGGTGTAGTGGTTTTGTGTATTGGAATTGGGGGATTGGTGCTTCATTTTTTGGAAAATCTGGATTGGATTGATTCAATTTATTTGGCAGTTATGTCGGTTACAACAGTTGGATATGGTGATAGGGCGTTCAAGACACTGCCTGGGAGGTTGTTTGCTGCTCTTTGGCTTCTGTTTTCCACCCTGGCGGTAGCAAGGGCGTTTCTTTATTTGGCTGAAGCTAGGATTGATAAGAGACATAGAAAAATTACTAAGTGGGTATTGCATAGGGATATTACTGTTGAGGATTTGATTGCTGCTGATACCAATAACAATGGTTTTATCAGTAAATCAGAGTATGTAATCTACAAGCTGAAAGAGATGGGAAAGATAGGAGAGAAAGATATATTGGAGATTTGCAATCAGTTCAACAAGCTTGACCCCAATAACTTAGGGAAGATAACATTACCTGATCTGCTCGAGAAGCGTTTGTGACAATCCAAGAAACGAATTCGATTTGTAGACTGTATTCATAAGAAGACTAGAGAGAAATCATCATATTCTATGAGGTAGGACAATAAGAAGATAGGAAATTAAGGGTTTTAGGCATATTACTTGATGTTGATGACATTGAAATCATCACAGCAAGGAAAGGAATGTGAATTTGATTCTGTTTTTTGTTTCACAACCCTTCTTTCTTCCCCTTAAATGTATTTGTATGCAAGATAGATTCATGTTGTATCAATTTTAAGTGGGAGACATATTGAGTGAATAGTACAGATAATTACAACTCATGCTGTACAGTAAAATCATTTAATGTTTTTTGCAAGTCTTACTTATTTCAGATATTTGTGCTGGTTGACTAGATTAAGAAGTAGATTTGATATTTTTCAAAAAGAAAATCATAGTCCGGTTAGGTGTGTATTTAGGAAAAGCTCAAGAGGGTGTTTCTCATTCTTAGTGTTTTCTAACTTTACCATGGAACAGAAATTGAAATGGAAATAGACACACAGGTAGTGGTCAAACATAACCCGAGTTCAAAGTTTCTTAGTCGGAAATGTAAAGTGTCTAAAAGTTTTCACATTAGCTTGAAAGAACGTGTAGAAGCTAGTGATTAAAAAAAAGATGCGTATAATGTAGTGTAGAGAGGCTTCTTGATTTATCCAATTGAAAGGACATATGTTTGTCACATGTATTCTGGTTGAAGATCATTCAGGGAATCTGGCTAGATACCAGGACTGGCTCTGAGAATACGTTAGAAGTATGTATATAGAAATCTTAAAAATTTGTTAAACGTAAATGAGTTAATTTATTAACATAAATTACACAAACTTTAAAATTGTACTTACTATTAAGTATTTATTGGAAAATATTTCTATCTTACATAAAAAAAATTAATTAACTAGAGAACTGTGGTTAGGTCAGTCATAACATATGGGAGTGAATGTTAGGTTATTAAGATGCAACATATTCAAAGGATGAATGTGGCAGAAATGAGGATGCTTAGGTGGATGAGTGGATATACAAGGATGGATAAAATTAAAAATGAGTGCATTCGCCAAAAGATCGGTGTGGCGCATATTGAGGATAAATTGAGAGAAGGACGACGAAGGTGGTATAGATATGTGCTATGTAGACCAATACATGCTCCAGTTAGAAAATACGAGGACTTAAGGACAGAGAATAAGGGTAGAGGGAGAGGTAGACCTAAAATTACTTGGAGAGAAACTATTTCTAAGAATATGCGTTTGCTAGGTAAGGATGAAAGTTTGAATTTTGATAAAGCTTTATGATATCGAAAAATCCATATAACTAACCCCACCTAATATAAAATTTAAGGCTTAATTAATTAATTAATTGACCGTATTTTCTTGTGGCCCTCAAAAAGACTGGTCCTCATAAATACTCCTCCGAGCTGCATTGCTCCTTCAATGATAACTTTTCATTATTACTAAAAAAAAATAAGCTATAAAAATTATTGTAACTTTGAACTTAAAATTTGTTTATAAGTTAAAACATAAATCATCAAAAAATATTTACAAAAAAATTTATATTTTTAAATATAAGTCATTGTAAATAATTAAAAAAAGGCTTTTTATAAAAAAAATTACCAAAAATTAAGGTTTTTTATCATCCAACATTAAGTTTTTTTTATAAAAGGGTTGTTCTCAACTGTTCAATATCAAGTAGGAATCTGGTATGAACCATATATTTCATTGTTATCATTCAAAACAAAAATTCAAACATATAACTAGCATTCTATCGTATACTTACCAGGTACATGCCAGATACCTACCAAATTCATTCAAAAACTTTTTTACAAATGTTCAATACCTGGTGAACCTTATATTTTATTGGAAGTTTGTTTAATCCACCGAGTTTATGTTTGTAACAGCTTTCTACATTATTTTATGAATTTACTATCATCCTACCAGATATTTACCAGATACCTACATGTTATATTCAAAAGCTTTTTTCAATTGTTTAATATCAAGTAGGAAGACCCGAACCATATATTTCATTATTATCATTCAAAACAGAAATTCAAACATATAACTAGCATCTACCAGATAACTACCAGATTCATTCTTCAACTGTTCATTAAAAGTTTGTTCAATCCACCAAGTTTATGTTTGTACTTGGTTTTTACTATATTTCATAAATATATACCAGCATCCTACCAGATACCTACCAGATTCTGTTGAATTAAAAACAGAAATTCAAACATGTGAAAATACGATTCTTATCAGATATCTACCAGTTACTTATCATATATCGAACAGTCGAATTTTTTTTTCGAAAAAATATATCACAATGGATGACGTTTCGAAGATAAAATTGAGACGAACAAAAAACTCTAAAGCGGCATGTAAAAAATGAACGGTTTGAAACATAATGTCAAAATAAGATGAAAAAAATGAATAGTGCAAGTGAACAGTCGTGAATAAACGTATTACTTGATAATGAAAACTTAAAATTGATTAGAGAGTGCAAAAAATAAACGAGGAAGTAAAGATATAAACATGAAACTTAAATTGTGGGATTACCAAGTCCCGCATTGGCAAAGTGAATAAAAAAGAAAAATGGGAATTGTCCCACATTGCCAATTGTAAGGCATAGGGGCTGATTTTGTAATATAAAAAAGGCCTTAGGCCTTAATTAAAATTACACCAACAAAGCCTTTCTCATCTCTAAGGCATTTGTTCTTCTTATTCCTTTTCTTTGTAATATTTTGTTATAAATATAAGTTGGTAGTGTAATTTTAGTGTTTTCTCTTTATTTTATTGTAGTAGTAGTTTTAGTTTGCTAATAGTTTCCGCAACAATTGGTATCAGAGCGTTAGTTTTAGGAAAAATTAGTATGCTCTGTGCGCTGTAGGTGTACTACAGTCGGCACATCAGAAAGTTTTTTCTAATTTTTGGGCCTATTGTCTAGTTGGCATTTAGCAAATTTAAAATTATTGTTAAAATAATCTTTCGGTAAAATCTAGAATAATAATAGTATACTGTCTCGAGTAACTGGAAAAATTCTGTCACCAAGCGATAAGAGCCTAAGGAAATTGGTATTTAACTGAGACCGTTTGTGACTCGACCAATTACCTGGGAATTTTTCTAGCACTTGAGTAATATTATTATTTGTGATTTTACGGTTTGAGCTGAAATGGAAGAAGAAAATCCATTCGGAAAGATATCCACTTCGAATGCTTCTTCAAGTATTCTTCAAAGGGCCGCTGGAGTAAATTCTAGATTGGTGGTGGAAATTTTCGATGGAAGTGGTCATTTCGGCATGTGGCAAAGTGAGGTTCTAGACGCATTATTTCAACAAGGTCTAGATATTGCCGTTGAAGGAGAGAAACCAAATGAAATGGGAGAAGGAGAATGGAAGACCATCAATCGACTGGCTTGTGGTACAATTCGGTCATGTTTATCTAGAGAATAGAGGTATGCATTTTACAAAGAAACCTCTGCTAGAAAACTGATGACGGCACTAGAGGAGAAGTTCTTGAAAAAGAGCAGTCAGAACAAGCTTCACATGAAGAAAAGGCTGTTCCGATTCACTTACATTCCCGGTACCACAATCAACGATCATATCACCAGCTTCAATCAACTAGTTGCTGATTTGTTGAACCTAGATGTGACATTTGAAGATGAGGATCTTGCCTTAATGTTGTTGGGATCTCTTCCGGAGGAGTTTGAGTTCCTCGAAACAACTCTAATCCATGGGAAGGCTGCTGTAACTCTCAATGAAGTTTGTGGAGCTTTGTACAGCTATGAATTAAGGAGGAAGGAGAAAAGGGAAAGCTCAAATGGAGCTACCGAGGCTTTGATTGTTAGAGGACGCCAGGGGAACCAGGCGAAAGGAATGAAGCAACGATCAAAGTCAAAATCCAAATTGGGGAAAGATGAATGCTCCTTTTATCGTGAAAAGGGGCATTGGAAGAAAGATTGTCCTAAGCTGAAAAAGAAAGGCCAATCTGACAAGGGAAAGACTGTTGCAGTAGCTGAGTATGACGATAACTCAGATTGTTCACTTGCTCTTTCGGCTTCTACCAACTCTTCTAGTGTTTGGCTTCTTGATTCAGGATGCAGTTATCACATGTGTCCTAATCGAGAATGGTTCTATGATTTTAAAGAACTAGAAGATGGTATTGTCTACACAGCAAATAATTCCCCTATCACCACACATGGGGTTGGTTCCATTCAGTTGAAAAACCAAGATGGATCAATCAGAACATTGAAGGAAGTTCACTACGTGCCAGATTTATCAAAGAATCTTATTTCTGTGGGGGCTCTAGAAGAAAAGGGTTTCAAAGTTCAAGCAGAAAATGGACTAATGAAGATCATTTCTGGTGCATTGGTGGTGTTGAAGGGAGTTCGAAAGAATAACAGGTTGTACCACTATCAAGGTACTACTGTTATTAGAACTGCAGTAGTGGCTTCTAATGATGAGAAAGAATTGGAAGCATCCAGATTGTGGCATATGCGCTTGGGGCATGCTGGTGAAAAATCCTTGAATCTTCTAGTAAAACAAGGATTATTGAAAGATGTCCAGGCTTGCAAATTGGACTTTTGTGAGCATTGTGTCAAAGGGAAAAAGACAAGGGTGAAATTTGGAACTGCGATCCATGATACTAAAGGTATTCTGGACTATGTTCACTCTGATGTGTGGGGGCCTTCTAAGATGGCATCACTTGGAGGGAAGCACTACTATGCCACTTTCGTTGATGATTTTTCCCGGCAAATTTGGGTGTATACTATGAAGACTAAGGATGAAGTGCTCGGAATTTTCCTTAAGTGGAAAAATATGATGGAAACTCAGACTGGTCGAAAGATCAAGCATTTTCGAACAGATAATGGTGGAGAGTACACGAGTGATCCATTTAAGAAAGCCTGTGATGATAGCAGCATTGTCAGGTACTTCACAGTCAGGCATACACCATAACAAAATAGAGTGGCTGAACGCATGAACCGAACCTTACTGGAGAAAGTTCGATGTATGTTGTCCAATGCTGGGTTGGGCAAGCAGTTTTGGGCTGAAGCTGTTACATATGCGAGCCATCTCATCAATCGCCTACCATCTAGTGCTATTGATGGTAAAACACCACTCGAGAAATGGTCTAGGAAACCTGCTACTGACTATGATTCCTTACGTGTGTTTGGTTCCACTGCTTATTATCATGTGAAGGAATCAAAGTTGGATCCTCGTGCAAGGAAAGCAATTTTCTTGGGGATCGCTTCGGGAGTAAAAGGGTATCGTCTTTGGTGCCTAGAGACCAAGAAGACGATCATCAGCAGGGATGTTACCTTTGATGAATCTACCATGTTAAGAAAGGTAACAACAGAACAAACAAATGGTACTCCGAAACAGGTGGAGTTTGAAAGGCAGATAGTTAGTCCAGCAAATGATGAAGATGTAGAAACTCCAATGGTAGATGAGGAGTCTGAAGAGGAAGAGGTTCAAACCCAAGAACCTCCACAGTAACTTGAACCAATTGCATTGAGATAGCCAAAAAGAACAGTAAGAAAGCCTGCTCGCTATGTTGATATGGTGGCTTTTGCTTCTCCAATTGCAAATGACATCCCTACCACTTACAAAGAAGCAGTCAAAAGTTCAGAAGAAGATAAGTGGAGGAATGCCATGATTGAAGAAATGCAGTCCCTTCAGAAGAATCAGACATGGAAGTTAGCTAATCTTCCAAAGGGAAAGAAGGCAATTGGGTGCAAATGGGTCTATGCAAAGAAAGATGGATTTCCTAACGAGTCTAATGTTCAGCCTGAAGGATTCAAAGTTACTGGAAAAGAGAACATGGTTTGTAAACTTGAAAAATCGTTGTACGGATTAAAGCAATCTCCGAGGCAGTGGTACAAGCGATTTGACAAGTTTATGTTAAGGCAGAAGTACACAAGAAGCACATATGATCATTATGTGTATTTGCGCAAGCTGCAAGATGGATCTTTTATATATCTTCTTCTTTATGTTGATGATATGCTGATAGCTTCCAAGAACCAAGAGGAAATTGAGAAGTTAAAATCTCAATTAAATGAGGAATTCAAAATGAAATATCTTGGCAAAGCAAAGAAGATTCTTGGCATGGAGATAAGCAGAGATAGGAATGTGGGAAGACTTTTTTTGACTCAAAAGGAATATCTGGGAAGGGTATTGAAGCGTTTTGGCATAAATAAGCAGTCAAAACCTGTTAGTACACCACTTGCTTCTCCTTTCAAGCTCAGTGCAGCATTATCTCCAAAAGCTGCAGCAGAGAAAGCATATATGTCAAAAGTAACATATGCAAGTGCTATTGGTAGCTTAATGTATGCTATGGTGTGTACAAGGCCCGACATTTAACATGCAGTTGGGGTCGTGAGCAGGTATATGCATAATCTTGGAAAGGAACATTGACAAGCTGTGAAATGGATTCTACGGTATATTCTGAACACCGTGGATGTTGGATTGGTATATCAGCAGGATAAAGGCGGTCAACATGTAGTTGGATATTGTGATTCCAACTATGCTGGTGATATGGATAAACGTCGATCAACTACTGGTTATGTGTTCACCTTGGCAAAAGCACCAGTATGTTGGAGGTCTACATTACAGTCGACAGTTGCCTTATCTGACAGAGGTAGAATATATGGCATGTACAGAGGCTGTAAAGGAGGCAATCTGGCTTCAAGGGTTGCTCGGTGAATTGGGTATTCAACAGAAGCACATAAAGGTGCACTGCGATAGTCAGAGTGCTATCATATTAGCAAAGAATCAAGTTTACCATGCAAGGACGAAGCATATCGACGTTCGTTACCACTTCATACGAGAGGTTCTCGAAGAAGGTGGGAGTTGTAATCCAGAACATTCAGACCACAGAAAATCCAGCTGATATGTTGACAAAGGCAGTAAACCCAATCAAATTTCAATATTGTTTGGATTTGATCAATACTGTCAAAACTTGAAGACTGCATTGGAAGCACTACACAAGATAAGAGATTGAAGATGTAGAACTTGTCAATGTGGAGATTTGTAGGATTACCAAGTCCCACATTGCCAAAGTGAATAAAAAAGAAAAATGGGAATTGTCCCACATTGCCAATTGTAAGGCATATGGGCTAATTTTGTAGTATAAAAAAAGCCTTAGGCCTTAGTTGAAATTACACCAACAAAGCCTTTCTCATCTCTAAGGCATTTGTTCTTCTTATTCCTTTTCTTTGTAATATTTTGTTATAAAATTAAGTTGGTAATGTAATTTTAGTGTTTTCTCTTTATTTTATTTTAGCAGTAGTTTTAGTTTGCTAATAGTTTCCGCAACATAAATAATATATTTTTTTATCATTTTTTTGAAAAAAAAATTGTCTGTAAGTAAAAATAATTTATAAGCTAATTTGACCTGTATATAAACGATGACTGTGAAATTTGTTCGAGTCTTATGGGCCTTGTCCAACTACTAGTATACTAGTATACATGGCCAGATCTTACGGGTTGCAAGTTCCTATTATTTAGTGGCAGTGGCATAATCAATTAGTCAATACTCTCAACTGATTAAGCCCAACTCCATATCAACTCTAAATGCTAATCAGTGGAAATCCTAATCAGGATTAGTTTATGAATAATATTGCATCTGTTATGTTATGAACAATTATTTATGAACGTGACATATTCAAATCTCAATTTTATATAATATTGATAAACAATTCTCAATTAAATATTTGGTAGAAATGTTTCTCCGGATACCATTCCCCAGATTCAACCTCAGGGATTATTTATTCTCCTAATAAAATATACATCACCTTACTCCACTAGTAATGCCCCAAAAAAACAGGTAAAGACGCACAATAAAATATTGCATCTGAAAACACCATTATTAAACAGACATTATCGTTTCTCGTGATCTTGAATTAATATATAAAATTGCAGTTTTATAATAAGGTAAATTTTATAGGTAGGTGTAGGATCTCCAGTTGATTGAGTTGAGTAATTTTAAAAAATATAATAGGATTAACTGCCGCTTAAAACAAATACAAAATCAATCACATATATAATGTAGTTGTTTTGGTACCCGTAACTGTCACCTAATCTAATATTCTTCCTCTATCTCTATCACCTGTTCTTTTATATATCAACAACAGATAACTCTGTATTATTTTAATTAGGCATGTTCACTGGATTAAGTGAACGTGGGTTTTAATTAAAACCACCACATAATATAACTAATTCTCATTAATCAATATGTAATACCCTTTTCTTCTAAAATTAATAATAAAAAAGCTATTATACTTTTGTGTGTGTATATATATATATATATATATAGAGTTCAATAACAAACAACTTGATTAATGTTGCATTAGGAAGTACATATATACGTCCACTGGGGTAGGCGCTTTTTGCGTAATCTTACAACTTTATATTTAATTAATTCACATGCGTGACCTGTACTTTCTAATATTTTTTAAAAGGAATAAAATGCACCTAACATTGGAAAGAAATGTTAGAAGTAGTTGCATGAATATCTGTAAGTTATTGTCTTATGTAATTGCGTATATTAATAACAATAAAAAAAAATAAAAATTACAACTAAATACTACAATCACAACTTTATAGCAATAATATGTTCATATTCTTTTATAAATGCAAAAGGTTATGACAGGCTAGAAGCTGCGGAAATCTGTTTTCTTGCAATTTTTTGTTATCTTTTTTATTAACAGTCATGTCTAGTGTATATTTTTTATCTTAAAAATATATAAGTTATATTATTTAGTTACTTAAGAAAAAATGAAAAAAGAAACACCACTGGAAAGAAAAGAAAAAAAATGTATGAGAAGTAGACAAATGATATTAGTAATTAAGTAGAAGATGACTTCATTTAATCATTGTCCTAATTGAGGCTTATATGGAAGACAGTTTTTTTTTTTTTGACACTACATGGAAGACAGTTTAATACCATAATCATTTGTGTACTTTAGAAGCTGAATACTGAAAATTGTTTTCAATCGAAAGAGAGAAAGTAAGTAGTAAATACTGAAAATTGTTTTAAATAGAAAGAAAGAAAAAAAGTAATAAATAGGGGGCATCCATATATATTATGATATCTTTTTGACTTGGAAAAGAGATCGTATTTTGATATATATGTTGACGTGTTCCTAATATAATAGCATTTTAAACTCTATTAATAAACATGTTAAAATATGTATTAGGAGCCTTTTTATATATCGATTAACTCGGTGTTATGTACGATCTTTTAATAAATAGGTGTGAAAACTCTATCATGCGCCTTTTCACTTCTATTGTCGCTAGACTATACATTTTTATCACCGGAAAACAACATTGTACAACCATGTTTTTATTCTTTCTTTCTGTTAGAGATGCTAATCGAATCATGTAGGAAACAATCTAATTTTCCCCCACACACATCAGGTATTAATTCAATATTTGTAATTTTTTCAATTAAGTCTAATTATATTTTAAAGTTAATTCTTAATTTAAGCGCCCGCTTAATTAACAATTTAAATTGTAATTCAGTATATTCACTTTTCACCTATGTTAAGTACTTTGGAGGACCAATTCACCATCTCTTCTAGTGTGTTTTAAAATCCTTGATTTAAAAGCACAATGAATTGAATTCTTTTCAAAGTATAAGTATAGAACACCCTCTTTTATCAACTTCATGGAAATAAAATCCCACTAATAATTTGTAAAAATATCACTATTTGAACGATACTCATCCCAACATGTATGATGCTTTCCGGTCATCAAAATGTAGCTTTATTGGGGATTTTGCTAAATTTAGACGTCTTATTAGAAAGATATTAGGGTTTATCTCTTACATTATGTTAGAAAATATCAATAAAGTGGTTTTGAGGACAACGTTTTACAATATACTTCAATCTTTTTTGTTAAGTTTAGTGCTCCTTATGGACCAAAGTAAAAATGGGTATTACAAATTTCGTAAATAAACCATATATGCTATTTAGCCACTTTTCGGTGTTTTATAGTCTACATGCCTCACAATGATTTAAACTAGGATTAAAAGTGGAGCTTTATCGAGGAGGGGAATACATTTCCCATTTTCATCAAGGTTTCGGGAAAATAAATTTTTTCATCCCCATCCCCATTAAGGATTCGGAGAAAAAAAATTTTCTGTTTTCAATCGGAGATTCCCCATTCTCCATCGGGGGACTCGAATTCCCCGTTAACAAAAAAAATGCTAATTTTTTTGCCAAAGTAACATAAACTAAAATTACTTTATATTGATACGTCGAAAAAATTGATAGTAGTTATATAATTAGTGAAAATAATTAAATAAGACTAAAAACAATACAATATAATTAATATCAATTCTATTGTAAAATCAATTAGAGGATTAATGAAATGGTGATCAACATTATTTTTCAAGTATATTGTCACTTTTTAATATTTATATATAGAAATTAATAATTGTAAATATTATACTATTATATTTTACAATCTACTTTTAAGTTTAATTAATAACTTTTGTAGGATTATTGTTAGTACTTATAAAAAATTAAAAATTAGTTTTTCTTATTGGGTTCGGGAATTTATCAGATTTGAGGACATAGCCCCCATCCCCATCCCATTAAGAATTCGAGGATTAAAAAATCTCCATCCCCACCCCGTGGGGATTCTTATCATGGATTCCCCGTCCCCATCGAGACGGATTTCTATCGAGTTCGGAGAATCCTCGCCTCACTTTCAACCCTAATCTAAACAAACAAGTGAATGCACCTGAATGGTAAATAATATAATCTCTACTTTTGGGAAAGGATTATATATAGGCATAATTTGATCAAATACAACAATACAAATATGAATATTAAATATTGAATAGCAATAGTATACTTTATTTTGTGAGTTGTGATTTTGACAGTTAAACTAAGCATGTGATTTACAAATAGAAAGTAAATTGGGGCATGGGCAAATAAATCAGCATCCCATTAATTGAATTCCCAGAATGGGTAAAAATATCTGCCCAACTAAATTCATATCTTCTGCATTTACAGGTCATATATTAAAAAAAATATGAATGGGAATTGAGAAGTCATTCATTTTCTCTTTGATTTTTTTTTCTTTTTTCGGCAATCTCTTATCTTTTGACAAAAAATGGCCACTGGTAACCAACCATAGATCGTTGTCCCTTTAAAACCCACCTAATATACTGCCAGTGCATGGCTACCTTTTGCTTTAAGTCATGAAATCAAACAGAACACCCCCCAATCTTTATTTACCATCCCTATTTTCTTTATATATATATATAACTTAAGTAAATTTAGAACTTTTTTATCTTGATTATTTTTTTTTAATTCGTGTTATGTTATATGCATATTTATTTATAAAAAATAAAGTAACTAACTATATGTTCTGACACAATATAAAAACAAAAAGACAATAAAGTTTTAAGTTCTATTGCCGTTTTTGGACTCCATATACAGGTCGTTTGACTGTGAATTTTTACAATTTTTTTTATAACTTTTCTGAAAAGCTTTATTTTCAAGCTTTTTTTAAAGCTGTATATTTGATTTTGAAAAAATAAATCAGACAGTTCCTAATTAATTAGTATGAAAGATCAAAATGTATTGTTCAAAGCCAAAATATGTAATACTATTAAAGTTTAAGAGAATAACTTATTTTGAAAGCAGCTCAAACAGCAATACCAAACTGACCCATAGTCACTTTACTATTAGATGGAGATTTAGGCCACATTGTTTTCAACTTATTCGCACCCAGAACCCAGTTAGTTCAGCTCAGTTCAGCTTCAGTATTTGCAGTTTTAGTTCAGTTTCAAATAAGTTTCAGTCCAGTCCATTTTCAGTACTCAATAATCAATATTTTTTTAAAAAAAATTATCTCAGTGGGCTTACAATAATAACAAAGAAAAATCTCATCTCAACCCCCCTAATGGGGACTCGAACATGTGAACTCTAGGATCACAGCTTCTTCAAACCCAACCACTATACCAAGTCTTTGAAACAATCAATAATTAATTATTAATTTTATTATAATATGATAGTATTTCAAGTATTATAGATAATTATTATTATTAATATAATAACATTTTGATATATTATTATTTATATTATTAATTATCTTTCAATTTATTTTTAGTATTTTTAGTCACTATCCAGCTGCTGTTCAATTTTAATCTCAGTTCAGTTCAATACTGCTACTTATAAGTTGAAAAGAATAGAGCCTTAATTCACCTCAAAATATTTTTAGTTTAGTTTTACTACTTGTCATGGTTTTTAGACCCAGACCGGCTATCAAACTAATAAAGGCAGTGAGTCGTGAATTTTAGGTTCAACCGAATTTAATCGATGGTTAAACTATATTTCCTTAAAAGATGTTAAATTATCAATATTTTTTAATAATTTAAAATCAAACGTGTAATACGAGATACAACATTCATTTATTTTATAAATATGATTAATTAGATATTAATAAAATTTTAGAAAAGTTTAATAACTTTGAAAAGAAGGGAAGAGTAATAAAATTCAATTTACTGCGGTTAATCAAGATCACTACAAGAAATTAAGCTTTTTGTGATAATAAATATTGTCATGAAAAGTAAGAAGTTGTCACATATAACATTATGTGACAATAATAAGTTGTCATAGTATCGTCGCTAATAACTTACAGATAATATTTCATCAAAATGTTGTCACAAATAGTAAAGTATTTTTGTGACAACATTTGGTGTAATTAAAAAGAAAACACTATCGTCACAAATAAACTAATTGTCACATATAATACATCAAAATAAACTAAAACTACGTGACAACATAAAAAGGTTGTCACGCAAGAAATTATTTGTGACAATAAAGTTGTCACATATATTACATTTTGTTGTGACAAATAATTTATTTGTCACAATATTTTTATTAGTTACAACTTTTATTGTCACCGAAAAGAAAACTCCTTGTCAGAAATAATATTATTGTCACATATTATAATATTTGTGATAATAATTGATGTCACAAAAAAGTTTTTAAGTTGTCACACAAGTCTATATGTGACAAGAATAATTGTCACAAAGATATCGTCGCTAATAACTCCGTTGCAGATAATATTTCCAAATGTGTTGTCACAAAAATTACAATTTTAGTGACAATATTTTCATGTCACATAAAATTAATCGTCACAAAAATGAGTGAATTGTCACGTATTATACTATAAAACAAATATTTGTGACAACTTTGGATTGAAGGGAACTCAAATTTATAATATTAATTTTGATAAACCTGAAAAAATAATAAAAAAGAAATTTGTAAATTATACCAAAATGTTTCCATTACCAATTACATGACGAAAGGCCATTTCCAAATGCAATAAATCATACAAAATTTACACATTTTAGAAGTGGTAATAGACTTTCTGAAAGAAAACAAAAAATGATCATAAAACAACAAAGCATATGTTGTGAGGATTAATACAATCCCCTCTTATAAATTGATGACTCTAAAATTCACAAATAGTAGTACACAAAATACGCAAGAACACAACATCAAATTGAGTAGACAGACATTAACATGAACAATAAATCATATTAGCTAAAAAAATTAGTGCAAGCACAAAATAGCTGCCCAAATTGAACAAGATAAGCAATGACAGAGCCAGTATTAGCTTAAAAGGATGGTAGGATATCAAGGCTAGATATATTTCAAGGTTTTAACTTACTTTAATCTGTGTCGTCCATCTATTTTTAAGAGTTTTAACAATAATACAATGCTAGATATTTCTAATTCAATTTCTATTAAGGCTAGATTAACTCAAAGCTAGATATTCCTAATGCAACATCTAACAATTCTCTTAGTTCTGTTTCTAGTATTGCTATCGCATTTAACTTCACTTTACTAGAAAATATGTTTTGTAAAATTTTTGCGCCTAGCATACCTAAGGCATGCACCACGCCTTGAGGCGCGCCTCACCCCCTTGCGCCTTGACAACTATGGAGTCAGCATTCATAAAATGAAAAAATTAGATGGTTTCGAATTTCATAAACATATATTACACTTATTTAGTTTGCTTCATAGACAACTTAGAACTAACGACAAAAAACAACCCAATTTCTAAAACTTAAAGATAGCAATGTGGCAAGTTGAACACATTAAGGTAGAAGAACTAACGACTAAAACAACCCAATTTCTGAAACTTAAAGATAGCATTGTGGCAAGTTGAACACATTAAGTCAGAATTTCAGAATGCTTCACGAGTTAACAGAACACTATAAGATTAGTTCACAGTAAGACGTAGTTCACTCTATTACATTATGAAATCATAGTAACTGAAGTACTATATCTCAGGGTATTTATAATTGACTAAAGCTTTAAATCCCCAAATCGTAAAATCTAAGTCAGAAAATTTATTCTCACATGACATGATGATTTATATGAGCTCATAATGTTGGCTGCTTTGTACTATTATGCATTTCTGAAGTGGGAAATTGATTTTATACCTCATCGGTCAATGAATTGAGCCATTCAATGCATTTTTGAATTCGTATTTTGTGTCTACCAATATCAAGCCATGCTCCAAAGCTAGACGCTACAAATACACAACTTATATAGACCAACCATGTTCGTAATGATGGTGGGAATTTTGTGTGCACGAAGTCAGGAAGATTAGAAGCGCATGAAGCTGTTCAAGAGGCTGAGGCTTATTCGATTCGGGAGGCTCTTTCATGGCTTAAGGAGCGTGCTAGGTAGCACAGAAATAGAAAAAATAAAATATTTTATGAGTTATCTTTTATATATAAGAGAAATGCATCATAAATTAACTTAAGAAACATAATTACCCTCAAACCCTTAAATGAAAGTCTATGCACTCCATCTGTCCGATCTAAAAATGCATAATTAATAGCAAGACACCTCACACCAAGCTAATTAAGCTTTAAATATTAAATATGAAAAACATGGATTAGGATTCTCTAAAGTTGGAATTAAACTTCAGAGTAAAGTTTGTTCAATCTAAACCATCCATTTCAAAATGGAATGTGTGGATTAAAGATATGAAACAACTTTAAAGTTTCACTCAAACTTTAGAGAATTCTTTTCCCAAAAACATTGAGAGTGAGAAAATAGTCAAAATACAAAACCAAACATTCTATTTGGTTTCTGCAAATAGCAAATTCCAAAATCAAAGACACTATATCAATTAAAAAGAGTCTCTATTATGCGATTTAAGTTTCAATAAGAGAAGGCTTTGTTTACGGAAAAGGAAGAGATGGCAAAAGAGGAGAAGTTCATACCAGGAAGAGATGGGAAAAGAGGAGAAGTTCATACCAGGAAGAGATGGAAATTTATTTGAAGCATATACCAGTTTCCCAGTGTCTCTAACTGGAAATAGGGAAACTCTATGTTGAAGGCGTTTCCGTGCTACACAGGGAGCGTGGATACTCACATGTTTAATACATAGTTCATTATGATGAATCGCAGTTATGACTTAGCGAATATCTAACTAACAAAGCTCAAAGCAAATAGGTACAATTATAATGATCTATGAAGCACGGAAACTCCGATGACATGTCGTTTCGGAGTTTTCGAAACGTTTCAAAAATGGAAACTCTCAGAAACCCCTGCGAAACATTTCCGGACAGTTTTCGCAATTAAAGAAAGTTGGAAACTCGTTTCTTCATATTCCAGAAACCGTTTCCTAGAAATTTCTTTAACTTTATGACTCAATTTTGGTTCATTCTGAAACTAAACTTCTTATGCATTTATTGTATAAGTCTCTAAATATATATATTATTTCCGAATTAGAATTTTTCAAATATTAGGTGACCTTGATGAGATAAATATGGTATGATAAGTGTATTTATAAATATTTACGATAAAATTGTTTTAAAACTAATAAATATATTTTAATTGCAGACTATTTTGGTATTTCATTATTTTATAAAAGAATTAAATTATATTCTTGGAAATTTATAATTTTATATATTTATAGATATAATCCTATATTTTTTAGAAATGGTGTTTCCCGGTTTTCGTTTCAGTTTATGTGTCCGTTTCCATTTCCGTTTCTGTGCTACATAGGTAATGGTTTATAGGACAGTAAAATAGATTCGAACCAACTAACTTTTTCTTAAATAGACACTTACGGGACCATTTAAAACTAAAAGTCTTTTGATTTTTTCACCAGTTCCTCATAACAAATGGAGAAAAAGAGAGCGTGGCTACATGCCAATTGAGTGATTAGTGGCATAAATAAAAGCTAGGAATAAGAAAAAGATTACCTTCCTATACTCAAATAAGCTTAATGCTTTCCTATTAACTTCCTTGTAACCAGCTTTTCTCATTAGCTTGTGTTCAATAATCTGCAGGAAAAACAAAGTATTTAACAGCTCAAACTAGATGAATAGAACAATGCCTCATGAAATATAAGCTATAAGCAAAAGGAGTTCAAATACTTCAACCGTTCCACATGTAAGACACAGCACCAAAATCCTAAACTAGATGCATTTTTAGTTATATCATACTTCTTACATTTTTTATATTCAAGTTAAACTTTAACCATTTGGTCCTAAGCCACTCCTATGCTAAGTAAGGGGCCTAAGGACAAAGCTTGCTCACATTGGGACTCACAAATAGGGCACACCCTATCAGTTTTCTTTTTTTATCATACACTCAATATGCAATCTTTTTACTACTAGTTTTCTAAAATAAGATTAAACTATAATAACACGACAACTCTGCTGGCATATGCTCCAAAGAAACTCAAGTATACTAAATCCTTCAAGAACATCAGGTTATAAGAAATTACAACCTACAAAACACGAGATATAAAAAGAATAGATTATTTAAACATCAGATTGTAAAAAGGATTTTGTGTTCTAAAGTGCAATGACTGTAGACCCAAGCTCGGTAACAGATAAATATGATAATGAACCAAGAAACCCACTCATTTGTATATGGGAAGCACCAACAATGCAATAACAATTGGCAAATGACTAAAGACAGTTATTCTGTATCACAAATCAAAATTTCATTTTCACAAACTCTATTCGGCAGGAGGACAACAAATAAATTCAACCTATCAAATCCTACTAATAAAATAGAGATAATAAAGAAATTCTATAGCTTGATTAAAATACTCACAAGTTGAAGAATCCTTGGCATTTCACGTCCTGTGGGCATAAAAAATTCGAAAAAAATAAATTGAATCCAGTACCTGTTAGTGATTGGTAATCATCCTTATCGGCTTTTGATAGTGAAACAAACCAATTATTGTAGAGAAAATTGTGCAAAATGGAAAGTAATATCAAAACTAGCGAGAACCCAAATGACTTCAAACTCTAAAATCTTTTGTGATATTGTTTTTTGAATCGAGAAACAGAACAAGGGGGAAAATAGGAATTATCCCCTGCTTCGTTTAGTTAGCTGAAAGAAAGTTTCGAATTTTATGACCAAAGAGAGAATACGACATTACCTGGAAGCCAGCAATACCATCTGATCAAGCGACGACCACGGAGTATCGAGCAAAGACGATGATAGCGGAGCGGCAACAACAGAGGTTGAAAAGTGAGAAACGCGAGAGAGGAGACCAGGGACCATGTGACTGAGGCGATTTGGAATGAAATTTGGGAGGGAATCTAGGGTTGATGATTTGAAACTCGAGCAACAAGAGGAAAGTGACGGTGAAGATGTGAACGCGTGTATTATTTAATTTGGTTTTTATTTAATTTGGTTTTTATTTTATTTTTATAGTTTTTTTTGAAAAAATAAATTTTAACTTTATTAAATAATTAAGTCATTCTATTTTATATTAATGCGCATTATATAATTATTTTATTTTTTATAAAGTAATTATCTTGTTTATTATTATTATTATTTATGAATTATAATATTTTAAGATTATAAAATTAATAATAAATTGTAGTTATTAATAATAACATGTAAAAGATGATATAATTTTTATTATCCATTATTGTTATTAGGTATATATAGTATATATTTTATTTTTATTTTTTAATAATTAATTATAAAAAATATTTATGACATAAAGAGAGAAATAATTTTATTTTTAAAAGTTAAGAAAATATATAAAGTTCTTGGTTTAGGGTTTAGACTTTAGAGTTCATGATAGGTTCCTATAATAAGTTTTAAATTATTTTTTAATAAGTAATTATAATTATATGACATACCTGTTAGGAAGCCACAGTCAAATTGAATATGCATAAGAGGTATGGCGGAAATTTAAAATTTTATCCATGTCTCCAGAAAGTCCTATTAGTTCCATATAAATTAAATAAAGCCTTAACTAAATAATTCTCTACCTAGGTTAGCATGCTAAAGGACTAGGCATACCGTAATTCCAAATTATATCCTAGCATATTTATTTTATACTAAGCATGTTATAACTCTAAATTATAACCTAAGCATAAAATAAACTAAGCATGCAATAATAACCTAAGCATAATTATTAAGTCTAAAAACACTTAAAGAAAAAGACTTAATAATTAAAAGAGAAAGAAAAAGAACTTACCAGTTGAAGCGTGCTTTTGCAGAACCTTATTGCACAAGCCTCCAATCGTAGGATAGCCTCTATCAGTGTCCACACGAACCCCACCAACCAAAACCTCCCCAGGAGGAAGAACTAAGAAGTCTCGAGTAGTTGCTAGACCACTCTAGAAGCCTCACCCAAAAATATAAACTAGCGGTGCTCCGAATAAATTCAGGCTCCACAAAAATAACTTGCTCAATTACCCGAGAGATTAATTATCTCGCTTAAGATTTATGCTTTGAGCTTGGTACAATTTGAAAGGAAAGGGAATAGCCTGTATATAAGCTTAGCGGAGTAAAATTGCTCCCCCTATTCGATGTGGGATGGGAGTAATTAATTACTCCCATCCCAATGCCCAGCATTGCTCGCATACTTTTCAGTATACTTCCACGTACTTGAGCCTGTATAAAATACTTTTATACTCTCGATCCAATTAAACTCGTCAATGCAAAATTCTCCTTTTAATTCTTTTTTAAATATTTATTTTCTGACCCTAATAAATTAGTTACCAGTCAAAATAAATTTATTGATCCAACTAAAATTGATCTAATCAATTATAATTTATTTATGAATCTAATTAATTAGTTACCAGTCAACATAACTACTTTAGTTTATCCAAAATTGATCTAATCAATTTTAACCAATCAAATAATAATCCAATTATTATTTAAGTTATATATTTTATAATAGAATAAATCTATTAGTTCTTTACTTAGTCCGATGAAGGTCCAATGTGTGTGACCTTATAGGATCCTGAAGTATTGAGCTGTTAAGGCTTAACCAACCCTTGTTCTTATGGAACCATTGGCTCGATGCTCTAGATCGTGAATAGAACTCGATTATCTTAAACGACTGTAGTACGCCTCTAGCAAGGGTCTACCATCCCCCATTACTCGGAACGTCATTTATGCTTATGACTTAATCCCGGTTAATGCAATAGCTATCCAGTGCGATAAATTCCTTCCATTCTTTAATATTAGTACCATTTGGTTTATTGGGTACGGTTAAAGTGTTAACCCACTAATAGCAAGGTTGCTCCAGGCTATCCTAGTTATTTACTTGTTACCGAAGTATATTGCCTTTTACCATAGTGTGTTTGACTAGAAACCATTTCTATCAAACACATACTCTGATCAGAGGTTTATGGCAATCATCACTTCAACAAAGTGGCCAGGTACAACTCTTTAATATATCCGGAGCGATGGATTCTTTCCGACCACTCAGCCTACCAACGTGTTGTCATCACTATACCCGTAATCACCCGTAGCACCCTAAATTAATGAGTGCATAGTAATGACCCAAAGTATAGCAATAGTACCACACAAGGTAGCTAGCATCTCAAGTATGAAGACATTCGCAAAGCTTATTGCATGAAGATAAACACTAACACATTGATATATATACCAAGTGTTTATCTTGTTGCGGTCTCCAATATATTTTCCAGATATATCCATGTGTCAAACTTAAGGCACCACCTTCAGTCTTTAGGAGATTAACTGCTTGGACCCTTTCCAAGAAAGTTGGCCACATGCTAGTCTTTCCGTTTCATCAATATCCTTTCTTGATGAAACTATGACTAGGGATCGTTTAGACATAATCATAATTGCACATGAAGCAGGTTCCACCAAATATAGTCCAACTATAATTTCTCTGACTTCATGCTATGATATGTCAAGGACTTTTGTATACATCAATGAATATATATTTAACCAGCTTATATATATATATATATATATATATATATATATATATATATATAAATATATAAGCATATTGATATAAACAAAAGATTAAATGTCTTTATTGATTAAACAAATTATTCGTACTATTACATAATTAAGATATATCGCCCTAATTGCTTTAAGTGCATACATCATATCCAACAATACTGAGAAATAATTTATTTTATAAAAACTAAGATTATATATAAAATTCATTATTTAGGGTTCCACCAAGTTTATTATTTTCATTTTTATGTTTAAATCAATATCTTTTCTAAATTTTTTAACTTCAAGTTTTCTAACCTCATGTCATTTTTAACTAAGGTCATATTCCTTTCTACTAATATCAACTGAAATAAATTGAATGGACCTGAACTGAATTAAACGGATATGAATTGAATAAACCTAAACTAAAATTAACTAAATTGAAATTATTAATAATACATTTATACTTATAGGGTTAAAGGTTTAGGGTATGTTAAGATTTAGGGTTTTAGGTTGGGGTTAAGGATTTAGGGTTTAGGGTAAAGAAATTACGGTAAAATGAAATGAACTGAAAATATTAATAATACATTTATAACTTTTTATTATCACATATTAAATTGTTTTAGTTACAACTTTTACTTGTAAACAAAGTATATTTCTGTTTCAAGTTAAAATTATTGTCACAAAAATAGTATATTTTTTGCAACAAGCTTTTTATGTTGTCACGTGTATATATTTGGTGACAATAAAAAGTTGTTGTCACATTAAATATTTTTAATTACAACTATTACTTGTAACTAAAGTATTTTTTATTTCAAGATAATATTATTGCCATGAAACTAATAAAATATTTGTAACAAGATTTTTTTGTTGTCACATAAATATTTTTTATGACAATAATATTTTTATTGTAACATTTTTTAAATCATATGTTACAAAGGAAAAAATTTAGTTACGCTCTTAAAAAATTATCACAAAAACATCTATCATATGTGATAATTTTACAATAAAATTTCACAAAATTAATTTTTGTGACGGTAAAATTTTTATTGTAATAGATAATAACCTTTTTGTGACAACGATTCAGATATTATCTGTTTTCTTGTAGTGGATATGTTTAATTAGGAAAAACGAATTAAAATAATAATATTAGAAAATATAGTTTATTAGAATTATTAATTGCATTAATTAATATTATTGATTGTGATTAATTAGGAAATATGATAATTAATATTTATAATTAATTAGTACTATTTAACAATATAGCACTAATTAAGGTCATTGAATTTGATTAACTAGAAAACATGGTAACGTTTTTTTTTTATAATCAGAAAATATGGTAATTAACAAATAATGATTACTTGGTATCTAGTAATAGCATTGATTAAGGTTATTAAAAGTGATTAATTAGAAGATATGGCTAATTAGTGATGTTGTCCAGTAATTATCATTAATTAAGTCGTTAACCCTAACATTAATTACCTTATTAAATAAAAATTACTAAAAAAAATTGAAAATGGTTTCCGGTTCCGATTTTAATTCCGGTTCAACCAGCCAATGCCCATTTGGTTGAATCCAATTAGATCGGTCGATCTGGTCCAATTTTCAAAACCATATTTTTTTTACATGTTGTCTTCAAAATTTGTTATAGTAAGTCAAATTTTTGAAATAAAATAAGATAAATAAGTAATATTTCTTTTAAGTATTGGAGTGTAACATCTAAATATAAATAATATCTATATTGCCAAAAGTATGAGGTTTTAGGTAATATAAATACTCTTTCGGTTTAAATGATTAGTCACTCTATATATTTACTTTTTCTTTACTCTTTTTATTTGTCAATTAATATTTTAATGTAAGTTTTTACTCTTTTTTTATTATACCCTTAATAATTATAGTTCAATCTCAATACATATATTATTTAATTAATATTAATTTAAGGGTAAATAAATAATTTTATACCCTCCGTTAATTACTTCTTAAAATTTATGAATTTCTCCTCGCTTTAAAAACCGGATGGTATATTATTTAATAAAAATAAGAAAAACTTTTTCTCTATCAATATGCTTGTCATATTCTATTAGATATTTTAAAATATCACTCGTTCCCTTTTTAAATAAGTGTCACTTTGAGGTAGTAAGTTTTTTTTAAATAAGTGTCACTTTTCAGATTACAATGTAAATTTGCCTAACTTTTTTCCTTTTTACCCTTATTTACTCATTCGTTATAAAAAAATAAAAAGAAGAGTAATTTTAAGAGCATTATAATATTTTTATTGCCACATTTAATGCTGCATTGGTATTTGAAAACCTATCAAAAGTGAGATTTTTATATAATAGTTATGGTCCCTTGATCCTTTCCTAGCATGAATAACAAATGTTCTTGAAACTATTTTATGTCATTACTTTTTTATTATTTTATTTATTTATGAAATAATTGACATTTATACAGGAAGGAGGGACCAAAGAATGTGGTCCATTATATAATTTCCCAAATATGACGTATAAAAAGCGAGGGAGTAATAAGTAGTGGTTTATACTCTTTTACATCACAATGCAATTATTCATCCTTATTCTAATAAAAGATAAAAAATAGTATTTACTTTTGAATAAACAATACAACTAAAACCGGGAATTGATTACTTATTATCAGTAAACACTAACAGACATGGTTTTAAAAAGTTGAAGATTTATGGTTAAAAAGTCAATTTAGAGAAGATGTCATGAAGTGTAAACATGAAATAAAATACGGTAAAAAGACAACGAGCACCAGCTAGCACAAGACGGTGAGGTTTGTCCACAATCCCTCCTTTTCTGTCACTATATATAGCTGCTTCTCACCTCTATTTTAAAGCACAAACAGCCATGGAATCTCATTTCTGCATTTCTCTTATCTTGGCAAATGTGATCCTTTTATCAGTCTCCACTGTAAATGGGAAACAGTATATCTCAGCCGTAGGAGACCCAGGAATGAGAAGAGATGGGCTGAGAGTTGCCTTCGAAGCCTGGAATTTCTGCAATGAAGTTGGCCAAGAAGCACCTTTTATGGGCAGTCCAAGAGCTGCTGATTGTTTTGATCTCTCAAGTAAGCACCACCGCCACCATAGAAAGAAACAATCAACTGGTTTCATAAGTGGGTTTCATTTCTTCCCTATCAATCTCTCCATTTCATTCTTCAATTGGGTCTTTAGTTTGATGAAAATGCTGCTTCTTTTTTCATCTCTTGTGTTCATTCTTCAAATGGGTTTTTAATCTTTCATTTATTAAATAGTGTACTGTTTGAATTTGGACTAAAGTTCTAATCTTTTTGTGATTACAAAGCAGATTCTACATTGAAGCATAGAGTAACAGAAGCAGATAACAAACTTGGGGTAGGCAAATCATTTCCTGGTTTGCCACCAGAAGCATTAAATGATGTAGACCTATATGCAGCAGAGAAGGAGAAGTATTTGGGTTCTTTATGTGAAGTTGAAGATACCCCAAATCCATGGCAATTTTGGATGATTATGCTTAAGAATGGAAACTATGACACAAGATCTGGTTTGTGTCCAATGGATGGGAAAAAGGTACCTCCTTTTAGCCCAGGAAGATTTCCTTGTTTTGGAGATGGGTGTATGAATCAGCCCATTTTGAATCATCAGCCAACTCAGCTTATAGATGGTACTACTTTGAGAGGAAGTTTTAATGGAACTTATGATTTGAATGCTGATATTGGGGGTGGACTTGATGGGATCTCTTATTATGAGGTGGTTTGGGAGAAAAACGTTGGAGCTGGGAGTTGGGTTTTTAGCCATAAACTCAAGACTTCAAAGAAATATCCATGGCTAATGCTGTATCTCAGAGCTGATGCAGTTAAAGGATTTTCTGGTGGGTATCACTATGATACTAGAGGCATGCTCAAAATTGTAAGTAGAATCAAATTTAACTCATCTTTCACTATTTGATTTTAAGAACAATGTTGCTCTTAATTGAAAGTTGTGTGTTTTCAAATAGTGACTTGTTTCTTTCCTTGTTGGTTCTGAAGTCACCAATTGGATAGCTATGTGTTAATTACCTGTAGACATCTTTTTAACTCACTTCATATGTGATTATGTGACTTTGAATTTGGTGTAGAGCATTTATATGGCTGTTTATTTGTTATTGTTATATTATTGACCTAATAGAATTAAATTGTCAAACATGTAGTTCTGATATGAATTTCATGTTAAGATAGGCTTTGTTGAACTAATGCATAAAGTAATTGAAACTCATTCTGTTGAAAAAAGGCCATTGCTCCTCTCTGCTATCTAGGTTCTTTGACATAGTGAATTAATCAAGCTAAAGTCAAAAGGGTTGTTGTTAATCACATAGTAGGTTCCCAAAATGATAATGAAAACTAACTTGGAATATCTTAGAAGTTGGGGCAAGGCTTTAACCAACAATTTCATCTGAATTTGTCTTCTTCTAGATGTCCATATCATATATTATTGTTACAAGTGGTTAGCATAATTTGTTGGGTTGTTAATGGAGTTTGTTGACTAGCAGCTATAGAATAAACCATGAAACACAAAAGATAATATGGGATGGCTTCATATGTTTCCATCAATTTAACATTTGACTTCTGTTTTTATGTTATTTTCCTATTTGGTGATATTGCAGCCTCTAGAGTCACCAAATTTCAAGGTGAAACTCACACTGGATGTGAAAAAAGGTGGAGGACCAAAGAGTCAATTTTATTTGATAGATATCGGTAGCTGCTGGAAGAACAATGGCGAACCTTGTGACGGGAATGTGCTAACAGATGTGACCCGATATTCCGAGATGATCATAAATCCAGCAACTGCAGCTTGGTGCTCCTCGAGAACTCAACAGAATTGCCCGCCTTACCACATTACCCCCAACAACACGAAAATTTACAGAAACGACACTGCCCACTTTCCATACGGGGCGTATCACTACTACTGTGCTCCTGGGAATGCTAAATTCTTGGAGCAACCTGTGAGCACTTGTGACCCTTATAGCAATCCTCAAGCACAGGAGCTACTTCAGTTGCTGCCCCATCCCATATGGGCCGAATATGGGTATCCAACTAAACAAGGGGACGGTTGGGTTGGAGATGCTAAAACTTGGGAGCTCGATGTTGGCGGCCTAGCTAGTAGACTTTACTTCTATCAGGTTACCAATTTTAAACAATTATGTCAATCTATTTTACATGTTGATGGCTGATATTTGTTGGTGTTTTCAGGATCCGGGTACCAAACCCGCGAGGAGAATATGGACATCCATTGATTCGGGCACTGAAATTTTTATTAGTGACCAAGATGAAGTGGCAGAATGGAATCTTAGTGACTTTGATGTCATTTTGACATAAAAAGTCAGATTTTCAAGCTTTAATTGGAGAAAAAAGATAGTCAGCATCAAAATTCATCAAGTGTGAGATTGTTTATGTGAATTTCCAGGGAAGACGCTGGCTAAGAAGTCCGTAAGGACAGCCGGCTTCATCCTGGAGAAAAGTAATGTAATCCAATTGTATTCAACAAGTGTCAATGAAATTTTTTGACATGTGTAGAATCAAAATGTTCCTTACACGAGATTGGTTGTGTTTTTCTCTGCTGAAGCAAAAAGACTACTGCAAAATTTCATTGTGGTTGAGATAAGAGCTGAAGGTTGAGATTATGAATTTCAAAGATACTTATTATGTTAGAAAGTTCATGTAATGAGTAGTTTTTTTTAGCATTGGTTCTTATAGTTAAATTATGAAAGTGTTGAACTTTTGATCCAATTGGATGTTTTAGAAAGAATAAATTAGATCTGACTGTAAAGAATTTATGCTGCTATGGAAAATGTTAACCGTACAAAAATGCAATTCTTGTCGAAGTATAATGAATTCATGTTGCATTATTGCACGATCATCATTGACAACCGCTAGAAAATACAATTGATTTTTTGTGGGCGTCAGGAGAAAATAAAAGATTGGAATAACGATCAAAGATCAATAGTGAATGTCAATGTAATTTGCGAACAATTTCAACTATATTCCTTGCCTAATAACAGTATGTGTAATGCTTTCATGATCGAAGCCACCAGAGTCACTTTAAAATTATTTTTACAAGTATTAGAAGTTACTGTATTAAAAAATGTCAGAAGTTTTTCTCGAGACATTTGTTGCAAGTCAAATTGGCTTTTAAAATATTTTTAAGTTTGTAATTTTTCGCGCCAATTAGATTTCATTTTGTTTTTTCGTAAATACTATGGTGGCTTTATTTATTATAAGGTAAAAAACATTTATCCCTTCTCACTATTGAATTAATAAAGCGATATTTAATTTAATGATGACAATGACAAGATAAAAAAAAAGCAAAATCGCCGTAATATAACTTTTTCTTTATATCATTGTATCATTCATTGATATTATTGAACTATTTTGTAAGGCAAGACTACGGATGTGTCCCAAACTTTAATTTAATGGAGAATAAGTTCAATTTTCTTCTAAATCCAAAAGTATTATAGATAACTCCAAGGTGTGATTTAGAGATTGGGACTAATCCATCCTTAAGTATCCATTAAGGTCGAATCCTGGGATGTGCATGAAGTATTAGAAGTTACCGTATTAAATGTTGGGGAATTTTGGTAGGATGAAACCTTAAATGTCTGTATAAAACGTCTCTCAATCTTTGTTGAAGAAATCTAATAAAATGATGCATGGATAATTCTGAAGTCGTGACAAACACTTTCAGATTGAATCGTATTTGGCGGTTCTACCAAATAGATCAATCGGATAAAATCAGAAATATCAAGAACTTAGAATGAATTTTTGTTGTGAAGAAAAGTGAACAAAAAATTGCAGAAACTGTTGCAAAAAAATTCCTGTAAGTGTTGCCAATGCCATGTTTTATAGACTTGATATGAACGGTCGCAACTCTTCAAAACAGAAGTGTTGCGAAAAGACATCTCCATTCGAGCAGCTGCAACAGTTCATAACAGAAGTGTTGCGAAAGGTAGCTCCCGGACCCTCGTAAGCTAAGTATTGTAATAGAACTCGAACAAGCGTGCACTCCGCATTCTCCTAACTTGTTCGATGAAATATTACGACTGCATTGGTCAACTAGTTGATCCAATTATACTAAAATACCAACAATCCTCACCCATTTTAGTGTAATTCATGATTAACTAAACAAAATCACAACAAATAACAAACTTATGCATAAATGAAATATCGTGACGATTGAATTTTATCATAGTATATTACACATTCCAAGTATTCGAATAACTAAAGGTGTCACTATGAATTGAACCTTGGTTATCCATATTGAATACTCGAAGATAATATGCACATTAGTTAACATTCTAACATGTTCTTACTTGACACTATCTTTTACTAGCCTTGTGTCTCTATCCTTTATAAGCATATCAAAGCCAAGTCCAAGCTACTTGAAGCTGCTAAACTTCATGCTTATCTAGGTAGCCTTTTTACTCTTGCACCTGCGTATGTAATTTTTCAAAAAGGCTATTAATAAGTTAAATTTCAACCTCCTTTACTTGCAGGTCTGAACACACACCTTGAGATGTTTTAATCAGTATGTTCCAATCTCTAGATGTTAAGCTTTCCTCATTGAATTTAGCACCTAAAGTCATATTAGGTGGGAATTGGGTATCTTAACATGAGAGATTTTAGATGGACTTTAATTTCCTCCCCATAGCCGACTTTTGCACAAGATCTTTCCTTAACCCTTTGGTTATATGATCGGCTAAATTATGCTCAGTTTTTACAAACTCAGATTCCATTGTCGAATCACTCATACAAGTTTGTTTCTTAGACACCCAAGAAGTAGCACATCCCCCAAGAAGAAACACTCATCCACCTGTGGAAGAACTATCCTTCTCATAAGAAAAATAACTTATATCCGACTAACATTAAAAAACTTAAGGAAGCCATTAGAAATGTGCCATGTGGCATTATATTGACTTGTCAACCATGGCTTTTAACCGACACGTGTCAGTCAACCCCAAAAGTTAAACCAATGCCACATTAGATGACGGTCAAAATTGAACAAGGATAAGTTTCTGGCGACCCTTAATTTCACTAAAGTGTTGCCAAAACTGCTCCACTTACATTCTTTCTTGCGACACAAAAAAATATTCTAGCAACGCTTTGAAAATCGTTACCATATCAACCACTTGCCTTGTTTCTGGCAACACTTCTAGAAGCGTCGCAATAGATCACAACACCGTTGCCAAAACTTCTACACGAAGCATCATCGCAGATCATGAACAGTCACAAACAGTTGTCACAAAAACTGACTGTCTTGACTTTTCATTTTGTGACGGAATTTCTGACGGAATCAGAATCCCTCACATGCCGTCACAATAAACCATGAACTGCTGCGAAAAATAGTTGTCGCAAATGAACTGTCACAACTTTTCATACTGCAACGAATTTTGCAACGGATTCAGAATCCCTTTACAAAATGCAGAAAAACGAATTTCGAATTTAAATCATTCCGAAAACGTTTCTGGCCTTCGACCAGACCCTTCCTACGGTTTTTCAATGTCCCGAGCCCAATGAATTCTGCAACAGATTCAAAATCCCTTGCAAAACGCAGAAAAACATATTCCGATTCCGCTTGAACCGTAGCGAAAAACGGTTCTCACGACAAACCGCTGCAATATTTCATTCTGCAATGTTTTTTTAAAAAAAATATATAAAATAAAATTGATATACACAATGATTTGTGCCAATCCAAATTCCAAATCGCAATACTGAAGTTTTTCCTTTATTTGAAAAGGAAAAGAAAACTCATGTATTATACACTGAAATCCATGTACCTCTTGATTATCAAGACTCGACAAATGGTTTGCAATCTAACCATCAAGAAACTCATGCGAGTTCATTATCAAAAGATTCCAAATTAATCAAGAAAGTATATTACCCAAATTGAATATAAATCAATTGATGAAAACAGTTAAATTAAATGATTTCTGTGAATATCGTTGAGTTGAATAACGATTACAACTCTCAAGAAAATTGATCTGATTAAATAGTTATGCCAAAACAATAATAATATATTTTTCATAGAAACCAATCCTTCGGACCATGTTCTTAATCATGTCCTTTGACCATGTATTAATGTTCCATATCAACCAAAAATTCATACCCAAAAATCCAAAAATGAAAATAGATTCCACCACACATAAACCATATTATAAAAAAACATAAATGACCAAAATTATAGTGATATGCGAAATAGAACTAAATCTGATCATTGATTACTTGAACACACAATGGGTAAATTAATTTTACTATTAAACATAATCATGCTGCGAAGAAAATTAAAACCGCCAATGACTCAATTTAGGCTTTTCGATCAGAAAAAATGCAATTAATGATAATGTTAACTGGAACGTAACGAAATGATTGTAAAGAAAGAAACCCCGCTATTGAAATTAATTATGACTCGTTATATCAAAGGAAACACAATATCAGATGAAGGCTTAGCTATCCTTTTTTTTTAGAAAAAAGGTACATATTACAATTAATCAATTGCAACAAAAGAAATCCATATATCATAACCATCCAAATTTGTGTTTCAAAATATGAAAAGCATAATTAATTATGGATATAAAAATTGATTACCCAACCACATATATATTACCAATCAAGTAGCCATTTAAAAAAAAATTGAGAATGAATGGTGATAACATCAATTTCACAAATTCATGCCATAGAATATTGACGAAATATGACATCTCAAAGAATCGGTCATGAGTCGCTCTGATACTAATTTAAAGAAAATTTTTCGAATCCGAAATAACTCAGGATCGATTTATGCCGATTCATCCAGACAAAAACATAAACGGAAGCGTACCTTATCTTATGACTCGTGAAAATTCAGGCTTCCAGCGAAATAAGATTCAATCTTTATTGGGGGATTCCGGTAAGATGAAGCCTTGAATGTCTGTAAAAAACATCTCTCAATCTTTGTTGAAGAAATCTGATAAAATGATGCATGGATAATTCTGAAGTCGTGACAAACACTTTCAGATTGAATCTTATTTGGTGGTTCCACCAAATAGATCAATCGGATAAAATCAGAAATGACAAGAACTTAGAATGAATTTTTGTTGTGAAGAACCAAAAATTACAGAAATTGTACAAAAAAACTCTTCCTGTAAGTGTTGCCAATGCCATGTTTTATAGACCTGATACGAACAGTCGCAACTCTTCAGAATAGAAGTGTTGCGATAAGACATATCCATTCGAGCAGCTACAACAGTTCATAACATAAGTGTTGTGAAAGGTAGCTCCAGGACCCTCGTAAGCTAAGTATCGTAATAGAACTTGAACAAGCGTGCACTCCGCACTCTCCTAACTTGTTCGATGAAATATTAAGACTATATTAATTAATTAGTTAATCCAACTACATTAAAATATCAATAATTAAAAAATGTCAGAAGTTTTTCTCCTGACATTTTTTTTGGTAATAAAGTTTTTCTCCATACATTTGTTCACAGTCAAATTGGCTTTTAAAATATTTTTAATTTTGTGATTTTTGTGACAATTAGATTTCAATTTATTCTTTCGTGAAAATTATGGTGATTTTTTTCTCTCATTATCATTAAATTAATAAGGTGATGTTCAATTTAATAATAATAGTGATAAAGTAAAAAATAAATCGTGAAATAACGATTTTCTCTCCATATCATTGTATTATTCATTGATATTATTGAACTATTTTGTAAGGCAAGAATATGGGTGTGTCCCAAACTTTAATTTAATAGAGAATAAGTTCAATTTTCTTCTAAATCAAAAATTATTAAAGACATCTACTAGTTATGCTTCAAAAATTTATCAGGGTAAAATTTTAGGATATGCATGAAATAATTTTAAATTTTAAAGCCAACCGATCCTTTAAAATACTCACAAGTTGATAAAATCTATGACCTAAAAGTTCCACCAACATTTAAAACTCATTCAAACTAGCATGCGGTGAAAAAAAATATTGAAGACAGTATATTCCAATATTTCATACGAGTGATGATATTAGGCTTATGACACCCTAAAATTACATAAAACTCCTTAAATTTCCATTTTTAATTCAGGAGGTCAACAAGACAGTTTTCTTATGCTGATTCGATCTCGCCAGTTGCAATTCGGGAAAATCTAGGGTTTCTTCTGCAATTCCGTAAATGCTGGATTTTCTCCACCGTGGTGCTCCGTCTGGTCAGCTTATCTCTTCACAATCTCTTTATAATTTCCTCTTGGAGACGATTTCTTCTTTTGCGCCTTCCTCGTCATTGATGATTGTACGTAATTCACCTAAAATTTTTTTGCTATTTGTGTTTGTTAAATTTCAATTGTTAGTTCTTCAGCTTCCAAGAAAGTTTTTCTTAGGAATCATGTATGCTTAGGACTTCTACAATTCAAAATTGAACATGCGCAATAAAAGTCAACGGATTCTGTGTAAAATAAACTTACGAGGACCAGTTTGGAATTTGCTTGTTAAGTTGTCAAAATAAGTTGCTCTCGTAAACTTTGAATTGAAGTTCGGAACAGTTTTGCCGTGAGTTTTTGCAACTTTTTTCAGCAGCTTTTCTGAAAAGCTCCATTTTCAAGTTTTTTTGAAAGCTGCAGATTTGATTTTGAAAAAAATAAATCAGACAGTTCCTAATTAATTACTATGAAAGATCAAAATGTATTGTTCAAAGTCAAAATATGTAGTTCTATTAAAAGTTTGTGTGAACAACTTATTTTGAAAGCAGCTCAAACAATAATGTCAAACTAGCCCTACATATTTTGGCCATTCATGCTAATTAATTAAGAACTTATTTTTTTTCAAAATCAAATGTGCTTCTTGTAGCAAAAACTTGAAAATGGAGCTTTTAAAATAAGCAGTTTGGGAAACAGATTTCGTAATTAATGACCGATGATTTTTCCTTCCACAGAATTTTGTTATCTGAATTAAGTTTCAAATATTGGTCCATACTGCAAAGCCATGCCGGCAGAGGAGCTCATTGTTATATGGCAGTCAGGTGGGAAATTCATCACTACTAGTGATGGCTCCTTGTCGTACACAGGTGGAGAAGCTCATGCTATTGCCCTAAACCGTGAAACTAAATTCAATGAGCTTAAGTCAGAGATATCAGAGATGTGCAATTATAATCCTGATGATTTGACTATTGGATACATCCTCCCTGGTAACAAACGCACTCTCATCACCATTTCTAGTGATAAAGACATACAACTTGTGCTCGATTTTCATGAGGACTCTCAAATTGTAAACATTTTTGTCTCTATGAATGAGATGTTCCCGTGTGATGCTGATGCCTCTACCTCTGCCATCCCTCCTAGCAGGTAGTGTGTATTTAACAAGTCTTATTGTGGATTAGACTAATACAATTTGTTTTTCTGTTTTCAATGGATTTACCTGTCTTGTGATTTTGGCGAACGTGTGATCTTTAGCTTTTCGCATATCTCTTCCAGTGGATATACAGTGGTTAAACTTGAACCCGTCACTTCTCTCAATGTATCTCTTCCAGCATCACACGGGAATATCTCTGTGAATGAGTCCTCTGCTATGCCAAGCAGCAGGTAGTGTATATTTAATTTTTCTTATTGTGGATAGACTAATACAATTTGTTTTACTGTTTTAAATCGATTTCCCTGTCTTGTGATTTTGGCAAACATATGATCTTTACTTTTTGAGCAGCGGAAATACAATGGTTAAACTTGAAACCGACACTTCTCCTAATGTTTCTCCTGTTGTTTCTCCTGCTGGAGACTTTGAAGAAAACAGCCCTCAGTCCAATGAAGGCGAGTGTACTACTACTGTACCAAATAAACTTTTTAAATCGTGGGAAAATTGCATAACTGGTCTGCGCCAACGGTTTAATAATGTTCAAGAGTTGCGTGAGGCTTTACGTAGGTATTCTGTTGCTCATGGGTTCAAATTGGCTTTTAAGAAAAATGATGCCACTCGTGTAAGTGCCAAGTGTAAAGCTGAAAATTGTCCTTGGAGAATACATGCATCAAAGGTGAATGTGTCGATGGAACCACTATTTCAAATTAAGAAATTTGTTGGAACTCATTTATGCGGAGCTGGTGCTGGTAAGTTCTGTCCTCCTAAGGCATCAAGGAAACTGGTGGCAACTATTATGAAGGAGAAGTTGCGCGATACACCAAAATTCAGCCCAAAGGAAATGGCCAAACATATTCATCAGGAGTTTGGAATTGAATTGCAATATTCACAAGCTTGGCGTGGGATCGAGTTTGCCAAGGAGCAGCTACAGGGTTTATACAAAGAGGCATATAATCAATTGCCTTGGTTTTGTGAGAGGATGCGAGAGACAAATCCCGGTAGTGCTGTCACACTTGTCACTAAGGAGGACAACAGTTTTCATCGTGTATTTGTTGCCTTGCATGCATCGATATTTGGTTTTCAAAATGGTTGCCGCCCCTTGATTTTACTTGATACTATTGTGCTAAATTCAAAATATCAGTCTGATTTGCTGACTGCAACAGCATTTGATGGAAATGATGGCATTTACCCTGTGGGTTATGCTCTATTAGATGTTATCAATGATGATAACTGGCAATGGTTTTTGGAACAATTGAAATCTGCTCTTTCACCTTCCCAACCAATTACATTTGTGGCAGACCGACAGTTTGGCTTAAGACAGTATATATCGTTGGTATTTGAGAATTCTCATCACGGGTTTTGCATTCATAAACTAACTGAGGACTTGAAAAGGGATCTCAAGGGTCAACACAGTGCAGAAGTTATGAATGTCATCACCAGTCATCTATATGATGCTGCCAATGCAGCCACCCTTGATGGGTTCAAAAAATGCACTGCAAGCATTAAGAGCGTCTCACCTGTAGCTTCCGAATGGCTCATGCAAAGTTCACCTGAACACTGGGCAAATTCGCATTTTGTAGGTTCACGGTACGGCCATTTAACAGCAGAGGCAGGCCAATCATTTTATAGCTGGGTAAAGGAATTGCCAACGTTACCAGTAGTAGAGATTGTTGATACCATTCGCCAAAAGCTGATGGAGATGATTTACGCCCGAAAGTTGGAGTCAGACAAGTGGTCAACGAAATTGACTCCAAATTTGGAAAGAAAATTGCAAAAAGGGATTCTTGAGGAAAAGTCACTTCAAGTATCTATATATCCTGATGGGGGTTTTGAGGTGCATGACAGTTTAGGGGAATGCAATTATGTTAACATCGATAATTGGAACTGTAGCTGGGGGGAATGGCAAGTCAACGGTTTCCCTTGCCATCATGCTATTGCTGTGCTTCAGCATTGCAACAAAGAGTTGCCAGATTACTGCTCGAGATATTATACAGCCGAAGCATATAGATTGACATATATGGAGCCCATTAATCCAGTTCCAACAACAGATAAGCCTGTTAACCAAGAGTCGTCCTCCTCTTCGGTCCAAGTATACCCTCCTCCACTTCGACTTCTTAATGGCCCGCCTAAACAAAGAAGAATTCGTTCAAAAGAGAAAGGCCTGGTTAAAAGACCTTTGCATTGCAGCAAGTGTGAAGGAGTAGGCCATAACAGAGCCACGTGCCATGTGTTCTCATAGAGGCTCCATGTTTACTGCAATATTTTTTATTTATTGTTTATGTAGATGAACATTTGGTTTTTGATAATAGAGCCACAAGGTTCATATGGCTGACCCTACCTAGCGCGAGGTTTAAAGCTTGGTTGATTGATTGATATGTAGAGGTGGTTGGTAGATGAGAGTATATTTTGGCAGAGAGATGTAGCCTAGACATGGGACATTTTGTCCTGTTTGAACATCAACATGTGGCATTACTATGCAATAATCTGCAAATGTATGTACCATTTTTAACCTTTCTTCTCATCTGAAAGTAGAGGAATACATTAAGCTTGCATCTTTTCTAAGCTACTGTTGCATTTCCTAGCAGCGATGGCGACATATTGTACCAATTTTAAGAAAAACCATGTGCTTTGATAAGGGCTAATGGTAAAATCTATGGAGAGGTTAGAAATTCAGAATCCATTTTGCCTTTAACCTTTTTCATGGTAAAATCACATATTTTGCTTTGTTTATTCATGATTGATTAGGTCATTGAGATTAAGCAATTCCATATTGCAGCATTAAGTTGTAGAGACAATGCGAAAAGCCTAACATGTTATTCATTTTGGCAAAAGGGTAAGTTCTCAGTGAAATGGGTGATGAGTATGAATAATGCCATTGTTGTGTCAACAATATCTTGATTCCTCAAGAATATAGAGGGAGATTATGATATATTGTTATTTTTTAACTAAAGCTTATTTAGAATCATCAGTTACTTGTACTGAATTTCAATGTAATTTATAGTTGAATGGAACTGAAGTTCAAGTAAATGAGATTTTAACTTATATCTTAATTTTCTCTCAGTTGTATGATTAATGACCTGTGACCACTTTTAATCATATAAGATTAACATACAAATCAATCAATTACTTCTATACAGGTAAGCTAATTAGGCTTGATTATCAAATCTGGGCACGTGATGACTGGCTCAAAAAGAGGGGAATTTGTAATGGGAGCAGGGTGTTTTGTATTATACTTTCATCCAACGGTTGAGTATTCATAGTACAAAATGTTAGAAAATTTATGTAATTTTAAAAGAATATATATTACTCAAAATATTTTATTGAGAAATAATTTCATTTTTACTAATGGGGTCCTGCGGTTTTAGTTTTTATGTTGACCGTTTCAAAGTTTAAAATAATATTCATGAATATTTAATTAATTTATTAATTAAGTTTTTTACAAATAGAAACAGTCAAAACATTTACAACTAAATTTGTTATGGGTTCCTACTTTTAAGCCTCTATACCGTTGCACATTTTGCTTTGACCAAATTGATTATTATCTTAACAGCCACTTTGTATTCTCTATAAAAGGAGTGATCTGCTTCATTTTTTGTGATATACTTATCCCTTTCTACTCTTCAATTTTCGTATTATCTAATCTATTCCAAATCATAATATTCCTACTTTTCCCTACAATTGATTTGTTACTTTTTGAGTTTGTGCACAAACATTTTTAACTCATATTATTATGCTCTTCCTTTTGGCCTGTTAAATTTGGATATGTATCACATTTCTGTTCCTGATCCAACCAACGGTTGATGGAGCTGTTTAATCCTGAAAGGAACTACAAGTATCCTTTAAGGACAGTGTCGTTCGACACGATTCAGCTTATCGGTGTTTTTGTTACATTAAACTTTATTTGTAATTTTCATTATATTTCTACATGATTTCTACTAATTATATATATGTTTTGGTTGAAGGTGAGGACCAGAAAACTGATGAGGCGGACATTCCAACAAGATCTAAACTTCCAAATGAGATAGAGAATAATGAAGCTTAAATATTTATTTATTTTATTTATTTTTTCTAATTGTTATCAAATAATCTTAAAGTATAGTTATAGTTCCTAATTTGGCTAACATTATTATGTGATTCTCGAAGCAGATGGAACTACAATGGATAACAAATTTATGTAGGTAGTTGAGAGGTAATTTTCATATATGGCTTTTGATGATAGCATCTAATCTTCACAATGAGGTAAGAGATGTGTGCTCCTCCCGTGCATATATTGGCGATCTTATTCCGTTTGTCAGGACTTTTCTTAATTACAGGAATTATTTTTTATTTTCTTTTTACATTCTCTATATGTAAATGTGGGGGTTACTTAATCCTTATTTGTGAAAATACTAACGATCATGGAATTTATCAAAGCATGTCAATAACTACAAAGAGACAGCTTAGATTGTGGACCGAGATTCAACGCTGAGATGGTAGCACACAAAGTGGTTTTGACTTTAATTTTCTTTTTGAATTTGAGGAAAAGAAATTTTTTTAGTTTATATGTTCATAGTTTTTATAAACTTTATAAGGTTTATTATTTGTGTTGGAAAAATATTTAAGTAATTTCAAAAGAATTTTATTTCACTTTTGGATTCCTAATTTGTGTTTAAAGTGTTTCTTTTGAGTTTGGCCTAATGGGCTAGTTAATTTGTGGAATTGATTTTAAGTGCACCCCCTAAAGACTACGTTTATGTTCTACTGCTCTAAATATATATATCAATGTTTTATGTTAATAATTGAGTTTCAAAATTATAACTTTTATATTAATTTGCTTTATATATTCACAGCCCTTTATTAGCTATGAATTTCCTTTGAAATGGTGTGTTTTTGAGAAGCCGTTCATGGGTGTTAACATATATTATTGGCCTAACGTTTTAGTTGACTGCACTGATAATTTTCTTACTTAATGGGTAATTCATTGTTGCCCAACAACTCTTCTCAATGCCTATGATAAGGCTCGTGCCATTACGAGTCTGAGATACAGATTGCTAATAATTAGTTTCTTCTATATTGTTGGAAATAATTTGAAGTGGATGAGAATATATAAAATCTTTTGTTATGAGAATTATAAGAATGAATGAGAGTATCTTAGAATACTTATTGAGAAATTCTTTAAGAAGTTTGCGTATATCCCTTATGATTACAATATTGAATTATAGAAATGATGTTGAGAGGTACCATGAATAATGGTATTCTGTATTGTGGATATCCATTGTACTATAATAGTAAAATGATGAAAATTGAATCTTTGATTCATATGAGACAAACTTTACTAGTGATTATGTTCACTCTTGGTTGTTGATTAATGATATGGATGTCAACTATAAACAAACTATACTATAATTAGTTTCTTGAGAGCTGACGTACATTGAGGCTAAGTATTTGAAGAAATTTCTTAGCATATATATGTTTCTTTGGGAATAAAACTATCACATTTGGTACTGTCAAATGACAATATTTATCTCTAAATTAAGATAGACAATTTTGTTTGAGACAGTTATGTGAAGCATGCTAAAAGATGAATTAGATATATTAGAACAGATGTGAGTCAAGAGTGATTTTAATCAAATCATCTGACTATATCTTTGAGATTTATTTCAGAAACATCAGAGAGGATGAGACTTAAACCATTTGAAATTAACAAAGGTGGGAACCCAACCTACATGAGTGGAGATCCCATGAAATAGATTCATATGGGTAATAACAAGCATTTGTTAGTTCTGTTAGTACTAAAATTAGTGTCTCAATCCTAGATGTGGGAAAGTGCTATGTTGCATATTTTGAGAGGTTGAGTTTAAAGAACTCTCAATGAATTTCATAGCTCTTATGAGTGGGGTATAAAGTGCAATATACACTTGATAAAATTACCTACGTAAGTGTGAAGTGGGCCGCTTCTATGAGATATTGGCACTATCTCTAGAGCACTTATGAGAGACCAGACGCGCGCATGGCCTATTATGACGTACCACGGCGTTGAACAGAAATGTACTTGGTATAGTGCGATATGATAAAATCTCTTACTTACAGTAGCGCTTATTTGGTTCATAGAAACTATATGTTTCACCAAATATTCCATAAATTAAATTTTATCTATCAAGTATTGATTTATAGTCCAAAAAATACTAATACCATGCTTTATATGTCAAACCCGAGATATCCAGAAAAATTATTTTACCAAAAATTCTTTTAAAATTAGTGGGGGATTGTTGAAAAATTTGTGTAATTTTAAAAGAACATATATTACCAAAAATATTTTAATGAGAAATAATTTCATTTTTACTAATGGAGTCATGCGGTTTTAATTTTAATGTTGACTGTTTTAAAGTTTAAAATAATATTCATGAGTATTTAATTAATTTATCAATTAAGTTTTTTACAAATGGAAACAGTCAAAACATTTACAACTAAATTTGTTATGGGTTCCTACTTTTGAGCCTCTATATCATTGCACATTTTGCTTTGACCAAATTAATTATTATCTTAACAGCCACTTTGTGTTCTCTATAAAAGGAGTGATCTGCTTCGTTTTTTGTGATATACTTATCCCTTTCTACTCTTCAATTTTCGTATTATCTAATCTATTCTAAATCATAATATTCCTACTTTTCCCTACAATTGATTTGTTACTTTTGAGTTTGTGCACAAACGTTTTTAACTCATATTATTATGCTTTTTTTTTGCCCTGTTAAATCTGAATATACATCACATTTCTATTCCTGATTTAATTAATGGTGGATGGAGCTGTTTAATTCTGGAAGAAATTACAAATATCCTTTAAGGACAGTGTCGTTCAACACAACTCAGCTTATCGGTGTTTTCATTACATTAAACTTTGTTTGTAATTTTCATTATATTTCTACTAATTATATATATGTTTTAGTTGAAGGTGAGGACCAGAAAACTGATGAGGCGGACATTCTAATAAGATCTACACTCCCAATTGAGATAGAGAATAATGAAGCTTAAACATTTATTTATTTTATTTATTTTTCATAATTGTTGTCAATCACAAAACACATGGATTCCGTTGTAAATTCTTAAAAAAAATGGTTAGAGGAATCTAATTTCATGCTTTGTAAAACTTTTCTACTTTTTATTGATCAAAAAAAAACTTTTCTACTTTTTTATTTTTAATCTTTAATAAAACGAGCTCTCGATTGGCGGATTGGGTTTAGTAAGGGTCGGAATGTGGATTAAAGAATTTTTTAAGGGAATTTCTAAAACTATTTATAAATTTAGGGTGGTTTTGAAACTAATAAAGAGTTTGGGGTGTTTTTTTTCATCCGACTTTTAAAAGATCGGACAAGTCAATTTTTTAAGTCTATCCGACTTTTAAAAAATCGGATAACTCCAGTCAAAGCGGATAGAAGTTATCCGACTTTGTAAAAGTCGGATAGATTATTAAAGTAAAAAAAACAAAAGCAAACCATTCTACAGGCAAAAAGGGAACAGCTGAATAATTTTTTGGATAACCGACTTTCATAAAGTCGGTCTATACGAGATTTATAAAGTCGGATGAAAAAAAACACCCCAAACTCTTCATCAACGTAACAAGAAAAACACAAATAAAAAAAGACAGACAAAATAATAATAGAGTTAGAAAAATGAAAAAAAAATCAAATAATAAAAATAAGGTGTTTTTTAAAAAAATAATATAAATAAGGTAATTGAATTTTTATTAGATCCAAAAATTAAATAATTACATAATTTAGTAAAGGATTGAACTAAATTGATTATAATTATCTGTCGGAAAGGAAGATGAGTTGAGATGAACACTAAGATTTTCTATATACGATTGTTGTAAACACTAAGATTAATGTTAACAAAATCATAAATATATACAAAAAATTATAAATATTAGTAAAATATTAATGAAAAGGATGGTTTATTTTTTTTTTGACTTTAAGAATCTATCCGACTTTATAAAAGTCGGATAGCTTCTATCCTTGACTGGAGTTATCCGATTTTTTAAAAGTCGGATAGACTTAAAAAATTAATTTGTCCGATCTTTTGAAAGTCGAATAAAAAAAACACCCCAAACTCTTCATTAGTTTTAAAACCATCCTAAATTTATAAATAGTTTCAAAAATTCCCTTAAAAAATTCTTTAATCCTCCCCTTCACTACTCGATCCTCAGTATGGATTAAAAAAAAGGGAATTTAATTTCAAAAGCCAGTTCTGAATTCTGTTACAGAATCAACAATGCACTGATAAAGAGGGAATACGTTGTCCATTGCCAAATGAATTCTTGATTAAAATGTAATGCAAATGAAAACTATAAGTTGTTCAAATCCTTATGTGATTACATACTGATAAGTGATAACACTGCAGCTGCTCTACATAAAAGATTCATAGAAGTCAATTCTCCTAGATTATCAATTATACCAGGAAAATGCTGCATATTTTCCCCAACAAATTAGCTTATGTCCAATCGTATCAGCAACCTGAGTTCAAATATACAGCAAAATAGCAAACAAATATCAATTGCAATGCCATCAAGTTCTTCAAAATGCAAATTGCAGATTCACATGATTAGCCTGTACCAGTACAACTTTAGTAACATAAACAAAATCGAAAACTGGGAAGTGTTACAAGCCCCTGGCATCCCTAAAATTATTTTTATTTTTAATTTAAAAACCTTTAATTACTCAAGTCAACATTTCCCTTCTGGCACATGTTAGTGGAGAAAATATGATTAAAATTTATACAAAAAAGTTCCTTCCCATTTTTGGCTTGTGTTTGATTTTCAATTAGCAACCACTGGTCTAAGAAGAGAAGGAAAAATTAATAAAAAAAATGAGGCCAAAAACTTGTTTGTAAATTCACTAATTCTTTTTTTTTTTTTGGTATTAGTAAATTCACTAATTCTGATAGACAGCGAAACTGGACTGGATCCTTGAGAATCTGAAAGAGGATTCCTCAACAGAATCTAATCAGAAATGTGAAGTCAAACTCAGAGGAATCTTTCAACAACAAGAACCAAACAAAACATTGAAAAAAACGAAAGTGAGAGACATACTTGTTGTTATCTTCATCAGTCCAACAAAGAGACTGAGAACAGTCAAAAAGAGAATGATCCAATTCACCAGATTCTATGTAGTTCAAGTCCTTGACAAGAACAAAATAGTGGTTTTGAACATCCTCTGCACTCTTCTTCCCTCCGACCATAGCCGCCACAAGTTCCCATCTTTCAGGATCTTGTTCATCAACAACTGCTAAAGCCACTTCAAACTGCTTGTTCTCTTCCCAGCTCCACCCATACAGCATTTTTCCACTACTTTCTCCCATTCTCCCTAGAGTTCCAAACTTTCAATTCCTTTGGAAAAATTAAGGATGACCCAGTTGGTATTTCACGTAATTTTATTCAAAGAATCTTTTTTTGAGATTCTTCTAACATCCCCTCACACCTGGGAAACATGTCAGATGTGGTATGTACAAACTCAGAATTATTTTCTATATTCTATAGATATAGAGGATTTCTGGGTATATTTGTGTCAAAGACAACTGGCCCTGATCTAGGCGTAAGCATTTAGAGATGCATATATTTATTTTATTTGAGTATAATACTGATAAAAATAGCATTACAAGAATATAAAATTAATCAAAATCTGATTCCAATAATCAATAAACGACAAAACATCTTTCTTCTTACTAACGGTAGTCATAAATTAAACCGAATTAAACTAAATATAATCTAAATTTAGACCGAGAGGTCCAAAAGATTTATTGTAACACCTCCAATTTATTTGCTAATTCGAACGTTAAATTGAATTGGATTTCAACTGCTATCCGATCCGGACTGGCATCATATTCACATGCAAATTTTTTTTCAAGTCCCTCATCTTTTATTTGCATGCATCAATACTCTCTAATTATTTTTTGGTCACACTAAGCTCCAAAACCGTCATTTGGACACATGGTGATATTAATGCTTCCATTTGGACCATTTCTTACCTTTCTCCTTATCCATACACAATATACTTCAAGAATATCACATATGGCATACATCAATCCTTAAGTCGAGAATAGAGTTGCAATAATCAATTGTGTAATAGATAGGGTCGGTCGTAACAGTGTGAGGACCCTAGGCTAAATAAGAAATAAGAGCCCCTTTAAATAAAAATTGTTTTATGTAAAATTGAAATATTTTCTAATAAGGGTAAATAATTATAACCTCCATCGGGTTTGACATAATATACTACTACCTCCCTGAGTTTTAAAAATCTAATTTATATCTCCTTATGTTTTGCATTTTCTCATTACTACCTCCTTATACTTTACTTTTATTATATTATTAGGTCCCTTCACATTTTATTATGTCATTATTTTACGAAAAATTTATCAAAATATACAGTTATAACAAAACTATTATTGTTGTGATATTTTTATATTCAATTTTTCTTTAATTTATCCATTTTATGTATGTTTTTTCTAACGCAATCATAAGACTGAAATGTAATAAAATGTCAGAAAATAAGCAAAACAAACATCTTATTTATGAAATATCTTTAAAAACCAGTACATATGATTACAGGTTAAACAAATATTGTAAAAAAGTGTACGGAATATCAATAATTTTGAATGAAAATGCTTAACAATTGATAGGGGGAGGTAGTAATGAGAAAATGCAAAACATAGGGAGCAATAAATTAGGTTTCTAAAACACAGAGAGGTGGTAGTATATTATGTCAAACTTGAGGGAGGTTATAATTATTTACCCTTCTAATAAATATTAAACAGAAATTTTAAATTCAAAATTTTTTATTATGTGTTAGTAATTTAATTTATTTACATTGAATAAATTCATAAAATTTTAAAGTTTCTATATTAATATATGCATAGATAAAAAAATATAAGCTCCTATCGATCGTGTGGGTCCTGGGCCGTCGCACTTATGGCCCATGCTTAGGATTGGCACTGATAATAGTGTTGCTTGCGGTGATTATTATGGGATTCATGTGAAATTGAAGTTGTCAAGCAACTCTTTTTTTTCCGTGAATTTTAGTATCTTTCATAGGCGCATGTCAAATTATGTATCATTTAAAATAAAATTTTTGGTCACCTTCTTCAAGTATAACTTATAGCCCTTAAATAGCGGCATGGGTTTAGTCTGATGGTTGAGCCTTGAAGCTGTGATGCTAGAGGTCACAGGTTCGAGTCCACATACAGGCGAGGTGGGATAATGGTTTTTTTTTTTGTTATTATGTGAGGAAATTTTTCAAAAAAAAAAATTATATCACTTAAATATATAGGTCTATGAATGTAATATGAAATCGATAATTACGCTCAAGAGACGAAAATGAAAGATGAGACCGATAATTACAAACTTATGTAAGGAAATGAAAGATCTTGGGCTCAATTTATAAAGAATGAAAACTGCCAAAGCTATATACCACTTAAATTTTTTTCCAGATTGGTACAAAAAAAATTTATCTTGCAAAGAAAAGAAAGCAAAAAAGACGTATGTAGGTGGGTAGGATATATACCACTCATTACCTGATCTTGATTTTTCAGTTTTGTAATTGAAAAGATAATAAGAATTCAATTCACAACAACTAGGTCGTTTTCGAAGACTTTTTAAACGTGATGAATCACGTTATTTAGATCACAATTGTGGTTTTGAAAGGCAAGGCGTAATTAAGGTGTAAAAAATAAAAAAGAATTGGATCTTTTTGCAAGTTGTGAGCCAAAAGCAAAGAACCTAAAACCTTTATTTTATTCACCAAATATGCTTTAATTAATGGAAAACCTACCTTCTTACAGTAGTTTTCTTTGTTAAGGGAGTTATTTTATAAAGGGATATGTTCACCTGCCTCCTTCAAAAAGGACATTTTTGGCCCACTGACATTAATAACATTATCCCACCATTTATAAATAGCTTTTTCAATTCAATGGTTCTTACCTGATGGGAGGGCAGAGCATACATTTTGTGAATTATAAGAATCCATTTCATCCCGTCATAAATATAAGGGTGGTGCTTGAGCCCCCATTTTTACTCCAAACCACCCCTTTTAAATAGGTCCTTTTACCACATTGTCCTTCTCATAATTTTAGATTTTTCTCTTTCTATTATTTTCATTTTTTCTAGCTCTCAACTTTTCTCTTTAAAATCTCCACTTTCTATTCCTTCAAACCTTAATCTTTTAATAAAATCGATCATAAAATCATGTTAAAACAACATAATCATAAGGGTTTGTGAATTAATTTTCAACCCACTTAGGGGATTTCCCCTTAGCGAGTTGAAATTTACGATCTCAAACTCAGAAGGGGATTTGATGGGATTTCGTTTAACCTAAGTTCATGAAATCGTTTCTTTTTTCGTATTTTTTTGAAATATAACATGAATTGAGTCTCATTTGTGCTTTCTTCCTCCATTGTTTACATTTGTAATGGTTTTTTAGGTTGATTTAGTTGAAATGTCGATATTTATAAGTTTTAGGGTTTTCAATTCGTTTTTCATTGAATTTCGAAAATAAAACCTTAACTGAGAACGATTGGTAGTTTTCAGTTTTAGTTATGTTTCTTTATCATCATTCTTTTGTCGATTTTGTTGAAAGATTGAGGTTTGAAAGGATTGAAAGTAAAGATTTGAGAGAATTTGAAAAAGGAGGGAAACTAAAAATAAGAGGAAAACAAATTATGAGAAGGACAAAAAGGAAATAGGGGGGTTATATATGAGGCGATAAGGAATAAAGTGGAGTCGCCCTTAAGCACCCACTTACTATAACTATATGACTTTTACGGAGTTAAATCTATTATCTCCTTTAGGATGTCTTATTCTATATTTCCATTTACTATTTTGCATGTGGTAAACAAGTACGGATGAGATATAAATTGGCAAGAATGATGAAAACAAAAAATAAAAAATAGATCTATTAGTAAAATTATTGTACATTAAATTATTTCTACTGTTAAACCAAGTACGAGTTTGGACTGACTCAGTGGATGACTCAGTAATGCTTAAAGTTTTAATCATAACAATTAAGTTTAGTTTGAGATAGTTAAATCAATAATGATGTTAAAATAAATAGTCTCTGGATATAAGGGAGTTAGTAAATTCAAGGGTACAATTTCGAGTCTTCGCTGACCTAGCTATTTAGTTTAACTCTGAGTGGTTTCTGGGCTGAGTACTTACTTAGTCGCTGACTTAGTATTATTCACTCAGCACTTGATATTTAGATTTTGTTTCAGCTGTGTGCATTTTGTTTTATCGTTTCAGCTGAGTTATTTTAAGCCTGTCAACGCTGCTGACCTTACCATTTAAGGTAAAAAGGTATCTTTGCCTTTAGTACTGCTTTTTGTAGGAATATTAATGAGATAAAGACAAAAAGAATTAATGTCTTGATAAGACACAAAATTATGAAGAAAATAACAAAGTCTTCCAATGCAAAGCTGCAACAAGTCAATTGCCACTTCGGCCAATTCTGCAGATCTACCAACCTTGTATCGCGCACCCTGCAACATGTCAGAAAACCAGAGAGGAATGGGATGAAGACACGTGGCAAGTCAGCGCGAGTTCTCTCTAACGAAAGACTGGCATCAAACGACAAAGAACTCAAATTGGAGCTCGAATTTTAATCTAACGGATTGAAATGTATTTCACAACGATGTAATTCCATCTTTTAACGGATTGATTTGAAGAAGAAACTGGTGAATTACTGAGCTGTCAATTTTAGAAGATGCCTAGATAAGTTCAACGGCTACTTTCTCAATCCAACTATAAAAGGAGCAAGAAGGCAAGTATTTGAACTTGGTGATTACACCTGAATTTCCTAGAAGCAAAAACTCTGTCAACTCACAAGCTTTAAAGGAATTCTAGCAAGAAAAGCACAACTCAGCGAGAATTTGCTTAGAACAAGAGAGAATAGATTAGAACAAACAATTGTTATATTAGATCATTTATAACTGGATCAATGTTTTTATAAGTTGACTCCAGCTCTTATTTAAACTCTTATTGAGTTGCTGATAGAAGAGGGCATTCTAGTCAGCAGGTGAGCAATTGCAGTTTAGAGGGTACTTACTGCAATTGGGGAATTTGTGAAAGGCTTCTCCTCCTAGGGTAAAGGAGTTGAGATTAGTGGATTAAAGCTGAGACACTCTCTCGGGACTGGATGTAAGCACAGGTTGCCAAACTAGTATAAAAATCTCTGTATCCTTTACTTAATTGCATTTTTAATCTTTTCGCTCAGCCAGCTGACCTCACTCAGCGGATTCCTAATTATCGCGAAAAAGTTTTACAAGTTTTTTAGTGATTCATTCACCCCCCTCTGACTCAGTTAGTGTATGCATAGGAACCAACAAGTGGTATCAAAGCTATTCTCATTTCACAGATTTCACAATCTTTGAGACAAAGACCATGGCGTACAAAGGAGAATCCAGTGGAAGGGCTTAAGCTTATATTCTGCCTGAAGGCATATCAGTTACCAGGCCTCCAATATTCAATGGAGAGCATTATACTTACTGGAAGAACAGAATGACTAATTTCATTCAGTCCCGGAGTATGCATGCTTGGATGGCCATTGTAGAAGGGCTATATGCTCCATCACATGTGAAGAATGGAGTTACTGTTGATAAGTACTCCACTGAATGGGATAATAATGATTTAGCCAGACTTAAAAAGAATACAGCTGCTATCAACTATCTTCATTATGCTCTTAATGCTACTGAGTTTAATCGCGTTTCTCGATGCTAGACAGCCAAAGAGATTTGGAAGAAGTTGGAAGTAACGTATGAAGGTACTAACAAGGTGAAAGAGTCCAAGATCAATATTCTTATGAGGGATTATGAATGGTTTCACATAAAGCCCAAGGAGGATATTTCTAACATGAACACCAGGTTCATGAATATAGCCAATGAGTTGAAAATACTTAGCAAGACCTTTACAAAAGAAGAGACTGTCAAGAATATTCTTAGAAGCTTGTTCCAAGATTGAGAAGCCAAGAAGAGTGCTATTAAAAAGGATCATGATTTGAAGACATATAAGTTTGATGAGTTGATTGGAACTCTGCTGACTCATGAGATGTCCTTGAAACAATATGAAGAAGAGTCCAAGAAGCACAGGTCCAAAAAGAAAGAGAGCTCGAGCAGAGCTGTTGTTCTAAAAGTTGATGATGATGATTAAGAAGAAGATTCCTCTGAGGAAGGATATCCAAAGGATAGAAAAGAAGAGATAGCTCTAATGACCAAGAATTTCAGGAGATATAAAGATAAGAACTTTTAAAAGTTCAGAAAGACAGGCAAGTATAAGAAGGGATCAGTCGATAGGCCACGAAAAGAATTCAACAAAGAGCATAACAAAGACATCAAATGCTTTGAATGTGGTGAGAAGAGGCATATTCAGTTGAGCTGTCCCAAGGCTAAGAAGGACAAGTTCAAGAAGAAGAAAAGTAAGAAGGCCCTTGTTGCTACCTGGAGTGACTTTGAACAAGAGTCACCATCCTCAGATGAAGAGGCACATGACTCTGCCAATGTGTGTCTCATGGCTAAGGATGATCTAGTTCACTCAGAGTCAGCTGACCAACCAACAATCAGCTGACCAGAATAAAGACAAAGGAAATAACTCTAAGGTAAATTCTGAGCCCCCTTTGACCTCAGATGAGCTTACCACAGTACTTAATGATGTCATTAATGTGACCAAGAAGTCAACCAAATACATCAAAGTACTTCAGAGGAGGTGTGATGATCTAGAAGATGTTAATTCTTCTACATCACTTGATATCCTATACCGAATGGAAAAAGCTGAGTACCAAAATGGTTATAACAGCAAACTCACTAAGAGATTGGATGAGGTAGCTGCTGAATTATTAGCTTTGAAAAAGGTGCGGGACCCTCCTCAACCTAGCAGGAATACTCAGAGTAACCACACTCATCACTCTGAGAAGGTTTCTCAAAAAGGTACAGTGAGCAGGCCAAATCCTAAGGCCGCTTGCAGTTTTTGTGGTAAGCTAGGACATGCTACAGTCATGTATAGACACAAAAATGGTTACTATGATGAGTATGATAGGTCAAGGATGACCACCACTAACAAGGGAGGAACCAGCCAGAAAAAGGCATGAGTACCTAAGAAAACTAGATTGTTTTACAGGTGAGCCCGAGATCCACTAATGATAGCAGAATATGGTATTTGGATAGTGGATGCTCGAGGCATATGACAGGTGATGAAAAGCAATTCATCACATTAGAGTGAAGAAGAAATGGAAGTGTCAGTTTTGAAGACAACAAGAAAGAAAAGATTGTTGGCAATGGCACTGTGGGAGTGAAGCCTTTAATTGATAATGTGTCTCTGGTGAATGGCCTAAAGTTTAACTTGCTAAGCGTCGCTCAGCTGTGTGACCAAGGCAGGAAAGGGATATTTGACTCAGCGGGCTGCTCAGTCATTGATGCTAACTCTGACCAAACTATTCTTTATGCTCCTAAAATTAATAATGTTTATATGTTTGATTTATCCCCCGGCTCCAATGATATATGCTTAGTTTCTAAGGAGGAAAACTCATGGCTAGGGTACAGAAGGTTAGGACATATCAATATGACCAATCTGTCCAAATTAGCCAGAAATGAACTTGTTGAGGGTTTACCCAATCTAGCCTTTGATAAAGATAGACTCTGCTCAGCATGCCAACTTGGGAAACAATTTAGGAAGACCTTTAAATCCATAGCTCATATATCTTCTTCTCGTCCCCTTGATCTTCTACACATGGATTTATTTGGGCCTGTTGTGCCAACAAGTGTAGGTGGAATGAAATACACCCTTGTGGTTGTAGATGATCTACCAGGTTCACTTGGATTGTCTTGCTAGCTAGCAAAGATGAGACATTTGAATCATTCTCTAGGTTGGCTACCCGGATCATAAATGAAAAAGACCTTAAAATTAATAGAATCTACAGTGACCATGGAAGGGAATTCGAAAACAAGCAGTTTAAGGAATTCTATTCAAAGTGATGTAATTCGATTGTATTCAACAAGTGTCAATGAAATTTTTTGACATGTGTAGAATCAAAATGTTCCTTAGACGAGATTGGTTGTATTTTTCTCTGCTGAAGCAAAAAGACTACTGAAAAATTTCAGTCAAGTGAAAAATTTCATTGTGGTTGAGATAAGAGCTGAAGGTTATGAATTTCAAAGATACTTATTATGTTAGAAAGTTCATGTAATGAGTAGTTTTTTTTAGCATTAGTTCTTATAGTTAGATTATGAAAGTGTTGAACTTTTGATCCAATTGGATGTTTTAGAAAGTATAAATTAGATCCGACTGAAAAGAATTTAAGCTGCTATGGAAAATGTTAACCGTACAAAAATGCAATTCTTGTCGAAGTATAATGAATTCATATTGCATTATTGCACAATCATCATTGACAACCGCTAGAAAATACAATTGATTTTTTGTGGGCGTCAGGAGAAAATAAAAGATTGGAATAACGATCAAAGATCAATAGTGAATGTCAATGTAATTTGCGAACAATTTCAACTATATTCCTTGCCTAATAACAGTATGTGTAATGCTTTCATGATCGAAGCCACCAGAGTCACTTTAAAATTATTTTTACAAGTATTAGAAGTTACTGTATTAAAAAATGTCAGAAGTTTTTCTCGAGACATTTGTTGCAAGTCAAATTGGCTTTTAAAATAATTTTAAGTTTGTAATTTTTTGCGCCAATTAGATTTCATTTTGTTCTTTCGTAAATACTACGGTGGCTTTATTTATTATAAGGTAAAAAATATTTTATCCCTCCTCACTATTAAATTAATAAAGCGATATTTAATTTAATGATAACAATGGCAAGATAAAAAAAAAGCAAAATCACCGTAATATAACTTTTTCTTTATATCATTGTATCATTCATTGATATTATTGAACTATTTTGTAAAGCAAGACTACAGATGTGTCCCAAACTTTGATTTAATGGAGAATAAGTTCAATTTTCTTCTAAATCCAAAAGTATTATAGATAACTCCAAGGTGTGATTTAGAGATTGGAACTAATCCATCCTTAAGTATCCATTAAGGTCGAATCCTGGGATGTGCATGAAGTAACCTTAAATTTTGGGGCCAGTTAACTGATCCTTTGAGACACCCACAAGTTGGCGATTAGAGATTAATCTAGATATGGATATGGCTTAAAGGTGGGGAAATTGTCAGTTTTACCTCATTTGGTCAAAATAATTTCTTGCCAACTTTAGCTTATTTACCTAAAGCTCATATTAAGTTTCTAATGAACCAAAATACGCTCTGCATAACTACTATACGCCATATTCAGTTAATTACTTACTTTTATACACTTTAATTTTAACAGAAAAATATTAGAAATATATCAGATACAAAACTGTTATTTTTCTGTTACATGACAGATTTGTAGTGGATGTTCATCCAAATCAGTGTTGAAACAAAAAAATACAGTAGAATTCCTCTTCAATTGCTCAAAATCAATTTGAACTTGTTTTTAGTGAGAAAAAATTGCAGATGAAAAGAAAAAATTACAGATGGTACGAAGAATAACGATTATATCGGATATATAACATAAATATATCAGATACGTATCTGATATAATTTTGATATTTTTCTGATACATGACAGATTTGTAGTAGATGTTCATCCAAATAAGTGTTGAAACAAAAAACGTAGCATAATTCCTTTTCAATTGCTCAAAATCAATTCAAACCTGTATTGAGTGAGAAAAAATTGCAAATGGAAAGAAAAAATTGCAGATGGAACGAAGAATAACGATTATATCTGATATATAATAGAAATATATCATATAGGTATCTGATATAGTTCTGATATTTTTTTTAAATATGACAGATTTATAGTAGATGTTCATCCAAATCAGTATTGAAATAAAAAAAAACACAGCAGAATCCCTCTTCTATTACTCAAAATCAATTCGAACCTGTTTTTAGTGAGAAAAAAATTGCAGATGGAAAGAAAAAATTGCTAATAAAACGAAGAATATGTTGGATATGATGTATGCCCTTAAGGCAATTAGGGCGATATATCTTAATTATGTAATAGTATGAATATTTTGTTTTATTTAATAAAGGCATTTAATCTTCTATTTATATCGATGTGCTTATATGTATTATAGCTGGTTAAAATATATTCATTGATGTATGTATACAAACGCCCTTGATGTATCATAATATGAAGTCAGAGAAATTATAGTTGAACTATATTTGGTGGAACCTGCTTCATATGCAATTATAATTATGTTTAAACTATCTCTGGTCGTAGTTTCATCAAGAAAGGGTATTGATGAAGCGTAAAGACTAGCATGTGGTCATCTTTCTTGGAAATGGTCCAAGCAGTCAATCTCCTAAGGACTGAAGGTGGTGCCTTAAGTTTGACACATGGATATATCTGGGAGATATATTGGAGACCACAGTAAGATAAACACTTGGTGTATATATCAATGTGTTAGTGTTTATCTTCATGCAATAAGCTTTGCGAATATCCTCATACTTGAGATACTAGTTACCTTGTGTGGTACTATCGCTATACTTTGGGTCATTCCCACACCCTATTTAATTTAGGGAATCACGGGTGATTACGGGTATAGTAATGACAGCATGTTGGTAAGCTGAGTAATCGAAAAGAATCCATCGCTCCGGATATATTAAGGAGTTGTACTTGGCCTCTTGTTGAAGTGATGATTGCTATAAACCTCTGATCAGAGTATATGTTTGATAGAAATAGTTTCTAGTCAAACACACTATGGTAAAAGGCAATATACTTCGATAACAAGTTAATAACTGGGATAGCTTGGAGCAACCTTGCTATTAGTGGGTTAACACTTATGAGCGGACGACCTTTTCCCTGCCCGTGGGGGCCACGTGAGATGCACCGCACGGGGGGAAATGACAACTGGCACTGTGCAGCTTGCTGAGGGATTGATCCTTATTTTAGGCGTGATGTAAGCACTGATGTTGAAGTTGGATTTAAGTTCAATTTTGGTGTTAAAGGATAGGAGATCGAAATCTCGTACTTAAAAATAGAGTCGCACCCGGCTCAACTCAACTGGGAAATTTTGGTACAATTTTCCCACCAGGTGGTAGACTATACCTTAAGTAGAGATTCCGAGTCCGGATGATGTTATCTATTTTTCATTAGGCCAAGTTAAAACATTTCATTCTTTCTTAATCGGTTTAATCCATCCTATTTATTTGTGTTTTCAGTTATTATGTGGTTATCGCGTTTATCAAGCATCGAATAAATTATTACAGTCGTCCAAAAGTAAATGCAGAAATTGAAATTATTATAAGACTTTCAAATCCTATACATTCTCTATGCGATAAATAAAATACTCGAAGGCCTAACATACATCTACCTGCAGAAGATGGTTAGCACAAATACGGCATGTCGTACGAGATATATCACGAATCATGTATAGTTAGCAAACCAAACAAGACCCGAGTTAGCGTGAACATGGCATAAACATTTATATCGTTATAAAGCCCGGTTGGATGGCTAAAATGAGATTTGAATGGCTTTTGAAGAAAATTCCATTTTAAACCAAATTTTAGACTCGATTGTTGTTTTATCCGGATTATTAGTGAAGATGCCACATGGTATAGGGTGGAGTCTGTTTTCAGAAGGTTTTGGACCTCCATCGTTGCACTGTGTATCCTAGCTTCGGAAAATAAACTAGGTCGGAAAAGAAAGAAATAGAATAATTATCTAGAAGGCCATGCCACCAGCGACATGGCTGATGCCGCCGACGACATCAGTGATATCGCTAGAGGCATCAGTCTATAGGCAGGTTGCATGGCTTTCTAAGTACCATAAAGAAAGGGTTCTACAAGAAAGTGAGGCCTCTAGGAATATGATGTCTCTAGCGGTGTCAGCCATGTCTCTAGCGATATGAGTGATACCGCCGGTGATATCACGTCTCCGGCGACTTCAATTTCTTGCAGCAGCAGCAGGTAACGGTCGAAAAATGACTGAAAGCCCGAAAAGAACACAAATCAACAAGAATCAGCACAAACCAGCAATATTAATGCCAAAGAGCTTTGAGACTCAGAATTTTTACCTTGGGGCCATGAATCCACCTCTTCGTGAACCAAGGAATGCCTCCGGGGAGCTTGTAATGATGATTTCGTAGTAAATTGGGTACTTAAGTCTCTAAATTTTTGTTTAGATTGATTTTAATTTAATGTCTACTGATTTTAAACTCACAATCAGAGAGTTCAAAGAAGAAAAACCAGGAAAAATAGATTCAAATCCTTTTTCCTACCTTTTCTAATTCTTATTTCACTAGAACTAGTTTCTCACTCTAGAATTCTGTAAGTTCTAATTTTAGATTAATCTCCTCTTGTTTTCTAAAACCTAAGATGTGTTTTTATAGGCAAATGTCTTCGAGACCTTCCAGTAATTTTCACCAAAATGGCAAAAAAGAGACTGTCCCTAGGAGGAAGAAGAAAGCTGTCTACAGAGCCCAATTTGGCCATGCCACCGGCGACATGGTTGATACCGCCAGTGGCATGGAGCGATACCGCCAGTGGCATCAGCTTTTAAAAAAGCTGATTCCCAGCGGGCCTACATGCCTGAAAAGCTACCAAACATGGGTCAAAGGGGTGAAAGCGGGATTTTTAAATTTTAATGATATTTTAATGGGTATCTAGAGGTTTATTTAATTTGGGTGTAAATCATTGGTCAAGCTCCTACCGAACGCGTTATCGGCCACGCCGAATTGGATTCTACCAAGTATAAAGTTCACAAGGAACATTATATTGGTAATAAAAATTCTAAAGAGAACTTTTATTTTGAGGCATTAAAATTTGGTACACGTCATCATCGTGTCGCGAGAGGGACTGCAAAATCCCGTGCTCACAAGCTGCCCCTCGGGGGATCACTGCTGCCACATGTTAGTATAATCGCACGAAAGAGCAAGGGATAGGAATGATACCTGATGGATGACTGGTTTGCCCCTTGGTCGAACTTGTGCTTTTTGGAAAGGATGCCCCTTGGTCGGACTTGATCCTTGTGGAGAGATTGCCCCTTGGTCGGGCTTATACTTTGTAGATTGGTTGCCCTTTAGTCGGACTTATACTTTATGGATTGGTTGCCCCTTGGTCGGATTTATGCTTTGAGGAGAGATTGCCCCTTGGTCGGACTTATGCTTTGTAGATTGGTTGCCCCTTAGTCGGACTTATGCTTTGTATAGAGATTGCCCCTTGGTTGGACTTATGCTTTGTGAATTGGTTGCCCCTTGGTCAGACTTATGCTTCATGGAGAGATTGCCCCTTGGTCGGACTTATGCTTTATGAATTAGTTGCCCCTTAGTTGGACTTATGCTTCATGGAGAGATTGCCCCTTGGTCGGACTTATGCTTTGTGAATTGGTTGCCCTTTGGTCGGACTTATGCTTTACGGAGAGATTGCCCCTTGGTCGGACTTATGCTTTGTGGATTGGTTGTCCCTTGGTCGGACTTATGCTTTGTGGATTGGTTGCCCCTTGGTCGGACTTATGCTTTCTGGATTGGTTGCCCCTTGGTCAGACTTATGCTTTGTGGATTGGTTGCCCCTTGGTCGGACTTATGCTTCGCAGAGAGATTGCCCCTTGGTCGGACTTATACTTTATGAATTAGTTGCCCCTTAGTCGGACTAATGCTTCGCGGAGAGATTGCCCCTTGGTCGGACTTATGCTTTGTGGATTGGTTGCCCCTTGGTCGGACTTATGCTTCGTAGAGAGATTGCCCCTTGGTCGTACTTAAGCTTTATGATTTGGTTACCCCTTGGTCAGACTTATGCTTCGCGGAGAGATTGCCCCCTGGTCGGACTTATGCTTTGTGAATTAGTTGCCGCTTGGTCGGACGTATGCTTCATAGAGAGATTGCCCACTGGTCGGACTATTGCTTTATGAATTGGTTGCCTCTTGGTCGGACTTATGCTTCACGGAGAGATTACCCCTTGGTTGGACTTATGCTTTTTTGATTGGTGGAGTGTAGTTCCTGTAATAAGCAACAAGTAAAAGATCAGACCAATTCTTGAATTACATTTTTACAGCTTGATTGATTTTGTGAAACAAAAATATTTTTGCCCCTTTAATCAATAGTAAAAATGTAATAATAAAAAGTACAAAGGTTTTAGAAGTCTTGGATGATAGGGCGACGGTTGAACTGAAAGAAGTATGTACGGGATCATGCTGTGATCTTGGAGGGGTAAACTAAAGGCGACATGTATAGGGTCATGCCGGGACCTTCAGTTGGCATTCTAGGGGTGAACCTAAAGGGTGATACATACAGAGACTGTATCAGGGACCTTCAGTTGGTGTTCTAGGGGTGAACCTAAAGGGTGATACATACAAAGACTGTATCAGGGGCCTTCAGTTGGCGTTCTGGGGGTGAACCCAAAGGGTGATATGTATAGAGACTATAACAGGGACCTTTAATTGGCATTCTAGGGGTGAAACCAAAGGCTGACATGTATCGGGTCATGCCATAATCTCTGGGTAGCGTCCAGAATGAGCATATTGGGTTTTCGTTTGTGGATTGTACCTGTGAAGAGTAGAATGAGAACACGATTAGACATATTTTGGATGGCGTATTTACTGCTTGATTGATTTTATGAAATAAAAATATTTTTGCCCCTTCGATCAATAGTAAAAATGTAATAATAAAAAGTACAAGGGTTTCAGAAGTCCGTGGATGCCGGGGCTAGAGCAAGGATTTCACTGAGGATGGCTGAAAATAGGCATGGAGAAAGATGATATCACCGGCGACATGAATGATGTCACGGGGCAATTTAAGATGATATCGCCGGTGACATGAGTGCCTCGTGGCAGCTTTAACTGGTCAAACAAATTCAAAATTCAAATCGAAGAAGGCGATGTCGCTGGCAGCATGGATGATGTTGCTGGCGGTATGGAATGATACCGCTGGCGGCATGAATTGAACAGTTTAGATAAATTAAAACCCCTCGAATTCTGTGCGGCTGTTTAAAAGGAAGTAAAACACTCTTCCTTCCTCATTCTACAGAAACTATACCCCCTTTTACTCCATTCTTCTCTAAACCTTTTGTTTTCTCCGTTATTCCGATCATGAAGAGGATTGCCAAGGCTTTCAAGGGAAAATCCACTAAGGCTAGGGAGACCATGCCCGATTACTCTGAGGGGCTGAAACTTCTCTCGATTCCTGTTGCTTATAGCTTGAAGGAGACAGCCAAGATGTATGGGTATGCGATGAATTCCCCTATCACCAACCTGATCCCAGAGAAAGGAAAAACATCTTTCCTATATATAGGTAATCCTGTAAAACTCGAAATTCTTGTCCTTGGTTTAAGTTTTGATTCAGCCTTAGGCTCGAAATCATGCCATGATAGGAGTTATAAGCGTGAAAAAGGTCGATTATCAACTGATATTGCATGTGTTAGGTTCAATTTTTATTGTTTTTACGCTTATGGTTTGATTAATTATGATTTTTGTGGTTTTAGGGCGATGGGTGCGATTTTTGGGGCAAAACAGGTTCTGCCCACAGGTTGTGATATCGCCGGCAACATAAACGATGTCGTTAGTGGCATCAGGCCTTGGAAAAAGGCCTAGGAAGGTGTGATGCCATTTTTGCTTAAGGTGATGTCACCAATGATATCATTCATACCGCCAACAGTATAGATGATGTCACCGACGATATCACTTTTAGCAGAAGTGACATCAACAGCCTTCCAACAGGCGTCAGTGATGAGAAAATAATCAGGGACTTATCTATTTTGCTTCTGATTTTTACAGCCGCACGGACTGACCTATATTGGAGGTATAGGCACCATTGGAGAGTGGTGGCGCCATATTTTGGAAAAGGATCCTGAACTTGTGCTAGCCATCAATGAGACGGGCTTCGGGGACTTGGCCCAAATCATACCGATGTTAATGCCAAAGCTCTCTCATCCGGCTGTGATGGCTCTTACAGAGAGGTGGTTTAAAACCATTTATACCTTTCACTTCTCATTTGGGGAAGTGACGATCATGCCCTCTGATGTTATAGCTATGATCGGGCTCCTCTAGATGGACGAGGTCGTTCACTTTGACGCCTATATGGATAAATATCACACCGAGAGGTCCGTGGAGAGGCGAGTGAAGGAGTTATTTGGTTTGAAGCTTGTCTCAGGGCGGCTATCCTATGCTGAGCTACACTAATACTAGACTAAAGCGAATGTGGTGCCCGAGGATGATAAGGCTGCATGCTTCCGCTCCTTCGTGATTTCCTTGCTCACTGTGCTGTTTTTCCTGATTTTAAGGAGCAAGATTAATTACGGGCTGATATCTGCCATGGAGGATATGGTGGGCGTTAGGAAGAATAATTAGCTGCAGGCTATCCTGGCGCAGGTGTATCATGCGCTAGATGCGAGCGCTCGAAAGAAGAGGAAGGCCCTCCATCTCTGCCATCTGCTACTTCAGGTATACCTTCCTTGGAAGCATTTTACTTGATTGCGCATGTCTCATTTACTCTAGATTTTTTTAAAACTTATTAATTGTTACTTATGCAGGTCAGGGCTTTTGAGCACCAGATCCTCCCGTCGGTTGAGTTCAAGAAGACCATGCCGCTAGGCTCCCATTTTCTCCCCCGCTGGTGTGAGGGTATTAGCGGGAAGGCCAAGTACCCCATGAAGTACAGAAAGGTCCCGAGGAGCGTGCGATTGAGCTCGGTATGCGATCTTGTAATTTGGTCCCTGTTTCACACTTAGAACAAAACATTAGTAAATAAAAGGCGTTCATGAATTTACATCATACTTACATCGGTTGTTTTGGTTGATTATTGGTGCAGCTTGTCCTAGACCCGTTTAACGGGGTGAAGAACCTGCTGGAAGTCGCGAGGGTTAGGAGGGAGGTGGATGACAGTCGGTTTATTGTGGAGTGCCCTTTGTCCTAACAGTGGTACTTGGGGAGCGCATCCGGGGCTGGAGGTTTATCCCTATCACCTATAGACCAGTGCCCACCGATCCTTCCAAAGGCCTGTAGTGGCCCTATCTTATGATTACGTCTGCGGCTGACCAAGCCAATTATATCGAGGGGAATGGTCGGGTTATTCCGAGCATCACGGGCTCCTACGAGCGGCACCAGTAGCGCCTACTCCCTCTGTGCCCCTGCATCCATAGAAATGATACAATTGAGTATCATAATGAGCAAAGGCTGGAGGAGGAGAAGAGGCGGCTCAAAGGTATTACGAATGTTGAAGAGGAGGAACAAGAAAAAGAAGAAGAAGAAGAAGAGGAGGCTAAGATGGAGGTTGAAGATAACGTTGATATCGATCCTGAGGGGGAGGATGAGATAGGTGCGGATGTAGCTGGCGGGATGTCCCAGGGGGGCACCGCTCTTTTGAGGTATGATTGTGTTTATGTGTATGATTTATAATTATTTGGGTTTAGGAATGTTGCTTATGTGTGTTTTTCGTGCTTTTTAGGAACTTGTGAGGAAAAGAGGTCGGGACAACCAGAGTAGGATATAGTACTATAGCGTACCGGAGGGTATAAACTTTGTGGAAGGGCATCTGGTCAATCCGATGGAAACCCAGTTCCTGCTGATGAACTCCCGAGGTGAGCTCCAACCTAAGAACATAAGTCCAAACCAGCATGCTCCAATCTTTATGAAAGAGAGAACTACTTATGTAAGGCTTGAGAACGTGATAATTGCCTCCTTGCTTACCCTTGGATACGGGTGCTTATTGATTTGCCTTTTAGATTTTTCAGGTTGCATGGAGCCATGTAGAGCAACTGGCAGACAATAATTTCGCTCTCCGGGACACACTTATTGGGCAATTGCTGCTTGTTCAGGTACATTCCCTGTTATGACATATCGAAATAAGATATATGTATGGATACAATGAATGAAGTACATTATTGACGTTTTCCCTGGTTTATGGGATTCCTTGGCCCTTTCCCTATAGGATGCCGATGCGGCCCGGCGGAGATACGAGAAGGAGACCGTAGAACTCTAACGTCATGTGAGCGATCTTGAGGGTCAGCTGGAGGCTACTATTTAGGAGCAGAGGAACAACCAAAACTTGGATCGCTCGTACCTCGGTAGCACCAGTCTTAAGGGAGTGAAGATATCCGTCGGCCGATGCGCGTTTACCGTGGTTGAGGAGTCTAGCAGCATCCCGATGATTCAGGGATGAGAGGAGGATGAAGTTGATGATTAGCTAGTGAGCCCTGAGGATGTTTCATCTCGCCAGGCCGGCAGTGGCGGGCATGCCTAGATTTATACTTTCATTTTGCTGTTCATATCGGAACTTGGTTTGTACCCTCGATGTATTGGGGTTTAAATAATTTAGATTGTTGTTTGGTTTTGGTTTGGTAGGCTAGACATCCAGGATATTTAAATGGTTTATACCCTCGGGCTTTTTACTTTGAATAAATGGATTGCAGTTGAACAAGTGTTGGAAATGGATTATAGGATTATTTCCAGGTTTTGTATAGGTCTGTAATAAAAAAACATGCTTCTAATGCCACTGAGAAAATTAATTCCATGCCGCTGGTGGCATAATTCATATCACCAGATGCATCACCTCAAAACCGCCCATACCCATGCCGCTGGCGGCATCATTCAGATCGCCCAAAGCAACCCATATCGCTGGCGGCATCGCCTATATTGCCGGCGGCATCAACTTCCCAAAAACACAGTTTCAGCCATTTCTTCAAATTCTACTATGGCAAGCCACACTCAATAACTATAGGGCTTCCTGCAAAAGCCTGTGAAACACAGATTGGAGGGAACTGGAGAAATTGGACTTCTTCTTTCTTTCTTTCTTTCTTCTTCTTTTTTTTTACTCTAACTTTTGCATAGACTGCCCCAAGGGGTTTTCAATCTATCGAGCCTTGTCTTAATTTTTTCCTAGACCGCCCTTTTGGGGTTTTAACCCAGCAGACTTATTCCGACTTTTGTATAGACCTAGATGTTTTCAGTCTATCTAGATTTTTGAATTGAAACACTGATAAGCTCAGAGCATCTTCGATTAAGCTTACTTGCGATGTTTCCTTCACTTGGTCGCCAGGCATTCATACAATCATAAGCATAGAGGTTTTAATATGAAAGACACTTTTATCGAGTGAATTTAATTTGAGTACAAGATGTTAGCAATCATTTCCATTAATCAAACTCCTGGTGTTGACCAGTCTTTATAGATTTTCAAGTTAACATCTTACTGTTTTTCTCTCGTGCCCTAATTTTTGTTTGAACTACCATTTTTGGGTTTTCAGTTCAGTAGGCGACATTGACTTATCCCCTAATTTTTGCACGGCCGATTTGTAGGATACCGACCATCGGGTGTCACCCTAATTTTTGTCCTATTAGTTAAAAGACCGAAAGGCGAGTGATTATCATATATATTTTTTAGTGTGCCTCTTTTCTGATGTATTTCTTTTGTTTAGACCTGATAACGCTTAAGCCTGTCCTGGTTGGCTCGGTCGATGAACTCGCTCTTGTCCGTGCTCATGAATTTGATAGCCCTTCTCATTCGGTATCATCTTTGGCCACACGGCAGCCTTATCAATCTGATCTAAACTTTTTCCTTAACATCAGTGTTGGAGGGTTCCAAATTCTTCAATGCCGTGTCTATGACTTTTGGCGAGGGTATTAGGTATCTGACTTGGTGTTGTGCATTCGGTTGTGCCTTTGCAGATTCTCCAATGTTTTTAGTGCCTTTTCGATTTCCGCTTGGATCACGCGACCTTCAAAGTTACATCGGGCAACCTTATTTTGACCTTGCAAGGAGTTTCATTTGCGGGAGCTTTGGCACTTACACAGAGCCTTCTTGGTTGGTTCGACGTTCTGATTGTTATTCTGATTGCTTCTTCAGTCTATGGTTTGTACAACCCTTCTTGAATTTGCCCCTTGTACCAGTGGTGGAGGGTTTTGACCAAGTGACATTTAGTTCAGGGGGCCTTTTACTTGGTGCCTTTGAAAGGTGAAATGGTAGCTTGTTTTGCTTTTTTACTTGGCAAGTTGATCAAGACTTCAGTTGTGCGCTTATCTTTGTGGCTTGTGAGGTAAAGGTGCTTGCTCTCATACTTTATGCTCTTGGCAGTGGTTGCCCCCTTCGGACTAATCTTTATTGCCCGAGGTGTTTGATATGGGTTTATTTGCTCTCGGTGGTGGTGAAGATGTGTTTCTCTGCGACTTTGGTCATTTCCTTGGCGGTGACATTGGTGTAAGATTCAGTTACAGTGTTAATTTGACGGAGGTTGGGTTTCATCAATCGTTTATGCCCCCGCGCCAAGAATGGCCAAAGAGCGGAGAAGTGTTGGATAAGGTTTGAAAAGGGGAAAGGGGTGGGTAGGTGAAAATGTATGCCATAATTCTCCATTTTAGGGAACCATTAGAAACTTCTTTGGTAGCTTGAAGGTGTACCGTTGTGGGATTGCTAAATTAATTCTAGAAGAGACCTGTAGTGTTCAACAATCTGACTATTGATCTGGGGACCAAGCAAAAGCATTATCGCAGTCTTTAAGCACTTTATTATCTCACATGTGTTTGACAGGAGTAAAGTTACTGAATTTGATTATCAAATAAGAATCTTCATTTGTACTCAAACTAATTTCATACAGTAAAATATCCTGAATACTGGAAGTATCATGCGTATGCTCATATGAATGCATGGATCAAATGGTAGAAACATGACATAAGTAAGAAAAATAGAAGTTGCTCATGGAGCTCAAAGTTTGTACATAAAACAAAATAAAGCAACTAAATCTAACGATTACATATTAAAAGACATCAACCTCCATAGGCGGAGGGCCTTGCAAGATCATGCCTTCAGGCAAGAATTGATCGAGAGTGAAGTGTTAGAGGCCCTCTCTAGGGCAAAAGGAGGGTGGCTAGACTAAGCTGCAGCCACTGTCGGAAAAGCTTAGGTGGCTGCTGCCTAGACATCATCGTCTTTTCTAAGCCATACATTTTCCATCCTCTCAGTTCGCTCAAATCTGGCCCTTCTTGGCTCGTTATCAATGTACATTTTCCTCTTTTCGTCGATCTTATCCTTGGAACCGACAATCCCAGTGAGCCTTTGTGGCCCAATCGCTCGTTTAGGCATACCAGAAACGGTCATACTTGCTTGGTCGACGAGCTTTATGACCCTAGGCATTCTATCATTCCTTCACTAGACGATGTATAGCTCGGGCCAAGGTTTGGCACTCATTTATGCGATGTCTCTACTGGATATGATACCCACAAAAGTTTCCCTTCTCGCCTTTCGATGGGTTTTTGTACTAACGAAGGGGTTCGATGAGACCATCCCTTCTTAATCTAGTGAAAATCACATTGAGGGGTAAAACCCAGGGGTTTATAATGGCAGTTAGGATAGGCTCTTAAGAGGCTTCTCGGCTCCTCTCGGCCTGAGATGGCAACACTCTTGACCCATTATAGCCTTCTGCCAGGTGTATACTAGAACCCTTGGAGACCCGACCGCTATGTCCTTGGGGTTCCCTCTTCCTTTGACATACTGGCACTAGCTGGCGTAAAAAAGTTTCCACCTCATATATCATTCCCCGAGACTGTACGAGCTGGCCGTTGGCTGGCTGATGCATGGCTTCAGGTGTCACGCTCGAAGATCGCGTGACCTGGTCATGGCTTCTGAACCAACTATAGGAATAAAGAGTCAGTTGATCAAGTCAGGGACCAACCATCAAATCATCGCCAAAAAGGTTTGGCTAATATGTCATCCTCGACGTGCCATATCAAAAGACGGTGGCGATATTACTGGTTGGGGCGATTCTTTAGGGAGAGCTGAGATTCGCTGGGTGAGTTCATCAGGAAATGGAAGGAGGATTGAGTTTCGGGCCATATGCCTTAGGCTTGGAGGTACGAAAGAGAAAGCTGGCTGAGTCGCGGGAGTTTGATCAAGTTAGAATAAACTGGGCTGGGGCCGAGTTAGAATTGACTAGATAGGAGGTTAAATCAATGTTTTAAAAATTGGGCTAGGCGGCGCCTAGGCGGGATTTTTTATAACACCATCGCGATTTTAGGTAGTCGGACGGTCCTAGGCGGTTGACCGATTTAGGTGGGGCTAGGCAGTCCAAGGCGGGGCTAGGCGGTCTTAGGCGGGATTTTTTAGAATACAAATTGTAAAACATAGTTTAAATTATCTTTTTTTATATTTTATATTATTATAATTTATTTTTTAACTGAATTTATATTTTTATATATTAAAAAATATTTAAAAAATAAAAATACAAATCCGCCTAGCTCCCGCCTAGCTTCCGCCTAGGCCCCGCCTAAACCCCGCCTAAACCCCGCCTAGGCGTTTTAAACCCTGAACCGCCCGACTAGCGCCTGGTGCTTTTTAAAAGATTGGGTTAAATGAACTGAGCTGGCCGTGCCCCTGGTGGGCTACCTAGAACCTAGTCTGAGCCATCCCTAATAAAACCACTCTAATACTGAGGCTGACGGCCTGATTTTGAAATCCAACTGGCGTTCTCATTTACTAGGGCTTGCCTGACAAATAACTGTACTGTTGCCTAGATTTGTTCCTGAATAGTGTTGTGGAAGAGATCTGAATAGATAAATTGGGTCATGGCGGCGGTGATTTCCGTACAGAGAGATGGCAGAAGAACTGGTCCCATGATAGGGGTGGAACTAGCTTGGTCCTCGATCAGGGCAAGGTTATCATCATAAGGGAGAGTCATGGCTTATTGCAAAGATCTTGGGAGGAAGACTGTCTCGGATCATGAACCATGGGTCAGACCATGAACGGGTTGTAAATGGTATGGGTGGTATGCATGCATTTTATTTTTGGAAGCAGTGCGTGATACGTATGGCTGCACATAGACGTGGTTAGAGATGATGTGATGGCTTATCCTTCCAACGTACGTGGGAAGTTTGTATCTCACGTATGTTTGTATCCTTCCAACATACATAGCGATATCTGGTGATGCAACGGAGGTACAAGTGAAGTCCTATGTATGTTGCTAAACTTCTTCCACGGGCAAAAGTAGTAAGGGTAAGTTGATTCATTTTTGGCTCTTGAAGCCGATGCATGGGGGGTGCATGATCACGGAGTACATAGCACGCTAATCACCCCTCTTCCAACCTTATGACTCCTGGGTAACACCTTTTTGGAAGGATGGAGTTTAGCTCCTTCACCGGTAATGGCAAAAGAGGGTCCTAATTATTTATTTGTTCTGGTGATCCTAAAGGGATGAAGTGCTAAGGCTTTTTCTAGCGCGACTTTGGTATAGGGTTGTTGATGTAGAAGGTTCTCATTTACCTTGATTCCACGTTACTCAACCACTCCCCAAATAGATGCGATTGAAGGGAGTTTACATGTTGGTTAGAAAGAGTGATCCACCCACTAGGCATCCTCAATTCCAACAGGGCATGAGTGATACTTTCGTGAGCTTCTCGGGTAAAATGGGGCACCTAAAAAAATTATCGAACTATCTACACGCGTGTTTGAGGATAAAACGTTATAAAAAAGAATGAAGTTTTAATTTGGCCAATGATTTCAATACATCATCAAAATCCTTTAAACTTGTTGAAATTTTTAAGTTTCAAGTTTAAATAGGTCATATCCCCGTCGCCAGTGTGAGCGAACGACCTTTTCCCCGCCCGTGGGGGCCGTGTGAGATGTGCCACACGGGGGAAATGACAACTGGCGCTGTGAAGCGTGCTGGGGGATTGATCTTCATTTTAGGCGTGATGAAAGCACTAATGTCGAAGTTGGATTTAAGTTCAATTTTGGTGTTAAAGGATACGAGATCGAAATCTCATACTTAAAAATAAAGTCGCCACCCGGCTCAACTCAACCGAGAAATTTTGGTACGATTTTCCCACTAGGTGGTAGACCATACCTTAAAGTAGAGATTTCGAGTTCAGATGATGTTATCTATTTTTCATTAGGCCAAGTTAAAACATTTCATTCTTTCTTAATCAGTTTAATCCATCCTATTTATTTGTGTTTTCGATTATTATGTTGTTATCGCGTTTATCAAGCATCGAATAAATTATTACAGTCATCCAAAAATAAACGCAGAAATTGAAATTATTACAAGACTTTTAAATTCTATACATTCTCTATGCGATAAATAAAATACCCAAAGGCCTAACATACATCTACCTGCAAAAGATGGTTAGCACAGATACGGCACGTCATACGAGATATATCACGAATCATGTATAGTTAGCAAACCAAACATGACCCGAGTTAGCGTGAACATGGCATAAACATTTATATCGTTATGAAGCCCGATTGGATGGCTAAAATGAGATTTGAACGGCGTTTGAGGAAAATTCCGTTTTAACCAAATTTTAGACTCGATTGTTGTTTTATCCGGATTATTAGTGAAAATGCCACATGGTACGGGGTGGAGTCTGTTTTCAGAAGGTTTTGGACCTCCATCGTTGCACTGTGTATCCTAGCTTAAAAAAATAAACTAGGTTGGAAAAGAAAGAAATAGAAGAGCTGTCCAGAATACCATGCTGCAGGCAATATGGCTGATGCCACCGGCGACATTAGTGATGTTGCTAGAGGCATCAGTCTGTAGGCAGGTTGCATGGCTTTCTGAGTACCATAAAGAAAGGATCCTATAAGAAAGTGAGGCCTCTAGGGAATGTAATGTCACTAGCGGTATCAGCGATGTCTTTAGCGATATGAGTGATACCGCCGGCGACATTACATGTCTCCGGTGACTTCAATTTCTTGCAGCAGCAGCAGGTAACGGTCAAAAATGACTGAAAGCCCGAAAAGAACACAAATCAACAAGAATCAGCACAAACCAACAATATTAATGCCAAAGATCTTTGAGACTCAGAATTTTTACCTCGGGGCCGTGAATCCACCTCTTCGTGAACCAAGGAACGCCTCCGGGGAGCTTGTAATGATGATTTGGTAGTAAATTAGGTACTTAAGTCTCTAAATTCCTATTTAGATTGATTTTAATTTAATGTCTACTGATTTTAAACTCACAATCAAAGAGTTCAAAGAAGAAAAATCAGGAAAAATGGATTCAAATCTTTTTTCCTACCTTTTCTAATTCTTATCTCACTAGAACTAGTTTCTTGCCCTAGAATTCTATAAATTCTAGTTTCAGATTAATCTCCTCCTCTTTTCTGAAACCTAAGGTCTGTTTTTATAGGCAAATTGGGGTGGTCTTCGAGACCTTTCAGCCATTTTTACCAAAATAGCAAAAAAGAGACTATCCCAAGGATGAAGAAGAAAGCTGTTTGCAGAGCCCGATTTGGCCATGCCGTCGGCGACATGGATGACACCATTGGTGGCATGGAGCGATACCGCTGGCGGCATCAGCTTTCAAAAAAGTTGATTGCCAGCGGGCCCACAAGCCTGAAAAGCTGCCAAACACGGGTCAAAGGGATCGAAGCAGGATTTTTGAATTTTAATGGGTATCTAGAGGTTTATTTAATTTGAGTGTAAATCATCGGTTCAAGCTCCTACCGAACGCATTATCGGGCATGTCGAGCTGGATTCTACCAAGTATAAAGTTCGCAAGGAACATTATATTGGTAGTAAAAATTCTAAAGAGAACTTTTATTTTGAGGCATTAAAATCGGGTACACGTCATCATCGTCTCGCGAGAGGGACTGTAAAATTCCGTGCTCAAAACACTTTAACCGAACCTTATAAATAAATCAGATGGTACTAATATTAAAGAATAGAAGGACTTCATCGCATTAGACACTATTGCATTAACAGGGATTAAGTCATAAGCACAAATGACTTTCCGAGTAATGGAGGATGGTAGACCCTTGCTAGAGGCGTACTACAGTCGTTTAAGGTAATCGAGTTATATTCACGGTCTAGAACCTCAAGCCAATAGTTCCATTAGAACAAGGGTTGGTTAAGCCTTAACAGCTCAATACTTCGGGATCCTATAAGGTCACACACATTGGACCTTCATCTGACTGAGGAAAGGATTAATAGATTTATTCTATTACGAAAATATAATATATTAATAATTGGGTTATTATTTAACTGGTTAAAAATGATTAGATCATTTTGGATAGACCAAGGAATTTATTTTTGACCGATAACTAATTTTATTAGGGTCATAAAATAAAAGAGAGGAGAATTAATTAATATATTTAAATTGGATTTAATATATATATTTAAATTGGATATAACCCATCAACTAACTTATGTATTTAAATTGAATTTAATACATATATTTAAATTGGATATAATGTGCCAATTAAATTATATATTTAAATTAGATTTAATACATATAGTTAAATTGGATATAATGCGGCAATTAAGTTATGTATTTAAATTGGATTTAGTACATATATTTAAATTGGATATAATGCTGCAGTTAAATTATGTATTTATATTAGATTTAATACATATATTTAAATTGAATATAATACAGAAGTTAAATTATGTATTTAAATTTGATATAATGCATCAATTAAGTTATGTATTTAAATTAAATTTGATACATATATTTAAATTAGATATAATGCAGTAATTAAATTATATATTTAAATTATATTTAATACATATATTTAAATTTAATTTAATTTAGCAATAAAATCTTATGTTTAAATTGGCAATTAAATCACGCATTTAATCTCGCATCAAATCAGCATTAATTCCGCATTACATCTAGGGAGTCTTTGCTTCACCTATGAAAGGAGAGCTCCTCCTCATTTGTCAATTGCACCAATTCAAGTGGAATTTGAATATTTTAGTTTATATTTTCGGGTGGGATTTTGGAGTGGCCTAGCAGCTACTCAAGGTTCTTCGGTTCTTTCTCATTGGGAGGTTTCGGTTGGTGGGGTTTGTGTGGATACTCATAGAGGCTATCTTATACTTGGAGGCTTGTGTAAGAAGGTTCTGCTAAAACACGTTTCAACTGGTAATTCCTCTAAATTCTCTTTTAATTATTAAGTCCTTTTATTAAGCGTTTTTAGACTTAATAATTATTATGCTTAGATTATTTTATATGCTTAATTTTATTTTGTATTTAAATTATATCTTAGAGTTATAACATGTTTAATATAAAATATTTATGCTAGGATATAATTTAGAATTATGGTACGCCTAGCCTATGCATGTTAATCTAAGTTGAGAATTCATTTAGTTAAGGCTTTATTTAATTTATATGCATCTAATAGGAGTTCCTGGGACATGGAAAAAATTTTGAATTTTCACCGTGCCTGTTATGCATGTTCAAATTGACTGTCAGTTCCCAACAGAATAACGATTATATCTAATATATAATAGAAATATATCAGATACGTATCTGATATAATTTTGATATTTTTCTGATATATAACAAATTTATAGTAGATGTTCATCCAAATTAGTGTTGAAACAAAAAACAATGCAGCAAAATTCCTCTTCAATTGCTTAAAATCAATTCAAACCAGTTTTTAGAGAGAAAAAATAGCAGATGGAAAGAAAAATGCATATCAGTACTGATTGAAAGAGATGCGATCGGATTGCTCTTCAATTGCTCAAAATTAATTCGAATTTATTTTAGCAGATGGAAAGAAAAACGCAGATCGGTATTGATTGAAAGAGATGCGATCAATATTGATTGAAAGAATACAGACTATAGAAGAAAATCGACGATGAATGAAGGGTTCAGGACGAAAAAGTATAGGAACGAAGAACAACGATTAATGATAGGGAGAAAAAGAGAGAGAATTTTGATTGAAAAAGATTCAAACTGCCTGATTTATCGAGCAGTCGTTGTTTATATAATAGTGTATTCTGATTAATTACTTTCTCAAATATTATATTTCTGTTAATCACATTTATTTATAATATTTTATTATTATTTTACACTTTTAAATATATTTATGTATTTTTTTAAAATACCACCTATATTTAAAATCCATTGAGCGCGGCGTGTGTTGAGGGAAAAGAAAATAATTGAAGACAGTATATTCCAATATTTCATACGAGTGATGATATTAGGCTTATGACGCCCTAAAATTACATAAAACTCCTTGAATTTCCATTTTTAATTCAGTGAGGTCAACAAGACAGCTTTCTTATGCTGATTCGATCTCGCCAGTTGCAATTCGGGAAAATCTAGGGTTTCTTCTGCAATTCCGTAAATGCTGGATTTTCTCCACCATGGTGCTCCGTCTGGTCAGCTTATCTCTTCACAATCTCTTTATAATTTCCTCTTGGAGACGATTTCTTCTTTTGCGCCTTCCTCGTCATTGATGGTTGTACGTAATTTCACCTAAAATTTTTTTGCTATTTGTGTTTGTTAAATTTCAATTGTTAGTTCTTCAGCTTCCGAGAGAGTTTTTCTTAGGAATCATGTATGCTTAGGACTTGTACAATTCAAAATTGAATATGCGCAATAAAAGTCAACGGATTCTGTGTAAAATAAACTTATAAATAACTGCATTTTCAGAAATCTGCATTTTATAGCCAGTGGATACAGATTTCGTAGTTAATGACTGATGATTTTTCCTTCCACAGATTTTTATTATCTGAATAAAGTTTCAAATATCGGTCCATACTGCAAAGCCATGCCGGCAGAGGAGCTCATTGTTATATGGCAGTCAGGTGGGAAGTTCATCACTGCTAGTGATGGCTCCTTGTCATACACAGGTGGAGAAGCTCATGCTGTTGCCCTAAACCGTGAACCTAAATTCAATGAGCTTAAGTCAGAGATATCAAAGATGTGCAATTATAATCCTAATGATTTGACTGTCGGATACATCCTCCCTGGTAACAAAGGCACTCTCATCACTATTTCTAGTGATAAAGACATACAACTTGTGCTCGATTTTCACGAGGACTCTCAAATTGTACACATTTTTGTCTCTATGAATGAGATGTTCCCGTGTGATGCTGATGCCTCTACCTCTGCCATCCCTCCTAGCAGTTAGTGTGTATTTAATAAGTCTTAGGTTCTGTTCTTTTCAACTTATAAGTAGGTGTACTGAACTGCACTGAACTGAATTGAAATATACTTATATCGGTGTAAACTTATATGTATGCAGTACTTGTAAGTACTGAATTGAACTGAACTGAATGGATTATAAGTTGAAAAGAACAGAGCCTTACTGTGGATTAGACTAATACAATTTTTTGTTTTTCTGTTTTCAATCGATTTACCTGTCTTGTGATTTTGGCGAACGTGTGATCTTTAACTTTTCGCATATCTCTTCCAGTGGAAATACAGCTGTTAAACTTGAACCCGTCACTTCTCTCAATGTATCTCTTCCAGCATCACACGGGAATATTTCTATGAATGAGACCTCTACTATGCCAAGTAGCAGGTAGTGTATATTTAATTTTTCTTATTGTGGATAGACTAATACAATTTGTTTTACTGCTTTAAATCGATTTCCCTGTCTTGTGATTTTGGCAAACCTATGATCTTTACTTTTCGAGCAGCGGAAATACAATGGTTGAACTTGAAACCGACACTTCTCCTAATGTTTCCCCTATTGTTTCTCCTGCTGGGGACTTTGAAGAAAACAGTCCTCAGTCCAATGAAGGCGAGTGTACTACTGTACCAAATAAACTTTTTAAACCGTGCGAAAATTGCATAACTGGTCTGCGCCAGCAGTTTAATAATGTTCAAGAGTTGCGTGAGGCCTTGCGTAGGTATTCTATTACTCATGGTTCGAATTCGCTTTTTAGAAAAATGATGCCACTCATGTAACTGCCAAGTGTAAAGCTGAAAATTGTCCTTGGAGAATACATGCATCGAAGGTGAATGTGTCGATGTGTCACGGGCTAAGATTTTTGGACTTAAACACCGTGCGGCACTAGCACAAACAACTGACGATTATGCTAGCAAAGCCTTTGCGAAAACTCAACACCACTTACGAAAGAAATGCGGAAGCTAAGTAATGCGAGAAAGGAGAGCTTTTGGAACTCACAAGTGAGCTTTGTTTTACTTCTTTTCAAGTGTGATCTACAAATGAGGGATGCTTACATATTTATAGTCATTTCCACCTCCTCAACCGATGGTTGAGATTGATTCATCTAGAATGTTCTATGATCTAATGGCTAATATTTGCCTTCTAGATTTTTCTACAATAATACAACTTTTACTTGACTTTTCTACACAAGTAAAGAGAATTCTAGAAACATCTAGTTAAGTATAGAGTATTCTATACAATTCTACAAAATACTAGAATATTACCTAGTAAAACCTCAATTGTGAGCCGGTTTGTGAGACTTTGCGAGGTTCCGCGAGAAACTCCGCATGTCTAAGTGTTGGGCCGTGTCATCCTCCCCCACTTGAGGTGGCAACGCCCTCGTTGCCATGTATTGCGTTCACCGACCCTTGTGGTTAGAATTCTTCGACCAAGTTTGAAAACTGCCAAAGTTTTTCTATAGGCTCCCAACTAGTTTCGCTTGTTGGCATGCCTTTCCACTTTACTAAGTACTCCTTGGTGGCAGCTCCGTTGCGCGCTCGAACGACCCTCTTTGAAAGGATTTCCTCGGCTTGCTTTTCAAAATGTTCCCGAATGCCGGCGGGTGCCCTCGTGTTGACATTCCGCTCCTCGTTATCTGGATCTTTGCGGTAAGGCTTGAGTAAGCTCACATGAAAAATCGGGTGAAGCTTCGAGTATGCCTCGGGCAGCTCCAATTTGTATGCTACTGAGCCTACTTTCTTGATAACTACGAATGGCCCCTCGTATCGTCGCATGAGTCCCTTGTGAAGTCCACGCACTCGGCCATGCTCGTATAGCTTCACTAAGACCTGATCGCCTACTTGAAATTCGCGGGGCGTCCGCTTCTTGTCGGCCCACTTCTTTGTTCGCTTGGCCGATTTCTCCAAGTAAAGCTTTGCTTCATCGGCCCTCTCTTGCCAATCTTTGGCAAACTTGTATGTTGGTGGGCTATTCCCCTTGTAGCCACTGACAATGTCCTTGGGGGTTGTTGGTTGAAACCCCAGGATAATCTCGAACGGGCTTTTGCCGGTGCTTTCGCTCCTCATAAGATTGTATGAAAATTGGGCAATGTCTAACAATTTCACCCAATCTTTTTGGTTGGCCGCCACATAATGTCGAAGATAGACTTCGAGCAAACTATTGACACGCTCCGTCTGGCCATCCGTTTGAGGGTGCATTGTGGTGCTCATTTTTAGCTCGGTACTGAATAAGCAGAAGAGTTCTTGCCAAAACCTTCCTGTAAATCGTGAGTCCCTATCACTGACAATCGACGTTGGCAGTCCCCAGTATTTCACCACATGCTTGAGGAAGAGCTTGGCCGCAGTCTCGGCTGTGCATTCCTTAGGGGCAGGAATGAAGATGGCATATTTTGACAATCGATCCACCACTACGAATATGCTTGTGCAACCTTCGAATATGGGCAGGCTTACAATGAAATCCATCGAGATACTATCCCATATACGTTCTGGAATTGGTAGTGGCGATAACAAACCATGCAGGTGCTCATGCTCCACCTTATCTTGCTGGCACACAAGACATGTCCTCACATATGCCTCCACGTCATCCCGCATGTTTGGCCAATAGAATCGCTCTTGAGCTAGAGCTAAGGTGCGATGAGTACCTGGGTGGCCGGCATATCTCGAATCATGGCACTCCTTAAGAATGCCCCGCCTTAAATTATCCCAGGCTGGAATGTACAAACGGTTGCCTTTAGCGTAAAGTGCCCCATCCTCGATCCAAAAACGAGTGGTCTTACCCTCTTTGACCAACTCAATGAATCTTTGTGCTTGCTGGTCTCGCGTCAATCCCTCTTTGATGCGATCCAGCAATGTCCCCTCGGGTGCACTCACCATTGGTGCTAGACATGACTTTCGACTTAAGGCATCGGCCACGTTGTTTGTCTTTCCCGGGCTATACTCCAGCTCGTACTTGAATTCCACTAAGTAGTCTAGCCATCGTGCTTGCTTGCTTGACAACTTTGGCTGGCTTTGATGGTAGCTCACTGCCTTATTATCGGTCTTGATCTTGAATGGCGTGGCTGCCTTCAAGTAATGCTCCCATACATGGAGGCAGTGAACAACCGCTAACATTTCCTTCTCGTGCGTCGGCCATCGCCGCTCGGTATCGTTAAGCTTTCGGCTTTCGTAGGCAATGGGGTGGCCATCTTGCATAAGCACTCCTCCTATAGCAAAGTCCGAAGCATCTGTGCATACTTTGAATGGCTTATCAAAGTCGGGAAGTGCAAGAACTGGTTGCCTTGTCACCACATCTTTCAATGCCTCGAACGCGGTTTGCTGCTTGGCTCCCCAACACCATGCTTGGCTCTTTTTCAATAGATCAGTAAGTGGCGAGGCAATGGCCGAATGCCCCTCAATGAACCGCCGATAATAATTGACAAGGCCCAAGAAAGATCGCAGCTCCGTCGGCTTTGTGGGCGGCTCCCACTCAACTATGGCCTTGATCTTTGATGGGTCCATCCAAATTTTCCCACCACCAATGATGTGTCCCAAGAAAGATACTTCGCTTAATCCAAACGAGCACTTCTTCTTCTTGACATAAAGCTGATTTTCCCGTAGAACTCGGAGGACAACTTACAAATGCTCCTTATGCTCGTCCATGGTGTTGCTATAGACGACTATGTCATCCAAGTATACGACCACGAACTTATCAATGAAGTCCGCCAAGACCCGTTGCATCAAGGTGCAAAATGTTGCGGGAGCATTCGTCAAATCGAATGGCATGACTAAGAACTCGTATGACCTATATCTTGTAATGCACGCGGTCTTTGGCTCATCCCCTTAGGCTATCCTAACTTGGTAGTACCCTTTGCACAAGTCCAGCTTCGAAAAATACTTTGCCTGTTGCAGACGATCGAAGAGATCAGCAATGAGTGGCACGGGATACTTATTCTTGACCGTCACCTTGTTGAGTGCTCGGTAATCAACACACAATCGAAGGGATCCATCCTTCTTTCGCTGAAAAAGGACTGGTGCACCCCATGGACTCTTCGAAGGTCGAATATGGCCTGCTTCGAGCAATTCCCCCAACTGCTTTTTAAGCTCCTCGAGCTCACTCGGACACATACGATATGGTGCTTTTGCTATCGGCTTGGCTCTCTCGACTAGCTCGATGGCATGATCGATCGATCTCCTAGGCGGGAGACCCATTGGCAGATCATTGGGCATAATGTCTTCGAATTTGGCGAGCACTGGCTCAATTTCCTTCGGGATTGGTTGGCCTTCGTTAAACTCCTCCGTTGGTGGATCCTCTTCCACCATAATCGCTGCAAAGGTGTGCTCCCCTCGCTTAAGCCCCTTCTTCAACTGGTTAGGGCTAAGCGCACCTTCCCTCTTGCACTGCACCACGCAAGGGTTCTCTCCTTGCATAATCACCATGGTATTATTGCTTGGTATGATTATCGGATTTACTTGGTCCATGAATTCCATACCAAGAACGAGATCATAATCATCTATCGGGGCGATGGCAAAGTTGGCTTTACCTGACCAGGCTCCTATCGTAAGCGGCACGTCTTTGGCAACCCCGACTAAACCAATTCACTCGCTATTTACTCCCTTGAAGCGAGTCTTAGACGGCTCCCATGTGATGCCGAGAGAACGTGCTACCTCCACACTTAAATAGCTTGAATCGGCCCCGGTATCAAGTAGTCCCCATCGAGCCCCTTTCTCAAATGTGGCTTCAACATACAAGCGGCCTTGTTCACCCTTGTTCGTCTTTGCCCTCACCGCATCCAATCGCCTTAAGCATGCGACTCGTCTCTCCTCGTCCTTTTGCTCGAGGTCTTGGACAAAGGCTGCCAGTTTCTTTCTCGAGGGACAATCTCGGGCAAGGTGTGTCCCTTCGCATAAAAAGCACTTTGGTGTCCATGTTGGCTTGTCTCCTCTAGGCCTGTCGCTTGGTGTCGCCTTACTATCGGACGGCTTATGGTGAGACCTCCATTTGTCTCCCCCACCTTTATTGTGGAACGGCTTCTTCCCCTTGTCCTTAGTGCTTTCCTTCTTTTGATACTCCACGAGGGAATCAGCGATGCGGAGGGCTTGTTTGATGTCCTGGACATCTCGGCGTTGTAACTCAAGTTTGGCCCATCGGTTTAGCCCGTCCATGAAGCAAAAGAATGCCTCCTTTGGGGAAAGATCGGGGATTTCTAGCATCAGGTCGGAGAACTCCTTGACATACTCCTGAATGTGGCCATCTCTGTGGTGAAGATGGCGTAATTTGGCGCGGGCTTCATTTTCCGCATCGGCGGGTAGGAACTGCTTCCTTAACTCGTCTTTGAATTGTTCCCATGTGGTGACAGTCGCCTCATTGTTGCCAATTGGTCGGGACATACGTTTCCACCACGACAAGGCACTATCTTTTAAATAAAGAGAAGCTTGGAATGTTCTCACCGTGTCATCCACGATGCCAAGGGCACCAAAGTACCGCTCCATCGAGTAGAGAAAATCCTCTACGTCCTTCAATTTTCGACCGCCATTGTACATATCGGGCTTAGGCACATCGACCCTTGGAGTCACACCCACGACCCCGGCCGTCCCTTGAGCATGTAGAGCATTCACCCTTGCTCTAAGCTGCTCCACCTCATTGCGCCTAACTCCATATGCCCGAGTAGCCTCAAACTCCTCCCTAAGTCTGAGGACATCGCCTTGGATTGCGGTGATCCTTGCGGCATTTTCCTCGCAAGCCTTCACGCAACGCTCCGACACGTCGTTGAAACTATCTAGCACCTCGTCCTTAACCTGCTGCACCATCTCTCGCAACTCCTCCTTGAATTGCTCGATGCATTCGGCAAGGATGTACTCCACCATTGGAGTGTGCTCCGCCCAACGATCGTTATATTCCCCCATGGCAAGCTCCAAGCGAGTGATACGCATCTCTTGGTTAGCCACGGGATCCCTTGCGACAGATTTGTCCTTACGGCCGCCTTTCCTTTGTTGCCTCTCCATTGCACGAGGCTCGTGCTCTCCACTCTCCACATTGCTCATGGTCTCTTGCGGATTCGACATCGCTCTGATACCATCTGTCACGGGCCGAGAGTCTGGCGCAGCATTTCGCTCGTGCGGCGCCCCGAGGTCCTCCCGCATGACCCCGAGGCCAGCCTTGATCTTCGCAGGCATGCACTGGTTTCGCCCTGCCTAGGGCTCATCAGGATAGCGGCAACAGCTATCGACCAGTTGTGCCGTGTATGGACGCACACACCCCCTTCATAGTTAAGTCCAAGACTAGCGACAAGCTCCCCAAACCTAATTGGGTCGGCGTGCCTGAACTCGGACAGGCATATGCGCATACAGGCAGAACACCCCTAGCGCTGATGCCACCACCCCTCAGTTTACCAACGGCAGGATTCTTCTTAAGTGCATGCCCTCTTCTGATAGCGCCGTCACGCAACAATGGTGGATAAACTTTGGTGCGTGACAGATGGAACCGCTATTTCGAATTAAGAAATTTGTTCGAACACATTTACGGCTGGTGCTGGTAAGTTTTGTCCTCCTAAGGGATGAAGGAAACTGGTGGCAACTATTATGAAGGAGAAGTTGCGCGATACAGCAAAATTGTGCCCAAAGGAAATGGCCAAACATATTCATCAGGAGTTTGGAATTGAATTGCAATATTCACAAGCTTGGCGTGGGATGGAGTTTGCCAAGGAGCAGCTACAGGGTTCGTACAAAGAGGCATATAATCAATTACCTTGGTTTTGTGAGAGGATGCGAGAGACAAATCCCGGTAGTGCTATCGCACTTGTCACGAAAGAGGACAACAGTTTTCATCGTTTATATGTTGCTTTTCATGCATCGATATTTGGTTTTCAGAATGGTTGCCGCCCCTTGCTTTTACTTGATGCTATTGTGCTAAATTCGAAATATCAGTCTGACTTGCTGACTGCAACAGCATTTGATGGAAATGATGGCATTTTCCCCGTGGGTTTTGCTATAGTAGATGTTATCAACGATGATAACTGGCAATGGTTTTTGGAACAATTGAAATCTGCTCTTTCACCTTCTCAACCGATTACATTTGTGGCAAACCGACATTTTGGCTTAAGCCAGTCTATTTCACTGGTATTTGAAAATTTTCACTATGGGTTTTGCCTTCATAGCCTAACTGAGGACTTGAAAAGATCTCAAGGGTCCACACAGTTCAGAAGTTATAAATGGCATCACCGGTCGTCTTTATGATGCTGCCAATGCGCCCACAGTTGATGGGTTTAGAAAATGCATTGCGAACATTAAGAGCATCTCACATGAAGCTTCAGAATGGCTCATGCAAAGCTCACCTGAACACTGGGCAAATTCGCATTTTGTAGGTTCATGGTATGGTCATTTAACAGCAGAGGCAGGGCAATCATTTTATAGCTGGATAAAGGAATCGCCAACTTTGCCAGTAGCAGAGATTGTTGATACCATTCGCCAAAAGCTGATTGAGTTGATTTACACCCGAAAGGTGGAGTCAGACAAGTGGTCAACGAAATTGACTCCAACTTTGGAAAGTAAATTGCAAAAAGGGATTCTCAAGGATAAGTCACTTCAAGTTTCTATATACCCTGGTGGGGGTTTTGAGGTGCATGACAGTACTGGGGAAACTTATATTGTTAACATCGATACTTGGAACTGTAGCTGTGGGGAATGGCAAGTCAACGGTTTCCCTTGTCATCATGCTATTGCTGTCCTTCAGCATTGCAACAAAGAGTTGCCGGATTACTGCTTGAGATATTATACAACCGAAGCATATCGATTGGCATATTTGGAGCCCATTAATCCAGTTCCAACAACAGATAAGCCTGTTAACCAAGAGCCCTCCTCCTCTTCGGTCCAAGTACACCCTCCCCCGCTTCGACTTCTAACTGGCCCACCTAAACAGAGGAGAATTCGTTCAAAAGTGAAAGGCCTGGTTAAAAGACCTTTGCGTTGCAGCAAGTGTGAAGGCGTAGGACATAACAGAGCAACATGCCATGTGTTCTCATAGATGTTCCATGTTTACTGCAATTTTTTTTATTTATGGTTTATTTAGATGAACATTTGGCATTTGATAGAGCCACAATATTCATATGGTTGACCGCACCTAGCATGAGAGTATAGTTAGGCAGAGAGATGTAGTCTAGAGATGTCCTGTATGAAGCACGGAAACTCTTAGACATTAACGTTTCCCGTTTCCATTTCCATATCGGAAACCTGAAATCACATTATTTTTTACGTTTCCGGTGCGCGTTTCCGATTTTCGGAAACGTTCCTTTCCTGTTTCCGTGCTACCTAGCATCTATGTAGCACGGAAACGGAAACCGGTAAACGCCATTTCTAAAAAATATAGGCTTGGAAACTGTGGGGAAACGAACACGGACACGGATACGGAAACAGAATCGGAAACGCTGAAACGGCATGTAACCGGAGTTTCCGTGAGTCATAGCCTAGCATACGGGGGATCTTTTGTTCTGTTTGAAAATCAACATGTGCCATTACTATGCAATAATCTGCAAATGTATGTATCTTTTTCAAGGTTTCATCTCATCTGAAAATAAAAGAGACTTGGCTTTACTTTTGTTGTTAGGTTGGCTTTAAGCTTACTGTAGTTTTCATAGAAGTTATGGTTTATTAGTTATATGTATCTGCTAATCTTGGCATGTTTCCTTAACCTCGTTCTGCATTTGATTCATGCTTCCTCTTCAGGGCATATGAGATTCAAGCTTAAGTTGCCCTTGTTCCTTTTGTCTATAAATATAAAGAGAAATACATTACGCTTGCATCTTTTCTAAGTTACTGTTGCATTTCCTAGCAGCAATGGCTACATACTGTGATAGAGAACGTGTCAAAATGGATCAGTGTTTGGGAAGTTTAGAGACACTTAGGGCATGTACGGTTCCAGAAAAAAAGGGCTCTTTTCTAGAAAATTTTTCTTGGAAAATTAGAAAATGGAGTTTGTTGTTTAGCTAACCACTTTTTCTAATCTAGAAAATAGAAAAAGACTTTTCAATTTTTCCTAATTAATGAAGGATTTTGAAAACTAATTAAATCCCTTTTCCATGGGAAAAACACGCAACGTAGCATTGATTACATCATTCTATCAATCTAATGGCTGCTATTATTCAAGGACTTTCTTTTACTAGGTTTTGCATTCTCTGTCAAGTGTCAACAGTTGTTCGTCCTTTCCTACCCTCAACACCTTCTTTTGTCTCGTTCTATTCAGGTGAGTTATTTATCAATTTCAATTCAGTTTATATCTCGTTTTAATGTAAGTTTTTGTTGGTTAATCTCTACATGTTGCTTGAGCTGAAGATAGTTGCATTATTTGAACAATACAACAGCTTCTTTGTATTGATTAATTATTTTGTTATGGGTGCTTTGGGCGGGATTGGGATTATTCATTGTAATATGTTTTCATCTGAACAAGATGATATGGTTAAATCTTTTAAGTCCCGCCACATTCCTATTTTATTTAATCCGCTTTTTTTGTCCCCTGATTCTCGTATATTAAATTAGTTTGATGATGATTTTGTCTCCTGTATTTTGGTTACGTAATCAGATATCGTAATTTGGTAGCTATTTGATTTTCATTTGTTATTTAAATAAAATTCCTAATTAGTTTATTTATATGCATTGAATTCAATCCGGTACTGTAGTTTGATAGCTATTTAAGTTTCATTTGTTGTTTTAGTTCAATTTTTACTGTACTCAAAACATGTGATTTGTACTTTAAAAAAATGTTTTAGTTTGCTTATGAATTATGGTGATGCTTTTACTATAGTCATCAGGAGAGAGTAAATATCGGTTCAATCTGAAAACTAAACCGAGAATCAAACTTAAAAAATATAAAAACTGATAACGGAATTGAATTATATCGGTTTGGTTTAGTGAAAACCGAAATTAAAAAAAATAAATAAATGCCAAAAACTCCAAATGCAAACTGTGCAAGTCACCTGGCGTAATAATATAAGAGACAGATAGCCCATTACACCTGTGGGATTGCTATTCTATTGTCAAACTAAGTTCATTCCAATGAGACAAAATTATAAAATTGTATTGGGATAATATAACTCTGTCATTCAGTATCCCCATAGCAAAAAAAAAATTGTAATTCTCATTAAGTATAAAGCTAATTGCTCCAAAAAGTAAGATTGTCAAAGCATTTAATCTTCAAGTTTGACTTGAAAATTCAGTTATTTCAATCAGACACCTTTAAAAAAATAAAGATAAATATATGTTACTCTCTTCATTTTTTTTAAAATAAATATTTTAATCACTTATTTAAATAATTTTTTATTTATTATTTTTAAATATTTAAATTATTTTTAAATTATTTTTTTAATTATATCTTTATTTATTTTATTATTATTAATTATAATAAAGTGAAAAATTAAATATTAATTAAAATATAAAATAATTATTTTTTAATTTAATTAATTAATTTCTTAAAAAGTATTAAATGTATTAGAAGATAAGAAAAAACGGAGGGAGCCAACATATGAGTTAAAATCATTATGTTACAACACAAAATGAAATGCAATGTCTTACACTGATTTAAATATAGAACAAAAATAAAATAAATAGATTCGGATTTTTTTAAATTTATTTTTAATAGTCCTTCGTTCTCTTAAATTTTTAAATTTTTTTCTCACCTTCTTAAACTTTTTTAAAGATCTTCTCACTCTTCTAAAATTTGTCTAAAATGTATCTCATGATCCCTAAAGCTGATGCGGGGGCGAGAGAAAAGAAATGGAGAGGGAGTTGCGTTTTTAATTTAAAAAATTAAGGGCAAAATCATCTATTCTTTCCTAAACTTGGCACGTTTTATTACATGTCACCTCAAATTTTTAAGTGAATTATTTTCCCCATAAAATTAATAAAACTGATACATTTTGCCCCCTCAGTGCCACGTATCAATTTCTGATTGAGTTGACTTTTCAAAGATGTCATTTTTTTTTTCCTCCAACCAAAAATTGACACGTGTTAACTTTAGAGATAAAGTGATTTACTTAAAAGTTAAAGGTGACATATGATAAAACTTGTTAATTTTTTGGGGGCAATGGATGGATTAACCCAAAAATTAATGAAAAACGCAGACTTTTTTTCTTTATTCCGTTTCTTTTCTTTCACCCCCTTCTTTTCATCAGCCCCAACGACCTCGACGCCGGTGGGACGGCACCGACATGGTTCTTGATCCCCGACCTGGCCTCGTAGTTGGTCCTTTCCCTAAATCATCAATTTCTTTTTGGTAAAGAGAGAGGCAAAGCAGTAGAGCCATATAACACATCCTTTGATCTTCCCTGCAGACAGCATCCTTCTTTAAAATTTGTCGGTATTTGCGCTCACTATCTCAGAGATCGGTTGCTGAAATTGGTCTGTTCAGATTGTGATTTTGAGGTAGGAAGTGTTGGGCGAGTCTCGTTCTTAATTGAAAATGATAATTCAAAGCCTAAATTGAGTGGATCAGAAGATGATTTAATTGTTCATAAAAGAAGCGGTAGCAACTGTTTGAGATGAAGAGAAGAAATGGGATTTGGGGAATTGGGAAGCTGTTTAGGAAGAAAAAAGAAATGGGTAATCTTAATTAGAGGATTGGCTTTAATGGGTTCGAAGAAAAAAGTGATCTTTGGGTACTATCAATATCAAGGTCATTATCCAGTTTTAGTAATGGTGGATTTTTTGGGTCGGAAGATGGCACATCTTCTGGTGCTAGAAGTTCAATTTGAGCTGCAAGAAAAAGTGGGTTTAATCAAGCTCCTCCATCTAGTTTTAAAGAAAGGAACTTTATTGATGATGATTCAGGGTTTATTGATTTGAAATTTGATTTTCCATCTGAATCAGAATTATAATTGGAGTATTTGAAATTGAATTCGAATTCCGTTCTTAGTTTTTGTGGCTTTGTAACTAAAAATTCCTCACATTTGAATTTTGGTCGTTAATTCCTCGTAAGTTGCAATTGGCTATATTTTTGTGTTATAATTTGTTGATGATATTAATACATGAAGAAAATAATGAGGAAGAAGATGGTTAGTTTAAAATAAAAAAAAAAGTTGTTAAGGATTCAATTAAATAATTTTTATGGATGTTTTTAAATTTTTTATATTTTAAGCCACGTATTAAAATATTATTTATTTGACTTTTTTAATTTTAATAAGTTTAAATGTGTGAAATATATTTTTTATAGTGAGAGTAGTGTAGCATGAGTAAAGGGATTAAGTGGTGTAGTTTAGATAAATTTTAAGAGGGCGACAGAAAAATTTAAAAATTTAAGAAGGTGAGAGACTATTAAAAATAAATTTAGAAGAATCTAAATATATTCGGTCCGAAACCTAAACATAAATAAAATTATATATTAATACTCCATAATGATATAGTTGACTCACTTAAAGGGTTGATTTTTATTGCCATAAACTTTACATTATAAAAATTTAGTCATTAGTGTCAATTATACAATTATAAATTCATTATACATATAAATTTCATGATTTTAATGTACAATTTTGTTAAGAAAAAGCACCTTTTTCAATTTTTTCCATATCATCAATGTTTTCTTCTCTAAATAATGAATGATCTTCTTGTTAGATTCAACTTTGAGCACAAATCATTTCAACTATTTTAGTAGACAATGAACTCCTATAAGGATTAAGCACACGTCCACCGGTACGAAAGGTTGATTCTGAAGCAACTGTAAACACGGGTACAACCAATATATCTCAAGCCATAATACTAAGAATGGGAAGTCGAGCAGGGTTCAATTTCCACCAATATAAAATGTTGAATCCTTTGTCTTGATACACTAAGGCCTCATCCAAGTACAAGTCCAACTCAAATCTTTTAGGCCTTAAACCATCTGTCCTTTGTTTCTTGAGAATTTCATGGAAATAGCGTGTAGGGGGCTCATAAGGGCTAGTTTTAGTAGTCACGGTCTCTGTCAAATCCTCAAAATCTTGATCCATGATGCTACTACTTGAACTTTTATAAACATCATGCATTTTCTGATACTCTTGAAATAACAACGTAAATGAATCTTTCACATCATTATAAATCATATTACCAACCTCCTCACCATATATCGCAGTCCAAGAAATGTTGACAACTGCAAACTTTTCACGAGGATGAAAGACAAGAGTATACCAAATTAGTTTGTTCATTTTCTTTGGATCGCCCCAATACTTGTCAAATTTTGTCTTCATCCTAATAGCCATGGCCTTCAATAGAGCATCATTACCCTTAATCTAATAAATCAATGCCCCTAGCACACTACTAACTTCAGTCCAAAGAGTATTGCTAGTCATGTATGTAGACCCTGAAATCCTCAATGGCAAATCATAAAACATTTAGCATCACAGATGCTTTCCTCACATTTTTCCAATCATCAACTATAGGCACTCCAATGCCTTCTTCATCCTCACCATTCAAGTCTAATATATAGCCCTAAGTTCAAGTTTTAATCTCTCAAACGCTTTCTCAAATTTTTCTGTAGTTGTCAACATCAAATATGTAGAATTCACCTAGCAGGACAATCATAGGATAACTTAGCCTTGCATTGTATGTTTGCCTTTTCAGTACAAGCACAAAATATTTTAAGCCTGCTAGGAGAACACCTAACATATCTAACTGCAGCCCTAACTTTCATAACAGATTCACCAACTTCTTTCAATCCATCTTGCACAATCAAATTAATAATGTGAGCCATGCATCTCATATGAATGAAACTACCAGAACTAATAGCAGAACCCCAATTCATTATTTGCTCTCTCACGTAATCAACAACAATTTCATTAGCAGAGGCATTATCAACCGTGATAGTAAACAATTTTTGTGTCTCAATCCAACAAACATTTCTCAATCATCATGACAATATCATTGCCCTTATGAGAATTTATTTTACAAAAACTAATTTCCTTTTTTTTTTGGAAAACGAAAGTGAAATTATAATTAAAAGCATAAGAAAATATGACAAAAATAAGGTCTGAAAGTTTCAGCCCCAAAATCCACGATTTTTTTTCCTTCTAAAAGCAGCTGACTCCTAATATAACGACTAGACTAAAGTCCTAATCAGATAATGATTCGAAATAGGAATAAAATCCTAATTAATAAAATCCTAATTAAATAAGTAAAAAAAATCTAAGGAAATAATATCTTTAAAATATTCAGCCTAATTTTAGTACTACTTATTCGGTTGCTTTGAAACTCTTGAATAGGAAAAAACCGAAAAGTGAAAGAATCCAATCCCAAGCATAAGTCTTCGCTGACCAAAAACTTTGACCTTGACTTTTGCCCAAAATACGTCCGAATTTGGAGTTGACTATTACGCACGAAAATTTAGATTGTTCTTTAAGGTTTCCAACGCATCTTGAATTGCCCCAATCCAACGTTGTATGAAGAAGTTATGGTCAAAATACGAACAGCTGTCCAGAAGGCTTTCAAAAACGCACCAAAATCGGCATTTTGCAAATAAAGTCCACTTTAGCACCCGAATTGCCTAACACAATCAATTAGGTCCAAAATTAGTAATACAAACACCTAAAAACACACAAAATAACACTTGTAATCGGGTAAAAATAACATCTCATCATCCATGTATCAGTTGTAATTGAAATTCTTTGACTATGAGTTTTGAAGTAAGTTTTCAATTTCAACTTCTCATCATCAAAGACTTCACCACAATCTCTACTAAGAGTCCACCTAGATGGAACTTTACATCTAGGACAAAGAGTTCTTATCATCTTTTTAAAAGACTTTGATTCTAAAATCCTAAAGGGCAACTCTTCACTAATGATCCACCTAACAATAACTTCCCTACGTGCTTGCTGATCAAATTTCCAAAGTAGTTAGGATTCCTACATTCCCATTATTCTCACCCTCCTCATATATCATAGAAGGTTGAAAATTAAGTTCAGTTTGAGTTTCCTTTGAATCTTTTTTAGGAGCATTGTCGGGATTTTTAGGACATCTTTTGTAGTGAGAATTCAGAGCGGTAGTTCCATTTTTATAAACACCACAATAATAAGTCATAGTACAGTATTTGCACCTGGCTTTCTGCTGTCCAGTCTTTTTGTCAATGAACTTTGTGAAGTGTAGTCAACATTTTGCTCTTGGAGCTATTTGTCTTCGAGTTTTTTTAGAGATAACTTCATCTTCTCTTTTCTTTGACAAATCAGTAGATTCGGGTTGTCAGACCATAGCTTCAAGTTCAACTTCTTCTGCACCATCACTCATAGTGTCTGGATCTTCAATGTAAATTCCAATTTTGATTGGATTCTCCTGCCATCTAAAATAGGAAAATTTTAAATCAATATAAAAAAACTAAAAAATAAAAGAATGAGCTAACATTAGTATTGCAAAGTGATGTCTTTACCAAAGTTATAACTCAACTTCAAATTAGATTTTCAAAAAGAACAAGAAAAAAGAAATCAAACAATATACCCAATTCAACTGTTTCCTTCACTCAAAGGAAAAGATGCATAAAACAAAACACCCAAATTCAAAATCCTAAATCCTAAATCAATATATACTTCTATCAGAATTTTTTATGCTTAGGTTTTGAATTTCCAATATATTCTTACAAAGGTAGCAAAAATCATGATTAATAAGGTTCCGTTCGTGCTAGTTGCTACTAGGGAAATTATTTTTATAATTGGAGTAACATTACTATCACACGCCTATATTCATCGATTTTTTGGTTTGTTTGGTCCTTTTGCTTAAAAATCGAGAACCGAACAGAACCGAAAAAAGACGAACTACATAAATCAAAAATTGAACCGAATTTATTTAGTTCAGTTCGGTTTGATCCGGTTCTGTTCGATTTTCTTAAGTTTTGCTCTCCCCTAATAGTTATTGAGTTTTGTTTCATGTGTTTCATTTTACAAATATTGCAGGTAAGATGGCACAATATTTAGTTGACAATCCTATGTTAAATTCATCAAGTAGTGATGTTTCAAGTGATATTGAAAAAGATGACAGCGATGATGAATTTTTCAGAGATTTACTTATGGTAAGGTATTTAATGGCAAATCAAAGGCTTCTTGCTGGTAAGAATCCTTGTAGAACTTCAATACTCAGTGGAAAAGATTATATACTTGAGGTATTAGTAGGAAATCCTACTAGATGTTATGATAGCTTTCGCATGAATCCATATGTATTTAAGAATTTATGTGATAGGCTAAAAATGAAAAACTTGTTAGCGGAAGCTAAGGAGGTGAGTGTTGAAGATGGTGTAGCGATGGCTTTGGCAATCCTTTGCCATTGCACAAGACAAAGAATTGTAGCATAAAGTTTTCAACATTATATTGCTATTGTGCATTTTTAGTTTAAAATTGTTATACGAGCATTAGTGACCTTGGGAATTGATTTGATTAAATCAAGATATAGAGGTGATATGCAACCTGAAATACAACATAATCGAAATTGGTTTCCCTATTTTAAGGTATGACTTGTAATTTCTTTTAAATTTTATAGCATGATTTAAAATATTGTTTCTTTCTTTAAATGCATTAAAGCATCATAGTTTATTGTTATATACATATTATAACACTCTAATTACCAAAAAAATATATTATATGTAGAATTGTGTAGGTGCTATTAATGGAACATATGTGGCAGCCTGGCCTCCGGCAGCTAAAGGAAAAACATTTCGTGGGAAAAAAATGCAGCATAGGTAACACAAAATGTAATGGCAGCTTGCTCTCATGATATGATGTTTACCTTTGTCTATATTGGATGGGAAGGGAAAGCAAATAATTCTCGTGTATTTCTTGATGCACTGACAAGAAATGACAATAATTTTCCTATACCTATAGATGGTAAGTAATTTTATACATAGTTTTATTCTTTTATAAATATTTAATTTATGCATTGTCATTAAATATGTTTCTCTTCCCTTCTTTCTTTATAGATTATTATTACGTTGTAGATGCTGGTTATCCTGACATACCAGGATTCTTAGCTCCTTATCGTGGTGAGAGATATCATTTAAATGAATTTCGTGGGCGTGGACAAATTAGAAGAAAGTATGAAATGTTCAACTTTAGGCATTCATCTTTGCGGAATGTAATAATAGAAAGAGCTTTTGGGGTATTAAAGGCAAGAATTATCATTCTTAAGTCGATACCAAGTTATCCGCTACGTAGACAGAAACTAATTCCCATAGCTTGTTGCACACTTCATAATTTTATTCGAGAGGTAGACAGAGCAGATAAACTTTTTAATGAATATAGTATAGAAGGGCTAGAATTTTATGAAGAGCCTAACTCAACTGTGGTACAAGAAGGAATCTAAGTTAACATGTCCCAACAAAGTCAGATGAGCACGGTTAGAAAAGCTATTGCAGATCATTTGTGAAATGAATATAACAATCAACGATAGTTTATAATATCTTTTTTCTTAATCAAACTTATTATTATCAAGCAACATTTGTACTATTATTTTGGATTATTTTAAAAAGATTCTTTTAACTTTTGCTATTGATTAGTAGCATATTTGTAGAAATTGTTATTTTTTAATTAATTGGTCATGTTTTTGGATCAATTAGTTTTAAAATTTAGTTTTTGAAAAAAGTATAAACGGAAGATGGGAAATATACAAAAATGAACATGATTTCCATTTTTCAGTTTTTATATGAAAAACTTGAAAATTTGGAAAAGGAAAAGAAAAATGAAAAGTGAAAATGAAAATAAAAATAATTTTCTGTAACTGAATAGGTACTTGGTGTTTGGGGAGTTAAAAAACAGTTTAGGGATTTTATTATTGTAATTGTAATTGTAATTATAATTAGAGGTAGTTAGGTGCTTATATTTAGGAGAGGACAATGTGAGTTAGGCAAAAAGGAAGTTTATTTGAATTGAACTGCAACTTGCAGCAGGTGTCTCATTTAGAGAGAGGGATATTAATCCTAAAGGGCTCTAAGCCATTTTTATTTCTAGTTCTATTAGTTCACACCCATTTGTGTTGCTATTTCCATTTTGCTTCTGTTTCTTTGTTGTTTTTCCTATCACTTGGGGCCATCTGTGGGAAATTCATCATCGCATCTTGCCGGACATGGGGAAAGAGCCACAAGTGCAAACTCGTCTACAGTAAAAAAATCACTGCTCAAAGCGGATCCACTTCGGAGGAGGTAAATGCCACCTTACTCTCAATCTTTGAAACTTTACAAAACACAGTAACCCATCTACAATATTCCTTAGAATGCTTAGATTCTAAGGTCGAAAGGATGGATGCTAGGTACTAAAAGAGCTTGGGAAAATACCCATTTACGATGACGAAGATGAAGAAGAACCACTGAACCCATTTGCTACCTTTGAAACTTCAAAAAACACATCGAACCCAAACCATTGATTCAATCCATTGTTACGAACTAATCATTTTGGTGGCAACGTTATTTCTCTACTCAAGGTAAAATTGCCCGTTTTCACCGGCAATGATCCTGCAGCCTGGTTATCCCAAGCCGAACAATATTTTCGAATCCATAATACTCCACCAACGACAAAAATCTCTCTTGCTCAAATGTGTATGGCCGGTCAGGCAGTAAACTAGTTTTCTCATATTATTCGGGATTATCCTAATATTCCATGAGAATTTTTTAGGGAGAAGGCTTTGCGGCCATTCAACGAGAAGCCGTTTCAGAATTGTTATAAAGATATAACCACCTTGATCCAACTTGGTACCGTTAGGGAGGATATAACTGATTTTGAGCGAGTTATAGTCAGTTTGGAAAAACATTCGGAGCAAGAACATATTGGGGGTTTTTTGGGCGGTTTATAAGAATCAGTTAGAGCATGGGTACGATTGATGAAACCTCAATCTTGTGATGAAGCCGTGGAATTTGCTCGTGATGTAGAGCTCTCTTTCTGTTATCCAGGAGGTCGACCGCAAATTTTAACTATGTGAACAATGGTGATGGTCTTGTTTCTTGTGTTCAATCTCAGTTATGAAAGCCAACTAAATTCGAAAAGAAAGAACAAATGAGCCTTAGCCCTTTCAAACTACCAGATCCGAATAAAAACAGGATAGCCCAAAACAATCATCAATCAGAACCCGAATCCTAATCATAATTGTGGACCGCGACATTTTTCTTTACGGGAAATTGAAGAGCGAAGGAAACGTGGCTCATGCTTCAAATATGACCAGCCCTTTACCCCGACTCATTGCTGCTAGAATCCAGGAGAATTGCGATTAACTATCCATGAGAATGAAGTATTTGTGGAGACAGGTGACTCGTGGGAAGCGGATATTGCCAACACTTCAATTAAAGATGCACAAGGAGAGGGATGCCATCGAGTGTTTTGACTTTCGTCTTGAGGCCAAGACGTCACTTGAAGGAGGTGGCAATGATAGAGAACGTGTCAAAATGGATCAGTATTTGGGAAGTTTAGAGACAGTTAGTGTCTGGGGAGTTAAAAGGCAGTTTAGGGATTTTATTGTTTTAATTATAATTAGTGGTGGTTAGGTACTTATATTTAGGAGAGGACAGCGTGAGTTAGGCAAAAAAAGGAAGTTTATTTGAATTGAACTACAACGTGCAGCATGGCTCTAGAGGGAGGGATATTAATCCTAAGGGGCTCTAAGCCATTTTTATTTCTAGTTCTATCAGTTCACTCCCATTTGTGTCGCTCTTTCCATTTTGTCTCTATTTCTTTCCTATTATACTGCAACAATTTTAAGAAAAACCATGTGCTTTGATAAGAGCAAATCCAACCATTCCCTATTTTAGGGTAACGGTTGGGGAACCCTATTTTAGGAGATGATTATTAAATTATTATTTTTTTTATTTTTTATTTTTTTAATTATTTTGTTAGTTGATTAAAATATAAATGATGTAAAAGAATTAATGTAATAATAATAGAACATTATTATTTTTTGGGGAATGTAATATAGGGAATGAAAATAGGGAAGATGGTTGGAGCAAAAACGTAGATCCCCTAAAATAGAGTTTAGGGAATGAAAAATAGGGAATATAGTTGGACTTACTCTAAAGGGCTAACTATAAAATCTATGAAGAGGTTAGAACCAGAATGCTTTTTACCTTCGGGATGTTTCGAGGTGAATCACATATTTTGCATTGTTTATTCATGATTGATTAGATCGTAGAGATTAAGCAATTTCCATTTTGCAGCATTAAGTTGTAGCAATAATGCCAAAAGCCTAACTTTTTTTCATTTTGGAAAGGCTTAACGCATCCAAAGCTCCTTTAATTTGACACGTTTTATCACATGACACCCCCAACTTTCAGCGTTATCACTTTACCTCCTAAAGTTGGCAAAACTGATACAGTTTGCCCCCTCAATGCCTCGTGTCAACTTTCAATTGGAAAGAGAAAAATCTAAAAAATGGAATCTTTGAAAAGTGAACCTACCAAAAACTGACACGTGGCACTGAGGGAGCAAACTGTATCAATTTTGCCAACTTTAAGGGGTAAAGTGATGACGCTAAAAGTTGGGAATGGCATGTGATAAAACGTGCCAAATTAAGGAGGCTTTGGATGCGTTTGGCCTTTTGAAAAAGGGAAAGTTCAAAGTTCTCAATGAAATGGGTGATGAATGAGAATAACATTATTGTTGTGTCAACAATTTCTTGATTCCTCAAGAATATAGAGGGGTATGTATGGTGAATGATTTTGATATATTGTTTCTTTTAACTGTAGGTCATTTAGGTGAGACCTCTAGAGGTCTCAGGTTCTAATCACATCCAGGGTAGATTAGAAATTTTTCTTTCCATTTAATTTAAGCTTATAAGAATCAATTTTAAAAAAAAAACTGTAGGTCATTTAGAATTTTATGTATTGAATTCAATGTAAAATTATAGCTGAATGTAACTGAAGTCCAAGTAAATGAATCTTTATTTTTCTCTGAGTTGTATGATTAATGACCTGTGACCACTGCTTTTAATTGAAATAAGATTAACATACAAACCAATCAATTACTTTAAACAAGTCAGGTAATCAGACTTGATTATCAAATTTGGGCACATAATGAGTGGCTCAAAAAGAGATGGCTGACGGGAATTTAATTTAAAAATCCAGTTCTCAAATTCTCAGAATCAACGATACACTGATAAAGAGGGAAAATATTGTCCATTGCCAAATGAATTCTTAAAGTGTAATGCAAATGAAAACTAAAAGTTGTTCAGATCCTTACGGAATTACATACTGATAAGTGATAAGACGCAGCTGCACTACATAAAAGATTCATAAAAGTCAATTCTCCTTAGCCAGGAAAATGTTGCATATTTTCCCCAACAATTAGCTTATGTCCAATCGTAACAGCAACCTGAGTTCAAATATACAGCAAAAAAAATCACAGTTTTAGTAAACAATTGTCAATTGCAATGCCATCAAGTTCTTCCAAATGCCTTACAAAAAAAGCTGTTCAAAATGCAAATTGCAGATTCACATGATTGGCCTGTACAAATTTGGTAACATAAACACATCAAAAATTGGAATGCAAAAGAATCTAATCAACAGAATCTAATCAGAAATGTTAAGTCAAACACCGAGGAATCTTTCAACAACAGGAACCAAATAAAAAATTAAAAAACCGAAAGTGAGAGACATACTTGTTATCTTCATCAGTCCAACAAAGAGATCGAGTGCAGTCAAGAATTGAGTTATCCAATTCACCAGATTCTATACATTTCAAATCCTTGACAAGAACAAAATAGTGGTTTTGAACATCCTCGGCACTCCTGTTCCCTCCGACCATAGCCGCCACAAGTTCCCATCTTTCGGGATCTTGTTCATCAACAACTGCTAACGCCACTTCAAACTGCTTGTTCTCTTCCCAGCTCCACCCATACAACATTTTTCCACTATTTTCTCCCATTCTCCTTAAAGTTCCAAACTTTCAATTCCTTTGAAAAAATTAAGGATGACCCAGTTGGTCTTTCACGTAATTTTATTCAAAGAATCTTTTTGTGAGATTCTTCTAACACCCCCTCACACCTGGGAAACATGTCCGATTTGGTGTGTACAAACTCAAATTTATTTTCTATATTCTATAGATATAGAGGATTTCTGGGTATATTTGTGTCAAAGACAACTGGCCTTGATCTAGGCGTAAGCATTTGGAGATTTATATATTTATTTTATGTAATTATAATACTGATAAAAATAGCATATAAGAATATAAAATTAATCAAAATCTGATTCCAATTATCAATAAACGACAAAACACCTTTCTCTTACTAACTGTAATCCTACTTTTTTTTTTTTTTAATTAAATCGAATTTAACTAAATATAATGTAAGTTTAGACCGAGAGGTCCAAAAGATTTATTGTAACACCTCCAATTTATTTGCTAATTCCAACGTTAAATTGAATTGGATTTCAACTGCTATCCCATCCGCACTGGCATCATATTCACATACAAATTTTTTTCGAGTCCCTCATCTTTTATTTGCATGCATCAATACTCTCTAATCATTTTTTTTTCACACTAAGCTCCAAAATTTTCATTTGGACACATGGTGATATTAATGCTTCCATTTGCACCATTTCTTACCTTTCTCCTTATCCATATACAATATACTTCAAGAATATCACATATGGCATACATCAATCCTTAAATCGAGAATAGAGTTGCAATAATCAATTGTGTAATAGATAGGGTCGGTCCTAACAGTTCGAGGGCCCTAAGCGAAATAAGAAAAAAGGCTCCTTAAATTCAATTTTTTTATGTAAAATTGAAATATTTTCTAATAAATATTAAACAAAAAATTTGATTTCAAAATTTTTTATTATATATTAATAATTTAACTCATTTACGTCGAATAAATTCATAAAATTTTAAAATTTCTATGTAAATATAAGCATAGTTATAAAATATAGGCTCCTTTCGGTTGTGGGGGACTTAGGTCATCGCTCTCCTAGCCCAAGCTCAGAGTCTGCCCTCATAATAGTGTTGCTTGTGGTGATTATTATGCTATTTGTGCCAACTTGAAGTTGTCAAGAAACTCTTTTTTTCCATGAATTTAAGTCTCTTTCATATGCGCATGTAAATTTATGTATCGTTTGAAATATAAAATTCTTGGAGTATAACTCATAGCACTTAAATATATAGGTCTATCAATGTAATATGAAATCGATAGTTACGCTCAAGAGACGGAAATGAAAGATAAGACTGATAATTCCAAACTTATGTAAGGAAAGGAAAGATCTTGGGCTTAATTTATAAAGAATGAAAAATGCCAAAGCTATATACCACTTAAATTTTTTTCCAGATTGGTACAAAAAAAATTTATCTTGCAAAGAAAAGAAAGCAAAAAAGACTTATGTAGGTGGGTAGGATATATACCACTCATTACCTGATCTTGATTTTTCAGTTTTGTAATTGAAAAGATAATAAGAATTCAATTCACAACAACTAGGTCGTTTTCGAAGACTTTTTAAACGCGATGAATCACGTTATTTAGATCACAATTGTGGTTTTGAAAGGCAAGGCGTAATTAAGGTAAAAAAAAAAAAAAGAATTGGATCTTTTTGCAAGTTGCGAGCCAAAAGCAAAGAACCTAAAATGCTTTATTTTATTCACCAAATATGCTTAATTAATGGAAAACCTATCAACAGCTTTAGTAAAATCATTATGCATTAAATATTTTCATTTAATAATTTACATGTGATAAACAAGTACGAATGAGATAGAAATCCGCAAAAAAGACGGAAAACAAAAATAAAAAATTACATCCATTAGTAAAATCGTTGTGCATTAAATTACTTCTATCATAGTTTTAATTTTGAACTTCACTTTTTACGGGAGCGCTTAAAAATTGTGTAATGGATATTAGTCTAAGCCACTAAAATATAAGGGGCTTCGTATATACTAAGACATATCACTCATAAAAAAAACTATAAAACTAAGGTATAAAGAGTATTTGTTTTCCTACTTGCACTAAACAATATGTTACCTCATATTAACTCATACTACTACCCAATTATACTTAAATAACAGTAGTAATGGTAATTGACAAATTAGATAATGAATTCAATAGTCGGTAATATTCTACCACAAGTTACAAAAGAAAGCTGGAATTTCCATTAAAATACAACAAAACATAAATTAGTTGGAGATTAGACAGCTAATTATGATTAAATTATCTTCATCGAGGAGATAACATCATACTATATCAATTCCCACTTGCTTGTAGGGAAGGGAAGGGAACGCATAAACATCACTCTTTAAAAGTTATTAGCAAATTAATTAGTTAATCATAACAAATAGAGAATGTGGAGTAAATGTTACTTTGAATTAGAAAATAAGAAAAAATTGATAGCCACCTAAAATACAAAAAATAAAATTTGTGTTAAGTAATTAATTATTCAGGATGAGTTTTCAAGACCGTCATTCATTGTTGTTGTGATCAGGTGGGCAAAACACAATTAAACTTGCAAAGTTTTGGTCATGAGGTCAGATGTTTGATTTTGAATGGATTGAGTCCAATGTTGTTGTTTTATTGCAGCTTCTTACATATCTAATTATTTCTAAGATTTGTACAATTCCGGACACATTAAATACAAAGGAAATCATACTTGTACTTACTCTAATTAAAAACTAGTGTTGGTAAAACTACTTTAAGGTTCACCGTTCGACTTTTCATTTTTTATACTGGGACCGATTTATTACACTTTAGGTATCGCTTAATCTATTTTTTTCGCCTAGAAACCACCTAGTTCGATTTTTCTCCCAATTTTTAAGATACTGATACCTATAATAATTATAGTTCAATATTTTCAATTCAAAAAGGTAGCACGGTTGGTAAAACTAATGTACAATAAAATATTCTCACCATACAATTTTTATTTTGAATCTCAAACTAAGAAAAAGTACGCTATAAATCACAAAAAATTAGTGAGGATGTTTGTTTTGAAGGAATTTATTTTAATGTTGATGTGTTTTTATGTAAAAATTAACTAAGACTTATATTTTCATATGTTAAACTATGTTTTTTGTAATATTATTGTATTATAATTAATTTTTTAGTTGAATGTATACTTTTATCTATTAATAATTATAAAAAATAAAAAAATTTATAAATCCGCCTCGGCCCCTCCCAAGCCACGCCTAGGTGTTCGAAGCCCTGACCGCCCGACTAGCACCTAGTACTTTTTAAAACTTTGTTAAAACCTAAATATTAGAGCTTCAATCCTAGCCATCAAACTAAGACATAATTCATAAATGTTTGCCATCTGAAGGCTTAATTTCACCCATAGTACATCAATTATACTTACAGTCTTACTTTCATACATGAACTATGTTTTGTTTCATTATCATACATGAACTTGTATGTAACCTTCTATTGTACCCATTTTACCTATTTCTCTAGGTTTCAACATTGAAATGGCTCCACTTAAAATATATTACCCATAATACCTCAATTTTTCTTTCAAAATATCTCTCTGATGTTCATTAATCATATTACTTAATTAATTTTTCCTAATTATCTTCCGCTTTCTCTCTCTACTCTCTCTTTCTCCATATCATTTCAATTCTATTTTCATCTATTGTATTATTTGTCGCCCATAATTACTTAGTGTTGCCCACATTAATCTTCGTTTTACCCTTACTACAAAATCTATAATTTACTTTTGAAACTGCCCTTCCACCCGTTTTTCCGGTGATTTGATATTCATTTTCTTATTAATTTAGATGGAAACAGTGGTTTGATATTCGCTTTATTATTAATTATGGAAACAAAAAGGCATAAATTAGTTTCACTTTACTACAAATAAGAAACAATACTTTGATACTTATGCAGAGGGCGTACATATAGAATTTGGAATTTTTTCAAACATGGAGCTCTGCGAATGGAGTGGGAAAAGGGAAATTTGAAACCCTAGAACCTCGAGTTTGAATGGAGTAGGAAAAGGGAAATTTGAAACCGTAGAACCCCGAGTTTACTCAGATTTTTTATTTTTTTATTTTTTTTAATAAGAAACGGAGAATAATGTGGCGCACTAAGAAATCATAGGCGGCAAATAATAATCCAGAAAAATAAAAATATTTAGGATAGATAAAAAGAGAATTGAAATGATATGGAGAAGAGAGGGCGAGAGAGAAATGGGAAGATAATTAGGAAAAAATTCATTAGGTAATACTATTAATGGACATTAGAGAGATATTTAGAAAGAGAAATTAGGGTATTATGGGTAATATATGTTAAGTATGACCCATTTCAGTGTTGAAACCTAGAGAAATAGGTAAAATGGGCATAATAGAAGGTGACATACAAGTTTATGTATGATAATGGAATAAAACATAGTTCATGTATAAAAGTGAGACTACATGTATAATTAATGTACTACAGGTGAAATTAAGCCGCCAATTGAACAACTACTACTACTACAATTTTGTTGTGCATCGGTAATTATAAATTCATACTTCCACAAGATTAAATGCACATTTGGCCAAAATGGGTTTTCTCATCCTCAATTACTCTAGTCTAATCCCATTACACATTACTTAAATAATTAAATAAAAAGAAGAAAAAGAAGAAAAAGAAAAATACAAAATCGAATTAGGTGGTGATTGGTGGCGTAATTAAAGGAATTGAAAGACAGTCATTTCACGCGTCTTCAATTCCTATAAAAAGAGAGGCATTCTGCCTCATTTAACAGACAGATTGAAAAAACACAGATATAAGAATATAATCTGTGCATATAAACTTAGGAAAGGGGTTCCTAAGAGTTGGGTAAGAGAGAAAATAGTGAGGTTTTGGGAAACACTTGTGTGCCACTATTTTGTAATCTCTTGGTGTACCTACTATTATTTTATAGTGGAGAATTATTCGGAGTTTGTCCCGTGGTTTTTCCCTAATTCATTTGGGGTTTCCACGTAAAAATCTTTGTGTCTTTTTTATTCTGCTGCTATTATCTTATCTCGTAATCTATTATTGGGCCTAACAAGTGGTATCAGAGCTGAAGGTTGTTTTATTAGTAAAATCCGTGGATATATTTTTCAAAAATAAATACAACACGACGATAAGAAAATTACGATAAATCCGGTGGCGCAATCCGTTCGAAAAACGTCGTAGATACGCAATTTGAGTGAATAGTAAAATAGTAACTTCAATAATAGTATTCATATATAATACTATTTATATTCGGTCATCTTATGAATAGTATTATTTAAGTACACAGGCATACTATTACTATTCCAATATACAAGTATTATTTGGGTATACGGTATTATTCACATATATAGTCACTATTTACATGAATAGTAAAATTCGTGAATAGTAAAATTTTGCCATTCTTAAATTTTTGACATGGCGAATGACGGTGTAGTGATCAAATTGACGGATACAAATTATTCAATGTGGAAATCCAGAATGGAGGACTACCTCAATTGCAAAGATTTGTATGATCCAATTGAGGGTGACGACACAAAGCCGAAGGATATGAAAGATCAGCAGTGGATAAAGTTGAAGAAGCAGACATTGGGTACAGTATGCCAATGGATAGATGCTAGCCTATACAACCATGTGAGGAACAAAATAGATCCCAAAGTTCTCTGGGAGAAGCTAGAGGATATGTACGAGGCTAAAAATGCTCAAGGAAAAGTGTTCATGATTCGCAAAGTCATGAACTTGAAACTGACAGAGGGACGATCAATCACACAACACCTGAACTACTTTGAAGGATTCATAAGTGAGTTAGCAGTCACCGGTATGTCCTTGGATGATGAGATGCAAGCATGTCTTTTAATGGGAACTCTACCAGATAGCAGGGATGCTCTTGTTGTATCACTGAGTAACTTAGCTCCAAATGGTGTGGTAACAATGTCTATGGTAAAGAATAGCCTACTTAATGAAGAACTTCGTAGAAGAGACGTTGCCAGTACCAGTTCACAAGCCCTTATCACGGAAAACAGGGGTCGAAGCAAGAGTAGAGGTCGTGGGAATGGAAAATCGAAAGATAGATCCAAGTCCCGGGAGAAGAGGTCATGCTACCACTATGGAAAGTAGGGTCATCTCAAAAGGAACTACAATTTCTTTAAATAAGAGAATGCAAACCGAAGTCATGATAATGACAAAAATACGTCTCCTACAGTCACAAAACAAGATGGAGAGGTGGCTTTAGTATCTCATGATGCAGATTGTTGTCATGTTTGAGATGTAGATTCTGAGTGGATTGTAATTCTGGTGCCTCATACCACTGTATTCCAAAAAGGGAATACTGCTCAACATATAAAGTCGGTGATTTTGGTACTATTAGAATGGGAAACAATAGTGTCTCACAAATGGTGGGAATCGGTGATATCTGCGTGAAGACAAGTGTCGGATGCACATTAACACTTAAAAATGTGCGACACATTCCAGATCTTCGGTTGAACCTATTATCTGTTAGTGTATTGGACAAGGAAGGTTATCGCAATCATACAGGCAATGGAAATTGGAAACTCACCAAAGGATTGTTGGTGGTGGCGAAAGGAAGATTGTGTTGCTCGCTATACAAAACGCACGCAACAATATGTGCAGGTCAACTAAATACAGTTGGAGATGATGCTTCACCAAATTTTTGGCATAGGCAACTAGCTCATGTTAGTGAGAAAGGGTTGAATATACTGGCTAAGAAGTCCCTCATCCCATTAGCCAGAGAAAAAATTAACCCGTGTGATCACTGTTTATTTGGGAAGCAACATCGAGTTTCATTTTAGAAAAGCTCTAGAAGGAGAAATAATAAGTTAGAGTTAGTACACTCTGACGTTTGTGGTCCCATGGATACAGAATCCATTAGAGGAAGAAGATACTTTCTTACCTTCATTCATGATTTCTCAAGGAAGACATGGATTTATTTGCTGCGCATAAAGGATGAAGTATTCAAGCACTTTCAGCAATTCCATGCAATGGTGGAAAGGGAGACTGGAGTTCCATTGAAGTGTTTACGCACAGATAATGGTGGTGAGTATATCTCCAAGGAGTTCAAGGATTACTGTAGTCAACATGGTATCAGGCATGAAAAGACAGTTCCTGGTACACCTCAACACAATGGCGTTGCTGAACGAATGAATCGTACCATTGTCGAAAGAGTTAGATCCATCCTCAAAATGGCTACCTTACCTAAGTCATTTTAGGAAGAAGCTGTCAATACTGTTGTCTATCTTATCAACCGACTACCTTCAGCGCCTTTGGATTTTGATATTCCAGAGAGGGTCTGGACAAGTAGAAATATCTCATACTCTCACTTGAGGGTATTTGGCTGCAAGGCATTTATTCATGTTCCTAAAGAGCAAAGGCTAAAACTTGATGATAAATCAGTTCCTTGCACTTTTGTCGGTTATAGAGATGAAGAGTTCGGCTACAGATTATGGGATCTAGTGAAAAAGAAAATTGTATGGAGTCGAGATGTTGTGTTTCACGAGAATGATATTATCGGTGAAAGATCTACAAGTGACGGTATTATCGATATAACACCAAAGAGCATTCTATCAGATGATGCCACAGACAGAAGAATGCATCAATCAGAACAAGATGGAGAAGAAGAGCCAGTTGTGAGGGATCAGAATACGATTGTAGATGAAGATACGAATGAAGAGCGTATTGAGCAGGGGGAGCTAGAGAACCCCATTCTACTAGAAGAAGAACCTCAATTAAGGAGGTTAATCAGAGAACGCCAACCATCTACAAAATACTCTAGTTTTGATTATATTTTAATCACTGATGAGGGGGAGCCTGAAAGCTTCCAAGATGTGCAATCTTGTAAAGATAAAGATTGTTGGATGAAGGTCATGCAGGAGGAGATGAATTCTTTGAAGAAGAATGACACGTACGAGCTAGTGAAACTTCCAAAAGGGAAGAGAACACTCAAGAACAAATGGGTGTACAAGCTGAAGAAAGATGATGGAAACCTAGTGAGATTCAAAGCTCGATTGGTTGTCAAAGGCTTTATTCAAAAGAAAGGTATCGACTTTGACGAGATTTTTTCACCAGTTGTGAAAATGAGTTCCATTCGAGTTGTGCTAGGTCTTGTAGCCAGCTTGAACCTTGAGTTAGAACAGCTTGATGTAAAGACCGCGATCTTGAATGGGGATTTAGAAGAAGAAATTTATATGGAACAACCAGAAGTTTCAAGGTCAATGGAAAGGAGGACATGATGTGTCGCCTGAAGAAAAGTTTGTATGGGTTAAAACAAGCCCCGCGATAATGGTATAAAAAGTTTGATTCCTTCATGGTGAATCAAGGATACAAGAGGACAGAAGCTGATCCATGTGTATATGTCCAGAAATTTCCTGATGGAAAATTTATCATTCTTCTCTTATATGTTGATGATATGCTAATCGTTGGGTCAGATGCCAAAATGATTAGTAACCAACGATTAGTAAGTTGAAGTGTGATTTGTCTAAGGCGTTTGACATGAAAGATTTGGGACCGGCAAGGCGAATTCTTGGAATGGAGATTACCCGAGATCGAAGGTCCTATAGGCTGTGGTTATCGCAAGAAAAATATATTGAATAGGTACTAGAAAGGTTCAATATGAAGAATGCTAAACCAGTTAGCACTTCACTTGCCGCTCATTTCAAGTTGAGTAAGAAATCCTACCCTTTAACAGAGAAAAATAGAGAAGATATGTTAAATGTTCCATATTCTTCAGCGTTCGGCAGTTTAATGTATGCAATGGTGTGTACGAGACCAGACATCGCTCATGCAGTTGGAGTTGTGAGTAGATTCATGTCAGATTCCCAGAAGGCACATTGGGAAGCAGTTAAATGGATCTTTAGATACCTGAGAGGAACTTCAAAGTTACGTTTAACCTTTGGAGGTGGAAAGCCAGCACTTGTTGGTTACACAGATGAGGATATGGCTGGTGACCTTGATGAAAGAAAATCTACATTAGGTTACTTATTTACATTCTCAGGGGGAGCTATTTCATGGCAGTCACGGTTACAAAAGTGTGTTTCATTATCAACAACTGAAGCAGAGTACGTTGCAGCAACAAAAGCAGGAAAGGAAATGCTTTGGTTAAAGCGATTCTTTCAAGAATTGGGTGTGCAAGAAGAAGACTGCATAGTTTATTGTGATAGTCAAAGTGCACTAGACTTGAGCAAGAATACTATGTATCATGCGCGGATAAAACATATTGACGTAAGGTGTCATTGGCTCAGACTTGCCATTGAAGAAAAAGAGTTTAAGTTGTAGAAGATTCATACAAACAACAATGCTGCCGATATGCTGACAAAGGTCGTTCCAAAAGAAAAGTTTGATCAGTGTGTTAAAGCAACCGGGATGGAGAGTCCCACAATATAGTCGAGAGGGGGAGATTTGTTGAGTGGTGTCCCTTTAAATGTGGGACCCACTGAAATAATTAAATAAAAAAATAAAAAAAATAAAAAGAAAAAGAAGAAAAATATAAAACCGAATTCGATGGTGATTGGTGGCGTAGTTAAAGGAATTGAAAGACAGCCATTTTACGCGTCTTCAATTCCTATAAATAGAGAGGCATTCTGCCTCATTTGACAGACATATTGAAAAAATACAGATATAAGAATATAATCTGTGCATATAAACTTAGGAAAGGGGTTCCTAAGTGTTGGGTAAGAGAGAAAATAGTGAGGTTTTGAGAAACACTTGTGTGCCACGATTTTATAATCTCTTGGTGTACCCACTATTATTTTATAGTAGAGAATTATTCGGAGTTTATTCCGTAATTTTTTCCTAATTCAGTTAGGGCTTCCATGTAAAAGCTTCAACGTAAAAATCTTTGTGTCTTTTTTATTCTATTGCTATTATCTTTTCTCTTAATCTATTATTGGGCCTAACATAGGTTTCCTGTGATTTTTACATTAAAGTATCGTAATCTGACTGTATCAATAAAATTACTCAAATTTAGTTTTGATGTAAATGAAATCATGATTTGAGAAAAATTAAATCAAATACCTAAATTGATAGGTTAATCTAAATTTCTATGCGATATTTCATCTCCTACTCACATTTTTTGTTACTTTTATCATGTCATTCTTGTCATTTTGATGATCTTAGGTGAAATTAAAAATATGGATCATTTCATAAAAAAAATATTATATAAAATTGAAATATATTATAGTAAGTATAAAATAACAATTATTTTAAAGTTTTATTTTAACTTAATAATTTAACTCATTTAAAATTTCTTAAAGTACATATATATATATATATATATATATATATATATATATATATATATATATATATATATATATATACGGATTACAAAATTATGGGCCTCTATCTAAGCTATCGCACCTCTAACATATGCTCAAGGTCGTTCCTGACTTTTATGCATTACATCATCATATATTTTCAATAACTTTTAAGTAAAATTCGGTTAGTAGAAAATTGTTTTTAGGGGACGTGATTACTCTCAGGAGATACATGAAAAGAAAAATTATACTCAAGTTAAGTTTTAGTTCTAACATGTATTTTTAAGTACATTGTCTTTTTTTTAAAAAATATTATTGTTCCTAAAATAATTATATTCACCGGAATCACCACGAAATTGAATTTCAATAATAATAACATTAACAATATTAATAAATATTAAAGATAAATACGGAATAAAGTTATAAAAATAAATTTAAATTCTCTAAAGTTCAAACTCTCCGTACTATATAATTATGGAATGTAAATTAGAGTGGAAGCCCAAGCCCAAGCCCATTAAAGACAATGGAATGAAGACTCTACACTATACTACACTCATTGCAGATAGGCAACATTTATAAGGAGATAACTGTATAGTTTGAAATGCTTAAAAAATAACGCCACTTGTCATTTCTCTTTGACTCTTTGTTGGGGTTGAGCAGTCTTTACTCCAAGGAATACGATTCAGCGACTGACTCGTTACGCTTCTTTTCTTCCCATTTGCCGCTCAATTTTCAACTCAAGGCCGTGTAATTTTTCTTCCCTTTCAATTTCCGTTTACTCCCTCACCTAATTTTGCTTTCTCGCATTGCCAAACAGCTGACGTTGTGAGGTTAGGGTTTCTGCTTCCCTTTTTTTGTCTTCATTTTTGCTGAATAGTTGGTCTTTGAATGAGCGATTTAAGTATTCAGTGATATTCACCTTTATATTCGAGCTATTGAATAGATTCAGTTTGAGATTTGGCTGAGGAATTCGTTATTTTGTTTTCAGATGCTCTAGGGTTTGCTCTTGCTGGGATTCTGTGCTCTGCTGGGTTTCTAGCTCTCAATTGTCGTTTACGTAATTGCAGTTTGCAGCTTTTGAAGCGATTTAACTGACTTGTAGTATATTAGCATAGGAATTGGTGATTAACTTATTTTGTTGGAGAAATTGGGATTTTGTGTTCTGTCAGGTTTGCTTTAAAAGTGAGGTGGAGACAATGGGCTGACATTTGAGTATTTTGTTTGGGGTTGAATAAAAGAATGTGATATTGGTTTTCCTTGTAGTGGTCTTATTCTTGGATTTCCAGTATGGAGAACTCAAAAAACAGGCAGCAGACAGACCATTTAGGTGTGAACAAGATGGGCAAAGGTATAAGGAAGAGCCCATTGCATCAACCGAATTTCGCAAATAATGCTAATAGACCACAACAACCTCAGCCTCAGGTTTATAATATAAGCAAGAACGACTTCAGAAACATTGTTCAACAATTAACCGGTTCTCCAGCCCGAGACCCTTTGCCTAGACCTCCACAAAACCCACCCAAATCTCAGAGTATGCGGTTACAGAAGATTAGACCTCCGCCTTTAACTCCCATCAACCGGCCTCATATTGCTTGTCATGCCCCAACTCCACCAGTTGCACCCCCTCCCCCTCCACTTCCTTCAAACAACGGCGTCTTCAGGCCTGGACCGCCTGGCCAATTTGGACACCCATCTCCAACAATGATGCCTTCATTTGTGCCCCAGGAAACCGCTTGGGCAAATACAGCTGAGTCTCCCATCTCAGCCTATATGCGGTATCTGCAGAATTCGATGATGGAACCTAGTCCAAAGGGAATTCCAGTTCACCCTTCATTACAACAACCACAGCCACATATGCAGCCTGTACCAACATCTTCTGGTTTACTTCCAAATTCAGCTATTCCTGCTCTGCCTTCTCCAAGATTTAATGGTCCTGTGCACCCTCAGCCACCTAATCCAGCTATGCCTACACTGCCTTCTCCACGTTTTAATGGTCCTCTTCATCCAATGCCTAATCATCCTCCCCCGCAAATGAACGGCCCTGCCCTTTTACCCTCGCCCACATCTCAGTTCCTTTTGCCATCTCCCACTGGTTACATGAACCTGTTGTATCCTGGTTCTCCTTATCCATTGTTATCTCCCGGGGTCCAGTTCCCTCCACCATTGACACCCAATTTCCCTTTCTCACCGATGGCACGCTCAGGGGTTCCAGGTCCAGGGCCTCAACCTCCACCTTCACCGGGCTTTTTATTTCCATTGTCACCTACTGGTTTTTTCCCAATAAGTCCAAGATGGAGAGATCAATAGCCCAAGAATCACGCTATTGTTAAGTTGTATGTGTTTGATGAGGAGGCATTGCCTTTCAATTGGAGGCTCATGGCTCAGCTGCAATTCAAGGGATGGCAGGAATTGCATTTGTTATAGGTTTTTATACTGCTTATATAAGATCTATTTTTCATATTTCTTTTAATTTTGTGTTTCTGTTATTAACAACAGCTATACAGTGTGTTTTGGAACCACAATCAGGAAAAGGCTGCTTTTGTTTTGTAATATAATGAACAAGTGTTACCTTAGATTCGGTAGTTAAGTTTACAAATGAGTTACACTGAGAGAAGAGTTGTAACGTGGAGACAGGGATAGGTAGCCTGAAAAGATTGAGGTTATAGACAGAATTTTAGGATGTAGATTGTTACACAAGAAGTCTTGTGTTCTTGTAATAGTTTGAATTAAAATCTTAGTAAGACTGAAGTTTAACTTCTTAATTCCATTGCTCGCGCCGTAAGGTATAACAGAATACTGATATCCTTTCTAGATAGCTAAGAGTGCACGAAAGCACATATCTGGACTCTGTGATCAACTGAATTGAACTCTTAATTTTTTTTTAGCTCATGTTATTTTCATATCTTTGACAAAACCATTGTGCCTTGTTCTAGTCCCTCAACTAATGATTTTGGATAATTTTCTAGCATTCTGCACTATGGAGTTTGTTGATAATCATGGTTAAATGTTGCTTGCATGTTGAGTCAGTACTTTGAATTAGCCAGTTCGAGATTGCTTTGTCATGAAATTTTTAGGACTGCAGGTCAAATTTTGATTTGAATGTGCCGTATACATGTCGGATACCTAATTACTTTTCAGAGTATGTCTTTTGTGTGTGGGGGAATTCATTACTGTTGAAAGTAACTACAATGAAACATGTATGATCAAAAGATAACATGATGTACATTGACAATTGGTAGTCCGGTGTAATTAGGGTATAACTGGTGGTTATACTAAATTCTTCTAGATAAAACTTAGATGCAAAAATTATTAGTATTAGTACATTTATAATATGGGTGTAAAATTATTTTTCTTTCATTCCATATCAGTACAATTATATGGTTAAATACATTTTGAATTACTATTTGGCCTATCTTTTTCATTTTGCATCAATCAATCACATTCAATTTTCTTTCATACTGCTATGTTTAATTAATCGAATTGAATGCAGTTTTATTGGTCGAACTGAATGATATGGTATGATTTTAGTAACATTGATCTCAACATCCTGAATAATAGAAAACCGACTTAACTTTAATTTCAAAAGACTTAAAAGGTCCACTTGCATTGTGTCTTGTAAAAGATGTATGATTTGTTACTTGTATTGTTTTGGAAACATACAAATTTCAAGTATTTGCATCAAAATAAATGCCAAAGTCGGCAAATTTGTTTGTCTTGTAAAATTATGCAAATTGGCCAATTAATGGTTTGATCAATGTTTTCAAGATCAGATCCAATCTGGTTGGTTCAAACTTTGAATTTTTTTTTCGGTTTCCCATATGTTTGAAACTTGGAATTAGTAATGAGTTATGTTAAAATAATGGTTCAATGAAAAACAGGGCTGATCAGTGAGCAAAAGAATCGGTGAGGAGGCAGAAACTTGATTATGAAATCTAAAGATAATTAGGAAATGTACATTAATATAATGGTTCAATGAAAATTTGGGTTGATAGATTTGAGATTAAAAATCAGTGAACATGCTAAAACCCAATCATGAAATCTAAAGATAATTAGGAAATTTATGCAAACATTTTCATTCTTATGGAAATTATGTATTTATTTACTGTATTTTATTTCTTATATTGTTAATATAATAGAAAATATAAGCTTAAATTATTAAAGATAAGAATTATTATGTATTTATTTACTTTTTTTATTTATTATATTGTTAATATAGTAAAAAATATTAGCTTAAATTATTAAATATTTTACACATGCTCTCTTATGGAGAGCGATATATCACTAATATTTATTATTCTTATATCCTTCCAAAAAAATAGTTATTATTTATATTTTATTTCATAAAAATTTATCATTAACTTAAATTATTTTAACAAAAATAAAAAACTTATATTTGATTCATATGAGAAAGGAGAAAATGAATAAAGAAATAGTTGATAATCAATTCCCAATTGTACACCTTGCACTTTCTCCGTTCTATACACGTTTTCAAAATCTATCTTCAATTAATTTTGCAGGAATTTTTTTTATCAATTTCTAAATCCATATTTTACTCGTGAAACAACAATCATACCCACCCATAATCAAAATCTAAAACTCAAATCCAGGAAGTGAAAATCATGAATAAAAAATTGAAACTCATGGCATTTATCATTGATGAACCCTAAAGTTTACAGAGGCTAAATTAAAGTGAAACATTGCAGAAAGGAAATTCAGATTGGCATAATCTAAATCCTTGATATTTGCATTATGTTTGTCTCCTTCTATCTAAATTAAAAGATATTTAATATTGACTGGAGAACATGCGACCACCAATGCCGGAAAACCAATTCGCAAAAGTGAGAGAGACGATGGTGAATTACAGGCTGGTAATGACGGCACAAGCAACTATGAAGAACATCAACACCGTTGATAGAAGGAACGACTCATGCCGGCTATCGGAAATATCGACGGAGGCGGCGACGTATGAGCTGATTGTGGCCGCGACTATGATGGTTGCACCTCGTTGTGACGGTGACGGTGGACATGGTGACTGCTGACAATTAGTTGTGGTGGGTTACGATGGTCGGTGTTGAGAAATAGGATAAGGGAATTACAAGACCTAGCTAACTGGCGGTAATGAAACAAAGGACTTTGGGGGAATTGGTTAAAGGATTTTGGGTAATAAAAATTTTCAAAATGTGTAAATAAACACTAATAATTTATTCTCTTTCCCTTTCTTATTACCTCAAAATAAACTGGATGAATGAATAATTTTATAATTTCTTCAAAAAACATTAAATGTGTGAAGCGCTAAAACTGTGAAGAATTGATTTCATCGGTTCCATATTCAATTTGGTTTTGATAAAATTGCTTTCATTATAGGTTGTGTAATTATGGATTTGCGATATTTATGTTCCTTTTAGATTAAATTAGTATTTAAGTAACGTCCTTAAAAACTTTACGTTTTACATTCATTTTAGTGTGTATAAGATATCCAAATTTTAACCTAATGGTGTGATATAGATACTAATCCATCCCAAGAGTTACGCTATTTTAATGATAGTTTTAATATATAAATAAAATAAATAATTAACTAGAAAATGGCTCTACACTAATTTATTTATTTTCTCTTTATTATATGATGTGGCACAATAAATGTTAATCATTGTCTATTTAACCTTTTACATATAGACAGTCAAACAGAAAACCAAGTCATCAATTTTATTACTCCCTCCATCTTTTTAAAATAGGCATTCTAGCCTAAAATTGGATTACTAAAATACTTGTCACTTGTTCTTTTCTAGGTACTTTTTTCATTATTCTTCCAACTATATCCTTAGCATTAACTGCACTTGTGATGAAAATTAAAGTATTAATTGGAGATATAAGGGTAAACTATTATTTTCATATCATTAATAAATGAGTTTATTAAAAAGTGAAACTTGTAGGAAGACAGGTAAAAAAATATGAAGGGAGTAATATTTAAACGCTTAATTTAAAATTCACATGTTGATTAGTTGAGAAATAAATATAATTAATTATTTTTTTAATGAAATCCATTATGAAATAAACAATCTAGTGTAGTTAATTTCTTAAATTATATTGTCCATTTTTAAAATTATTAACATGTTATCAATGTAGTTGTCTATTACACATGCCACGTGATCTTAGATTCCATTATCTACTAAAATAGACACATAAGCAAGAATAGATAATGTCTATTTCAAAAAAAGTCTCGACACATAAGCAAGAATAGACATTGAATTAAAAAATGGCTCTACACTAACTCTTCTACTTTCTATTTCCTATATGATGTGACACAATAAATATTAGACATTATCTATTTAATCTACATCATCAAATTAGTTAATATTTTAATATTAATAATTGAAACTCATTTTTAATTATTTTATTATAAAAAACTAAATGAAATACAATCTAGCGTTGATATCTTTTTAAAAGAAATTGCCTATATTTAAAATTATTGATATATCATTAATTTGAGTTTTCTATTTCACATGTCACGTAATCTTAAAATTTATTATCTACTAAAGATACTCTTAAACATCCATCATGGATCAAACCATAAAATATACATGAAGTAACCTTAAAATCTTACAGTCCGTCATCCTACCCTTCAAAACATTCGTAAATTAACAATCGAAAATTAATATGCATATTATATTATGGCTTGGAAGGAAAAAAAAAAACTCCAAATTTTAAATTGAATTAAAATTTCATCCTGTCAAATATCCACACAAGAACCAATAAGACATGAAAACCACACATTTAGGATTGCGAAAGAAAATTGACGCTACAAAATTCTAATTAAACGAATAGAAGAAGTTAGAAGGTCAAGATTAAAAACTAAATTCCAAATTGCACCAAAGAGTAATTTAACCTAAAAAGTAAATAAGTGGAAAGCAACTCAAACTCGAGGATTCGAATGGCGCAGACCTAAAACGGCGTCGCGCGACTGTCCCATCCCATCGGGAAGGGCAAAAGAGTAAAGTCCATCTGACAACCGGGGATTCTTTACTTCTGGAATATTTTAAAATTTCAATACTAGCAGAGTACAGAGTCCCAAAGAATCCTAATAAGACAGAAATAAAACGACGCCATCAGTGCAATACAGATATGCTCTATTGAGTCCTCCAAACCCTTGTTGCTCACCGCCATGGTCGGAGATGTAACCGGAGCGACATCCTCCCCCGCCGCAGAGGCGCAGTACGCGTCTGCGAAGACGTCGGTCTGGTGGGATATAGAGAACTGCCAGGTTCCCAATGCTTGCGATCCCCATTTAATTGCTCAAAACATTAGTTCCGCCCTTGTTAAACTCAACTACTGCGGCCCGGTCTCCATCTCCGCCTACGGCGACACTAATCGGATTCCTCAGTATGTTCAGCAAGCTCTCTCCAGTACCGGAATCGCCCTTAATCACGTCCCCGCCGGTATATCATCTATCTATCTCTCCATCTTTATCTCTTTCTTTACTTTGGTTTTTCTTTTCGAGGTTTAACTTAGGGTTTTAAAATGCTCTGTTTTGCATCTAGTTAATTGCTACATTCGGTTGATTGAACTTCTTGGCAAATCTTTACCTTCGAGTCATGATTCCTTTCTACCGTTTGTTTGATTTATGTTTTAATTGTGAACTGAAGTTTTTAAATAACAGAATTCTATTTGTTTGCATGTACATGTACTATGAACAGGAGTGAAAGATGCGAGTGATAAGAAAATTCTAGTTGATATGCTTTTCTGGGCAGTAGACAACTCTGCTCCGGCAAATTATTTGCTTATCTCGGGTGATAGGGATTTTTCTAATTGTCTCCATCAGCTACGTATGAGGAGATATAATATACTTTTGGCACAGCCATACATAGCATCTCCAGCTCTTATTGCTGCTGCAAAGACTGTATGGCTCTGGTCCAGTCTTTCGGTTGGAGGAAATCCACTCAGTAGTGGGGAGTCCAAACAGTTTGCTAATGTTAACAGTGCCTATAGTGGTGCCTATAGTGCTGCTGTAACGCCTCAAAGTAGGTACCCTGAATCTGTTCAATCTAGCCATCCAGTAAATTTTGATTCTCAAAACGCTTCTCTTGGAAATTCTTTGTCATTTCCTAATATGAGGGGTGGTGACTATAAATCTAAAGGGATTTATGCTCCTAAGACCTCAAATCAGCCTGCTATAACGAGAGCCGTAAGTATGCTAGTCGCAGTTCCTGACACCAATAACAATGACTACTCTTATCAGCCTGAAATTGCACCGGGAAAGCAGTTTAAGAAAGCTCCCCATGAATTCTTTGGATCCAGTGGATCAGTATCCTCTGGAAACAAGTCTATACCCAATTCCTTCCCAGGTAATTCTGACCCTGCAGGTAACAATGTCAATAAGCTAGCTCAGAATCAGAATGTACCACATGTGAGGCCAAATAGCTTCTCAATGATTCCCAAACTTGATGATACTAGATTCTCTTCGGCCCCTGTTCAAAATGTGAATTATACAGGTAAATCAGGTATATCTGATAGCGACAATTACATAAAAGATGGCCCTAAATTCCCTCATCAAAATAGGCAAGACGCATATCCACCAGTCAAAGGCTATATAGCCAAGAGTGGCCAAGCAAATAATTGGTATCCCCGTCCTTTGTCCTCAAGTAGCCAAACCACATGGGCCAACCCAGGAAAGGCACCTCCTTCGGAATATGAGCAAGGCCTTATCGGCATTATCTTACTAGCTTTAGACACCTTGAGAGCTGAAAAACTCATGCCTACAGACGCAAACATAGCTGACTGCATTCGTTTTGGAGAGCCAAAACATCGTGGTACTGATGTACGCAAAGCATTGGATACTGCAATTGAACAAAATATGGTAGTAAAGCAAAAGTTAGGAGCATTGGAGCTGTATATTGGCAAAAATCAGCAATTATGGAAGTGTGTTAACCCTATGGGTGGCAATCCTAACCAGCACTCACAAGCAATATGGGATCGCATAGAAAAGTTCCTGATTTCCTCTGCTGGGCAATCAGCCATATTAGCTACTAATTGCAGGTAGATTTTTTTAAATTTTTTTTTGAGGAAGGTAGATTTATTAATATGTCTATTTGGGCATTACTTTGACTAATTGAGAGTCTTGAGGAATAACTGTTTCTCTATTGTGCAGATATGGAGCAGCATTGATTCTAAAGAATGCATGTTTGGAAGAATTTGTTTTGGGTGATATACTCCAAATCTTGAATATAATAATTTTCTTAAAGAAATGGATAATAATTAACGGCCAGTCAGGATGGTCACCAATTACCATCACGCTTAAAGATTAAATACAGTTATAGGATTAGGTGCTTGATCTATTAAAAGATTGGCATCAGGTCACCTATTCTGAATGCAGAAACAGTATCTGGGGTTTAGTTGGGTTTTTGGGTTATGGTTCAGCTATCAAAATTTTAGTATGGCTTGAAACTTTGATCCAAGGAATCAGGCAATTTTGTTTACTTATTCAATGCTACCAAATGCTTTTTTGTAGTTGCAGATCTGCACCTGCACAATAGCCTACATAAAATCAGGCTGATGATACCTTGGATTTTCAAGGAGTTTAAGATATTATGTTTTGGTTGAGTTTAGAAGAAAGCCTTTGCTTCCATTTCAGATTTTATTGGAGGCTTTTTTTTGGGGAAGGACAATGTTTTTATTTTCCATTTTCTTTATCATAAAAACGCGATTAGCTGTGGAAGTAAAGAGTATTGAAGTTACCTTGAAGGAATACAGATGCTGGAAGAGATGGCCAATTTTAGTGCAGGGAGTAATAGGCCCCATGGTGGACATGCAGCTGAAGCAGGAGAGTAATTATCAGAAAAAACAATACGCTAAGAAGATTGATTCTACTACTGTTACCGGGTTGATAATTCCGAATATGGAGAGGATCGTAATTATAAAAATACCTATTGTGACAAAATTTGTGGAAATGTAGTTTGGTTTTCTATGCTTTGGAACTGGTTGTATGATTGATTGATTGATTGGTTGTTCCTGTTATCTTGCAGGAGGGCATAACGATATGGTGAGAACTGGTTTTGGTACATTTCCTTTATTTCTTGCGCAAAATTTGATATTTGTCATCTTTTCTGTTTGTATGTTAATGTTTCTTTTTGGCGAAATATATGATTGAACTAGGTACACTCTTATTCGGGATCATAAAAAGCGGTGCTTTCTTAACAGCGGTTTGATCAACTGACATATACAATTGAAAGCTCATTCAGTTTATGGTTTTTTGATCGACTCTTCACACCTTTTAGCTGATTAATGAAAAGATTGTAGTTGCAAGCGCATATCAATAACTAAATGCAATTGGATGGAGAGTGAGTACCTGAGTGCTCTCCATGTTTGGCCAGCATTAGTTAAGAACCTGAAAACGGCCATTTCAATTACTCGCTTTAATGCTTAAGTACACATTAAAATTTTAAAATGCTTAATAAGATGTCAATTGACACAAATGTATTATATCTCATCAATTTACAATCTATTTGCATAAGTTAATGATTATATTAGCTTACATATTCAATTTTGTATTACGGAGAAAAGTTGAAATCTATAACATGCCAACGAATTGGATAATCAAAACATTTGATCTGTCAACTAGCCGCAACAGGGTGGTGCAATTCAGAACTTGGACCACCCGATAGGATTAAGAGACGAACTTCATATGACATTGCATCAAGGGAGAAAAGGATTGTGCGAGGGATATGCCTCTTTCTGCTTTCTATAGGCCCTGAAAAGAAACGAAAGAAAGATATATCGTTATGTGCTCTGGGTTGCAGATTTTACAAGGAATTGACGAGTTCTTGGTGGTAGTCACCTGGTGGCATTTAACCCCCCTAATCCAATTGTTCCCAGAATAATGAAAACGAATGGGATTTTTATTAGCTTGTGATTGCTTTTTCCACCGTTATATCTTGGTGTGCCGCTCCTGACAACCCAAGCATAAGTTGCTGTATCAAGAGGCAATTTTATGTAGCAAATTAATAAGACACCCCTTCCAAATGGAAATAATTGAATTTAAAATGATTCTGTAATTTACCTGAAGAAGAATTTTGTCTGTTTGCACCTATCATATCCACATAGCAAGCATATTCAGTCCCATCGGTTATATTTGTTTGGGGTTATCACTCAGTTCGTTATCTTCGGAACAAGGTGATAAAGATTATACCATGCTTTGCAAACTCAAATCAAATGGATAAGCCTCCAGGTCAATTCAATAACTTGCAACTTTGTGAACCCGTGCATACAACAGACAACCCTAAAAAGAAGATGACATAAGGAAAAAGGACAACTGGGAAGGTTCAATAACTGTATGTATATGTACCTTGTTGACATACAGGAAAGAGCTTCTAAAATGCAAGTCGCCCCAAGATTGGGGTTCATCTATGCATCTTCCTCAACCTTGGGATACACATGCTTAAGTTAGCCATACAACTAGCAACTGGTGATTGGGGGACTCAAAAAAACAAATAAAATGTACACATACATACAAGTTAACCAAAAAGAAAACAGCATGAAATAATATAAACAAATGAAAGTTTTTCAAAAAAAAAAATATAAACAAATGAAATGAATCAATGATATACTAACAGGGGGGTAAATCAAGAGCTTGATAGGAAACAGAGGTGACTACTTTTGAAGTTTATGGCACGAATAACAATATCTAAAGCATTAAACACAAAGTTGCGAGTTAGTGCACCTGGTCCCTAGTCCATTTGGAAGTTTGCAGACTATGACTTCTGGGGCCATAAGCATGAATAATAGTGTCAGAAGAGAAGAAAAGAGAGAATTACCAGACAGCAGATAAGTGTAAGCTTGTGAAATCTGCAAATAAAAGCAGGTAATGAGGATACATGGCACACCCATAAATGACACAATACTTAATGAGAATATGCATCTTTTAAATGTTTTATTTAATGTTTGCTGCTAAAACAGAGAGAGTAATATGGAGTGTCAAGAGTAATAAGTCAAATTGACAAGAGAGACATGTACTTCAAAAGCTTGACATTGTAAAGGTTTCCTTCATTTGGAATTCAACATCAAAAGAGGGTACATCAGAGTTTAGCAAGAATGGTACCTGCCTTGCAACTTAATGAAGGATATCATATAATATAGACTAAGAAGATATGATTCTGCAAAGTTCTTGTTCCTCAAAAAAAACTAAAGCCTATGGGCTCGTTTGGTTTGCAGAATTCCTATTCCGAGGAATAGAACTAAAAATGAATGAAAAGATGTCAAATTTAGTAGAAAATAGGTCTAGAATCCGTCAACGTACCAAATAGCCATTCCGAGTTTGTATACACCTCGTGGAATAGCTATTCCTTAAACTAAGAAAAGTTATTCCGTGCGTCGACGGATTCTAGACATATACTCTATTACATTGACATCTTTCAATTCATTTTTAATTCTATTCCACGTAATAGGAATTCCGCGAACCAAACCCCATCTAATTACAATTTCCACGAGATCAGTAGTAAGAAAGGTTATAACAGTAATTTTTTTTGTCAATTTGAAATCGTGTCGTTAATTTTCCCAAAAACAAGCAAAAAATGAAGTAAAAAGCATACAAGAGAGTCTCAAACTTAAAGAGCAAGGCTTACCAACTTGAACCTGGACTCAGCGCAAGGCTTTTCGTGGGCAGGAAAGAGATCAGGATGAGACTCCCACACCTTCTTCTTGTAAGCAGCTTTAACCTGACAGAAAATTCAATTGAATAACTGATCCAAAGCAAGTATGTCTAAAAAATAGGTCGAAAGTAATAAAACGAATTCAAAAATTAACAATCCTAGAACAAAATCTATAATCTACACAACAATCGTGAACATGATTAAGAGAAAACAAAATTTAAGGAGAGAGTCTTCTCACATAAACGAAAGATTCAAATTAACGCTCATAAATTCAGTAGATGATCGAGTTAAAAGAAACTGGATAGCGAGCGTATAAAAGAAAAAACATAGAATTGAGCGAGAGTATTATAATAGACAGGGGGGGGGATGCCTGGCCGGAAGTGGGGCGGGAACTGGGAGGGAAGCCTAGCAACGCCCGAGCCTCATCGCCTTGCATCTCTGCTACTCTTTCGGGCGTTATATTATAATTTTTCCTTGAATAATATATTTTTAGACAATAATAAATAACTTTATAAAATATTTATCCAAATTCACTTTAATCTCTATAACTTGTATTAAGGACAACTCAAAAATTCATTTCCAAATATTTGTCTTCCACGCTTTTTAAACATTATTTTTCCATCAAATTGTTTTCTTACAATTGAGATAAAAAATACAACAAAAAAAATTATTATATAATAACTTTATTTTTTATAAAATACAAATTATTTTATCTTTCTTCACTATTAAATTTATAGGATAATTCAATGATAATTGTGATAAAATAAGCTAAAAATAAAAGTACCATAAAATTTCTCATTATTAATAATATCAAAATTATATTTTATCAACAAAAAATCTATTATCAAAGAATCTATTACTCAAATAATTTTATAATTAAAATTTAATTAAGGCTGATCTTATAATTATTGGAGGCTTATAGTTTGAATCATAATCAACCGAATAATTTTTTTTTATATTTAATATAAACATATGGATAGAAAAAATAATTTAATATAAGCGTATGTACTAAATTATCCCATAATTTAGTATTTTGTAGTTAAAATAATTAAATAAAATATAAGTAATAAGGAAAATAGGATTTACCGCAAATATAAAGATAAGTTAAAAATATTGTCTTAAAAAATTTCGCTTAGTTCTGTTTAGACTTCGTTTAGGTGTTATTTTAAAGCTTGTCGCCCGACTTTTCATTCTTCGGTCGCTGTCAGGCGCTCGATCGATATATTACCGCTTAGGCACCGCCTAGTCCGACTTTTTCAGCCTAGGCACCGCTTAATTCAATTTTTTCCGCAATTTTTGATATATCAATACTTATAATAATTATAGTTCAAAATATTCTTACAGTATAATTCTCATTTTAAATCTCAAATAAAGAAATAGTAGGTTATAAACCACAAAAAAAATTGTGAGGATATGCATTTTTAAAGAATTTATTTTAGAGTTGATATATTTTCGTGTAAGAATCGATTAAGACTTATATTATTATATGTTAAATTATATTTTTATAATATATTATTGATTATAATTTATTTTCAGTTAAAATTTTAACTATTAATAAATATTAAAAAAATAAAAAAATTACATATCCACCTAAATACCACTTAAATTCCATCCAAACCTCACCTAGATATTTAAAGCCATAAACGCCGGACTAGTGGCTCACTCTTTTTAAAATATTGGTTGAAAATAAAAATTAGGGACGGAAAAATAGAAAGAGCAGCAAAGAAAATACCAGCTTCTCTCCTCCGCCTCTTCCAGCTCGTCGGCGGCTTCCAGTGTTACAGTTTCAGAGGCGGAAATGAGAATTGATAAGTGGGTGAAGTTGCGCTTCTATTTTACTCGATCTTTTTCTAACCTTCACTCTATCTCCGTCGCTTCTTCTAATCCCAAGTCGCTCCTTCCATCCACCACTGCCGTTGCTAATGCTTCTCTTCTCCTCTCTCGCTTTTATTCAACTGGTTCCTTCTTGTTCTTTCCTATTGCTTTTTATTTCAATTGATTAAGTTTTATTAGTTAATTTAGTTTCTTCTATGTGTTATTTTTGTTTTATTGCTAGATCATTTGTTCACTACTTCTTTATAGGGGGGTTCAGTCTCTTGCTGATTCCTTCTGAAACCCTAAGAATGGTTTATATTTCGTTTAATGCATTAATTCTCGATAAGCTCATTTTTAATTTAATGTATTCTGGTGTTTTTGAATATTGCTTAGCTCTTCCCTCTGAATGCTACATAGGTCAAATCACCAGCAATTTCAACTTTTAGTTTGTAGAATTATTTGAACAGAAAACTTATATTTCTTGAAAAGATATCCTCTTTTTGTAAATTCGTCAAAGAGATGGTGAATCATCTTTAAGCAGTGTGGTGCCTCATGCATATACATTTGGTTATGATATGTAGAAGAGAACTTTTGCTTGATTTAATCTAATTTTTTCTATTTTTCTTCCTTTTCTGATTTTAGAACTGCAGTCACAATTGTCCCCAAACCTCATTAGAATCATGGAACAAAGGCTATCAGCTATTGAGCATCAGCATGCTTGTCTTGAAAACTTCATAAACCGGGTAATTACAACTTCATGATTTTGTTGCTTTCAGTAAATTGGTCTAATAAGTGCTGGAGATAGATACCTCATCCTTTTGTTAAAAAATATCAAAATGGTAACAGACTAATACAGTGTTTTGTCTTTCTATGGTTCTTCTATATTTTGATGTTGTTTGAAGACAGCCAGAAGCCTCACCTGCAGAATATTCAAAAGCTAATAAGGAGCTGCGGAAACTCAGGGGCACCATGGACCTTATTATTGAGTTGAGGTCTAAACAGAAGGTATTGAAGTACTGCCACCTATTTAGATCTTAATTTTTGCCCTGTGGTTTCATAAGTGCACAACTTTTACATGTATGAAGCTTTTTTGGGTTTTAAGGCAACCGTTGATATTTTAGTATCTCTATTACCAAAAAAAAAAAACTTTCAGATCTATCCTGTTATTGATTGTCAATGTTTCTTTCAGTTGTGATAGAGCTCAAATGAAAATTCATTTGTCTGAACTTGTGGATCAAATTATGTACTTTGAAGTAATTTATCCAAGCTTTATCTGTTGTACCGTAGCAATTAGCATAATCCATAAAGCATTCTCTGCAGTTTTTCTTCTGTTTGAGAAATTACCACTTGGTTTTTATGTCTCAAATTTCCGCAACTGAGTATTCTATCAGCTCTAAATGTTTCATGCTATTGATGAGGAGCAAGGGTACATCAACTAGGTTTGCTTTGTTACTGTGTAGGAGATAGATGGTTTGAAGTCACTTATTACTGAATGTCCAGAAGATAAAGACATGCTTGAAATGGCAGATGAGGAGCTTAATCAGGCAGTGGACGAAGAGAAAAGAATTCAGAATTCATTACTGAAGTCATTGCTTCCAAAAGATGATGCTGATGAAAGGGATTGTATTTTGGAAGTGAGAGCAGGTAACAAAATCACATGTCTTTTGAGATTATGTCGCAATGAAGTTGTCGTTCTGTACAAATGATTTTGATGTAAACCTATCTTAAGAGTTCTGAAGGAATTTGGTACTGAATTTGATCAGGAACTGGAGGCGAAGAAGCTTCTTTGTTCGCTATGGACATTTTCAAAATGTAAGTTGTGCATTTTTAAGCACTACATCCTTTCAAGAATTTCTAAGGATGTTGATTCTTAAGAGGGATGACCCTGCCAGATTACTGCAGGTACGAAAGATATTCCCAGAATAAGGGTTGGAATTTTGAAGCAGTCGATATAGCAGAATCTGATATGAAAGGATACAAGGTAGAAATCTGTTGTAGTCTAATATCTTGCACACTCTTTTATAGCACTATCTTAGACAAACATATTTTCATCATTCACATTCATGGTTATTGTTGAAGTTTTAGGCCTTGATTATCATATTAATAGTTCCCCATGCTGACTCACATATCTCTGACTTGGCAGGAAGCTAGTGCATCTATTTCAGGTTCTGGTGTTTTTGGAAAACTCAAATTCGAGAGTGGGATTCACAGAGTTCAGGTATCATCTTCGTCTTATATATAGTGTAATGCTTTTAGCACAAATGACCAACATCTTGATGTTGGCAGCGTGTCCCTATTACAGAGAAGTCTGGACGTGTTCACACTAGTGCTGTATCCGTTGCAATCCTCCCTCAAGCTGACGAGGTTAAATCTTTATGTGTAGTTTTGTGCTAAATAAGCAATACTGAAGCTGATTTTTGGAATCTTGTTTCATTTAATTTCAACCCTTATTTAACATTGTATACTTGTCATTTTTTACAATCAAAATCCTTTGACAGTTCTTTTATTTGTTCAATATTTGGAGCTGCAGGTAGATCTGCAGTTGAGAAATGAAGATTTGAGAATTGACACTTACAGATCTGGTGGTTCAGGTGGCCAGCATGCAAATACGACTAATAGTGCCGTTAGAATAACTCATATACCAAGCGGGATAACTGTTTCCATACAAGACGAGCGATCCCAGCATATGGTGAAAGATTCTTAACTATTGCTGCTGTTTTGCAATTTGAGTTTTTGTTTCAATCTACTCTACATTTACTTGGTATTGTATTTTCACCATCAAAGAAGTAACTGGTTTTTAAACCAGTAACCAACCTTGATTTCATGCCTATTTCTCTCGAGGCCCTGTTATTTTGGAAAGATATTAGATGGCCAAAACCTGGATTATGTGTGATCCATCCATGTTACTTATTATTCTCTCCCCCTATTTACTTTCAGTAAATTGTTCTTATATTAAAGTGAATTTGATGCAGAACAAATCGAAGGCCCTTAAGGTGCTGTGTGCAAAGTTATATGAAATCGAAAGGTCAAGACTTCATATGAGTCGATCAAAACTAAGATCAGAGCAGGTGCAAGAGTTCACTAGATAATGAATGCCATTGGTGCTTCCTTTATATTTGATGCATGATTTAGTGTTTGCCATGTTGAACAGATTGGTAGTGGTGATAGATCTGAACGCATTCGGACCTACAACTTTCCTCAAGGTCGAGTCACTGATCATCGTGTTGGCATTACTCACCATTCAATAAATGATGTGATGCAGGGAGAGAGCCTCGAGGTTTTCATTGATGCACTTGTTCTACGAGAAGAAATGGATGGAATTGCGTCCTTCAGTTCTGTCAATTGAACCTTCAGGTTCTTGTTTCTACACATAAAGCAGTTCATTTGCGAATTTGCTCTTTGGAATTTCTTATGATATTTTTAATGTATCATTAAATTATAAGCTACAAAAACCGCATGAAAAAAGTTATTCGGTGGTGCATTTTACCAGTGGTAGCGCTACCAAGAGAGAGTCGGTGGAGATTGGTCAACCGACAGAATAAAATTTTGGTTGAAATAACATTAATATATAATGTGATTGCAAATTTCTAGCACCTTTTTAGGAAACTATACATCTTTTATTTTATTTCTGTAGAAGTGAGACCGAAGAGTGATGTACAAGAAAAGACATTCTAAGAAGAGCATTTTTATTCTATTTATGGAATATGATTGTTACTGAATAATTGACAAGGGCAGTGTTTCTCATTGCTTATAAGCTGTCAAACTAGCTTATAAAGATTTATTTACATATAAACACTTTTTTGAATTGTTTACGATGATATAATGACTTACACTTTTAAATTATAGACAATTTATGAGTAAAAGATCATAATTAGATTTTTGTATTCAAGAAGTTTGTAAATACTTAAAATTTGACCAATTAGAAAAAACAAATATACATTCTTACTGCTTATTTTTAAGCTGCTGAGAAACGCCATAGTGTGAGGTCAGTTGTGAAAACAGAATACATAGTTCTTGTGGAATTGGAGCTGACGTAGACAAGTGTTAATCAACGTGAAATCACATTGGCTGTTTCGGCATACATGATTCATGTGATACAGTTGCATTATAGTTTCAAGAGATTAATATCTCATGCATAGTACAAAGCATCAAAAGAGGCGAAAAAGTATCCAACCCGAAAAAATGGAGGAAATGAATTTTCATTCATCTGGTCGAAAATGTTCATCTATCAAGGATGAACACCTTCAAGGAATATGGAAGGTTGAAATAAGAAGCTATGTATGAAAATATAACTGACATATGCTGCAAAATACAATCACACACGTTATGAACAAATGAAATACATAGAAAAAAATGGAATGGAGCTGTTCATATAATTTACTACACGCTCCAGTACCTTTTTTCAGCCTGACTTTTTCCGTTTCATGTAAATCCACATTTGAGAATACCGATAGGTAAAAAGAATCAGACGCCAGATGCTTCACCACCAGGTCCTGGCCGTGCATTTAGCAGGGGTTGCAGAGCTTTAACCACAATGCTCATGTTCGGCCTGAAATCTGCTTCATATTGCACACACAAGGCAGCAACAGCAGCCATCTGCAATGGAGACATAAAAAAAATCAAAATTCATCTTCAATGAACAAATGCCGCATCTTTCATTATTTGAAATCACAATCCTGAAAACAAACAAAGTTATCTTCAAATATCATAGCCAGACCTTGGCAACTGCCTTAGGAGGGTAATCCCCTTGAAGTCTTGTATCCACACATTGTCTAACCTTGTCCTCACTAAGTTTTGGAGTAGCCTAACATATTCCAGAACTCAATTATCATTCAGGAAGGAAAATTATTTTCAGGGTTCAAAAACCTACAGAAAGTTCAGACATGAGAAAGTACAGAATGATTAGTACCCAGGTAACAAGACTCTGCTGGCCACGTGGCAATGTATGGTCAACTGGTTTTCTCCCAGTCAGAAGCTCAAGCAAGACAACACCAAAGCTATACACATCACTCTTTGCATTCAACTGCCCAGTCATTGCATATCTGCCAAAGCAAATGAATAAACATTTGAAGAAAAACAATTTCATTAAGACTAGTAAGTTATACTTTTTTTGTCAGCAGAGCTGACAAGGCTATGGAAACAAGTCATAGGTTCATGGTGCTATAATTTCCAGCTTTCTGGCTGCGTAAATAATTCAAAATTCTAGCAATTAAATAACAACAGACCAATCACGGTATTTGGATTCTTTATTCTCTATTTGAGTTACATATTGCTGATTGGTGATTGATTTCATGCCTGTATGAGAGTACCACCATTTTTTTCTGACATATATAAGCATAAGCCTGTAGCTTACAGGAATTTTAAATTCAATATTTGAGTTCCACATTCAGCAATATTGAAGTCTATCAACAACTCACTCGGGGGCATGATAACCAAAGGTTCCAAGAACACGAGTGGAATGAAGCCGTGCTGCCATGTCAGGAGCTTGATTTGACAAATCAAAATCTGCAATCTTTGCAACATCATCGTCAAAAATCAGAACATTGCTGGATTTTATGTCACGATGAATGATATGTGGATCAGCCTTTTCATGCAAGTATTCAAGGCCTTTAGCACCCCCAACAGCAATTTTGACACGTTGTTGCCATGAAAGAACAGGACCAGGTTGTGCTCCTTTAACACCTTTCCTACCTGAAACATTATGAAATCGATAATATAAATGTTAATCACTGAGTAAAATCATGACCCAGTAGAACCACCAACCAACTTTTCGAGGCAATAATATCACCCTATCTGCCCCCATAGCAGTACAATTGAATAAAACTAAAAAAGATATTAGAATGCACTCATGCAGCTAGTTTTATACCATCCAACAGTCATATGGTGAGAAGCAAAACATGCAAAGAGAGTTAAAAGTACCATGTAGAATGTCATGAAGAGATCCATTAGATGCAAATTCATAGGCAAGTACACGGGAACCTCCATCAACACAATACCCAAGCAATTGTACGAAATTCTCATGCTTCAGCCTTGATACCATGGAAACCTGTGAAGTGGTGCAAAAAGTTTGGCAAGGAAGCCCCAAGGCGTAAAGAAAACTTAATGAAGATTTGCTGATAAAACGATTTGAGGTCTCAACCATACCTGAGCCAAAAATTCATCATCAGGCTGTTTGCTTGCATCTAACTTTTTGATAGCTGCAGCCTGCCCACTTTTAAGAACCCCATAATATACTCTCCCATATGAACCCTCTCCAATAAGAGCATTATTCCCAAAATTATCAGTGACTTCTTTTAGTTCATCATTTGAAATGGGAGGAACTTCAATAGGCTGAACTTTAACAGCCTGTGCACCCTTGGGTGCTGCTTCTGATGCATGATATCCTCCAAAGTTTCCTGCAATGCACCATTCAGTCAGACTGCAAACGGAATACTTCCAAAAATTGCTAATGCATACGTTTCCTAAACATATCAAATGTGCTTCAAGAATTTTGATTAGGGATAATCTATATACTATACCCAAAAAGAAAAAGGATGGTATTCATTCAGTAATTCAGCTAGCAGGTTGGAACAGATTACCAGTAATTGCCAACTGAAATGCATCAGACTTTTAGGAACTCACTTAACTAAAGATACCTGCTGAATTTTTAACAGGGAATGGGCCTCCATTGTCAGCAGCTTTATGCATGTCATCTTCTCCACAGCAACCAAAACAGCTCATGATTCAAACCTTATGAGTTTCTCTAATAAAAACACCAAAATAAGATCCCTTATATTCGGAAACAACTCAAGGGAAAACAAAAAACCAAGACACATTGAAGGAACAAAAATGCCACCATAAGTAATACAACATGCAATAAGCCCCAAGATATAACCCAAACAAGTTGGAATCAGGTTGACGGAGCATTTCAGAAGAATAACGTTTCATCAAAATTTGGGGCATACATGCTCTATGTGAGCTTAAACCAATACAAGCACAAGGCACCAAGCTTAACAGTATCCAATTGGTATTGCAGTATATGGCACAGCGTTGCCACTCATCTTTGATGTAGTTACGAGTCCACATAGTTGGCTTCATAGATGCAACTGCATGAATTGCTTCCAACAAGCTCCAGTGAGCAAGTATTAGAGCCAAACAAATTGAAGTAGAAACCAGCTTTGGCTCTCTCACGAAACGAACAAGTGGCATTTGAAGGTAAAAAGGAAATCACAAGGAACAATCGATAATATATCAAAAGAGTAAGGCCTCGGAAAAATAGAGCCATAAAAAGGAGTCATGAAAATCAGAAAGTACTATCACTTTGCACAGATTCATATACACAAACAAACAAGTGAGTACACAAATTCCACAAACGTACAGCAACGGAATTCAAAAGTAAACGCTCAAATATCTGAAAATTCCAGCAGCTAATGAATCCAGTCCAGCCAGATCAAACAAATACCACAAAATTAAGCCAACAATAGCAGAAATCAAAGCCTCGACTCATAAAAACAGTTCGTAATAAGTCAAAAACAATATGACGACACAGTCATAGCAAAAGTAATAGGCAGAAGTTGATCTCATGCACGTTAGCCAAACATCAAAGAAATTCAGAAATTAGAAACAAAAATGCAAAGATCGATCCTTACATGGACAATTGAGAAGAGGATTATAACGTCAATCAGTCCACAGAAACAACAGTAGTGAGATAGACTGCAGTTAACGGGGATCTGAAACGTAGAAAGCCGGCCAGGGGTGCGCTGGATAAGGGCTTGATGATATGATCAGGCGTTGCTCTCTCTGATAGATAGATTGGAGTTGGTTTTGACTTGAACAAAAATTTAGGCTTAATGAACAGTGGTTTAATTACTAATAACTATAAAAGTACCGAGAATTATGCATTTAACTACTCGTTCTTTTTCTTATAATTTTCTGTTTTTTATTTTTATTTTTTTTCTATTATATTGGTTGTGGTAGCCAGACTTGACTTGGCTGTTTTAATATTCAAAGGAGTTTTAATTCCATGTGTCCACAGTGTAAATAATAAATATACAGAAAAAAAATAAAATTCTCTAAAGTTTATTTTTAAATTTAGAGTAAAGTTAAATAATATCTAATTATTCATTACATTTTAAAGGACTAAGATTAATTATATAACTCTTAACAAAATTCTCTCTCACTTATTTTATCTCTATCTCTCTCTAACTTTACTCTAAAGTTTCTTTAGAGAATATTTTAAAAAAAATTGAGTCCTAGCCGTTGTTATTAGCATATCACATTTTGTCAGTGTTTTAAAATTTCCTGCCTAAATTCGTCTATGCGCTATATTGAGGTTGGCCGTCTGACTTTTCATTTCTCATGCACTATCAGGCTTTGGACTGATATATTGTCGCCTAGACACGCCTAGTCAGATTTTTTTCACAATTTTTAAGATATCAATACTTGTAATACTTATAGTTCAATTTTTTCATTTTAAAAAAGACAGCCTAGTTAGTAAAACTAATATACAACAAAATATTCTAACAATACAATTCTCATTTTGAATCTCAAACCGAGAGATAATATGCTATAAATCACAAAAAAATTCATCAAAATATGTATTTTTAAGAAATTGATTTAAAATTGATGTATTTTTATGTAGGAAATAATAAAGAATTACATTTTCATATCCTAAATTATCTTGTTATAATATATTATTATCTTATAATACTTTTATCTATTAATAAATATAAAAAATAAAAAAAACAAATATATTTAGACACCGCCTAGAGAGTAGAACCGCTAACCGTCCGATTAATGTTTGCATTTTGATTTTGTAATACTGAGGATACATTATTTCCATTGATTTTTCATTTTTTTTACCTGTAACAAATTATCAATATGTACATGTAAAATTATTGTTTTAATCTCAAGATAGAAAGTAACTTTGCATCCAAATTTTGTCTTTAACTGTTTACTTTTTGTTCTTCAAAATTTTCTGGCATACTTGGTTGGTAGAATTTCTATGGTTTGTTTGGTTGGAGTTTTCATTTCTTTTTCAAAAATACAGTTTTAATTATTGCTGAGAGGAAAGTCACAATTAGATATTTTTTCTAGTTATGGAGCAACAAATAGATTTTTTTTTTTCAGTAAGAATAAGGCAAGTTAACTTTCTTAAAAGAATAAAGTATATAATAAGATAAATAAATATCAGTAGTTTATACTATTAATTACCTATCAAAGTTAAAATTGATAATTCTAAAATACTATAGTTAATGTCATTTTGAGCAATATATTTGCTTTTATTAGTGGAAAAGGTTAATCTAGTAGCTGTGATACATGATTAAAAAATAGAATTAGGTAAAATTATCAAGTAAATATTTAACAATGTAAGATATCTAAAGGCTCCATCAATTTGTGGCGGAAGGTAAGAAAGTTCTAATTTTAAGTTGTTAGCCAATCATATTATTAATGTTCTCTATAGCTTAGAATAAATTCATCAATTTATGTCAATTTATTTAAGTTATGTGAGATTATAAATTTGCAATATGATAAATTTAGTTTACTAGAAACCCAAGATAACATTACCTAAATCTTTTGTCCAAATATGTAAGGTTGGCGACATTATGTTATGTTATGTTATGCAGTTATTATACAAGGATAACATGTTCATACCAATCATATACTTTGCATTCTTTAACTTTTTAGTATCATCACACATGATCAGCCGCCCAAATTCCGAAACCATCGCGATAATTTGGAAATTATATATGCTCTAGACATAATACCATGTTTTGGAATTTGGATTGTTTCGATCTGATCAGATGGACACCTGATGGGTGTTTCATTGATTTTCTTTAGTTTATGTTTCCAACAATGGGTTGAAATCATTAGTTTGACTAGTAAGTCATCCGCTCAACTGAAAAATGGTTTTGCATCAGTTTCATTAGCTGTTTTTATAAAAAGCTCTATTATCAAGTTTTTTTTAAAAAAATAAATCATACAGTTTATAATTAAATAACACAAATAATTAAAATATGTTATTTAAAATTAAAATATGTGATTCTATTAAAAGTTTATGAGAGCAACTTATTCAAACAACAGCTTGAAAATAAATACCAAGCACACCCATAATTATATTAAAAAATTTTATTTAAATTTTTGGTATAAAAAATAAAATTTAAATGAATTAACAATAAATTATTAAAGATTGAATATATTTAATTGTTCATATAATATATTGTGTTTAATTTTCTTAGTTTTATATATTTGTTTCACAAAGGTATTTTTTAATTACTTTACCTTGCAATGGAGACATGGAGTGTTCTAGACCTTATTTTTTTACATGACTCGAACTAATTTATGTCGCTAAATTCTAAAGGGTAAGGTGTTTAACGTCCAAATTTGAAAACCTTCTGACATAAACATGTTAATTCCAAATGTGTAATTATTATGTACTATAAATAAAAAAATTACTATTTTTGTGGTTTTACATAATCGCTACATATTTTTTGGCAGCATTGATATTTATCAAATTTAAGAGATAAATTAAAATTTTAGATGACATCTGCCTTTTCATATTAAATTTAAGAAATTTTCTATACATTTAACCTCATATTTGTAAAACCAATAGTTTTGTTTTATACGTGCCATTCCTCTCACAATCCATCCATAAGTTTTATTGAATGATATTATCGTATAATTAACATAAACTATATATGTCAATCAATAGTGAAATCTTATCCTAATGATTAAAATTGAACTTGTGATATTTAGAGATCTAAAATTTAAACTATATTCGGATGGGTGATGATTTTTCGGTCTATTTAATATAAGTGGACAAATTTTTAAAAATAAAAAAATTTAAATTATATAATATATATACACAATAAATTTAGTAAGTTGTAGTTATAAGGAACAACTGTTCGAGGCTTACTCACAGTTAAGACTCCTCACCCCTTCCGACAAAATGTATATATATATATAATAAGATTGTGGTTTAGAAATAAACTAAAGGCATAATACATATTTAGCCCGCTCAACTTGACATATTTTATCACTTGACGCTTCTAACTTACAAATGTCTTTACCAACCCCCTAAACTTGGCAAAAGTGTTCACTGCAACCCCCTCAATGCCACATGTCACCTTCTGAATGGAGAGGGGAAAATAAAAAATTTGACACCTTTAAAAAGTCAAATCAATCACAATCACAAGGTGACATGTAGTACTGAGGGGGTTATAGTGAATACTTTTACCAAGTATATAGATTGGTAAATACATATGTAAATTAAGGATAACAAATGATAAAAGTTATCAAATTAAAAGGCAAGCCGAAACTAAACATAATTCATAAATGATGATTTCAATTATGATTCCCTGTCATTCTATTTTTATGAATTTTACAAATTTAAAATATTTTTCGTGTTATTGAAATAAACTTAACTAAAATAAAATAAATGTAGGTTTTGCTTAATTTAATTATTGATGGTAATTTTTGTCTAAAAAATAATTAAAAACAGTTTTAATGTAACACCGAGAATTATTTTTTTATTAAAGAGTATGTCGATAATATCAATGAGAGAAAATTATATCTCTAATTAAAGGTGAACAAGTATGCATGCAAGTCCCCTACTAGTTGAAGAATCAACTGCTTTAGCTAACAGATGGACAACATGATTCGCAGACCTATGAACAAAAGTTATTTTGATAGACGAAAAGCTACTAATAAGAGTTCGACAATCCAAAAAGACAAATCTAATAGGTGAATCGAAAGACAAATTATCGTTAAGGGCATTGACGACATTCAAAGTATCAGATTCGAAACAAATGTTATCCAATCGAAAATCCTTCAACCAATTTAAAGCTTCCTTACAACTCAAAGCTTTGGCTAAAAAATGATCTTTCAAACACTTAGAATTATTTTATTGACGTCGAAAAGACAAAAAGAGCTACTAGTGTCATTTAATGGGGAGAAGGAGAGGAGGGGTAAGGTGGGTGGGTTGGATAGAAGTGGTTTGTGGGTTCATCTTGGCATGTGACTTGTTTGTTTGGGTGCAATGAAATTCAATTCTACCAAATGGACAGCTTGGAGTTGGACTTTTATTCCTGCCTCCACTACCTACCCATTACCTTATATTTGTTTTTACCTTAATTATTTCAATCTCTCTTTCCTTTTTTTTATTGGACTTTATGAGTAAATAAATTAAAAAATGAAATTGGCATTTGAAAAACACAATGTCAAACAAAATAAGAGATACTGTGAGCCAAGAATCCAATACTGTATTGCATATGGAACATAATAATTTCGGTATACATTTTATTAAGCTTAATATAATTGGCATGCTGCTCAAACTATAGGCCATCACACATTGGGTTTTTTGGAAATAAGAGGTCCCCAAGTGACCAAATTAAATGATCAGATCCAATTGGACTTAATTGGATATTAATAAGTTAAGTGACTTAAAAGAAAATTGTCCAAGGATCTAAATGAAGGAACTTATTTTCATATAGACCAAATGAGATATTTTACCATGTTATTCTTTTGTAAATATGTTCATGATTTTGATCCATTGATGAAATTTTCTCATGAGAAGTTCATGTCTCTCTCTTCCGGTTTTCTCCCATTATTTGTTATCAATCTTTCTAGCAAAAGTTGTTGAAATTAGATTATTTTCTACTATAATGAGACAATCTCGACTTTGAAATACAATTCAGTTCTTCGATTTCGGGTATGAAAAATGCATAAATCCAATCCATTCATTATCCAATTCTGGCTAGATTTGTCGTTTCCGATTTCACCGATTCATTCTATATATATTAAGTGTGTTATCTTTGTCAACTCTCGCTTAACTTTTATCATCAGATATTGACCAAATGCATACGTTACTCCATAAATTTGGCTCTAACCGGTCTTGACCATCCTAAACTTTTAAGTGTGAATGTTTACCTCCTAAGTTTGCAAAACTGATACAATTTGTCATTTCTCAATGTCATGCGCCAGCCTCTGATTTGAGTGAAAAGAATAAAAAAAAAGACCTATTTTAAAAGTCAAAACCAACTGAAAGCTGACATGTAACGTGTAAGAGAAAAACTGTATTTTTATCAATTTTAGGAGATAAAATATCACATTTAAAAATTAAGAATGATTAAGAGCAGTGAGGACAAGTTAGGGGACGATATATGCATTTGAGAGTGCCACCCATTTTAAGCAAAAAAAATTCAATAGCAATTGATATATTTACCTTTTTTGAATACGTTCCTTTAAAGTAAAAAAAAATGTTTTTAGTATCTTACTGAATTTAATTTACATATCGCACGTGGCTACGAAAAGAATGAAAAATATGGGCTATACAGAAGTAGTATCCAAGGGGTTCATTGACTATTTGGCATCATGCATGAGCAACGACGCACACAAATGAGTCAAAATTAAGAAAACTGGTTTTGGTTTTTGGAACAGTGCCAGGTGCACTCAATCTACCTTTCTGTCGTGTTTTTGAACCCCCTCTCCTATATAAAACTACTGCTTGTTTGTTTATTTATTAATTCATTTATTTATCTTACATTATTTAATTATAAAAATCCACCGATTTTCAGTTTGCTAACAACAAATATTTTATTAAATTTTCAAATCAACAATTCAATACATTACATAGTTAACAATAATACGGTTTTTACTGGAAAAATATAGTCTATAATATTAAATTAGAGGCAGTAACTGCTCTTTAATTAAAGGTTAATTATCCCTCTATATGTTAAAGAATTAGCTGCTTTAGTTAATAATTGTCAGCATGATTCTCAGACTGATTGACATAGACAATTCGAAAGTACTTTAAACATAAAATTGGAGTTAAAACACCGGACAAATACAATCAAACAAACATATTGAACTTACTTTTACACAAGACAAACAAGCCATATGACAAGATTTTTCAATTTTTCCAAAAATTTACTGTTCCTATGCTTGTTATTTTGTTTTTGGTAAATGTTCTTATACTTGTTATTACTACACATAAAAGTAAATATTTAACTTTCTTCGAATGTTAATCTCGAGATAACATATCTTCACAAGAAAAGAAATTTTATTAGACGAAACATACCAAAACATCATTCATATTTTTAGTTAATTTTAATTCCAACAAGATAATGTAGTTTATAAAAAATTATATAGACACCAGCGTAAGAAAGTCATATTGTATTGGTGCATAACGTGGTTATCTTTTTATTACTCCTTTCATTTCTTTTTATAAATTTTTATGTTTTTTATTTTATTCCTTTTTATTTGTTACTTTAGAGTATTAATGTATTTTTTATTATTTTTTTATTAATTTCTTCTTTTATTTATTATGAAAGAGATTATAAATTAATGAAATTATATATTGGTAATTAAGAAGAAAGAGAATTTTAATAAATGATAAATTAATTATTTTAATAGTATAATTAATTTTTTATTGGTATTAATGAAAATCCTAAAATGACTTGTATAAAAGAATGGAGGGAGTATAAAGAAATCATTATTTTATCATTATCTACCTTTAGATCAAATCTCACCAATGAGAAATAGTATAAAGTAATAATCACTTCGTAATCATAGAAAAGCCCGTACTATATAACATATCATACATTTATTTTATGGTTAACTTAAAAAAAGTATCTTATAATTTTAGTCATTTGTAAAACGGGATTTGAGGAATTTTTTTGCAGAACCGGATTTGTGGTTCCAAAAAATTTGCAAATAAAGGATCCTTAATATTAAATTATGTCACAAAAATGGGCAATTTTATTCGTTTTTATCTGAATTTTGCAGGATGGTTATTAAATATACAATGGACATCGGTGAAAAATTTTAAATTTTTTTTGAATAGTGCAGATATTTTTTTTAATTAAATTATGCTAACAAACTTTAAAAAATTATAAAAAAATAAAAAAATCTCTGAAAATTATTCAAATCATGACGTATAATTTTTAAATAATAAGATTAAATTAATAGAATGTTGAATTGTCAAAAATATTCATTGTAACACCATTATTCTGAATCTATAGGCTTTTTTATAAATTTTTTAAAACTACATATTCTATTTTAAAAAAAAAATTCCTCAAACTCCTTTTTACAAATGAGTGAAACCACAATATACTTTTTTTTTAAGTTTGCCCTTTAATTTCACCGTAGCATGTTGAAACACAAGTAATGCATTTTGTAATTCTATAAAATAGGGTCAATAGACAAATGCTTCAGCAAACGATACTAACAATAAAACAAACTAACTAATCTTTCAAATGAAATTAGTTAGATCCTAATATTTTGAATTAATGCAAAAGTATTAACATATCAAATTAACATTTCGGACAAATTTTACTACCCGAAAATTATAGTTGTAATGTTTTTCAGAAAATTCTGTTATGAAAGTCAACTAACCCGACACTTAAATCATATTTTCTTAGACTACAATTCAATTAATCTCTATGTAATTATAAATTTATATTAAAATTAATTTAATTTAGATCAATTTAATTTAATTTTTAAAAATAAAAAAGAACACGAAAATATATCACAAAACCAAAAGTAAATGCAAAACTGTAATATGATGAAAAGAGGTAAAAGTGAAGAGAAGGTAAGATGCAGAGAATCAGGTGTCATAGTCTAATTTGGGAACAATGCCAGTAAAGATAATAAAGAATCAGGACCCATAATACCATCACTGTAGAGCGCGGAGCACTGGATAATCGCCCTGTCAATTCAATAGTAACACTAACAACATAAACAGAGCAGTAAACAACAGTGTATAGTGTTCATTATCTTGCGGGAAGAGAATGAAAACAGAAAACAAAAGCGAGGCATCTTTTTATTTTCTTTATTAACAAATTGCGTTTATCTTTCTCAGTCTGTAAATCGGACCCACCATTACTGTACTGTGCTCCCTCTCTCACAGGTAAAAAGGAGTAGTAAACTAAAGACAGTTCATTTCTTCATTTTATTTTGTGCTAACCATTCATTACCACTCTTTCTTTGCCTTTGTCAATCGCTGTCCGTACATTCCGGTTATTGTCCCTGTATCCGCCTGTATTTTCTCGTGGAAGGCCGATCTGTGCTCTGGCAACCCCAGATTTTTTAATTAGCTCCCGGGCAAGTTCAATTCTCCGTTTTTTTTTTGGGTTCTTTGTTTATTTGGGATTTTGTATGGTTAGTTTAGCTAGTTCAGAGCTTAGGGAAGCTGATTTAGGATATATGGTGTGTGGGTTGCTCTTAATTGGAAACATGGAAGCCTTGCTGTTCTTTTTTGGACTGTTGGGGTAGAAGTGAAGCTGTTTGATTAGGTTTTTGTACTTTCTATTGGATTTAGAGGAGTGGGTTTATTTTTTTGCTGTGTTTTATTGTGCTGTGGGTTCGATTGGGGATTCTGGATCTTTTGGTTTTAATCCATGGGGACTAGATTTGGAGGCGAAGCTCAAGCTCATCTCTTTTATGGGATGGGTGCTGCCGATATACGGGCAGTGGGAAAGAGAAATCTAGAATGGGATTTGAATGATTGGAAATGGGATGGGGATCTTTTTGTTGCAAGCTCTTTGAAACCAGTCCACAATGGTGGTTCCAGCGCACAGTTCTTCCCTGTAATGAACGGGAATTCTTCGAATAGTTCGTCCTCGTGTTCTGATGAAGTAAATCTGGGAATTGAGAATGGAAAGAGGGAGATAGAGAAAAGGAGAAGGGTTATTGACATTGAAGATGACAATATGAATGACCAAGGAGCTGGTACTCTTAGCCTGAAACTTGGTGGGCATGGTAATCCAAATAGGGAAAGAGAGATGGGAAATTGGGAAGGAAATAATGGAAAGAAGACCAAGTTAGTTGGGGGCAGCACAAACCGTGCTGTTTGTCAGGTTGAGGATTGTGGTGCTGATCTCAGCGATGCTAAGGACTATCATAGGCGACATAAGGTATGCCAAATGCATTCCAAAGCCAGTAAGGCCCTCGTAGGAAATGTTATGCAGCGATTTTGTCAACAGTGTAGTAGGTAAGCATTCTCTGTACTAACCTAACTGTTGTCATTAAACTAGCACTGATTGTGAATTCCAACACTCTTGTGATGTTGTGATATCTAATTGGGTGCAAAAGTATAACATACAGTTTTCACAATCCCTATAACTCTATTGTGCATTTCAATGCTCATAGTTCCTCAAAAGTTTTTAAAGCTTACGAATAGTAGATGTCGAGTAATTGCTATAAGTCCCATTGACAGTATAGGGTTTGGTTTTATCTTGGCTAGGTTTCATGTCCTTCAAGAATTTGATGAAGGAAAGCGAAGCTGTCGCAGACGTCTGGCAGGTCATAATAAAAGGAGGAGGAAAACTAATCCTGATCCTGTTCCTAATGGAAGCACATCGAACGATGACCAAACTAGTAGCTATCTGCTGATAAGTCTCTTGAAAATACTTTCAAACATGCATTGTAAGTAGTTCTATTTCTATCTTTTCTTTGAAGGTTTGGAGATATTTACTGTATTGGTTCATTTTACAACCATGGTATTGTCTTTAATTTGTATATTTAACAACTAATAATTCTTCTTTGAGTGGCAGCTAATAGATCAGACCAGTTATCAGATCAAGACATGTTATCTCATCTTCTAAAGAGCCTTCCAAGCCACACTACTGAAAATGGAGGAAAAAACATATCTGGACTGTTGCAGGAACCTCGAGACTCCATTAATGATGGATCTTCTGAGGTTGTCTTATCTTTACTTTCAAATACTAAATTGCTTCTAACCTTTGTAAAATTTTATCTGACAGTACCTTTCTCTGGGATACTGCAGCGCACTGGAGATGCAAATAGAGCTAATGTTAAACCTAGCATTCCGGTCAAGATGAACAATTTTGATTTGAATGACGTATATGTTGATTTGGATGGTGAGGCTGAAGATATAGAGAGATTACCTGTCCCCATAAACTTGGGGGCCAGTTCCCGTGATTGTCCCTTATGGTTGCAACAGGATTCACATCAATCAAGTCCACCACAGAATAGTGGAAATTCAGACTCAGCATCTGCCCAATCACCATCTAGTTCTAATGGAGATGTTCAGGTTTCTTCGTCTTTTTGGTGATGCATTTTAGTAATACATGCCCTTTTTAACTGAACAGATAATGATACCGAAAACCGCCTGGTAGATTAATTAATTTATCTAAATGCAAATAATCTGACATCAGTACAGTGGTATATCCTAAGGTAGGTAGACTGTCCAGAATTTTGATGTCTTTTAGTTAGAAAGCCTTTAGAGGAATCGAGACTTTGTAGTTTGTGATTTTGTTTTTGAACTAGAACCTTATTGCGTTTCAAGTGAAGTTATACTAAAGCACGTTATTGACTGCTTGTATTCTTTCCTAAATATGTGCATAAATATGGTTTAGCAGCATTTTGATTGTTTCCGTTATATTTCTATATCTGATAGTGACTTTCATCTGCTTACTGATTCAGTGTCGCACAGATCGAATTATTTTAAAACTTTTTGGGAAAGAACCAAATGACTTTCCTCGTGTTCTTAGAGCTCAGGTACTTAAAAACTAATATGTTATTGCAGCTTTTTGGCATTTCCTATATATCAAACAATTTTTAATAGTCAAATATTCTGGTTTTCAGATTTTGGACTGGCTATCTCATAGTCCCACTGACATTGAGAGCTACATTCGACCTGGTTGTGTCATTCTAACCATTTATCTTCGTCAAGCTGAAGCTTCATGGGAGGAAGTAAGCTTTGTGTATGCTTATATTATTAATCTCTTAAATCTCTTGGGAAAAATATATGGGCTTACAGTTGGATTTCATTCTGTGTAGCTTTGCTGTAATCTCAGTGCCAGTTTAAGTAGGCTTCTGGATGTATCAGATGATGCTTTTTGGAGAACTGGATGGGTTTATGTGAGGGTTCAAAATCAAATAGTATTTGTCTGCAATGGTATCTTTGCCTTTGAGTTTTCATTTAATTTATTTTGAAGTGATATAGTAGAATTTGTTGATGGGAAGAGCATTTAACTAAGGTTTTTTGGTGCTACAGGCCAGGTTGTTGTGGATAGATCGTTACCTCCAGGAAGTAGTAACTACAGTAAACTCTTAAGCGTCAAACCAATTGCTATACCTGCTTGTGAAAGAGCTGAGTTTGTGATCAAAGGTGTAAACCTTCTTCAGTCTACGACAAGGTAACTGTTGGCTCAAATTTTCCAGTGCATAACTTCTAGTGAAATTTTGTTTTTATATGATAATCTTTTTTCAAGTTTTAGTTCAGTAGGCTACTAAGTACATGTTATAATTATATCTTTTACTTCAATTTGTTAGGTTATTGTGTGCTGTAGAAGGGAAGTATATGGTTCAGGAAACCAGTCAAGAACTAATTGATGGTGTTGATAATACCAAAGGACATGATGAGATCCAATGTATTAACTTTTGTTGCTCCATCCCCACAGTATCAGGAAGAGGGTTCATTGAGGTGCTACTACTTCTCCCCCTTGGCTGTAGTTATTTTTTTTTTTTTGTGTATATGGTGAATGTACCATAATTGTCCATTATTTTGATGGGACGAAAGATTCACCATTCTTTGGCTTTAGATTATAATGGACTAAAGCAAAATGACTCATTAAACTATCTGAGCTTCTTTTATGTGAAGTCACGGATAGCTGTTGCAACTCCACTTTAGGGTCAATTGGAAACCTCTTTGTAATTACAGAGGTAAGGTTGCGTACACCCGACCCCCCCTTACCCCACTTGTGCGGGAGCCTTGAAGGCATTGGGGTAATGTTGTTGTTGTTGTTGTATGGTGAATGTACCATAACTGCTGATACTTTTTTGGTCATTCAATGGCCTAGTTTGTAAATTATGTTCAAATGTGTATTGTATATGATTTGTTTGCTGGATGTGGTTCTCAAAGATTATAAATCCTCTTTGAAAATGCTGGTTTTACATATTTGTTAAATCTGTGTGCTTTGTCCACTCCAGATTGAAGATCATGGGTTCAGCAGTAGTTTCTTCCCCTTCATAGTTGCAGAGGAAGAAGACGTTTGTTCAGAGATCTGCATGCTTGAAGATGTACTGGAATTTACCGAAACAAACACTGATAGTGGAATCGGCAAAATGGAGGCCAAAAATCAAGCTATGGACTTCATTCATGAAATGGGTTGGCTTCTCCATAGAAGCCAATTGAAATTCAGATTGGGCAACTTGGATCCTAGTGGGGACCTCTTCCCTCTCAGAAGGTTCAAGTGGCTCGTGGACTTCTCAATGGACCGTGAATGGTGTGCTGTAGTGAAAAAACTGTTGAATATGCTTCTGAGTGGAGTTGTTGGCATAGGAGAGCACTCATCCCTAGACCTTGCATTAGCAGAAATGTGCCTCCTTCACAGGGCTGTACGGAAAAATTCTAGGTCTCTTGTTGAGCTTCTCTTAAAAATTGTCCCTGAAAAATCGGAAATCGGAAACAGTTTGCCGGTTGATGGAAGCCATGGGAACCTTCTTTTTAGACCTGACGTGGCAGGGCCTGCTGGTTTGACACCTCTACACATTGCAGCTGGAAAAGATGGTTCCGAACATGTATTGGATGCATTAACTAATGATCCTGCCATGGTAATTTTTTTCTCTAGCTAGATTATAAAAACAAAATATAATTTGGAAACCAAATCTTGATATACTTGTGTTTTTTTCAGGTGGGAATTGAAGCGTGGAAAAATGCTCGTGACAGCACTGGATTTACACCTGAGGATTATGCAAGATTGCGCGGTCACTATTCTTACATCCACATGGTACAGAAGAAAATAAACAAAAGACCTGCTGCTCTGGGACATGTGGTAGTTGATATTCCTGACTCCAGCAATAACCAAGTCCAGAAGCAAACCAGCAGCTTTGAAATTATACAGAAAGAGATAGTACCGGCACAAAGGTCCTGCAAGCTTTGCCATCAGAAGCTAGACTATGGGACAGTTGGCAGGTCATTACTGTACAGACCAGCTATGCTATCAATGGTGGCAATTGCTGCAGTGTGCGTTTGTGTGGCTCTTTTGTTCAAGAGTTGTCCGGAAGTGGTGTATATGTTCCGTCCCTTCAGGTGGGAATTGTTGGAATATGGAACAAGCTGAATAATATTGATATTCCCAGGCAGTAGGTGTGCATTTACAGACTGTAAAGTTTGAGATTTTACTTGGTAACAATGATATGGACAAATTTGCAGATTCTGCTGTAATGTTATTGACTTAGCTTATATTATTCCCTGCTAGGGTATATTTATTTTGAACTGTAATTTTGCTACCTATGGGACGTACAGCAGCTGTGTTTGTAAGTGCATTATGGTATTCCCTTCTGTTTGTAACAGAATTTGGGCTGCATTAACCAGCTTGGATGGATTATTGATTTATAATATAGCATCTGTTATTCTCAAGTCGAAAATGTATTCGATTTGAACCATTGCAAACTTAGCTCTAGTGTTGCCAATTAACAGTGGACAACTGATGCTAATACGCTTTTGGAATGATCACAATGCATATATTTCTTGGTTAAAAGAAGCTTTGCCGATTTTAATATTTATTATTTTAAGCTATTTGTGCAATGTGAAAAACGGAGATGTGAATATTAATATTAAACCGAAACAACGATGATTAACAATGTCCTATTAACCTTTTCCACTTGGGCAATTTCGATTCTACTGTCATCCCATCATCCTTTTGTTGTACTCCCTTCTATAATCGGCAAAATGAGAAGAGCTAAAGCTGTAGCCTGTATGAGGTACAACTTGAAGGTAAGAAGTTGAACAGTAACTTGATTAACCATTAGACTTTGTCTAGTAGCCGCCAACAAGTATGTGGTTGAGACTTGAAATCCCACGATCAATAAAATTAACAAAAATATCTCATATTACTCGAAAAAGATTAGTAACTTGATTTTCAATTAAAAAGACAACTCTTTAATACATTGTGCTGCTGCCCTGCCGCAAGGCAGCTAGTTACTTCAGTGCCTTCACTTTAAGTAAAATTCCCATACAACTTTCACTGCGACGAAATTGGTCATAAAATGGAAAAAAAATAGAAAAAAAAGGAAACCAAGAATTATGTATGAATTTAGAACACTGCAAAATGTGGCGGCGGCTAAAACACAAGCCAAATTATTCATCATCTACTAGCGAACCAAGCATATCAGGTATAGGATAGATAAATCTCAAGCTTGAGGCTTTTCCCATTTGAGGGGCTTGACAACCTCCCAGGTGAAATCTGGGTCATCTCTTCCAAAGTGACCGTATGCAGCTGTCTTCAAGAACCTGTTGCCTCCCCTCTTGAGATCTAGGTTGATGGTCATCATTCCTGGTCTGAAGTCAAAATTCTCCTTCACAATCTTCAATATCTCCTTGTCAGGAATCTTGCCAGTTCCATAGGTGTCCACAAATACAGACAAAGGCTCAGGCACACCTATGGCATACGACACCTGCACAATGCATCTGCGGGCAAGACCATTTGCTACAATGCTCTTGGCAGCCTGCCTAACAATATATGCACCACTTCTGTCCACCTTAGTTGGGTCCTTGCCTGAGAAAGCACCACCACCATGAGCTCCCCAGCCACCATAGGTATCAATAATGATCTTGCGTCCAGTAAGTCCTGCATCACCATGAGGGCCACCAATCACAAAACGGCCTGATGGGTTAAGGTGGAAGATGGTCTTCTCGTCTAGGTATTTTTCAGGGATCACAGGCTTGATGACATGCTCTTTGAGATCAGCAGCAATCTCATCATTTGTGACAGTCTCGTCATGCTGGGTGGAAATGAGGACAGTGTGAACACGGACAGGGACCATGGCACCGTTGTCATTATAGTACTCAACAGTAACCTGAGTTTTTCCATCAGGTCTAAGCCATGGGCAGGTACCATTTTTCCTAACCTCAGTAAGACGGGCACCAAGCTTAGTTGCAAGGACATGGCTCAGAGGCATAAATTCAGGGGTCTCATCAGTGGCATAACCAAACATATGTCCCTGGTCACCAGCACCAATATCTTCTGGCCTCTTGGTGAAGTGGCCATGCACACCCTGAGCAATATCAGGGCTCTGTTGCTCAATGTTAACCAGGACCTTGCATTTGTCAGCATCAAGACCAACATCATCAGAAACAAATCCAATGTTGCGGCATGTGTCACGAACTATCTTCTCATAGTCCACCTTGGCTTTGGTAGTAATCTCCCCAAAAACCATGACCATGTTGGTCTTGGTACATGTTTCACAGGCAACTTTGCTGTCAGGATCCTGCTCAAGGCAAGCATCGAGCACGGCATCAGAGACCTGGTCACAGAGTTTGTCGGGGTGACCCTCGTTCACAGATTCCGATGTAAATAGAAAGGTCTCCATTTCTTTAAGCTGCAAAAGACAAATTAATACAAGGTCAAGGAAAAACAAATCAACAAATATCTTGCTTAGTGGGGTAGGTACAAATAGCCACATAGGAGTACTAGAATATAACAGAGAAAAAAAGCAAAAAAAAAAAAATTTCTAAACAGGTGAATATATCTTCTAAAATTAAAACTTTGGGCTAACAGTTTACACATCAAAGTCCAAGACAATGGCAACAAAAGATCTTAGAGTACAGTGGTACCAATAAGAACAATGAACGAACTAATAGATTCCTTGAGCACTAACATAAAACAGGATAAAGATCTATAAAGCAATTACTCAACAGATGCTGAAATTTCCAATCAGCCTTAGACAAGCATAGTTCACCAGCAATTCTAGAAATAATACTCGTAAGATAACATACACTTTTCAGTCAAGTAATTCAAACATCAACACGAAATAGAATTTACATGAAAAAGTAAAAAAAAACATTGACAAGTATACATAACTGACCAAATACAATCAGTTAAAAGAGCAAAGACAATAGCAAAAACTGTAAAATGTCTTCCCACCGACACACAATTAGGAAGTCCCGCAAACCATAAATCCATGAAACTAATAAATGAAAACTGCCAAACCTACATCTAGATAACATAATGGAAACAAAAGAGGTATATATCTTAATACGAGAAACAGAACAAGGACGCAATACGCCAACAATAAGAGCATTTAAGTTGGAAAACCCCGTCAGATCTGTGATTTTTCAAAGCAAAAACCATAGTTTAAACTTTAAAGGAGCACAAAAATATTCCATATGATGAACAATTCTATTAAACAGCTTGTATTGACCGACAGCCTAAAATTGAACAGCTTCATATACAAAATAGCCACCAAAAGGTAGCTTAGGAGTGAAAAATCCTCATTGACAGTCGCCAAAAACAACGCAAACAGTAAATATCCAAGCGACAGATCGAAGATCTAGAAAGCAACCAGATCTGCGTGCAATGAGCCAATCTTGCTTGAACAATCAATATCCACAACCAAGAAATGAACAACGCCGGTATTAGAAAACAGAGAAAAAAAGGACATCCACGGCGAGTGTCCGAGGGATGAAGAAGATACCTTCGAATAGAGTCACCACCGTACAAAGATCTAAGATTTGGCGTCGCTTATTTAACCAGACTCCAAAGAAAGCAGCTCGACGACTCTAAACCCTCTTGAGAGCCGCTATTTAAAGGGAAACAATGGCTAGCAACCGGTAACGGGATTGGGCAGTTGGGATTCTTTCTACCTATAAAGGAAATCTGCATCTGATGGTTGCTAAATACTTTGGGAACAAAATAGAGCCGTTGGATGTCAGAATTTGAAAAAATGTGATTGGTTGGGGTTGGTGAGAAGCAATTTCTTTTATTTTGGTTGAAGTACAGGATTAGCCGGTCACCCCTTCAACTCGGTGGACTGGACTCGTTTGTCAAATTGCCGGAGCAATTTTAGTCCACGCGTAGCATCTCGCGTGTATGCACTCTTTCCTTTTCGTTTCTCCCTTTTCTATTTTTTTGATTTAAAAAAAGTATAATGTAATAATTAAATTGTGCCGAAGATTATCTGACCCTAATTAGTAAATTTCCTATACAAGGTAAAGTTAAAAAAAATATAATGTAGTTTTATTTATTTATAAAAGAAAATTTAAAATTTTTTTTTATAAAATAGAATTTATGATTTTAAAAAATTTATAAATAAAAATTTTTTAATATTAAATTATATTATAAAAATAAGTAATTTTTTTTTACTTAAATTTTTGTAAGATAGTCATTCAAAATATAATATACATCGATAAATTTTAAATAGGGAAAATATTTTTTTATTAAATTATGATAATAAATTTTAAAAAATTATAAAAAATAAAAAAAATCTTTAAAAATTATTCAAATATGGCGTATAATTTTTAAATAATAAGGTTAAATTATTAGAATGTTGAATTGTTAAAAATATTCGATGTTTGAAATTACTAGAATAAGGTTAAATTATTAGAATGTTGAATTTTGAATCCATAGCCCCCTTTTACAAATTTTTTGAAACCACAGATCATGTTTTATAAAAAAAAATTCCTCAGACCCCATTTTATAAATTAGTGAAATCACAAGATACTTTTTAAAAGTTTATCTATAATAAAAATGCATACATTCATTTTCCTATATTAAAATCCAATGTTTTGAATGAATGAATTGGGTAACTTTGATATATATACGTGATATCTCAGAAAATGTTCGGACTGGTTTGATTCCTAAATGTGAATTTTTTTATAGAAAAATTCATATGCAGTCAATTTAATTTTTCTTTTTATGTCTCTCATTTAATTTTTAATATTTGACAAATTTTATTATTATTTTTTAAATTTACTTTCCTACTTTTAATTTTATTTCTTCTACAAACTTGTCACATATCGAAAAATGAATAAAGAACATAGAAAGGAACACCGAATTGGGAAAATATTATTTTTTTCTCTCTTTTATTTAAAAATAAGGTGCATTCTATGGTTACTTTATTTTTTTATAAATTAACCATTGCTTTGCACTTTTCTATCATAGAATTGGTGGTGGTTATTTTATTCCAATGATAAAAAAAGGCAAAATAAGATTTAAATAAAGTAACCATATAATATGCCTAAAACCAATAGTTGTGACTAACTTCACTTCTTTTTCCTTAAATATTCCAAAGATTTTTTTATAATAAACACAAAACATAAATAAGTGATTACCCACATATGATTTTAAAATAGTTTATAGTATACATAAATAAGTGATTACCCTTGGTGATTTTAAAATAATTTATAGTAACTATATGAGCTATTAGACATTTTGGAAAACAATTTTATTATCAATAAGTCCTCTTGTGAATCTTTATACATACAATTTAACTATGTTATTATACTCTTACATTTTGAAATAATATAATAAACAATAAAGTCTTTCGCTCTAAAAAAACGAAATTGTGGCAAATATCAAATGATTATTGTGTGAAGTAATTGAGAGTCATATATAAAGATAATAAAAATATTGGCTATGTTAATAAGTATGAAATAGTTGATTATATCTAACTATTAAAAATGTAATATTTGATCCAATAGTAAGCGATTTAATATTATTTAAATAAAGTTTTAAATACGAATTTTAGTAATTTTTTATAAAAAAACTCATCTATTATAGTTAGATATGTAATTCATATTAAATTTAAATATAATCAAAGTAAAGATCAGATTAAAAAAACTATTAAAAATGTAACAGAAATGAAAAAAAGTTGATATAGGAAGTCAAAATTGCAGGTAAAGAAAAAGGAAAGATGGCAAATTGTTGTTCCACCAACCTCATATAAGGCAAGTGGTGGTTGTTGGGGAAGGATATCTATCAAATCATAAATAAAAAAATGTTAAATTACTACAAACTAGCAATGCCACCACATGCCTAAATCTGTCAACACATTGTTGAAACATGTCGAAAGTTTCATACAAATTAAATAAAAAGCAGAAGAATCCTTTTCAGAAGATAAAAAGATTTTTAACACGTTCTGTTAATTCCCCATTTGAATGTTCTTGTTATATGTCCTCTACATGTGTACAATGGAATGGAAGTCCCGCCCGAAATCTCGTCTTACATGCTTGGCGTAGCATAGATGATGTACGCAGTAGTCACGGTTACGGTGTGTGGCACCCTCATGCCGTTCAAATGAAATGGACTTGGACACTCAAATTTCTAAGATATTCGGTCTGAACTTGATCAATCTTTTAAAATCTGCAGTTTTATGTACCATAATCGATTTTTGTATAAATACTGAAATTTAATACGAGCCTAATCCGGCAAATTATAATTTTATTTATTAAATAATTATATATAATATATAATAATTGTCTGAATTTATATATTTTAATATGTTGAAGTTTTACGTTTTAATATTTATTAAAGTGCAAACGCAATTATATGTAAGTTGTAAAAATATTTGAATAAAATTTATCAGTTGTAAAAATATTTGAATAAAATTTATCTTTTTTATTTTTTTAATTTAATAAAAAGTAAAATAAAAAAGAATTATTTGTGGGCATTGACTGAAATAACCTTTTAAGTTCAGCTCAAACGCGAAGTTTTAAAGTGCAGGTCGAGCCAGATTAGATTGATGTTTTCAGTAAAATACAATTTAGATGAGAGTTCCATCAGAATTAACGGAGCCAGAGCATCAAGTGCTAATTAACACTCGATGAGCAAGTCTAGTACACAATAGTAGTACTCTCTGAATTTTTATGAGTTGAAGTGAGTTGATATAATTTAAATTTATTTTTTTATAAATTTATAACCTATTAATTGATTTCAAAGATTTAGCCTAAAAAATCCTAATTCCAGGTTGATGTTGGTAAACATGGTAGTTGGGAAGTGTTCACCAACTTCGATCGATTCTAAACAATTTATAAGCTAAAATTAGACCATGTTATATAGTCACTATCGAAAGATGATGAAGAAATTACGGCGATAATTGGTATTGGTCAATAAAAGTTTGGTAAACTTTAAAATTAAGCCCTACAGTTTTACTATTTTATAAAAAGGTCTTTATGAAATTTTTTTTAAAAGGATGCTTGTTATTTTAAAAGTTAATAAAAATATACTTCTCAATTATTTTAATAAATTCAACATTTCATGTATTTCAACTATATTATTTATGAATTATTTATCAAGTTTTGAGTAAATTTCAGAAATTTTTCAATTTGTTGTGACTTTTTAAAGTTATTGTCAATTTTTAATTAATATAAATATTTGTACTTCTAAAAAAATTCTAAAATTTATAACTATTGTGTATTGTATTTAAATAAACAAAGCTGTAAAATTTCACTTCAAAATGAACAAAATTATCCTTCCAAATGTGATTTCAAAATTTTGAAAAGCATATTTTTACTAACTTTTAAAACCATATATACCCTTTTGAAAAAAAATTTCACAATGACCTTTTCAAAAAATGGTCAAACTACGTGACACATTTTTTAAATTTATCCTAAGAAAATTTAAATCCAGTTTAAAATTGTTGTTCATACTCGAAAAATTATTGTTTCCAAATATTACACTTACAAGCTTTTCGTTGGACAGTAACTTTAGATTCGAAAAGCAATAACAAAACCACATCAATTTATAGAGCTGATTATTAACAAGCCAGGCTTAAGCTACTTAATAAACAAAGCCAAGACAAGCCGGGTCCGCAAAGTTGCCAATTACATCTCTATATTTTTTAGCTGGAAATATAGCTCAATGGGAGCTCTATTTTAACTCTAAATCATCTTTTAAAGTGAGGTTGGAGATGTCCTTAATCTTCAGCAAGCCATTTTCATTTTATTATTCTGTAAAATATAATGTGTTTATGTTGCGTGTAGGATTCATTTGCAATGTATGTATGCATCGAGATGCAATCCGTGTATTTGAATGTATATGATGCATAATGTTGTCCAAATACATTTCAATTTTACTTGAAATTAAAGCTTACAAAGGAAATTATTTTCAAAGCAATCAATTAATGTATATAACCTCAATAAAAGGGTTCATGTTGTACAAATCACATATCTTACCTAATTTATCCCGTGGATTTTAAATAAAATTAGTTTTCTCGACTGTATTTCATTTTAAATTCACTTAGTATAGATTCACTCGATTCAAGTTAATTTAATTCAGTTTAGTTTATACTTTAATATTATTATAAATATAAATAATATTAACTAATAATTAATAACAATTATAAATCATAATTTTAATAATAATTATTATTCTATTTAATACTATTAAAAATATTAAATTGTAATTATAATAATTTATAACAATAAAAAAATTAATATAAAAAATATAATTATAAAAAATACAATTAATAATAATTTAATAACTATAATAATACATATATAAAAAATCAATTATATTTAATTATTACAAAGCAATAATAATAAAAATTATACTAATTATTCGTATGATTTGATAATAACTATTAATAATAATTAAAAGTGATTATTAATTGTTATTATTATTACTAATATATTTTACTATTTTTAATAACTAGTATTATTAATAAATTATAATTGATGAATTAATTATTACAATATTAAACGGGTGTGAAATATATATTGATTTGGTTGAGAGATTGTTTCCTAATAATAAAAGTATTTAGAGGGATAAGAGGAGATATTGATTTTCCTAATAATAAAATTTTAATTTATTCTAATTGATTTTCATCCTCATATATTTAGTAGTTTAGGATAGTAAAGAAATAAAATCTTAATTGGTTTTGATTCTATATAGTAAAGAAATAAACTCCTAGTAAAGAAATAAAATCTTAATTGGTTTTGATTCTATATAGTAAAGAAATAAACTCCTAATTGGTTTTGGTTTATTTCTAATTGTTTTGCTTACAACTCTTATAAGGGGATTGTATCTAAAGGAAAACAAATTATATGTAGAAAAACAAGACTCTAGCCAAAGAACCAAAATAAACTAATCATTAATTTTATTATTATTAGTATACATTGAAACTAATTCTTTTTATAAGTTACATTGAAACTAATTAATATTATTTAGTATTATCTTTTAGATGATAACTAATTGTACATAGAAAAATAAGACTTTGAAGAACTAAAACAATCCAATTAATAATTCTATCATTATAAATTGAAATTAATTAATATTATTTAGTGAATATGTAAATGACAACACTACCCTTTTTAGTCTTGTTAGAGATAGGACTTCCGAGAAAGTTAGGGTGTAGCTTCGAATTAGTAATTTTATTATTATTTATAATTATTTATTATTATATATTAAAATTAAATAATGTTATTTAGTATTATTTTGTATGGTTAGTATTTATGATTTGTTATTTTTAAGAATTATTGGTTTTTCTATTATGATTATGATTCATAATTATTAATATATATAATTAAAAAGTTTAATTGAGTTAGGTTCAATTCAGTTCAAATCCATTAAAATTCAGTGCAGTTCAATGTAGTTTAGTCTATAACAATTCAAAAGAAAATGACCTAAATTAAATTAAATAATAATGTAAATTACTTTGTTTTATTTTATATTCAACTATCCGAAAGGCTTATATAAAATATCGCACTTGAAACACAAATTTTAATTAAAAAATTTTAATTTTTTTATATTACTTATTTTATGTTCACTAAAGTCATTGATGTTTGAGATAGATGCTCTCTAAAATACTTTAAACTCACAAACGCATGTGAGATTACGTAATTTTTTTTTGGTAATAGTGAGATTACGTAATAACACTATTGTACATGGTATTTACCAAAAAAAAAAGATTTCATTTTGAAAACTACTAATATATTTCTTATAAGATTTTCGCTTATGAGTATTATATTATTTCAATAATAAAATAAATAATACTACAACAACATACAGAAATTATTCTCATTGAAATCTAGACTAAAGTAAAGACTGACTTTTAATTCCATAAACGATTAACATTACAAAGGTAGAAATAATTAGGGGCCTTAATCCGTCTGTTTGATTATTCACCGAATACATAAAAAATTGAAAAGTTTAAAAAATGTACATCGAATCGAACTGAAATAAAAGAAGCAATTGAACCGAACTGATCAATTTAGGCCATATTCTTTTGAACTACAATTCAATGTAATTCAGTTCAGTACAGTTCAATGCAATCGAGTTCAGTACAGTTCAGTTCATTTCAGCTATGCGTAATTATAAATTTACACTGAAATAAGTTCAGTTCAATTCAGTTCAACCAACTTCAATTCAGTTCAGTTCAGCTTTTAGAAATTGAAAAGAACAAAGTTTTAATTTGGTTCATTCAGTCGGTTATTTCTGTTTATATTTTTGAAGCTTATAATCTTTTTCTTTTACGGTAATGCTATATTGACAATTTACATATTGACAGCTTTTGACATCTTTAATCTCGAACCTTCGTCTTATTATTATCTAATGGTGGATATTACTTTAATAAAAATAAAAAAATACTGCTTTCCCTTTCTTTTCCAACTCTAAAACTCGCAAGGCATTTTTATCTTCTTTCCTAATCAATTATCTTATTCCTCTCTCCCTATTTTCTAGTTACCCTTACCAATTTAAAATCTCTATTTTCTAGCAGCATGATAATACTAAAACCCTAGGGTGAGCAAAATGAACCCTTTTGATAACGGTATACAGTATAAGTGCATGCCCCTAAAAGATAATGTACACGCATGAACATAGGGCCATGTGTGCACAGTATCTTTTAGGGGCATGCACCTATACTATACACCTTTATCAAAATGATTCATTTTGCCCATCCTAGGGTTTTAGTATTATCGTGCAGCTATAAAATAAGGATTTCAAATTAGTAAGGGTAGTTAGAAAATAGAGATCTTAAATTGATAAGGGTAGCTAAAAGATAAGAATTTTAAATTGATAAGGGTAACTAAAAAATAAAAAAAGAGAAAGAAGATAATTAATTAAAAAAAAGATAAAAACACCTTATAAATTTTAAATTTAGAAAAAAAAGAAAAATAATATTTTTTTATTTTATTAAAATAATATCTATAATTAAATAATAATAAAATAAAAAATAAAAAATAAAAATTAAAGGTGTAAAAAATTATCAATATAACATTAGCAATTCTTTTAAACACTTTAGTATGCAATTCTTATGTTTTTTATTATTATCAAATTTGTAAAGGACAAACAGAATAAACCGTAGTGTTTTCATTCACACCGTCAATAACATTAAATGCAAATGGAACATTTAATACTGTAATTTAATTAATACATAAAATTGGCTGTTTGAATTCTTGATAGTTTTTTTTAATTTAATTTATTAGGATTATAATAATAATAAAAAAATTTATTTAACCTTGCATTCAAACCTATGATCTCTTGATATTTTTAATAAACCATCCAAAAAGCTTCATAGGCTCCTTTCCTAGTTTAAAATTGGTCAAATATAATACATTTCCATCTCCATTCTCATTAAGGTTTTAAGAAAAAATTGTCCTTATCCCCATACCTAGGGAATCGAGGAAATTTTTTCATATCGATATTCAAAATTAAATTAGTTTTACATATATATTTAGTGTAAAGAAAGAAAATAAACTAAAAATAACATTGAATAGTTAGTGTTAATTCAATTTCAAATACTAATACATAATCAATTAATGGATTGTGGTTGAGGTGTTGGTCTAGTAATTAATATTAAAACTGTGAATTTTACAGGTCTCAAGTTTAAATCACATCCGAGGAGGGTTGAAAATTTTTCTTTTCAGTTAATGTAAGTCCAAATTAAATAATTTTAAAAAATAATCAATTAATTGTGTTGAATGTCAGCTTTAGATGTCTTATCTTTGTTTGGTTATGATATAAGAAAATTAAATATATGGAGTCTTATATTTTTTTTATGTTTTATTGTAAATTGTCTTGCTTATTTAATGATTGTTTTTTTATTGTTTTTAAATTTGATGGTTAGGCTTGTTAAAAAATTAAAATAGTTATTATGTTTATCAAGTTTAGAGATTTTTTTTGGCTTGAAATATTATTTTCATCTTCATTAAGGATTCATAGATTAAAAATTCTTCATTATCGCCCCGCGAGGATTCTTACAGGGAATTCTAATACAAGATATAAATTCTAATTATATAATGTCGATGCACCTAAGCTAATAAAGTAATAATGTTTGTATAGAATAATATCTGTATGCAAAAAATATCTCCAATAAACAATGTTATTAATATCAGAGTATATCATTGTGTTGGAATATATCTCTTGTATATATTTTATATATAAAATGTGTATTGAAATATATATCTTACATATATTTTTTATAGCATGTATTTTTTATAATGTGTAGAATTATGATATAATATGTGTTTTTATTTTAATTTAAAATTTTTTCTATATTATAACTATTAAATAGGAATTTATACTTTTTTATATGTATATATATATATAAATTTTTATTAATTAATGTAAGAGTTCTAAAAGTTTTCAATTAGAATGTAAGAAAATCGATGTTGTAATAAATTAAAATGATGTGGTCAAAGAGAAAAAAAGAACATTAAATACAGCAGGATGAGCATGTGATGGTGAGATATGCATCACGATGAACATGTCTTCGTAATTCATTTTATAAGTACTTATTTATATGCGTCGACTGGATCCAGTTGAGATGTTGTGTACAGTACATCAACTACCAATATATAAATAAATATATATTAGTTTACCATTAATTTTATTAATTGGAAAGTGGCAGTGTTCATGCACCACTACCACCGCATGCTTCCTTCATTTCGTTTGGTTTTCCTCTATCATCAATATTCAATTCTTTAATGACCTAATACATTTTTATAAACGCTTATTTATCATTGACCTTTCAAATGTCTTAATTACCCTCTTAAATTTATATAAAGTGTAGCTCATAACTCCTTTTTTCTAACAGTTGAAAAGTAAAGAGAGCGAAAGTTTTTTTTAAATAAAAAGATGAAAAAGGACGTTTCTTCTCTTCGTCCTTTTTTCTCCCTTTTCTTCAATTTCTTTTCTGCAACAAAATTTCAAAGCCATAGCTGGCTACCACTTCGGGGTCCGAGGTTGATGACTCATCCTCTATGGATTTAACTTGGAGCTCCTGAGTTCGTGGTTCCATTGATAAAATCGACTGGATTTTCTTTGCTCAAAATAAAATAATCCCTAAATTCTTGCTTTCAATGAACTGGGTATTCTTTTAGTAAGCAAATTCTTCATTCTCATACCCAAATCCATCTTCAACCTATCTTACTCTTACAAATTGCTTGCAACTTAGCATCAACAGAGGTATGGAGAGGCTTGAAATCGTCGAGAAATTCTCGATCGGAAAATTGAGCCGGGTGAAGGATTTGTGGTTGCTTGGGTTTTGGTGCTGGTGCTGATGCTCAAGTTTGAATTTGAAGGATAGGTGTTTACAAAAGACAGAAAGAGGTGATTGAGATTGTGAGAGATTTGCTGCCAACGCTCAAGGTTGAATTGGGCTTGAAAATTTACATTTATGTTCATTACAACTAAATTTGTTTAGTGAATTGGAGCTATTGAACTTCCCTTAATTTAATTCAATCCAATTCTTGTTGTTGCTGTAAGATTTCTGCAAATTATACCTATTATTAATTAGGTATTAATAATTCTAGTAAGTGCAGCTGGTCTATAGCGATAATGGTGAAGATTGCCAAACTGATTCCGCTATTCGATTACCGCCGGTTAACCGGATTCTGATTAAAGGAATAAATGACGAAGGTTGTATGAGGAAAGAGGGGAAAGAGTTGGTCTATAGTGAGACCTGGCATTCACTTCATTGTTGAAGTTGAACACAAATATTTTTTATTTTAAGAAATAAACGACATGTGTCTATCGTTCTTTGATTTGACTTTTCAAATCATGACATGTGGAGAGTGTAATTCACTTTTCAAAAATTGTGTGGTTTTGTGTTATTCAGGAGGTTATGGGATGCACTTTTAATAAGTTTAGGGGGATAAATGGGACACTTAAAAGTTCAGAAGGTAAATAAGTATTTTGAGACAAATTTAGGGGATTTTGATGTATTAGGCCTTCTTTAATTAGTCGTTGGTCTTATAAAAAAAAGTCGTTGGAGAATAACAGTTTTTACACGCATTACAAGTCAATGTTTTAAAAAGCGTTAGAGACGGTCAGAGTTTCAAAATATCTGGGTGGGGTTTAGATGAATTTGTATTTTTTATTTTTAAATATTTATTATATATATAAAAATATAAATTCGACTAAAAAGTAAATTATAATAATATAAAATATCAAAAAACATAATTTAGATCATGTTTTAAATATTATTAAGCGACATAGAGCATATTATTTCTAGTTTTGAGATTCAAAATGACAGTTTTATTTGAGAACACTTCAACGTACTTTAATTTTATCAACTAAACTACTTTCTGTTCGTAAACTATGATTATTATAAATAATTATATCATAAAAAAATTAAATTAGGCGTGGCCTAAGCGAGAAAAATCGGACTAGGCGGTACCTAAGCGATAATAAATCAACCAAGTGCCTGATAGCGCCCAAAAATAAAAAGTCCGACGACAAGCTCAAAATAATGCCTAGACGAGAATTTTTAAAATAGAGATTACAGGTGTGTTACCAAAATAATTTGCTTCGTTATTTTTGTTATTCGGATTGTAAAGTACTAAAATTTTTGTTTGATTTTAGTGCTAAAAATTTTATGAAAACCGAACTAAATAGAGTGTGGTATATATAAATTATTTAGTTTCCTATAAGAAATATTTAACTTAAACAATGATATAAAATAGTCTTTTAATTTTTTTCCATAGACGTGAATTTAAAGCGTTAGGATATTGAACTCATAACATTCTATAGTCAATTGGTAATTTGTCTCCTAATTTAAGTGTTTGAATATAAATAGCGTTATCTTTGAATTGCCAAATCTGAAATGTGACTTCTATGGATACAAATGATGTTGTGCGTGAAAATCATTAGCATTTTATAAATATGGTTGAATTTGATTTTCAACTTATACATATCTTCTACCATCGCATAAAATTGAGGGTAAATATGTTTGCTCATGCATACTAATTTCTACATATTTAATTTATATAACATTTTACTTGTAGTTTCTCTATGCTATAATATTTACCAAAATTGAAAGAACAAATATAAATTAGTACATTTTTTTGTACCATTTATAGAAGAATGCGAATTGAATACTAATTATATGTCGAATCAAATTGTCTCACGATATATCGGAGAACAATCGTAATTCTGCAACTTCTGCAACATTGAAGAATGATAATCAAAGTATGTATGAGAGATTAACCATAGAAACTGAGTTTCCACATGTGGAAATTAGAGAGAGGTGAGAAAATTGATTTTTCCAACTCTTAAAATGTTCCATATGGATATATTTACAGAGAGAAAAACAGAAAAGTGTTCGTTTAGAAAATGATTTACATAACTGGAGTCTACCTCCTACCAGTGCTAAAAACATTTATAAATCTAATAGCAATTTTTTGATAAAATCAGACTATATAGTTAAGACTGTAGAACAGTCTATTTCGATAGATGATAACATCAATTCATTTAATCTATTAACTAAAAGTTTAATAGACAAACATAAGGAATTATATTCCTTTATACATATAGGGATGATTCAAGTAGCGGTAAAACCAGCTACTCGACTAGGCCTACCAATCACTGCATTAGTCTGTCTAAGAGACAAATGGAACTTAAAGTTCACTGACTCCTTACTAGGAGCCATAGAGTCTTCCTTAACGGATGGACCTATTTATTTTACTTGTTATCCAAACCTTACTGTACCCCTAGATTGTCCTCATATTATGGATATAGCTTCATTAGATATTAAAACTGAAGGTTTTGAAATGAAGCCAGGATCAAAGAATTTGATTCTGATCTACAGGATACACTATAAGGTTATGAACTCTAATGTGCCTAATCTAAAAGATGATGCCAGTAAATTACTAAATGCACCAAAAGGTATAACAACTCTATTTCTAACAGATTTGTCAAAAGGAAATTTAGTTGTTCCTAGGCCTATTCCTTGGGATCAATTAAATTTTCTAGAATCATGGAAAATAGAAGATGCTGTCCATTTGAAAAAGGAAGAAAATACACAACTAGATTACGTCCTAGAAGAATCTGATGGTAGTGTCATCTTAAAATATGGTAGAGAAAGATCTTTATCCTCTAGAAGATCTTTCAATAGAAGTATAAAAACTCCTACTTACCACCAAGATCTTCCACTTCATCTATTCCAATAAAATCAAAAAATGAAGTAACGACAACTGAAAGAATGCCAGACAATGTGGTTAAACCAGTCTATGAAAGACCAAACAGCCCGACTATGTCAGATATGGGCTACCATTCTGTTTTAGTTCTTATAAAAGAACTTTCTGCATTTGAAAAATGGTTTATGATAACTTTCACTGAAAGTGAAAAATACAAATGGAATAGATTATATGAAAAATTATAAGCCAAAATGGCTCATGGGACTTTCCTGAATTTTTACAACATCAATTAAAAATTAGAGGAAAGAAAACAGTAATTAAATTCCCAGATTTTAAAAACTTAAAGTTTTTAGAATCCTTAGAAATGTCCTACAAAAAACTACCTCCGATGATAAAACCATCACCAGTTTACATCCTCCTTTGGCCTCTGTAAGTTATGATATAACACCAGATGTCAAAATTGAATCTAGTCCTTTTATTGCAGGTTCAGATGCTATTGTTAAACAAGCTAATTTTACTAATTTAACCCTCCATACAATGTCTGAACAATTAATTCAAATAGAAAATATGATGCTTAAAGCACCTGCACCTACTTTAAAAGTGGGGGAGAAAGTGGTTATAAAGCCAACTCCTAGTGAGAAAGTGGTTATAAAGCCAACTCCTAGTGAAAAACTAGGAAAATTCGCTAAACCTCAAGATGATTTGATAGATGAAATCATAAAACGTCTAGCAACTCTTCCTATAGATCGCAAACAAAAGGGTATTCAAATAAATGAATCAAAGCAGATTGCTCCCCTTACCCAAAATAATAAAGAAATTAAAAATTTCACTGAAACAGAAACTGAAAGTTCAGAGATTCTAAAAGATACTGAAATTGATGAAATACAAAGTCTTTTTCATAAAATGAAATTAGACGATAGTGTTAATCAGGTAAATAAAATTTACCATTCTAAAGAAACCTCTGATAAACCGTATTATCCTAGACCCTCGCCTGTTAATCTACAATACGAGGAATTTAGACCATCTCTTGCCTCATATGATGAAAGGTCTATTGAAAAGTGGAACATTGATGGATTATCTGAATATCAAATAAAAAATGTTATTTAGTACATCCTTATGTATGCCTCTGCTTCTAGGATACATGGAAACAATGATAAAATCATTGCCGAGGCCATTATAGCTGGCTTTACTAGCCAACTTAAAGGTTGGTGGGATTTTTGTTTAACTTCAGAAGCTAAAAATTCTATCCTTAATTCTGTTAAAATAGAAGGAAACAAGCAAGATTCAGATGCTATAAATGTTTTGGTTTATACCTTAATCTTAGATTTTCTTGGATCATCGTCTTCATTTTTTGAACAAACTACAGAGCAACTTATAAATTTGCGCTGTAGAGATTTAAGTGAGTTTAAATGGTATAGAGATGTTTTTTTAAGTGTTGTTTTTACTCGCGATGACTGTACCCAGGATTTCTGGAAAGAAAAGTTTATTTCTGGACTTCCTTGACTCTTTGCAGACCGTGTTAGAGAAAGGATAAGGCATAAATATAATGGAACTATTCCTTATTCCTCTTTAACATATGGCGAAATCTCATCTGAGATTATTACAGAAGGATTACAACTCTGCAACAAATTAAAAATTCATAGACAAGCTCAATCTGAAAGATTTTCGGGAAAAAGGATTTTAGGAACCTTTTGTGAACAATTGGGTTTTAGTCCAGTTAAAGGTAAACCTAAAAGACCCATTCATAAAGGTAAAATTTTTTTTAAGCATGACCAAAAGGATCAAAAGCTTTCAAAATTTTTAAAACCAAAATATCATAAGAAGAGACATTTTAAAAATGCTTCATCTTCTAAAAAACCCCATAAAAATGTACCACCTGTAGTTTGTTATAAATGTGGTAAGATGGGTCATTATTCTAATAAATGCAAAATCAAACAGCAGATTAAATCTTTATCTTTAGATGAAGTTCTAAAGGATTCCTTGCTAAAAGTTTTGCTTATAAAAACAGACTCTGAAAAGGAAGATGTTATCATTGAAAATGATAACGATTATACTTCTGAGTCAAACTCAGATAGTAGTTCTGAATCAGGTTGTGAGGCTCAATGTGACTATTACAAATCCTTGTGCTCATTAAATGGGCTCATGGTCCTCACTATAAGTGAAGACATGATATTAACCCTAATAGAACAAATTCAAGATCCTTCTGAAAGGAGAAAACATTTGGAACAATATCTCGAGCTAGTCAAGAATAATTCTGAAGCTAGTACTTCAAGTACTAGATCCACAAAAATAGAAAAATAATTAAATGATAAAACAGTAACCTATAATCTTAAAGATATTATTGATAGGTTTAAGACTGCTAAAAGCAAAGAACCAACTATTACTGATTTAAAAGCGGAAATAAATGACATGAAAAGGGAGATTAAAGCCCTCCAAGATAGAGTTACTAGCCTTGAAATGAGCGATGATTTAGATTTAGAAAATGCAAGTGATGACTTAAAATTAGAACCTAAAAGTTCTAATCAAAATACTAAAAGTATTGATAAAAATTCCAATCAAAACACTGAGAGTGTTAACGAGTTAATTGTGTCGGAGAAAACTAAAAGTTTTCAATACATTGATCTTATCAATAGGGTTACCACTTATAAGTGGCATACAAAGATTACTTTAGCCATTAATGAAGAATTCTTTGTAACTACTATAGCCCTTATTGATTCTGGTGCAGACTTAAATTGCATCAATGAAGGATTAGTCCCCTCTAAATACTTTACAAAAACCCGTGAGGAGCTATATACCGCGAATGGTGAAAGATTACCTGTAAATTTTAAACTCAATAGTGTGGCCATTTGTAACAAGTGATTCTGTTTAAAGATACAATTTATAATGGTAAAGGGATTAAAATAAACTATTATTTTGGGAAGTCCTTTTTTGCATAGTCTATTTCCCTGCAATATCTCTGAAAGAGGTATCTCTACTGAAATATCTGGTAAAGAAATAACTTTTAAATTTATTTCTCGACCTAAGGAAAAGAATTTAAATATTCTAAAAAATTTACCTTCAAGTAACGAAAATTTTCTTACTTCATTTAAAAATGAAGTAGATTTCAAGGTTTTAAATTCCAAACTTGATAATCCTGCCTTACAGAAAAGGATTGATGATATGTAGCAATTAATGATCAAAGAAATCTGTTCTGACCTTCCCTCTGCTTTTTGGGAACGTAAAAGGCATGTTGTTAAACTTCCTTATGAACTAGATTTCATTAAACAATTAATTCCTACTAAAGCTAGACCAATTGCGATGTCTCCAAGGCATCTAGAAATCTGTAAAACAGAAATTAAGGATCTTTTGAAAAAGGTCTAATTAGGAAAAGCAATAGTCCATGGAGTTGTCCAGCATTCTACGTTGAAAACGCTGCTGAATTAGAGCGTGGAGTTCCCAGATTAGTTATAAACTATAAGCCCTTTAATAAGGTGCTTAGATGGATAAGGTATCCACTTCCAAATAAACGAGATCTGTTAAACAGGTTATTTGAGGCAAATATTTTTTCAAAATTTGACATGAAATCCGGGTTTTGGCAAATCCAAATTTATGAAGAGGATAAGTACAAAACTGCATTTACAGGACATTATGAATGGAACATAATGCCCTTTGGGCTTAAAAATGCCCCTTCTGAATATCAAAGAATTATGAATGACATTTTCATTACTTATTCTGCATTTACAATTGTTTACATTGATGATGTTCTCATATTTTCAAAAAATATAGAGTAACATTTTAAGCATTTAAATATATTTTTTAATACTGTTAAACACAATGGTCTGGTCATTTCTGCTAAAAAGATTAAACTCTTTCAAACCAGCATTAGATTTCTAGGTCATACCATTGAAAATGGTACTTGTATTCTAATAGATAGAGCTATAGAATTTGGTAACCAATTCCCTGATGAAATCAGAGATAAAAATCAACTACAAAGATTTCTAGGAAGCTTAAATTACGTAGCAGACTTTTATAAAGATCTTGCTCACGATGCAAAGCCTCTCTTCGAGAGATTAAAGAAAAATCTTTCTGAATGGACTAAAAGTCACACTCTAGCAGCACAGCGGATTAAACTTCGCGTCAAGGTCTTACCTTGCTTAGCCATACCACACCATGATGCTTTTAAGATCGTTGAAACCGATGCATCAGACCTCGGTTACGGGAGAATTTTAAAACAAAGGATCAATGAAATTGAATCCTTAGTCCGTTTTACTAGTGGAACTTGGGTTGGTGCTTGCGCTAACTATTCTACTATTAAAAAGGAAATTCTGGCTATAGTCCTCTGTATCCAGAAATTCGAGTCAGATTTAATAAATCAAAAATTCTTACTTAGGATTCATTGTAAATCTGCTAAAGATATACTAGTTAAAGATGTTAAAAAATAGCTTCAAAACAAATATTTGCTAAATGGCAAGCCATCTTATCTGTATTTGATTTTAATATTGAATTTATCAATGGAGTTAAAAACTCACTTCCTGATTTTCTAACACGAGAATTCCTTGCAGGAAATGAATTCAAATAAAAATAACCTCAACTTAAAAAGATTTGAAGGCTCTTCCAGCCAAGTTTCTGAAAGAAACTCACAAAGATCAATCAGTCAACCAAGAAGGACTCCTTAAAGGAGACAGTCAATCGAGAACCTTTCAAAAGAAAGTAAAGAGGATTCTTATGACAATGACGCCTATCAAATAGCGCTAGAGCTGGAATCTCTTAAAGAGGAAAAGTGGCCCTTCATCCCTACCGAGACACATTTCATTTGTCCGATAGAGAAAAAATATAGCCATCTCGGACCACACAAGATTGTTACTTTCTATACTGGCAGTCACACTTCAGTCCCTTTCCTTCCAAGAGATTATAATTTTTATCTTTCCATATTGGAAGAAACTGGCTCAGTAAAATTTGAGCCAATGAATCGTAGCAATAATGAGTGGGCTTTCGCCAAACTCACTATCTTAAAGATAATATTCCCAGAAGATTGGGACAAAGATCTGTTCCTCTTACACATAAGTAATAAAGTAGCTTATAACTACTTTGATTACATTGATACTTAGTCTCAAGCATTACTCTATGATAATAGCTTTAGGAAATTCAGCTGGTTCTTACAATTTCAGTTGGTAAAACCAACTAAAGTTTTTCCTAATTGGTTCTATAATTGGTTCCTGCAATGAGGTCTGCTCCCTATTTGCCTCCCTAAAAGGGTAAGAGAGATTTTTGATCAATTTTGTGAATTCAACAGCTTCAGTGAAACTGCAAGGCTACAATTTACCATCTTATACCATGTTCTATGGATAATAAAATGGGATTATATTATTACTCATAAAGTAAGAGACAAATTGTCCAAACTTCCTGTAAATGAAATTTCTGTGCCTTGGTTAGCTAGGCAAATAGCTATGAAATGGTGGGATCGTTTTGAATCTTCGAACCACCCTCAGTTTTTTCGTCCCAAAATCTCATACAATTCATCCATCCAGAACCACCTGCATATATACCATCTTCTAAAGATATTTTAGAGTCTCTTCTAACTCAAATGTCAAAAGATGAGCTGAAAGCTCAAATGCAGGCCTTTCTTGATAAGGACAAAGCTCCTTCCTCTCAAGAAGTCCCTTCAAAACAACCACAAAAGGGAATTATAATTCTAGACGCTGCTTCTCCTAAAAGGAAGTACGAGTCTGCTGCCTTCATGGATGTATCCCCTCCTAAGAAGGAAAAAACTTCATCAGCCTCCTCAAGCAAAGGGAAAGAAAAGGCTTCTAATATGTTTGAAGTCTTATTTCAGGAAGCTCAAGATCCAGCATATGATGATCTTAATATTGACGATATTCCTATGGGAGACTTTGAAGAGTTATTACAAAATCCTCCCAAATAGGAATTGTTGAAAGCATCACTAGCTACAGTAAAAATTAGATACTGGCGGCTACAGTTTCCTTTAACCGACTACCGACAGCACCCATTTCCTTTAACCGACTACCGACAGCTCCCATCGCTTATTACCGGTACTGTTCAAAACAGTATTCTTACGCATTTAAAAGGATGAAGTCTCTCATTTTATAGACAGACACAAAAAATACAATCAAGAGAGAAAAGTTCTCAAGCTCTAACCTCCGACCTCCGTCTCTGACCTCCGTCTCCGACCTCCTTCTTCGACCACCATCTTTACTTTTCCGGCCTAATTTCTGGCTTCTGTAAACATCTCAAAGACGTAAGTTTTCTTTGTTTTCCTTTTTCTCTATGTAATTTATCTTTGTTAATAATAATTTCTAATTTTTATGTTTTATATATATTAAACCGCTGCTACTAGTTTAATTGTTTATTATTTATATTTTTCGATCCTTTAGTAAAAAGTTGGTATCAGAGCAGTCAGAGAGTAAAGTCCTATCACCCTGTAAGACAGGTATCAATCCATGGAGGGTTCTCACTGTATGACACAGAGATGAAACGCAGGCTCTTACCTCCAGGAAACCCCAACGGCTAGGGTCCAAACTGGGTTATGTTGTCGAGAGGCACACGTAAAAGGCTGCCTCTGAGATATCTTAGGTTGTCACGGTCCTTAGACTATGTGCACTTAATCTTTATCTATTCCAATAAAATCGAAAAATGAAGTAATGGCAACTGAAAGAATGCCAGACAATGTGGTTAAACCAGTCTATGAAAGACCGGTCCCTTTCCTTCCAAGAGATTATAATTTTTATCTTTCCATATTGGAAGAAACTGGCTCAGTAAAATTTGAGCCAATGAATCGTAGCAATAATGAGTGGGCTTTCGCCAAACTCACTAGGATCGGAAAACATAAATAATAAACAATTAAACAAGTAGCAGCGGTTTAATATATATAAAACATAAAAATTACAAATTATTATTAACAAAGATAAATTACATAGAGAAAAAGGAAAACAAAGAAAACTTACGTCTTTGAGACGTTTAAAAAAGCTAGAAATTAGGCCGGAAAAGTAAAGACGGAGGTCGGAGATGGAGGTCGGAGGTCAGAGCTTGAGAACTTCTCTCTCTTGATTGATTTTTTGTGTCTGTCTGTAAAATGAGAGACTTCATCCTTTTAAAGGCGTAAGATTACTGTTTTGAACAGTACCGGTAATAAGCGACGAGAGCTGCCGGTAGCCGGTTAAAGGAAACGGGAGCCGCCAGTATCCGATTTTTACTGTAGCTAGTGATGCTTTTAGCAATTCCTATTTGGGAGGATTTTGTAATAACTCTTCAAAGTCTCCCATAGGAATATCGTCAATATCAAGATCATCGTCTGCTGGATCTTAAGCTTCCTGAAATAAGACTTTGAACATATTAGAAGCCTTTTCTTTCCCTTTGCTTGAGGAGGCTGATGAAGTTTTTTCCTTCTTAGGAGGGGATACATCCATGAAGGCAGCAGACTCGTACTTTCTTTTAGGAGAAGCAGCGTCTAGAATTATAATTTCCTTTTGTGGTTGTTTTGAAGGGACTTCTTGAGAGGAAGGAGCTTTGTCTTTATCAAGAAAGGTCTGCATTTGAGCTTTCAGCTCATCTTTTGACATTTGAGTTAGAAGAGACTCAAAAATATCTTTAGAAGATGGTATATGTGCAGGTGGTTCTGGATGGATGAATTGTACGAGGTTTTGGGACGAAAAAACTGAGGGTGGTTCGAAGAATTCAAAACGATCCCACCATTTCATGGCTATTTGCCTAGCTAACTAAGGCACGGAAATTTCATTTGCACGAAGCTTGGACAATTTGTCTCTTACTTTGTGAGTAATAATATAATCTCATTTTATTATCCATAAGACATGGTATAAGATGGTAAATTATAGCCTTGCAGTTTCACTGAACCTGTTGAATTCACAAAATTGATCAAAAATCTCTCTTACCCTTTTAGGGAGACAAATAAGAAACAGACCCCATTGCTGGAACCAATTAAAAAAAACTTTAGTTAATTTTACTAACCGAAATTGTAAGAATCAGTTGAATTTTCTAAATAAAGGAAAATGTATAATTTTGTAATTGAGATCAATAATTTAATAAATGAAGATATATTAATATATTTTTTTGACCAAATAAGAGAGATGTTATTTGAGCAACTTTCTACTTAAGTTATATGAAAGTTATTGGATGGATACATAATAAGGTTATAAAGGCGATTTCTTCCGCACTACTTGTGCAATTTGCTTCACTAAATAGATTGAAATAATACAGAAGAAATAAATATGAATATATTTCATTCCCCAAACCAAATGACAATACTTAGCTACAGACACTAGTCTACAAGTTTTAATCCCAACGTTATGGAGCTTCCCATCCACTTAAAATTGGGGAAATCTTTGGAGTTGGGTAAAATATTTATCTCTTTGCTTTCTATTTTTATAAATAGCTGTTTGGTCAGTTTTTAAACTTTCTATTTTCATCCCATACATTCCCCCTTTCCTTCTTGTCCATGAAATTTCTTCCATTTTTTTTACTTTATTTTTCATTTATCTCGCAAGCCGTTGATTTTTTCGATATCCCGCTTTAAAGTTTTTTATTCGTCTCATTTTTATCTTCGAAACTCCATCTATTGTGATATATTTTTTTCCAAACTTTTCGTGACTGATAAAATGCTGGTAAAATACTGGTATTTTGCTGGTAAAATGCTGGTATTTTACGGGTAAAATGCTAGTATTTTACTGGTATGAGGTGGTTTTTGTTTGATTTCTTTCATAAAATGCATGTTTATTAGTTTATATCAGCATTATACCAGCATTTTACAAGGTATGAAAAATTAAACTAAACATAAGCATCTATTTTATGAAAGAAACTAAATAAAAACCACTTTATGTCATCATTATACAAGCATTATACAAGATGTGAAGAATCCAAACACAATCATCCATTTTATGAAAGAAATCAAACAAAAACCTCTTTATATAAGCATTTTACTAGGTATGAAAAATTAAACTAAACATATGCATCTATTTAATGAAATAAACCAAACAAAAGCCACTTTATATCATCATTATACAAGGTGTGAAGAACTCAAACATAGACATCTATTTTATGAAAGAAATCAAACAAAAACCACTTTATACCAACATTTTACCAGCATTTTACCATATGTGAAATTAAACTAAACATAAGCATCTATTTTATAAAAGAAATCAAATAAAAACCACTTTATACCGGCATTTTATCAGTAAAATACTAGCATTTTATCAGGTGACGAAAAGTTTGGAAAAAATATATCACAATGGATGGCGTTTCGAAGATAAAAATGAGACGAACAAAAAAGTCCAAAGTGGCATGTCAAAGAATAAACGGTTTGAGAGATAAATGCAAAATAAGAAAAGAAAATTAAAAAGAACATGCCTTGTGCATGAGCTGTTGGAGATGAACGTATTTATATTGTTTGAGGCTTATGAAACGTATTTATGTTATTGAAACTTGTGGAATTGAACACCTGTATTGCTGACCAAACTTTTAATGAAAATTATTGTTGGATTTTAATACTTTTTTCCTAAAAACCGACAATCCCTTTGGTATAAGTGATATATTGCCCAGCTAAAATATAAACAAAAATAATAAATACATTTTTAAGCCGACAATGACTATAGAAGCACCTAAACTGTAATATCGATTTAAAATTTTATTTGTTAAGAATATAGAGGATGATAGCCTATTGGATATTAGAGAAATCCAGAAATATGTAGATCAGATAGGTGTATGGCCACAATGGATTATGTGATATCAATGCAATAATTTGAGCAAAATCCACTCCAGCCTTCATTGATTGGATGGGTTGAGTAACAAGGATTTTTGGGCAATCCATGTAATCAACTGAATTGCCAATCAGGAAGAGGATCAAGATCTACATGGATAGGATTGTGGACCTCACCACACCCTATATAACCCAATCTTCACTTCTTTCATTCCATCACATTCTTACATAGACCACAACACCTTCCCAACCTAGCTAACTCCAAAGATGGCAACTTTGAATCTCTCTTCCACTTTCACTGGCAAAGCTGTTCCTCATAATGCCCGCACCGAGGTTTCATCAACCGCACCACGTGGCACTCAGGGTGTCTCAATGAGGAAGACATCAGGAAGGAAAGCAACACCCTCGGGGAGTCCTTGGTATGGTCCTGACCGTGTCAAGTATCTCGGTCCTTTCTCAGGGGAGGCCCCATCTTACTTGACCGGTGAGTTCCCCGGTGACTACGGTTGGGACACTGCAGGGCTATCAGCTGACCCCGAAACCTTTGCCAAGAACCGAGAGCTCGAAGTCATCCATTGTCGATGGGCGATGCTCGGAGCTCTAGGATGCGTATTCCCGGAGCTTCTCGCAAGGAACGGAGTTAAGTTCGGTGAGGCTGTTTGGTTTAAAGCCGGTTCGCAAATCTTCAGTGAAGGTGGTCTTGATTACTTGGGGAATCCGAGCTTGATTCATGCTCAAAGCATTTTAGCTATATGGGCGACCCAAGTTGTACTTATGGGTGCCGTTGAGGGCTACCGTATTGCAGGTGGGCCACTTGGAGAGGTGACTGACCCCTTGTACCCAGGAGGCAGCTTTGATCCGCTTGGACTTGCTGATGACCCTGAGGCTTTTGCTGAGCTTAAGGTGAAAGAGATAAAGAACGGGCGGCTTGCCATGTTTTCTATGTTTGGTTTTTTTGTCCAAGCCATTGTTACAGGAAAAGGACCAATAGAGAACCTTTATGATCATCTTGCTGACCCTGTCAACAACAATGCCTGGGCTTATGCCACCAACTTTGTGCCTGGAAAATGAGCTGTTCGAGTTGTGTGTGCATTTTAAGCATGTAACATACAACCAGTTTGTGTATTAATGGAAAAAAAATATCATTTTCAATATAGTTCATTGCATAAATTAGAGTCCAATCATTCTAAAATGATTATACATCTAGGATGCCACGAAATTGACCATTTGCATCCCTCTACCAGCCACCACAATTTCATACCGGTTCCTGCTTAAAACACATAGGAAAAGCAGATAATTATTAAATGAAAGACAACAGTAAATCAGTATTGAACTACTTAAGGGAAAGGAGGACATGGTGTGTCGCCTGGAGAAAAGTTTGTATGGGCTAAAGCAAGCCCCGCGGCAATGGTATAAAAAGTTTGATTCCTTCATGGTGAATCAAGGATACAAGAGGACAGAAGCTGATCCATGTGTATATGTCCAGAAATTCCCTGATGGAAAATTTATCATTCTTCTCTTATATGTTGATGATATGCTAGTCGTTGGGCCAGATGCCAAAATGATTAGTAAGTTGAAGTGTGATTTGTCTAAGGCGTTTGACATGAAGGATTTGGGACCGGCAAGGCGAATTCTTGGATTGGAGATTACCCGAGATCGGAGGTCCTGCAGGCTATGGTTATCGCAAGAAAAATATATTGAACGAGTAATAGAAAGGTTCAATATTCTGAACTGACCTTTCACAGGGTCTGGCATGTAATGCTTCGGGCTCTGGGACGCTGACAATCAGATTAGTATACTCGGTTAATTTGCAATGGTCCTTAAGGTACCAACATCTGATGCGTTGATCAAGCCCAGTAGTAAACACCCAACTACTGTCTGTCCAAACACCTTCATGAAATAACACAGATGATTAGGAAACAGATCAACAACAAAATACCGTAGCAAAGTTTGAAGAATAATAATTACCTTTAATGGCTGAGCTATGAGCTGACATGACTTTGTCATGATATACCAATCCGATTCTACACTTGCTGCTTAAAAATTCACTAAATTGATTAGACTGCTTCAAACTTTCGGAGTCAATCTCATAATCCTCGCCTATTGACAACTGTAATACTTCCAAACGCAGACAATGAAGGGCTTGATCATCGCCCCCACTTATTACACTGAAGAAAAAACCAGATGCAGAATTCCGAGAGTTCTCTATGTCTGAAACATGGAGAAAATTTACACCAGATTGATGAACATTACTAAAAACATGTGAAGGCTGTATTTCACAAATTTGAGGAACAGCATCAACGTTATTCACTTCGGAATCAAGATTAACATTGTGCATAGCTTGAAAAGATTCGTCACCATCGCTTATTGCTTGGTCATCCAAAAGGCAGCTAGTCCCATTTTGACCTTGACCTAAATTGTCGACGGTTTTTTTCTTATTTCTGCTATTGTTTAATGATTTCCACCATCGACCACCTTGACTTCCTCGTCCAGTGCGTGGCCTAGATGGGCAATTTGTGAGTTTTTCTGTGTCAAGGGATGACAGGTGTCTCACAAAAGATTCAATACTTTCAGTTACATTCCAAAAGGCAATACTTCCATCAGTTGCTCCACTTATTACCAGGTACACATTCCCGGTCCAACTGCTTTCTGCAAATCAAGAGTGACAGACTCAATGCACGAAAATTAAAACTTATTTAATTTGTTCTAAGAGATAGCAAACCTCCAGGTGGCACATTAGTAGGAATGACAACATGTTGCAATGCTAATACTGGTGAAGATAGAGGAACCAATGAAGCAACGTGAAACCTGTAACAAGTTAAAAAAGAAGAGTCAAATAGTAACTAATTAAAAGGTTTATGAATATCATGACTGATCGTTCATAATTACCATAGCCGATGTGGTAAAACTAGAGCTCGTAACACAAGCGTAGCATCTGAACAAGCAATAACAGTAAAACAGGTGGTCAACCTGAAAGGGAGAAAAAATAATGGTTTTTACATAATGCAACAAAAAGGTAAAAGGTTGTAGCAGATGGATGATTATACTTCTGTCTAACCTAGAACCGGATATTTTCACAAGAAAAGCAGTGACTGCCAAGTATCTCCAGTCGTCCTCACCATTACGGTTACTTTTGAATTCTGCCTCCCTCTGCTCCTGTAATAGAGGTTTAGATTTGTTTTTGGCTTTTTTCAGAGTAGTGGAATTTTTACAAGGCATATCAGTTGAAAGCCATTTGAATGACATTGATGAGGATGCACTTGTATGAACTGTGTCTCCATTTCCATTGCTGTCTCCATTAATAAGAGGGTGTGCCTTCTCGTGTAGCCCCCTAACTCTTAGAAGCCAGGAAGTTAGAACCCGTTTTGCACCAACAGAAATCAGTAAACAAGGATTATCTCTCTCCTGTTGTTTATCACACAAACTGGACATATCTGAAGAAATTAGGTGCGTCTTTGAAACGAAGCATATTGATCTTACTGCTGATCCACCCACATGCTCTCCAAGTAATTTTGAAGAGGACCACCTGTCAACTCCAGGAATATATCTACACCCCCAAGACCCAAGACAGGATTGTAACACGAAAAAACGAGTCAAGGACAGAAATAGAACTAGGATACTATGAAAATTGATAGTAGATAAAAGAAGGCTTGAACATACAAGTGGCCAGGCCAAATAATATTGAATACCTGGTCAACCTCACTGTTCCATCTTCACAGCCAGTAGCAATCCATCTTGATTCATCTAACAGACCATTTTCTTCGATGGGCGTTTTTCTGGATACAAAACACAAGGAATGCACCTCTCTTCCATGAAATTGAATATGCAAATTCTGGGGGAATATCCGTTTCTCTCTTTGAGGTATTAGTTGTCGATGAAAATATATTGTCTCATCCTTCAATAGGAAAACAAGAGACAAGAAAACAAAGATCATGAGTGAAATAACAAAACAAAACTTGAGGTCAGCAAATACTTATTTTAGATAAAATGACACGCCACATTTCCAAGGAACCTTTGTTCAGATAAAATGACACATTCCAATGTAATGGTGATATAAATGTATAATACCTCCCAGTAAAAGGCAATTATCAGCAACAAAATTCTACCTACACATTTGTACCAACTTCTAGAAATACATGTAAAATAGTGGAATCAAAAGTTATGGCTTTTACCGTATCAAAGAGAACTTTAACTATGAAAAACATAAATGTACCTTCACATATGCAAAACAGGCGTTTATTTCTGGTACATCACCAAGATAATACGAATGTGGACGTCTCCATCCCCCACAAGCAATTTGCAAAACCTGTGCAACACAATACATGCATTTGAGCATCGATGAAATATCCACGCTAGTATCCTTAGAAAGACTTGCCTTTGCCTCAGTTGCGAGGTTCCAGATTATGAAATCGGTTGATGCAAAGCCAACCGCATAGCCCTTGTTTTCTGAACCATAATCAGAATAATTGACAGGGGCAGATTCAACTAAACTCAATTCTTTCACCTGTTTCATCCCTATAAACTCTAAGGTCTTTTTATCTTCTTCGTAATCAAAATGACATATACAACCATCTGCTCCAGTCTGATTGAATTCTCGAAAAAGCAAAATATTAAAATGATTTAGAGTTCTCGCAGAAATAGAATATTATAACAAATGTCACTGCTACAAGATCCTTGAAGTAACATATCAAAGTGATGAAGTTCTGATTGTACCGAGCAGATCTCGATGTCATTGGAGCTCAATTTAGATATGGAAATGCTTGAAACACTTGATATTCCATGAGCCCCTTTAAAGCAACTCAAGGGAGATACTTTTAGTCCTCCTAAAGAAGGTGTGTTCAGCAACAGATCCTTAGCTAAAGGAAATATAATCAGATTACCACGAAGGTCCCCACAAACCAGAACCTGCAAGATTCAATATAGATTCTAGTATCAATATTCTAAATTCATGTTCAGCCCTCGAAGCACATGAAATTATGTGTGAGGATTAAAGGATCAATCAAAGATCTTTTATTTTCCTTATATGCCTTTGTTCCTAGTAAACAACGGAACTAGATAGTGAATTGCTATACATCATCATTATTTTCTTAATTCTCGAACTCACAAAGAAAACATTAAAGAGAGAAGAGAGAGAGAGACCTCATCTTCAGAAGATGCATCTAAACACATTATCCGATATCCAAAACTTGAAGTGAATTCCGCTACAAGGGACACACAAAAATCTCTCACAGAATTGTCGGAAACTGAGAGTAAATTATCATGCAGCTTCCACAGTTTCAGAACTCCTCTAGGATCAGCAGTAAAGATGAACCTTCATATGTGAGAACAATAGCAAATTATTTATTTTCTTGAGAAAAATAATCAAAATTGAAATAGGAACTTAACCACTACAGAAATGGAACTATAGAAAGCATTGGCATTACCACTACAGAAAAGTCAACAAGAACACGATACTAAAGTCTAAATTCCCGTAGAGCTACAAACAAATTATTTCTCCTCGTTCGTACTCTAATAAAAGTAAAAAATAGAATAATTGATAATCATCATAGATTCATAATCATGATATAAGGAACAGCTGTTACCTATATCCCAATGCCATGCACCAGTAAGTCCCTAAAAGTTGTCTCTCTCTTTCTGCTGACCAAGTACAAGTGAAATCCATTTCAGGAGTACAAGCATTGCCGATAACTCTCACAATCATCACTTTTCCTTTACCATCTCCCAGCAAAAGCCAGTCATCTACACTACAGGAATGCTTAGGCAAGTTCCTGGACAGCAAATCCATACAAATGATTGGCACCTTTTCACTGACCTGGACAAGTTTAGTCCATTTCACACCTTGTGTTAAACTAACATGGTAGAGATATCCATTGTTTGTAGCCACATAGAGAGTATCTTCACATGAAAATTTCAAGCAACGGACATATTCGCTTTTGCTGCAACAAAAATAGCCATGGTTTTCAAGTAAGAATTTAAACTAGATAAGATAAAATAACAAATGATGAATTCTAATGGAAACCAAGGTATGGGGGTGAATGAGACTGAGAGTTCGGTTAGATTAACAGAGATAACATGACATCAACTCCATTTTTTTTTAAAAAAATCTTAAATACAAGGAAAAATCCCCACCCCATCCCAGATGTGACTCGAACCTGAGACCTCAAGAGATTACACAATCAGTCTTAACCACTTGGCTAAGAAGGGTGCCACCCATGACATCAACTCCTTAAAAGTTCTGATAGCATCTAAATGTTAATAACATTTACCTTCATAACTCTAAGAAAACTGGTAACATGACAAATCACTGAGCATCTTTATGAATGGGTGCATACTATTTCATCCAGGGTTCACATAAAGGTGTGCTTAATAAAGCGTTATCAAGAAAGATCCGGGTCGGCTATTGCCATCGACCAGGTAACTATATTCCTTTAATGATAAGTTGATAATGCCCTAGTGCTTACAAAAAGAACTAATCTTTTATCTTAGTCAGATAGCAACGCGGAAAATATCATAAAAGAAAAGAAGACAACAGAAAACGACACTTAACATGATTTGACATGTGTGCCCACATCTATATAGCAGATTAGGGTAATTTCTTAAACAACTAGGAAAAGGAAAAGTAAAAATAGTTTCACCCATATAAACCTAACCAAGCTGAACAGTCAAATTTTAGGGCATTGTGAATTGAAGGTCTATCCCCTACTCAAACACTCCAGCTGATATAGAATGGATATAGGAAGTAAACAAATATAATTAGATTGATGAACTATTAGTGCAATATTCAAAATCAGAACATAACAAGCTTAAGAACAACCAGAACAACTAAACATAAAGATAATGAACAAAGAACACACTCTTTGCTCCCACAGGGCTATGCCCCTTTATATACCAAAAGCTTCACTATTATTACTCTTACTAAGTCTCCTTATAGAACCTTAAGAACCCTAACACATGTCTTCTTATTTAATTACTATTCAACCCTTTACTACAACCCCATCTCTAACACCAGTCTTCAACCATAGTTTAAGCTGCAATTAGGAACATTTAAAAGGCTTCTTTGAGAAAGTTCCAAAACTTCACAGGTTTTACCTGTCCATGAGAACAGAGTGTTCTGATGAATTTGGGATTCGACTTTTAATTATCTCTGTTCTGTCACTAAACTGATCTAATTCATTTTTTCCATCCAAGCTCTGCAGCAAAGAAGAAGCTGACAGTTGATGCACCTTAATTGCAGAGTCAAATCCTGCAGTGATGAGAAGAGAAGACTTTGAATCATACAAACATCTCCATACACCTCGCCCTCTGCACATAAAAATCCAACATAGCTGTTATAAAGTAATATTAAATATAAAAATATTATTGAGATATAATTTAGAAGGCTTTGACAGACATATTGAGAATTTTCAGTTGGATCTGACACTAGATGAATCATTGGCACATCTGATCTTCCATAATTCATTATTACAATTAATAGCACACATTTTATTCAAGATATATGCAAAAGGATTTGAAAGTGTGCAGCAAGATTGGGATAATTTCATAAGAAACATTTGAAAATAAAATTGCAACTCACAAATGTTCCTTGATTATCTTGAGCTGTTTACCGTCCAACCCCCATACACGGCATGTGCAATCCTCTCCAGCAGTCATGATTAGCTAAGGGTAATAAATAAAAGAAAGAGTCATATCCCGAAATTCAAGTTTCAAGCAGAGGAAGAAGAGAAGGAAAATAATTATTGAAGCACTCAACGAAGTGTAGGAAAATTTACGATCATGTGAAACCAAGACAAAAAGTACGATCATGCTGAATATTTCTAATTATAAATCCAAACTATTAATAAAGAACATAAAGAATTTCAATGGGTAAACCACATGTGAAAATCTTCCAGAACACATGAATATGTATCTAGATATCTGCAATTCTATAATGACCATAAGTCAACTAATATCATACTCTTTTGACACATGATCGGGAACATTATAACCTGACTATAGGTGCATAAACATTTCATCGAACTTACTGAACCAAACATGCAACAGTCCCAGACTCTAGCAGCGTGACCAAATAGCACAAAGCCAGCAGTCTCCTCTCCATTCGTCGAACCACTCTGTTCAGGATGGACCAACCAGATGCGAGCACTGCACAAATAATTGATATGTATTATCTCATCCATTTACTTCTGGAAATACGAAATACAATAAACGAAACACAAAAGGAATGTAAAGTCAGAGAACTTAGTAACCTGCGATCATCTGAGACTGAAACCAGTTTGGACCCATCAGGGGACCATACAATGCGAAATATTGAACCTTCATGTCCTATAAGCCTGCTTATACGGGAAGCTTTATATAGCTCGAAACAATGCATGTCATCTTCTTCCAAGAATTGAGTGCCTTGCTGAGGGACGATTCTCCAGATAATGATCTATCCTAACACAACCACGTCACAATTCAAAATTCAATAACTGCAATCATGAAAATCAATGCGAATATGATGCATTTAACTGAGGTCAAACATTTTGTGTTTTGAGATAAGGAAGGAATAGCCACCTCATTGTAGATGGTACCAGAGGCAATTTGTAGAGCTTCAAGATTGTCACCCCACAGCCGCATGGAATACAAAAGGCACCTATCTACAATTGCAGAAAATTAGACAACACAAAAGGAATAAAAATACAAAACCAGCAAAAACAATAAGCCAAAGTTACAATATGCAAAAGTCACCTGGAGATTGGACTTTAAGAATTAAACTAGACTTTGAGATATCCCAAATACTAACAGAGTTATCACTGCACCCAATAGCAAGGCAATGACTTCCCTCCTCATATGAAGAGGTTGCATTTTCCTCCTACCAAATAGAGAAGAAAAGGCAACAACTTTCAGACATGACTGTAAAATACTTGTCTGGAGACGAAATATAAGAATTTTACCTTCAAGAAGGAAACATCCAAGACCCAATGACTAAACCTTGGCAAGGAATCAATTAGAGCTAAATTTGGACAAACTTCTATTTGATCTTCTGACTTGAATCTCATCTCAATTTGCAAGTTAAATAGTTTCACTCTCTTTTCACCAAAGACAACAACTTTGAAAGAAAGTTGAGTAGAAGATGATCCTTCTAACAGTTGAGAATCAATAAACCCACAAGTGATTCCATGAACACGAATTCCCTCAAATACTTGAAACGTATCAATTATCCTTGATTTTTCCAGATTGTAAAGCAGCATTTGCGAACCAGTTCCTGATTGGAATAAAGAACGCATAAGAATTCGAATTGAATCAGAAGAGAAGGAAAAGCATAGAAGTTAAGGAGGCGAAGAGCGTACCAGCAAGCAGATAAGGAAGCGAAGAAAGGTGGGAGGGAAAGTGAAGAAAACAAAGAGCAGAAATTTCGCCGAGATACTGAACACTTTGTAGCCGCCAAATATTGTGTTGCTGCTCCTCCATTGTTTGCTGCTGCTTCTGTGGTGTCGTACTTCCGCCTACTTCAAATTATACCCAGAAAGAATAGTTAAACTGAATGGGCTGTTTTTCTTGACAAGGAAGAGGAAGAAGGCAAGAATCTCTAATGGTCTGGGCCGAAAGTGGAAAACCAATGGGCTTAGAGCTAGAATTGTGATGACGTGAGTCCGCAGTTGGTAAACAATTACATTAGTACATGCAGTGTTCTTTTCGTATGTTTGGTTGTACAGAACAGAGTTTAGATTCTCATAAATGTTCTGTCAAATGCATCCTTTTGGTGGCGATATGTTAAACCGTTTTTAAACCGTGAGTTGTAAGGGTACAAAATATTCGGTACTCTATATAAAAACCTTTCAGTGAGACAATGAAGAGTTTGTATATGGGTTTTTTTAAGTATAAGGGTTTTTAGCTCAAAGCTGTATGCTTTCTTGTTCATTCAATTTCCCATATATCATCTCTTTGGTCATTAATGAATCGTTGTCTCTTGTTGCAGGAATTCCATGATATTATTGCCAAAGAATAGTTTCAGTTCAGCTTACATTATTGATTTGTCAGAAATCTTGTTTCTGGGCTTGTGGCCTTCGACTTAATTTATTACAGATAACTGTTGAGAGGTAATGCAAAACTGACCTTCCCAAAGTGGTAAACAAAAGTTTGTCCTAACTTTTATTCTATTGTGGTATTTGGTGAGCTAGTTGTTGAGCTAGTTGTTGTGAGATCAAGGATATCATATCATGATATTCATCAATCAAACAATAATTGCCAATTGGCATAATTATCATTCATTACATTTTATTTCATTTCCATATAGATAGCTTCTATGTACTGTATATAAACACCCTCATATTGTAAAACATATTCAATGAAAAATATAATTACTCAATTAGCTATTCTAAGTGCCATCTCAAGATGGTATCCGAGCCAGATTTATTTTGATTCTTTAGAACTCAGAAATCTTTCATCACTGTCCAAAACTAAATCATCAGAAAACCAAAACATCATTCCTACAAAATCAAAGGCCAAAATGTCAGAAGAAGAATCTAGCTTCAAAAACCAAAATATTTTAGATCAGATTACCCTGCAGATTGCTAACCTGCTCAAAATTGGGTTAGGCAGTCAACAAACAAATGAAAGCAGTAGCCTTTCAATTGGCTTCAAATTAAACAGTGAGAATTACCCTCTTTGGGCATGTCTCATAAAAAAGGCAATCGGAGGGAGAGGAAAAGGGCACCATCTAACCAGTAAACCACCGGAAGAAACAGACCCATCCATCATTCTCAAAATGGGAGCAATCGGATCAAGTAGTATTTACCTGGATTATTCAGAACATTGAGCCCTCACTAATCAACAATGTTTCTCAGTATCCAACAGCAAAAATATTATGGGATGGCTTAGCCATCACTTACGGAAGTGGGGGAGATTCCTTTCAGATTCATGAACTCCACAAGAAAGCAAGCATAATACGGCAAGGCAGCGAGTCCATTGAAGGACTATGGAACAAATTACAGAGTATATGGACGAGCATAGATCGAAAATCACCAAATCCCATGAAGGATCCCGATGATATATCAAAATACAATCAGATTATAGCAGAGCAAAGATTGTATCAATTTCTTACTGCCATTGATGAACAACATGAAGCAGTCAAAAGAGATATACTCAAACAGGACCCTCTCCCATCAGTAGAGGCAGCTTACGCAATGGTAAGAAGGGAAATCGCAAGGCAACAGATTTTGAAAGCCAAATTTGATGGAGAGACTACATCATCGGGAGAGATTGGAGCGGGTTTAGCAACTTAGTCAGGAAGCAGCAAAAATTGATTTGAAGCTGGAAAGGGATAACGCTCAGAACCCACTGAAATGCAGTGGAAGTCATCACCGTGGGACCGCTCAAAGCCCACTAAAATGCAGTGGAATTCATCACAGCGGGAGGATAAATTGAAACTCTTTTGTACTCATTACAAACAAAACAAACATACCAGAGAAGGTTGCTTTGAGATAATAGGTTACCCGCCATGGTGGAAAGGCCACAAAAGGAGCAAAGCTCAAGTTGCTATCGGAGTACAAAATGACGCCGGAAACAACCACGCCACTGTCGGCAACCAAGAGGCCACCAGGTGCAGCGGCAGGAGTCATGGCGTCAATGAAACCAGAGGAAACAGCGGTGGAAGTCACGGTGTCGCTGAAATCAGAAGCAGCGGCGGCATAAATCACAGCGAGAATCAGGATGGAATAGATAGCAGCGGCGATAAATTCCTGAACCCTCAAATCGTGAATGAAACAAACACAGAGATAATCCCTACAAATAAAGACAATACCCATCCAACCATTTATCATTCCCATATTATAACAAGCCTTTTAAACCTACCAAGCCCATCAAACTGAAGCCCAAGTAATATAACCCAAGCCCATCAGGATACTTCACAATATTTTCTTTATTACATTTAGATGTATGGAGGTCCTAATGGTTTCCAATATTTTGTGTTGTTTATTGATGACTATTCTAGAATGACATGGGTATACTTTCTGAAACACAAATCTGAGGTGTATGAAAAATTTGTTCATTTTTTCCACATGGTCGAAACGCAATTTAAAAGGAAAATTCAAATTCTTCTATCTGACAATGGAGGGGAATATATCAACCGTGAAATGAAAACCTTTTCCCAAACCAACGATCTTATCCACCAAACAACCTGTCTGAATACACCTCAACAAAACGGTGTCGAAGAACGAAAAAACCGAATACTCCTTGAAATGAGAAGAGCCCTAATGATTGAATCCAATGTCCCAAAACACTTTTACCTTCTAAACCGATTACCTACTAAAATCCTTGACCATAACACTTCACTCCAAATTTTGGAAACCCAAACACAAATACCACCCAACGTTACCCTTCCACCCCATATATTTGGTTATTCTGTATTTGTTCATATACCTAAAAGTGATCGACCCAAATTAGACCCTTGTGCTATTAAATATGTATTTGTCGGGTATGCACCTTGCCAGAAAGGATATCAATGTTATAGTCCAACTCATCGCTGGATATACGTTACTATGGACTGTACCTTTCTTGAATCTGAATTTTATTATCCAAACCAACCTAGTGAGCAGGGGGAGATTACTTCTAGTTCACTTAGTTGGCTAGATACATTAGACTCAACCTCAACATCTGAATCACCCATACCAACAAATTTGAACCCAACTCCCGAATCACCCATACCACCAACTAGACCACCACCAGAGCTACTCATCAACACGGAACAGGCTGACAATCTCACACTACCCACCAATGATCAACCTTCTAATGATGTCCAACAAGAGGTAAATAAAACCCTTAGCCCGATTTCCAGATTTGAAATAGAGGATCATGATGTTGATTCTAACTTAGAAGCGCCTAGAAGAAATGTTTTTTCTTTGCCTCGCAGGAGTAATCGTGGAACACCGCCAACGAAGTTTGCACCGAAATATATTCCTCCTTCCAATAGATACCCCATGGGGAACTTAGTAAAGGGGAGCATGATAAAGGCCGCAAAAGCTTTTACCATGACACTTTATACTCAAGAAATTCCAGTAAATGCTCAAGAAGCTAAGCAAAAGGAAGAATGGAGGGTAGCTATGGATGCTGAAATGGAGGCACTAGAACAAAATGGTACCTGGAAAAAGTGTAGACTCCCACCAAGAAAGAAACCAGTAGGGTGCAAATGGGACTTTACAATCAAACATAAAGCAGATGGCACTACAGAACGATATAAAGCTTGAATTGTGGCAAAAGGCTACACACAGACTTATGGGATTGACTATTCCAAAACATTTTCTCCAGTAGCCAAAATTGACATAATTCGAGTTTTGTTCTTTGTTGCAGCGAACAAAGAATGGCCACTACATTAGTTTGATGTAAAAATGCATTCCTACACGGTGACTTAAAGGAAGAAGTTTACATGGAAGCTCCACCAGGATTCTCTGATGAGGTCAAGGAAGGTGAAGTATGCAAGATTCAAAAGGCACTATATGTGCAAGATTCAAAAGGCACTATATGGATTAAAACAATCCCCACGGGCTTGGTTTGGAAGATCTACTATAGCAATGAGGAAATATGGGTACCAGTAGAGTAATTCCAATCATACTTTGTTTTTAAAGAGAAGAGGGAACTTGAACACATGCTTGATAATCTATGTAGATGACATGATTATAACTAGCAGTGCTACTGAAGAAATTGTGAACTTAAGGAAGAACTTATTTGCAGATTTCGAGATGAAAGATTTGGGAGGTCTAAAGTACTTCTTGGGGATTGAGGTATTACGATCAAACAAAGGGATAATTATATCCCAGAAAAAATACATTCTCGATTTACTTGCAGAAACAGGGATGGTTGGTTGTAAACCAATAAAAACTCCAATGCAGACAAATCATGGGCTAAGAATCAATGGAGGTGCCGGTATAACTGAGAAGGGCATATATTAGCGGATAGTGGGAAAACTGATTTACCTATCTCATACCTGACCTGACAAAGCTTATGCAGTTGGAGTGGTAAGTCAGTTCGTGCATCAACCATAAGAAGAACATATGGAAGTAGTCATGAGAATATTAAGGTATCTGAAAGGCACACCAGGTCATGGAATCATCTTCAGAAAGAACGGACACTTAGATGTGGATGCTTATATGGATGCAGATTGGGCTAGCAACCCAAATGATCGGAGATCAACATCAGGATACTTCACTATAGTTGGAGGAAACTTGGTAACTTAGAGAAGCAGGAAGCAAAAGGTAGTTGCACTATCAAGTGCGGAAGCAGAATTTCGGGGAATTGCCAAAGGAATAACCGAAGTATTATGGATTAAAAAATTGATGATAGAAATTGGTTTTCCACCTTGCAATCCAAGCAAACTAATGTGTGATAATAAAGCTGCAATCAGTCTCTCCGAAAATCCAGTGCAACATGATAGGACTAAACATGTGGAAGTGGATCGACACTTCATAAAGGAAAAGCTAGAAGATGGCACCATTGAGCTTCCTTTTGTGAGATCAGAAGATCAGGTAGCAGACATCCTCACTAAAGCTGTCTTGAGATAAAGTTTATTAGACATCCTTGCCAAATTAAGTATTGAAGACCATACTACTTAATTTGAGGTGGAATGTTAAGAAATCAAGTCAAAGATAGTTGAGATTAAGATATCATATCGGGATATTCATCAATCAAACAATAATTGCCAATTAGCATAATTATCATTCATTACAATTTGTTTCATTTCCATATAAATAGCTTCCATGTACTGTATATATACATCCTCATATTGTAAAACCTATTTAATGAAAAATATAATTGCTCAACTAGCTATTCTAAGTGTCATCTCAAGAGTTTTTAATTTGATATTCTTTTAAACTATGGAATTACCTCATTTCAACTTAGAAAGGAATTGAAGATACTTGTTTCCCTTTGAAGGCATTATGTCTCAAACAGTGTTTTAAAAATTAGCTACGCGGATGTTTAGGCAGGATTTTTTATAACACCGTCATGATTTTAGGTACCCGGGTGGTACTAGGTGGTTGACCAATTTAGGTGGGTCTAGGTGAGGTTTTTTGTTTTAAAAATCGACCTAAGCGACTGTCTAAGCTGGATTTTTCATAACACTATTTTTAGAACATGCTTTAAATTATATTTTTTTATATTTTATATTATTATAATTTATTTTTTAGCTGAATTAATTTTTTTACATATTAAAATATATTTAAAAAAAGGGGCTTTTACATAAATGAACAAAAAAAATAAAATAATTTTGTTCAAATGGCACAACAAGGCTAAAATAATTCTAAATATACTATACTTGTAAAATAATTTACAACCCCGCACCTCCCCCACCCAATACACTCATGCCACTAGTCTTTTTTTTTATTTTTTAATTTATTTTACTTATATCTTTTAAACAGTTCATTTTTTCCATATAACTCTTTAGAGTTTTTTATTTGTCTCTTTTTTATCTTTGAAAGTAGATACATGATGATATACTTTTATCGAATTTCTTTTTTAACTGTCGGATATCCAATAGATATCCTATAGAAGTCCAATAGAAATCGATAAAATTAGAAGACCTTTAAATAACACATGAATGTCCAATTTTAAAAGGTAGAGTACTCCTAAATTATACCTATAAAATATTAGCAATGGTCTCAATGGTAGCAGTTTATAAAGTAACCGCATAACGATGGATACAACAAAATTTTCAGTAATCTATTGGATATCTATAGATGATCTATAGGAAATCTATTGGATAAAAAAATGATGAAAAATCACAATGGATGTCATTTTAAAGATAAAAATAAGACGAACAAAAAACTCTAAAGCAGTATATCGAAAAAATAAACGGTTTGAAAGATAAATGAAAAATAAGAAGAAGAAAAAATAAAAAAAAGCAACGTAGCAACTGTATAAATAAAATTGAAAAAAATGAGGAAGTTAAGAGCATCTTTAATGGTTTGTTTATTCCCACAATAGTCTTGCCACATAGACAAAAATAGACAATGAAGTAAAAAATGAATCTACACTAGCTTGTCTATTTTCTCTTCCCTATATGATGTGGAACAATAAATGTTGAACATTGTCTATTTAATTTTCTATATATAAACAATCAAATAGAAAGCCATGTCATCATATTAATTTATATTTTAATGATTAATTTAAAATTTAAATGTTCGTTAGTTATGAAAGAGAAAATTTAGCAAATAATTAATTCTTTTATATTGCAATTCACTGTGAAATAGATAATCTATTGGAGCTGGCCACTTGAAGTATAATGTCTATTCTTAAAATTATTGACATATCTTCAATATGATTGTCTATTCCACATACCACATAATCCTAAAATCCACTATCTACTAAAGATGCTCTAATTAATTTAGAAAAAATACTCAATTATGACATTCCCTAAAAAATAAAAAATACGAATCTGCCTAAATCCCACCTAGGTTCTGCCTAAGTTCCATCCAGGCGTTTGAAGCCTCGACCGGCACTTTTTAAAACATTGGTCAACAATTATAATACTGAAGCTGGTGAGAACATCACATTTATTGAAGCTGGTACGATATCAGTGCTAGCTTCAATTCAACCAACCAACCTCATTGCACTAAATCAACCAAAAAGTAACAAACAGGAAGGTTTGATCAAAGTTCTCATTGTAGCTGATCATATTCTTGTCTTAACGTAATAATTTTATGAACACTTTGTAATAAACTTATAAGGGGCTAGCCCGTTCCGAGTAAACTCTGGAACAGTTATTTTTTCAACAAAAAACAAGCAAAAAGAAAATGAAGAAATCTAAACATGACAAAACAAGGATGTGATGTCGCCAAATAATTGCACAAAACAGCCTCCGTTGACTTCCATTTTAGGCCTTTTAAATTAGCATTGCCTCCCTTGAGTCTGTTCTCAAATTCCAATCTAACCTTTAGCCAACCAGCCAAAAATCCCCAGTTTATAAGAAAAGTTTATTGCCTCCTTTTTTCCAAACACCCCGTACAGGTAATCCCCCATCCGACTGGTTTCCTGCTGGAACCGGATCAGGATCAGGGTCCGAGTTTCTGCTATCCATCATGGCAGCCATTGAGCCATCTCCAAGTCTCATCCTATGAAACTTTGAGGTTTTCTTTCGCTGCTTATTCCCACTGCCCCCATCTCTACCATTCCCAGAAGTCGTTGAAACATTTATGGTTCTGCTTGATTCCACCTGTTCGGTTTGCACTTTCCCTTTAGTACCACGATACCCATCCTTTGTCAGCACCTCTACCTCTTCCTGTGGAGCTTTGTACTGTGCCTGAAGCGTACGGACTGTGCTTGATACACTATCCGCCAATTTATCCTTGGAACTACCGCTTTGATCAACTATAGCTTTGCCTTTCTTTGAGTTGACATTATTTTTACGGTGGTTCCCTCCATCGACTTCGTAGCCATTGCTTCTCACAATAGCATTATAGGAATCTACTAGTTCCTTTTGCTTCTGAGGATCAGGACAAAGGCTTGCCAACTCAGGTACAAGATGCAACAAGCCATATTCCTGAGCATAATGCAGGTAAATGTCCGTGCTAATTGAACCTTGACGATACTGTGAAGATATGTCTTTAAAAGAAGCATATTTGTCCTCGTCAAAATCAACAGCAGCCCGTATCTTTTCTACCAATGATTTGTTTGCAGTTTGAACATGTTCTACATTAGGGACTACAGAGTTGATCTGCGGCGTTTTGCGTACTTGTGCAACAGAAACTGGAGGGAAATCAGAAACAGATGGTACCATTGATCTGCTCTCAGAAAGATTCGGGGCTGAAGCAGAATGTACTATCCTGTTCGTAGTACCAGCTGATATATTTCCTTGAACTAATGCTGGTCGTGCCTGAGCCTGAACAGAAGTTGCATAACCAGACAGGGCAGGTCCACCAGCAGAATTCCGTGAAATTGAAAGCGCAGGATTGATATTAGGCCGAGATTGAACTGAAATCCCAGATGAATTACCACGGAATGGTGCTGGCCATGCCTCAGCTGAACTGCTAGCAGCCTGAGTTGGACTCGGAGTTTTTACATTTCTCTTTTGACGTTGGAGATATGCAGCCATTGTGTTAGCAGGAGAGCTTTCTTTCTCTTGTTTGTTTTGCTGTTGACTACTGCCTGTATTCATGAGAAGAGGGGGAAAGGAGGAATTTTCCAAAGGTGTGCTCCTATAACCTTGCCCCAAAGCTTGAAGATATCTAGAAGGCACTGAATCTGTTGCGGCTAATGATTCGAATGGCTGAATTAGTGGATCAATATCATCAGCATCGCCATGATTAGTGAGTGCCGGTGCGTTTGATGATGATGATGGATCATGAGATGTTCCTTCTGAATCAGCAGTTTCCATACTTGCCTGAATAGCTATAGATAGCTGATCATCGTATTGATCATGGTGGAATGCTATTCCCCTTCCTCTACCCCTTCCCCTCCCCCTACCACTTCCTCGAAAATGATCTTGTTCACTCCTTCGCCGAAACTGAAAGCTTGTAGGTATCTGAACCATACAGTCAAAGAAAAACACAAAAGACGTAACATAAATTATTGATCAACGAAGTAAAAAGCTAGAAAATGTAAAATTATCACAAGGAAAGAAGCTTGTCCCCTTTAAATGTGAATTACATAAATCAAACATACCTGTAGAGCAGCATTGCGCTTGGCACGAGACATACGCCCACCATGTTCAATGGCATTGTGTCGCTGAATAACAAAATGTCTCAAGTCAGCGACTTCAACATAGAATAACAAAGTTCCAACAAAAAGAGGAGCCCAAACAATATGAGCATAAAACAAAATGGCCACAGAGTAGTTACAATAGTCGTGTGTTCTACTCACCTTCATTTCTGCTTCATTTTGAAAGACAACAAACTTTTTGGCAAGACAAGCCTCATCCTCGCATAGGAAATGCTCACGGCGGAAGTGAATCTATAACCAACAACTTTTAATTGTTACATATCACTTAAAAAAGAAGTGACAGTGACACAATAGTTCTTGAAGTAATAAGAACTAAATCGGTAAATGAAACAAAAGTCGAATATAAATGTCATACTTCAAGATCATCATAGTTCTTGTAATACTCGTATTGTCCAGGGTGCTGCCTGCAATTGAAATATAGGTTTTCATTTAGATTACCCACCAACCTATGTGTATTCTAAATTATATGCTATAGCATATGTTACCTTTGGCATATATGACAAGTATAATGTTCAGTGGACATATGCGTGTACAACTCGTTATCTCCATAGAATGGGGATTTGCAAAATTCACACATGGGATGCCCCATGAATCCACCTCTCTCACTCTCACTTCCATCAACCTCTGAATCACCGGTGCTTACATGTTGGTTCAATTGTTCTCTAGTGTATAGCTTTTGTTCACAAATGAAAACCTACACTCGAGCAAATGCAAAAAAAATAAATCACGCAACCATAGGAGGATAAAAGGCACACGAAAATAATAGTAATACAGTGATGAACGACAGATCATGTATATAAGTTTCCAACTCTCAGTCGGCTCCAATAGTCAAACAATAACAATTACAACTAAAGGAATATATGGTACATCAAAACAAATGTTGAACAATCAATACCTCAAAACACTTTAAATATAAAACAAATCAAATAGTAAATGAAAAGATAAAAAATTTGAAAGGTTTAACGTATATAGAATTTACCTTTCGCCCTTCCAAACATAGACTACACATTAGCAACCTATGACGATGAAATAAATGACCCTTTAACTGGTCTATGTTCTTAAACTTTGCCCGGCGTTTGGGCCCATCATTAGCATCCTCCATCTTGTCACATACACTACATGAAAGCCTGCACATAGCCTTTATCATCTTGTAATGGTCCGCATCGTCAAAATATGCTTGTGAATCCTCATGATACCAGTATGATCCAAGTCGACCCTCTCTTGGTTCAGACGGCAAGACTGTAAAGTCATTGATCATCCTAGTATAATCTCCTAAAGCCTAAAATATCATCCAAAATCAAAAAAGAGAAAAATGTAAATAATAATACATATTCAGTTCAATTTGTTATAATGTGAAAACAAACAAATGAAATCAGTATTTCTTTTCCAAACAAATCAGTTACAGGGCATAAAATGACCAGCAGTTAAAAAGAAAATGGAATCTGATATAATTCAGATATCAAGTCAATGCCTAACTGCTATAAGAAAAAAGAAAGGCTGATAAACTGCATCCCCGCCACGAAAGGTTACGTATGAAACAAATTCAGTACGGAGATAACAAAGGAATCTATAACTGAGTGTGATACTAAACTATTCAAGTTGAATAAAACATTTGCCACAAGTTAACATGGAGAATCAGGTCTTCAATACAGCTCAAGAGATATATGCAAGCACAAATTCAATCCACCTCAAGATATAAATGCAAGAAGCTATGAACAATTGGATATATTTAACATGTCACAATGATGATAGAAAAGAGGGCAGAAAGAATCAGCAGAAATTGACAATATACAGGAGAACCCTAACCTTAGTAACAAAAATGACTGGAGACTCAGTCTTGCAGATGCAGCAACGTTTATCATCGCAGATGAAGCGAAGGCGAACCACGCAGGTTGAGCATACCTCCCTATGTCCACAAGCTCCGTAAGCCACCCATTCCAGGGATTCAGCGCAAACCGCACAACTATCGTCCATGACTCTAACTAATCGATGGAGACTGGCCGGAGAATGATCGGCAACGGGAGAATTAGGGTCTAAAGGAGGATGGAATGTACGAGTCGGAAGGAACAAATCCAAAATTTGACTTCGATTATGTCGTAAGAGGATTTTGGAGATCCGATCAGAACTTTTTTTTCCCTTTATCTACAAATAATTGCAGCTCTATTTAATTAGGGCTCGGCGTCGGTCTCTATTTCAACAAATTTGAAATGTTGTTAAATCAATATTTAACAATTTTTGAGTAAAAAAGAGATTTAATAATTTTTTTTAATTTAGAAGTAAAATAATGTTGTTTGAGGTTTGGTATTGTTGTCCTCGATCGGTGTGAATTACCAATTGAACTACAGCTATATCATGTTAGTTAATAAATTTTGTTAATTGAGTCGGTAAATACATTCTAGTTATGACTTGAACTTTTACCTCTAAAATCATTGATTGAGTTTTAAATACTAAACTTGAAAAATCGGTGGTAGCATTTTATGGAATCAAATCACCAATTCAATGGCACTCCTTAAATAGAGTAAATGTCATATTTAGCATAAGGTCAAAGTTTAATCATATTCTAAATTCTTATTCTAAATATGAAGTAGGTGTCGATTACTTTAAATTTGGAATAACTCATACCGTACTTTATTTTTTGTGTTGATTATTTTAATATTATTTTTTTACTTAATAATATTAATTTATTTGGTGAAATATTTAAAAATTGATATAATAATAATAAATTGTTGGGAGTAAAGATTTTTTTTAGAGAAGAGATATAGAGTAATGGATTAGAGTGAATTTACAGTAACAATTGTATAAATAGAGTAAATATTGTAAAAATAAATTTTAGAGTAGATGATATAAAGTAAAAGGTTGAACATAGTCTAAGTATATTAATTTATGTCCATTAAAAAAACAAAACACTATTTTTTTAAGGGTAAACTTTAAAAATATCTTGTGGTTTCACTCATTTACAAAACAGGGTCTGAGAAATTTTTCTTTACAAAATGTAGTCCGTGCTTTTAAAAAATTTACAAAAAAGGGCCTTTAACTTTGAAATAGTAATGTTATATTGCATATTTTAAATAATTTAACATTCTAATAATTTAATCTTATTATTTAAAAAATATGTCAGAGTAATTTTCAAAGATTTTTTTATTTTTTTATGATTTTTTATAGTTTGTTATGACAATTTAATTAAAAAAAATATTTATACTAATCAAAAAATTTTAAAATTTATCACTAACGTTTATTATATGTTTAATAACCATCCCGCAAAAATTTAAATAAGAACGAACAAAATTACCCATTTTTTGTGACATAATTTAATATTAAGATTCTTTATTTATAAATTTTTCAAACCACATGCTCTATTTTATAAAAAAAAAAATTTCTTACACCCTATTTTATAAATGAGTGAAACCACAGGGTACTTTCTTTTAAATTTACCCTTTTTTTTAAGTGATATTTGACCATACCAAAACACTACCATAGAAAATTCAAGAAAAAACATCCAATTAAGGCCATGTACGGCTGGCTCTAAAAGTAATTCAAACTCGAATTGTGTGGGCGGTACTCCAAATTCGTCTCTAGCAAGCAATTAACTTTCAACCGTCTATCAAATCATAAAAAAATACTACAAAACAGCCCTGATATTGTAATTATTATGCTGGAAGCTGCTAATGAATTCATTAAAAACTGCAGTAACAATTGTGAAAAGAACTATAGCACAAATGATATACTCCGCCATATGTGCTCATTCTGTTTCGGCAAAATTCTAGCATTTTGAAACCCAAAGAGTCATTCCACTAGTACTTGGCATGTTTTTGCAATCAGTAGATGGTTTTCAGGAGAGATGTTAGCTGGAACGTATTTAACGAGTTTTGTTTGTAGTCCTCGTTCTTTTACCCACATCATCCTTCCCATGTCAATGATCTGCTTACACATAAAACCTATGACAGCCCTTTCACTTGGTTTCATGTTTCTTACAACGTCTTCAATTCCATTTGCATCTTCATTATGTTGTTCCTCCCTGAAAACAAAATAAGCAACTAAGAATAAATTTAAAAATTCCATCACTAAAAACAGAATTACAGGCGCAAATGTTGTCAATTTTACAGAGGTTGTAGATGAGAGAGATCTGAGCCATGGTCAGCATCTACTGCCCAACTGGTAAACCAAGTAATCGCATGGAATTCTTCCTTGGTTATCCCCAAATCAACAAAGAAACTTTTATCTGCAACAAAGCAATGATCAATGTTGATAGATCAAAATAACAAACAAAAAGCATACATAAACTATAAAGAAACAAGTACTCCAATTGGTACAGGCAAAGATTTAGTGGTTACTTATGTAATCCTTCCACTGACAAAGATGATGGCAGCACATTGCTATAGCAATTCCCCTAAGTGAATCATTGCCACTGCTCTGCTTCGTATTTTGTTCATTATTATATTGCTTCGAAAGGCAACATCTTAGTGACAAATCTACAAAAGAATATTCAAAGAGACTGCTCAGTCAAGATTCATGTTTCCATCATTCTATGAGGTTATTGTGTGTCAATAATCTGTAAATTATATTCAGAACCGTCCTGCTTACCAGTTGCAGGGCCACATAGATGTTTGCCAATAGCAAGATAAGGAACTCCTTGTAACGACTCAACAGCATTCAAGTTTAAATCCTCAACTACAAGGAGGCAGCATGTAAATTGTTAAAAAAAATATGTGATCTCATGTTTTCCTTCATATGTCCCAAACAATTTAGCTAAACATTCCAGGTAAGGAGATAAAACATAGACAAACTAATGATCATTTTCAACAACAGGATCTTGAGAAACCTTACTATCAATTCTCAAACGCTCTAATATCAAGCTCTCTTTTTGTCGCAATGACCGATCAGCCTAGAAGAAACAGTGGCATATAAATAAACACACTAAATATTGCACATTGGTCCAGGTCCAACAAGCTCAATAAGTTTGCAATATTTGGTTCTGAAATAACAAGCAATTGGACCTTAACATAAGCAAAGGAGCTTAAACTGACCTTAAGTTTGTATGCTTTTCGCTCAACGAGAAAGACCCTTTCAACCCTATAACAATCTGCAAGCATCTGAGTCAAGTACCCCCTCCCTGCACCAAATTCAACAACTGCAGGTACATTATCACCATATAGTCTATTAGCATCACACTGTTCTTCCACAATAGAACTCTTCAACACCCCAAAATCCTCCAAGTTCCCAAGAATTGATGCTTGTTGCTTGACATGTTTCTCTTGAAACGGTAATTTCCTGCTCAAATTGGACTCCACTCCATATTACACTCCAATTATCATAAACAACAACAAAAATCTGATCTACATACCTATCTATTTCTCTCTTAATCCACATATTACAGGCTTCTGGCATATTACAGGATTCCAGAATGTCCATACATAATGAAGCATGAACTGATTCGATCTTCCTAAGTAATTTATAAAATTCAGCTACAGTCATACTATAAACAGCCGTCCTCTTCATTTCAGATGTAGTGTCACCATCCTCTTCTTTGCCAGCATTAATGCCTTTCTGATAGAACGGTTGTGCAGATAAGGACTGTGTTTGTTTCAATAACGGGCATCTCTTCACATGCCAATCTAGGTTTTCTTTGAGAACAGAACTATTTAAAAAAAAACACCCAAAATTAACCCAATTGACAGAGAAACACTGAAGCTAATGGCATATGAAAGATAAATTCACAGAATAATTGGGAAATTATAATACTGAGAAGGGTCGATTGGGCAAGGAATCCACTGGCCATTGCACCTCGGCGTGTGGTTGCCGCAGAAGCTTAAATCAATGAAATACAATGAAATAAGAGAGAGAACAAAGCCGCATAACAAAGTAACAAGAGAGCAGTGGATTGAGCTTACGGAGAATCATTAAGGGGAGTATTAGCACAAAATCGGTTCTTTCTGGAGAGCCAGAACTTGCATCGGGACCCCTCCATTACTGCCTAGACTTTCTTCCAACGCCGGCGGTACTAAGGGGATCTGGTAAGATTTTTAGTGCGGTTGTTTGGATGCGAGACTTTTGTGTTCCAAACTCGGATAATGCATTGTCAGTATCGTACACCTTAGCAATTTTTTCTTTCCAAAATGACTTTTCATAACTTTTAGCTTTTTTTTTAACGTGGTTTATTAAGGTACAGAATAATATATTATGGTATAATATGATATGTTTTATAATTTTTTTAATAAATTATATAATATAGTATGAGTATTTAAAAAAGTTTAATTTAATTTGATGGAAGACCTCAAATATATAATTTAATTTTATAGTTTTTTTAAAAAAAAAACTAGAGCAAAACTGTATGAAAGCGATTATAAATTAGAATGATATCATATTGTACCATTAAAAATTGTCATTTTTATTTATTCTTTTATGATCAATTGAAATCTAATTAATCAATTGTGGGCTCATCAAGCACTAAACTGACGGATGCTGCATATGCTTTGGGATCTAATATTTTAGGCCAATATTTAGGGGGGTTTGGTTTGGAGGAGAGGAAGGGGAGGGAAAGGAAAAGAGAATAAAATATAATTTTTTTTTTTGCTGTTTGATTCAAAAAGAATAAAATTTATTATCTCTTACTTTTTTTACTTTACCCAAAAGCATCTAATCTATTACCCCATATAATTCAAGGTTTTGTATTTCCTTTTCTTGTTTTGCCAAACGCCAACTGCCTTGTTATCACCTTGCTGCTGTTGTGGCTGTCATCTCCGACACTGATTGTTAACGTTATCGTGGTCGACTCCATTTTCGCTGCTAATTATTGTCATTATCTCCATCTCCACCGCCGTTACCTTATTGTCGTTGTAATCTCCGTCATCTTTATTTAGATTTGCATATGAAATATAAATTGTTTTTGAAATTAGATGAAATTCATTTCAATTTAAATTAGGAAATTGGTTTGGAATTCAATCAGCGGGTTATCATTTCGTAATCTTAGCTATTGTCCAAGTGCAGGCCATCTCTCACACCCCTTACTCACTCTATGTTTGTTTGTAAGTTTATTATCGTTAAATTCAATTGATTTATAATTTCAAAGTTTCACAGAAATTAAACTTTACGAATTTTTAATTGGATGAATTTATCAAACACATTTCAGCTTTTAGAGTTATTAGATTAGAAATTTTATAGTTGATTTAGAGTTTTGTAATTGTTGTAATTCGGTTTTAATTTTATTCTAACCAAACAACAACAAAGAATTGCATTTCCTTTCCCGACTCTATCCAAAAACACTAGGAAATTAAGGGCTATTCATTTCCTTTCTATTCCTTTCCCTTTCTTGATTCCCTTTTCGTTTCCTTATTTGAACCAAATGCCTTTTACTAATTTTATATTATATTTATTACTTTTAAAGTTTAAAAAATTAAATATTTAAATTTTATCGGTTGTTAAAAATCTGACGATAAATGAATTATAGATTATATGATAAAATTTTGTTTGTATATATTTGGATGTTAAATTACGTATTAATTTAAGATATATGTTATTTACAAATAAATTTTGAATGCTTTTGACTTTCATTTTATTTAACTCTCACACGAAATTTACAACGTAAAGTCTAATTATACTGCTAACTAGAAGAATCTAGAATCAGTGAATGTAACTCATATTACAACATGTGTAAGCTCTTATCTTATAAAGTTCATTAATTTTTTATATTAATTAATTATAAATTAAATTTACTTAGAAAAGTTGAAAAATAAAGCTTTTTAAAAAGTTAGTTGAAATAAATACAATAAAATTGGCCCTACAACTAAGGGCCAGTTTAACTGTGAGTTTTTTCAGCTTTTTTTAATAATTTTTTTGAAAAGCTCCATTTTTAAGCTTTTTTTTAAAGCTGCAGATTTTATTTTAGAAAAAATAAATCAGAAAGTTCCTAATTAATTAATATGAAAGATCAAAATGTGTTGTTCAAAGTCTAAATATGTTACTCTATTAAAAGTTTGTGAGAACAGCTTATTTTGAAAGTAGCTTAAAAGATAATGCCAAACTGGCGCTAAGTGATACTCTAATGTAATCTCTAAGAGTGTGTTTGGAATCAATTACTTGAGAGAAATAAAAAGAATTAAATTGAATTATTTGACAGAATTCAATTTAATGCATTCCCTCACTTTAAATTCTTTGTTTGGAAACTTCTTATACATAAAGGAATTCAATTGATTTTCAAAGAATTTGTTCTAAGTTGTTTTCAAAATTGTCCTTCTTCTACAACAAGTGTTCTTAAATGTTTAATTAAAGGTTGAATGCTCCTTAATACACTCCAAGTTGAACATTTGCCTTAGAAACCCTAAACTTTTAAGTGGACCTCCGAGGTACCGAATCTTATAAAAAGTGAACCTTCATGCTACCTCAGTCCTACGTGGCAGCTGAGGTGTCTTGTTTTGATCAAGGGGCGCGTGGTTGACTTCCAATTGAGTAAAAAATTAAATAAATTTAATAATTTGTAAAAAAATTATAAAAATCCCTAAATACTTTTATAATTGCAAAATAACTATCTTCCTCCTTTAGGCTCTGTTCTTTTCAATTTCTGAAAGCTGAACTGAACTGAATTGAACTGAAGTTGGATGTACTGAACCGAACTTATTTTAGTGAAAATTTATAACTACGCATAGTTGAACTGAACTAAAGTGATTGAACTGAACTGAAGTGGTCTGAACTAAACTGGTCTGAACTGAACTGAACTATATTGAATTGTTGTCCAAGAGAACATGTAAGGAGTGTTTGGAAAGCTCACATTTTCTGAAAAATTCTTGCACCAAATTTATTTTGTTTATTTTTTGGATATTTCATAATTTTTTGGAAGTTTTCAATTTTTTACGAAACCGGTCCCAAAATGTATTTTTCATTTTTCGGGCCCTTTCATATACATTTTCTGAAAAAATTATTGCACAAAATTTATTTTCTTTATTTTTTGGATATTTCATAATTTCTTGGGAGTTTACAATTTTTTACGAAATCGGGCTTCAAAACGTATTTTCACACTTTCGGGCTATTTCAGAAACATTTTCTGAAAAATTCTTCCACTAAATTTATTTTCTTTATTTTTCGGACATTTCATAATTTTTTGGGATTTTTCGATTTTTTACGAAACGGGGCCCGAAACGTATTTTCATATTTTTTGGCCCTTCCAGAAACATTTTCTGAAATTTTTTTGCACCAAATTCATTTTCTTTATTTTCTGGATAATTCATAATTCTTTGAGATTTTTCAATTTTTTACGAAACCAGGCCCCGAAACGTATTTTCACATTTTTTGGCCCTTCTAGTATGGGTGTACAAATGGTTTGGTAACCGAATTACCGAACCAAACCGAACCAAACCAAAATATTAATTTGGTTCGATTATTTTAAAAATTCAGTTCGGTTTCTAAAATGTTGAATATTTCGATTATTCGGTTCGGTTTTTGTGTAAAAAAATCAAAAAAATCGAACCGAACTAAAATATATATTACACATAATAAAAATTTAAAATATGCTCATATATAAATCATTTTAACATCACACCCTTATTCCTTTTTTTCAAAATGCACTCTTATTCCTGTATGTGTCTATAATAAGCCATTTAATCTATTATAATACTTATATTGGATGTGCATTTTGTATTTTAAGTGTTAGAATTTGAATTTTAGTCAATTAATTTAAAATTTTGGTTTAGTTTGGTTTGGTTTTTAACAGAACCGAATAATTTATTTCAGTTTGGTTCATTCGGTTTTGATTCTTATTTGGTTTGGTTCGGTTAACAATATTTTCCTTATTTGGTGTTCGAGTAATTCGGTTCGGTTCGGTTTCGACCGAATGCACACCCCTACCTTCCAGAAATATTTTCTGAAAAACTCTTGCACCAAATTTATTTTCTTTATTTTTTGGACATTTCATAATTTTTTTGGATTTTTCAATTTTTTATGGAACCGGGCCCCAAAACTTATTTTCACATTTTCCGGTCCTTCCATAAACAATTTCTGAAAATTTCTTGTATCAAATTTATTTTCTTTATTTTCCGGATATTTCATTTTTGAGATTTTTTGATTTTTTACGAAACCGGGCCCCGAAACGTATTTTCACATTTTCGGTCGCTTCCAGAAATATTTTTTGAAAAATTCATGAACCAAATTTATTTTCTTTATTTTTCGGATATTTCATAATTTTTTGGAATTTTTCAATTTTTTATGAAACCGACCCCGAAACATATGTTCACATTTTCAAGTCATTCCATAAACATATTTCTGAAAAATTCTTGCACCAAATTTATTTTCTTTAATTTCCAGATATTTTATAATTTTTTGAAATTTTTCGATTTTTTACAAAACCGAACCCTGAAAGTATATTCACATTTTCTGGCCCTTCCATAAACATTTTCTAAAATTTTTTTGCACCGAATTTATCTTCTTTATATAATAAAAGTTATAGGGATTTAAATAAATTTTGTCAATGTTTGTTTGAAATTCATTGTAGAAAATGGTGTTTTTAGTTGAATTAAAATTACAGGGACTTAAAAAAGAAGTTTTATTAAAGTTTTTTTGAAATTTTAATTGTTTATGTCACATGTCGTTCACTCATGTGAAGGATAATATAGTAAAAATAATATCCAAAAGCTTATATCAAATGAATTCCATCAAAATCATGCAACTTTTGGCAAGATTTCTATTTCATATATTTATAAGAATTAAAATCTTGCATGATTTGAATTTTATTGATATTTTTTTATTCCAAACAAGTGAATTTGACAAAATGAATTCAATTGGATTGAATTTCCTTAAAAATACGATTTCCAAACACACTCTTAGAGCTTGAACTAAAAAATTGGTTTTCTATATGAGTTTAGAATAGGTATTACAAGTTAGATGAGGTTGAGTTGGACTTTTAGAAAAGATTTTAATTTTTCTAAAGTTAAAAATTATAAAGTTGAAACAATTTTAACTATTAATTAAATATAAATAATTGAGATTATTTTACTCTCAATCTCTTTTAATTTAGAAATAAGTGAAATAATTTTATAATAAAATTAATATTAAATTTTAAAGAATTCAAATCCCCTTAATTATATAAGATGAAGAAGCAAGACTAGAATATAAGGCGCATCAAAATGGTGTAATGAAATGGTATGTACTTTTTAGGGTCTTCCTTAAACTTATTTGCATTGTATACCAGCAAAACATATATGTTAACAAAATAAAACACAACATTATTGATTCACTTTTAAAGTTGTGGTTTAATAGGTTTTAGGTTCGAGTTAACGTATAATAAGAATAGATGTGATTTTCTTCTATTATTATTTTTAAATTCAAAGGCATAAATTTTTTTAAAAAAACAATTGTTTTTCATGCTCAAAAACTACAATTTTGTTTTAATATTGAACAATAAACGGCGTTGTAATTTTGTAAAGTATAAAGGGATAATGTTCTCTTTCTTTTCTTACCATGACTTAATCCTTAAACTCGATTAGCTAATTTCCATCTGTTTATTTGATAATTTATGTTGAGAGTCTGATATTTTATACTCTCCTTTTATTTAAGGGTTAAATATTTAATAATACTTAATTAAATATTTTATTATTTAAATTAAAATACTTCCTTATAAATATTAAACCTTTGAATGAGAGTATGGTGTAAAATATGCCGCTCGCTTGTATGTAGAGGTTGGATTTGTCCATTTTTGAACTGATCAAAAGTGGGTAAGAAGCCATTCTCGTAATTTCCATTTTTGCATTCATTTGATTTGGTCAATCATCGTGTAATTAGTTCATTCATTCCATCATGTACCTTCTATCTAATTTACAACCGATCTTTCACATTATTCAACCTGTATATACATCGATACCTGGCATACTATATCTATTCATTACAGCTTGCAAGAACCAATATAAAATGGAATATTTTTATTTAATTAGAATACTTTAGCCGTGAAAAATAGACGTATATTTATTACACGGATATATGTGGGAAGCCAATCATTTAAAGGCTGTAATCATTTACAAACTCATAAGAATACTTGGTGCATATGTAGGTAACAGAATCATTTGAGAATCAGAGGATACAAGTTGTCGTACTAGGAATATACAAATTCAACGTATCAATCCATAATTAACAATTATTTCAATTAATTATAACATTATGTAGAGGTTACAGTTGTTGAGTGGTGTCCCTCTTATTATGGGACCCACTGATTAATTAAAAATAAAAATAAAAAAAAAATCAAAGAGGAGGCAGGTCGGCAGGAAAGATTTTCAAAAAAAGTGGTAAAATTACTGTGCATAATTCGGCCATACGGAATCTCCTATAAATAGAGGAGGGTTTTGCTCATTTGAAGAGCAGATCAACACAGAGAGTAATAGAGAAGAAACACAGATACAAATGTAATCTGTGTAGAGAGCCTTAGGAAAAAGGTTCCTAAGAGCTGGGTAAGAGAGAAAATAGTGAGGTTTTGGGAAACACTTGAGTGCCACTATTTTGTAATCTCTTGGTGTACCTACTATTATTTTATAGTGGAAGAATTATTCGGAGTTGGTCCCGTAGTTTTTTCCCTAATTCATTTGAGATTTCCACGTAAAAATCTGCGTGTCTCTTATTCTGCTGATATTATTTTTTCTCGTGATCTATTATTGGGCCTAACAAGTGGTATCAGAGCTAAAGGTTGTTTTATCAGTAAAATCCGTGGATATATTTTTCAAAAATAAATATACCACGACGACGAGAAAATTACGGGGAATCCGGTGGCGCAATCCGTTCGAAAAACCGTCGGCAATTTGGATGAATAGTAAAATAGTAAATTGAGTAATAGTATTCATATATAATAACTATTCATATTCGGCCATCTTTTATGAATAGTATTATGTAAGTATACGGGCATACTGTTACTATTCCAATATACAAGTATTATTTGGGTATACGGTACTATTCACATATACATTCACTATTTATGTGAATAGTAAAATTCGTGAATAGTAAAATTTTGCCATTTTTAAAGTTTCGACATGGCGAATGGCGGTGTAATGATGAAATTGACGGATACAAATTATTCAATGTGGAAATCCAGAATGGAGGACTACCTCAATTGCAAAGATTTGTACGATCCAATTGAGGGTGACGACGCAAAGCCGGAGGATATGAAAGATCAGCAGTGGATAAAGTTGAAGAAGCAGACATTGGGTACAATACGCCAATGGATAGATGCTAGCCTGTACAACCACGTAAGGAATGAAACAGATCCCAAAGTTCTCTGGAAGAAGCTAGAGGATATGTACGAGGCTAAAAATGCTCAAGGAAAAGTGTTAATGATTCGCAAAGTCATGAACTTGAAACTGACAGAGGGACGATCAATCACACAACACCTGAACGACTTTGAAGGATTCATAAGTGAGTTAGCAGTCACCGGTATGTCCTTGGATGATGAGATGCAAGCATGTCTTTTGATGGGAACTCTACCAGATAGCTGGGATACTCTTGTTGTATCACTGAGTAACTCAGCTCCAAATGGTGTGGTAACAATGTCTATGGTAAAGAATAGTCTACTTAATGTAGAGCTTCATAGAAGGGAAGTTGCCAGTACCAGTTCACAAGCCCTTGTCACAGAGAATAGGGGCCGAATCAAGAGTAGAGGTCGTGGGAATGGAAAATCGAAAGATAGATCCAAGTCCCGAGAGAAGAGGTCATGCTACCACTGTGGAAAGCAGGGTCATCTCAAAAGGAACTGTCGTTTCCTTAAACAAGAGAATGCAAACCGAAGTCACGATGATGACAAAAACACATCTGCTGCAGTCACAATAGAAGATGGAGAGGTGGCTTTAGTATCTCATGATGTAGATTGTTGTCATGTTGGAGATGCAGATACCGAGTGGATTATGGATTATGGTGCCTCATACCACTGTGTTCCAAAAAGGGAATACTTCTCAACCTATAAAGCGGCAATTATGGTACTATTAAAATGGGAAATAATAGTGTGTCGCAAATGGTGGGAATCGGCGATATCTGCGTGAAGACAAGTGTCGGATGCACATTAACACTTAAAAATGTGCGACACGTTCCAGATCTTCGGTTGAACTTGTTGTCTGTTAGTGTATTGGACAAGGAAGGTTATCACAATCATACAGGCGATGGAAATTGGAAACTCACCAAAGGATCGTTGGTGGTGGCGAAAGGAAGATTGTGTTGCTTGCTATACAAAACACAAGCAATAGTATGTGCGGGTCAACTGAATACAGTTGGAGATGATGCTTCACCAAATTTGTGGCATAGGCGACTGGCGCATGTTAGTGAGAAAGGGTTGAATATACTGGCTAAGAAGTCCCTCATCCCATTAGCCAAAGGAATAATTAACCCATGTGATCACTGTTTATCTGGAAAGCAACATCGAGTTTCATTTCAGAAAAGCTCTAGAAGGAGAAATAATAAGTTAGAGGTGGTACACTCTGACGTTAGTGGTCCCATGGATATAGAATCCATTGGAGGAAGGAGCCGAGATGTTGTATTTCATGAGAATGATATCATCGGCGAAAGATCTACGAGTGAAGGTGTTATCGATATTACACCAGAGAGCATTCTATCAGATGATGCCACAGAAAGAAGAATGCATCAATCAGAACAAGATGGAGAAGAAGAGCCAGTTGTGAGGGATCAAGATACGATTGTAGATGAAGATATGAATAAAGAGGGTATTGAGCAGGGGGAGCCAGAGAACCCCATTCTACCAGAAGAAGAACCTCAATTAAGGAGGTCAGTCAGAGAACGCCAACCATCTACAAAATACTCCAGTTCTGATTATATTTTAATCACTGATGAGGGGGAGCCTAAAAGCTTCCAAGATGTGCAATCTTGTAATCATAAAGATTGTTGGATGAAGGCCATGCAAGAGGAGATGAATTCTTTGAAGAAGAATGACACGTACGAGCTGGTGAAACTTCCTAAAGGGAAAAGAACACTCAAGAACAAATGGGTGTACAAGCTGAAGAAAGATGATGGAAACCTAGAGAGATTCAAACCTCGATTGGTTGTCAAAGGCTTTACTCAAAAGAAAGGTATCGACTTTGACGAGATTTTTTCACCAGTTGTGAAAATGATTTCCATTCGAGTTGTGCTAGGTCTTGTAGCCAGCTTGAACCTTGAGTTAGAACAGCTTGATTTAAAGACCGCATTCTTGCATGGGGATTTAGAAGAAGAAATTTATATGGAACAACCAGAAGGTTTCAAGGTCAAGGGAAAGGAAGACATGGTGTGTCGCGTGAAGAAAAGTTTGTATGGCTTAAAACAAGCCCCGCGGCAATGGTATAAAAAGTTTGATTCCTTCATGGTGAATCAAGGATACAAGAGGACAGAAGCTGATCCATGTGTATATGTCCAGAAATTCCCTGGACGAAAAATTTATCATTCTTCTCTTATATGTTGATGATATGCTAATCGTTGGACCAGATGCCAAAATGATTAGTAAGTTGAAGTGTGATTTGTCTAAGGCGTTTGACATGAAGGATTTGGGACCGGCAAGGCGAATTCTTGGATTAGAGATTACCCGAGATTGGAGGTCCTGCAGGCTATGGTTATCGCAAGAAAAATATATTGAACGAGTAATAGAAAGGTTCAATATGAAGAATGCTAAACCAGTTAGCACTCCACTTGCCGCTCATTTCAAGTTGAGTAAGAAATCCTACCCTTCAACAGAGAAAAATAGAGAAGATATGTCAAATGTTCCATATTCTTCAGCGGTCGAAAGTTTAATGTATACAATGGTGTGTACGAGACCAGACATCGCTCATGCAGTTGGAGTTGTGAGTAGATTCCTGTCAAATCCCCATAAGACACATTGGGAAGCAGTTAAATGGATCTTTAGATACCTGAGAGGAGCTTCAAAGTTATGTTTAACTTTTGGAGTTGAAAAATCTGCACTTGCTGGTTACACGGATGCAGATATGGCTGGTGACCTTGATGAAAGAAAATGTACATCGAGTTACTTATTTACATTCTCAGGGGGAGCTATTTCATGGCAGTCACGGTTGCAAAAATATGTTTCTTTATCAACAACCGAAGCAGAGTACGTTGCAGCAGCGGAAGCAGGAAAGGAAATGCTTTGGTTAAAGCAATTCTTTGAAGAATTGGGTGTGCAGCAAGAAGACTACATAGTTTATTGTGATAGTCAAAGTGCACTAGACTTGAGCAAAAATACTATGTACCATGCACGGACGAAACATATTGATGTAAGATATCATTGGCTCAAACTTGCCATTGAAGAAAAAGAGTTCAACGTGCAGAAGATTCATACAAGTAAAATGTTGCTGATATGCTGACGAAGGTCGTACCAAAAGAAAAGTTCGACAGTGCGTTGAAGCAATCGAGATGGAGAGTCCCACAATGTAGTCGGGAGGGGGAGATTTGTTGAGTGGTGTCCCTCTTATTGTGGGACCCACTGATTAATTAAAAATAAAAATAAAAAAAAAATCAAAGAGGAGGCAGGTCGGCAGGAAAGATTTTCAAAAAGTGCACAGTAAAATTACTGTGCATAATTCGGCCATACGCGTTTTGAATCTCCTATAAATAGAGGAGGGTTTTGCTCATTTGAAGAGCAGATCAACACAGAGAGTAATAGAGAAGAAACACAGATACAAATGTAATCTGTGTAGAGAGCCTTAGGAAAAAGGTTCCTAAGAGCTGGGTAAGAGAGAAAATAGTGAGGTTTTGGGAAACACTTGAGTGCCACTATTTTGTAATCTCTTGGTGTACCTACTATTATTTTATAGTGGAAGAATTATTCGGAGTTGGTCCCGTGGTTTTTTCCCTAATTCATTTGAGATTTCCACGTAAAAATCTGCGTGTCTCTTATTCTGCTGATATTATTTTTTCTCGTGATCTATTATTGGGCCTAACAACAGTAAACCTACCGTGGGTTAGGTTAGATATAATTACATGTGTTTATCCGACTGGTCAAACCGGGTTTCACTGAATTTTTTTATTGAAAGCTTCAGTTTCAGTTCAGTTCATACTTTTAGAACTATGTGTTCAATCCAGACTTACAAAATCATTTCGAATCCAAACCCTGTCCGTTAGTAACTTTTCTTTTCGTCATGATTTTTTAGTGTACTAAAATGTTTATAGATCAAAATACAACTACAAATTATTTGAGCTATGAGAAATTTGAAAAATATACTTGGAAGGCACTCGGGCAGAGTCAAGGTAACATTATTTGTAAGATAAATTAATACAATCAAACATAAGAAAAATAATGACAAATTATACCACTAAAATCCTCATAATATAATTATGAATTACTCGATCCATTTCTAAAAATTTGATGTTTTAGAATTTTTTTTTATTTTTTTAAAAGTTTGACGTTTTGTAATATTAATGGAATTTTTACTATATTTTTTCTCATTTACCCTTATATTAATTAGGAGACAGATAATTGATTATAAATAGTACTTAAGAAGAAAGATAATTTTTATATAAAATATAAATGATAAATTAATCGTTTTAACAATATAATAAATATTTCATTGATGTTGATAATTTGATTAGAGTGTCAAACTTTTGAAAATGAAGGGAGTAAAGCTCAACAGACATTCAGGGTCAGCCTTACAGTAGAGGCCGGTGAGGCAATCTCCTAGGCCCCTAAATATTAGGGTCCCCAATATTTTAAAATCTTTTATCACGCTTATGCTTAATTTCAATACACGGTTTAACTTTTCAACTTCAACTAATTATAATAAATTTTAAATTTAATAATAATGTTTTTAGTATATTTTAAAATGTATATTTCCCGCTAAAAACTCCATAATTTTGAGATGCATATATTTCTTCTAGAGCCTCAAATTTTGTAACACCCGCCCTATAGAGATTAGTCAACACAAGTATTACAACTAAATAGGTATTATTATTAGTCGGGAGCACTTTGATATTTACCCAAATTCCAAACACATCCAATAAATTTTTGAACTTAAGTACAACAATAACATTATCCCAATGGCTCCCGCACAAACGGAGTAAGGAGGGGTCAGGTGTACGCAACCTTATCCCTGTAATTACAGAGAGGTTGTTTTCAATTGACCCTGAAGTGGAGTTGCAATCAGCTATCCGTGACATCACAATAAAAAGAAGCTCAGACAGTTTAATGAATCATTTTGCTTTAGTCCATTATAATCTAAAGCCAAAGAATGGTGAATCTTTTCCCCATCGAAATAATGCAACTATTATACAAGCAAAGCAACCAACTCCTCCTATAAATACTTGCTTCAGTTTCTGTCTCATTACATACAAATGACTTCCTTCAAAAACATTCCCACGATGTCCCTTTACTTGAATATCTTAATTCTACTAACTCCTTCAATTGCTACTGTCACATCCCAATCTCTTTTCATTGGTTTCTATCACTTTTCATGCCCATCCGCAGAAGCCATAGTCAACCAAACCGTACACAATGCAATCTCTGTCAATCCCGGAATTGGTGCTGGACTTATCAGGATGCATTTCCATGACTGTTTTGTTAAGGCAATTCAAATCACACACTTTTTAATTCATCCATTGCTTAATTTCTGTGTTAATAATTGTTATATTATATGTCAGGGCTGTGATGCTTCTGTGCTGTTGGAATCAACCCCTGGGAGAGCCAACAAGTCAGAAAGAGACCATCTTGCTAACAAACAAAGCCTGCGAGGATTCGAAGTAATCCACGAAGCCAAATCCCTAATCGAAGCTCAATGCCCCAACACTGTCTCATGTGCAGACATTCTCACATTTGCTGCTCGCGACAGCTCTTATCATTTGGGTAACACTTACTACGGTGTTCCATCTGGACGTCGTGATGGTATTGAGTCCTATTACAATGAAATTGACCGGAATTTGCCTGGCCCCTCAGTGAACGCAAACAAGATGGTTCAGAGTTTCATTCAAAAAGGTATGTCTGTCGATGAAATGGTGACATTATCAGGAGCGCATTCTATTGGAATTGCGAGATGTTCTTCGTTTCAGAATCGGCTATATAATTTCAGTGACACTCATGACGTGGATCCTTCAATTGATCCAAATTATGCAGCTTTTTTAAGAACTAAATGCCCGTCAGATACGGCCAAAGTGCCACTGGATCAAGTGACTCCAGATCGTTTGGACAATATGTACTATGTTGATTTGTTGAGGAACCATGGCTTGCTTTATTCAGACCAGACGTTATTGAACAACACAATAATGCGAGAAATGGTTTTGGACAATGCTAGATATGGTGAAAAATGGGCTTACAAGTTTACAATGGCTATGATCCATATGGGTACAATTGATGTTCTTACTGGTACTCAGGGTCAAATCAGGACTCATTGCAGCTTTGTCAATTAACATTACATTAGCTAACTGAATTGTTAGTTGACTTGCTTCTTTACATGAAATAAGATTTTTTTCATAATTTGTGTGCTTAAGGATAATTTGTACTTTTGTAGTTTCCAACTGTTAAAAAAACAATTATCCACACAGGTCTAAATTTAAAAGCTATTACAAACAACATAATTTATATTTCCTGTTTGTCAAGTCAACATACACAATATTATAAATTTAAAATTAGGCAAATTTTATACGGGACTTCCGTTGGATGTTTGACACACATATAAATTTCATGTGTCAAACATCCAACGAGAGAGATATTAAATACCCGATCCCATATAAAATAACTCCTAAAATTCATAATCTCCTATAAATTTATGTCAACTCTACCAAATTAATTATTAACAATATGACATACTCTTGTCCAACTAAGACTTCCATTCAAGTCCCATTCAACTTGATTGATGACTTTATTATTGTTACTGATCGCTAAACCTTCTCTACTTTTGAAGATAGACCGGAAAGCAAGCTCAAAGAATAGTTAATTTGAAGTCACACACTCTCTTTTTTAGGTACTTAGACTACCTATGTGCTGGTAAACTTTACCTAGACTGAGATTCATCAGTTCGATCGTTTATTTAGTTTTTGTCCTAAGTCTTTATCTTTTAGGAAAGGAGCTATTCCTTCTCTAACTTAACTTTCTAGTTGGGCTAACTCCACTGAAAGATACTTCATTCTAGTTAGCTTCCTTCGCTCCTTCATCCTTGACTGCATACCCAACTTTTTCCTTTCTTTTTTCTCATACACATGAATAAATGCATCAAATAATTAGCTATACATTCACTTAATTTCAAAGCCAATATTTAATAATTTTCATAACCATTAGAAATTTAGGCTCCGTTGTCTTGAACTATAATTCGATGTAATTCAGTTCAGACCACTTCAGTTTACCTCAATTCACTTTAGTTTAGTTTAATTATACATAATTATAAGTTTATATTAAAATAAATTTAATACGACTCAGATCAATTTAATTTAACTTCAGAAATTGAAAATAATAAATAAATGCAAGGCAGAAAATATGAGCATATAATAATGTTCAAACTCTAAAAAATGGTCATATTTTGAAAAGCCCACGGATTTTGCGCCCAGGTCAATGTAAAGTGCCTAGGCCCGTTTTGATATTTGTAAATAAACAAGCAAGGAGGGTTTAATCAGTAGTCGTAGCCCTTTCATATAAAACCCTAAACTCGAAACCCTAGTCGAAAGTCTCAGTGGCCATTTTACTCTCCATCGGCGGCAAGGATGCAGATCTTCGTGAAGACTTTGACGGGGAAGACCATAACACTCGAGGTTGAATCCTCCGATACCATCGACAATGTGAAGGCCAAGATCCAAGACAAGGAAGGAATACCGCCGGACCAGCAGCGTCTGATCTTCGCCGGAAAACAGCTGGAAGATGGTCGGGCTCTTGCGGACTACAACATTCAGAAGGAATCGACGCTGCATCTGGTTCTCCGGCTGAGAGGCGGGGCGAAGAAGAGAAAGAAAAAGACGTATACGAAGCCAAAAAAGATCAAGCACAAGAAGAAGAAGGTGAAGCTAGCAGTTCTTCAGTTTTACAAGGTTGATGATAGCGGTAAGGTTCAGCGGCTAAGGAAGGAGTGCCCTAACGGAGAGTGCGGAGCAGGTACTTTCATGGCTAATCATTTTGACAGGCACTACTGTGGTAAGTGCGGCCTAACCTATGTTTATCAGAAAGCCGGCGGCGACTGATTATTGGATTCATGATGCTTTGATTTGTTAGGTGTTATTGTTATTATGATTATCATTTTTTTATGCAGACTTGGTAGTTTTGTTTCAATACTTTGCAGTCATTCTTTAGGTTGCAGTTTAATTGATCATTAGCTATTTAAAAATACATCTATTGATGTGTTGTTATGCTGTTTGTTTGAAATTTACGAAGTTAAATTTTGGAACAAGAACCAGCGAATACCTGCTATTGATTCAGCAATCTCCATAACTGATTTCTTTTCTCTATCTCTGTAAATCCTCTAAAACTTTGAATTATGCTACTATTTTCTGTGAAATTGAAATAATTGTTCTGTACTCCTGTGGTCCCTTTGTTTGTAGGACATAAAAACATTTCATATGAATCTATGTACTAATCTAACTTTCGTTGAGAGTCCTGATTGGTTTGAAAATCCCCTTAACTAAAATTAAATAGGGTCTTTGTGTCCGTGAGTTGTTTTCTCATCAGCGAAACCTCATATATTGACATTGTTTTCTAAATTTTAGAGGGTGTTTCTCATTTATTGCTACCCGGAGCGTAGTTGAAGTGTCAGGATATGTTTTGGTCATTGTTTTAAAATTCCCCTCCTAGCTCCGTCTAGGCTTTTTTTAGGGCTAGGCCCTATATTAGGGCTCGTTGTCCGACTTTTAATTCCTCGGATCAATATATTGCTACTTAGGCATCGCCTAGTTCAATTTTTTTCATACTTATAAAATTATAGTTCAGAGGAATAGTAGGCTGTATGTGGAAAAAAATTTGTGAGGATATTTGTTATTAAGAAATTGATTATGATATAAAAATTGATTAAGATTGATGTTTTCATATACTAAACTATCTTCTAATATATTATTATATTATAATTCATTTTTTGTTGAGTTTATATTTTTATTTATTAATAAATATTAAAAAATAAGGAAATTACATTTCCGTCTAGGCCCGCCTAGGTGTTTGAAGTTATGGCAGCGCCTAGCACTTTTAAAACATTTTTAAAATATTGGTTCTGATGTGAGACTGATTACTCGTATGAGTTTATGCTGAACCATTTCAACTAAACTGGCTTCGAAGCTATTTTATAAGCAGGTTAAAATATACAAAAACCACCTACAAGCTGTTTTTCAAAAACAAGTTGAAATGTGACATGTGAAATAGATAATATATTTTAAAAAATTAGTTACATTAGTCTGTCTATTTCATGGTAAATTTCATTAAAAAAGTAATTAATTATATCTCTTTCAAAATTAACCAACATGTAAATTTTAAATATTAATAAAATTGATGACTTGACTTTTTATTTGATTGTCTATGTAGAAGATTAAATAGACAATGTCTAACATTTATTGTATCACATAACATAGGAAAGAGAAAATAGATAAGCTAGTGTAGAGTTATTTTCTGGTTGATTTACTATTTTTATTTATGTGTCAAAACTATTATTGAAATAGTTACTAAATCACCCAAGACTGGACTTCTCACTTCTGGTACCAAAAGTTGCTCTTTTTTTGTTATCCTGCAAATATTATTAGTATGCTATTGCACGGGGATTTCAAAATCAAGTGGCACACAACAAAACAATCATCTGGGATTTCAAGTTTTTGGCCTTTTGCCCTCATTGTCGTATAAAGAACACTAGCGAAAGGATTGAATGAGAATACTTTATACCACCTTTTAGGTATACACGAGAGCACGCAATCGAACCCAACTCATCGTTGAAGTCATATATATGATCAAATAAATATTGGTGGCCTATCCTTGTAAATTTGAAATTTTCAGTATGATCTAACAAAAGCAGTAGGAAACCATCTGGGAAAAAGTGAATTCTTGGCTCTGACAATCAATGCATACATACCGTAACAGGGGATGTGAACCACAGCCAAAGCAAAGTACCTGTAGCATCAATATACCAATCTATGAACTTGTAAAAAGAGCAGTGAAGTAAGATTTATATAGATGAAGACATGAGATCAACAAAATACCATAAAGGAGCCCATGGTATATCCAGCTCCAGAAATGGATAGGGCCACCTGACAAAACAACATACCATTAATATGACACTATTGTCTCTTTAATACCAAGAATAATGTCTCCCTTACCATGTCATACCACAGGCATGAACCACCCATTGGAAAACAACATAAAGGCAACTCCATTGTACAAAATATGCCAGCCTGAACCAAGGAAATGGCTGCAAGCAACAATAGTACAAAAATCAAAATGACAACCAAAAACTAACATTTACTTCTGATAGCTTCATCTCCTAATAGCTCTATCTTCTGATAGCACTTACAAGGTTATTAAGAGCAGTATCCAAAACCAGAAAAACAGCATTTAGGGAGTGCAAGCAACCCATCAGCTGCCAATAACAGATTATTAATTAGAAAAAAAATCAAATGACACTCAAGTTTTTGAATGAGTGAAGAGTGTTTCTTACCACATTGAGGCCAAGATGTGCATTGGAACCAAATGGAACTATTATACACCAAAACACAATATCTGTGAGGATGACTGCACCTGCACTAGTCTATTGTACAATATATTCACACCAGTAAGTTTCTTAGACTTGTAATTGAAAATTAAGGAAAGGGTCAAATAATGACCTGATAAACAGTCTGCATAAGGTAACCCCATATTCCAGCTCTTAACTTGATGGCCTCTCCAGCATAGTGACTGTGCAACTTAATATTTCCCTGATTTTCTTTCTCCCTATGAGTTGTAGAGTTTGTGTAACTTAAATCTTCCACATCCCCTCTAAAAAATCCACCATTTTCCCCATTTTCGCGAGGCGTTTTGTTTGGGGCAAACCAAATTCCATATGCAGATGTCACGGATGCAAGCTACATTTACAAAATGACCAAATTCATGTCACAATATTTAACAAAATTCAATTGAGACTGAAGTGCCTTAAACATACCGTAAAATATAGCATAACCAAGGCATATGTCCACCTGCAGATAAAGTGTTTGATAAAATGCCGAAAATTAGAAAACCAATTCCTGTTTGAATCGAGCTTAAAATTGACAGCAAAAAAAGTCATACTGAGTGTAGAAATAGAAGGCAAAAGCTCCATCAATGGCGACGATCTCATAAAGAGAAGGAGCCAAGCAAATAAAAGCTGAAACTCTAAAGCATAGAAGCCAAAGAGGATTGAGGAATTTCCAACATGGCTTACACAAATCATCAAAAAATAAAGGGCTTGATTTGACATTCTTAGTGGTGTAGAAAGAAGCTACAGCTGAGGCAAGGATTATAAACCCACAAACAGGAACTTGCCATATGATCCAGTGTCCTTCTCCGTCCATTTTAGACTTGGACTGAGAGGACAGGACTCGCAGTTGAAACTTGAAAGGAAGAAATAAAAAGACCATATTTTAATTGAAATAGTTGTGCACGATCGTTGACTTTCAAATTTTAGTTACCGGCTAACATTTATGGAAATGGGCCTGGATCCGGTATCTGGGTCGGGTCATGATGAATCCATATTTAGGGTTGTAAACCAGCCAAGTCGAGTCGAGATTTTGGTATATTTGTGTTCAGTTCATTTAATTTTTAATGAAAAATGAGTTGATCCGAGCTCGAATTCGAGCTCAAAATTCTATTCGTGTTCGATTTTTTTAAGTGTTCGTTTGTTCGCGAACAACTCATTTAGTTTATTCATGAACAGTTAGTTAATTTGTTCAAGAACAAGCTTGTTTTGTGAACAATACTGTCAATTCAATGCATAATTTAAAAGTGGGCGATAAAATTGGATTCACTAATATTATACATATACTTGTTGTATTAGATTAATTTTGATATATAATAATAATAATTGAGCTAGTTCACGGAAATTTATCGAGTCAGTTCACGAACCTCTAATCGACTTTGTTCACAAGTTAATGAGCCGAGCTTTGGCTTGTTTATGTTCAGTTCATTTATAATTCGAGCCATAAAATCATATTCGCGAACTGTTCATTTATAAATCGGGTCGAGTCGAATCGAGCTTTTATCGAATCGAACACTGAGTTGTTCATGAACCGCTTGGTTCATTCACAGCCATATCCATATTCCAACCCGTTATCCAAAATTAAATCTAATACGCACCAAGTCATTTGGGTGTAGGAAATTAAAATCCAGATTATCCTGACTTGGGATGCAAATGAGTCGAACCGAGACCGAACCTATATAAGCTCGACTCGTCTTTAAAAGAAAGATGACCGAGCTCAACTCGGGTTGTTGCTCGTCGAGCTTGAAAAATTTTAGCTCGTTTTCGAGCTTTTGACAAGCTCAGCTCAAACTCACAAGCTTGCGAGACTTACATAGAAATAAACATTTTATGTTAAATTTTAAGAAAAACTGATTCTTGTAGTTTTTTAAGTAAACATTATCCATTTTATGTCATAACTCAAGCAAATGGTGTGTATTATAAATATGTAATTATATCGCAATGTATATAATTTCTAAGGATATTGTAGAAGCAAGTTCGTGAGCTTTTAAGCCGAACCTTAAGAAGCTCAGCTTGACTCGTTTATCTCGATCTCAAACTCAATTCGAGCTCTATCAAGTTGAGCTTCTGCCAAACTTTGACCGACCCAATCTCGAGCTTCTCGCGAACCACTCAACTCGTTTGTAACCCTAATCCTGATGCGTAACATATCCACATAGCTGTCTAATATGTTTAGGAGCCTACATGCAATTACCAATTCAGAAATGAATCATTTTTAGTTTTAGCTAACACTATTAGGACAAACAGATTTGATTTTCCAACTGAAAGTCCAAACCACCGATCATTCCACCATTTCCAATTGGATGCAATCAAAGAGTAGATCCCAGTTATTGGCAGTTCTTAGACTATTGTGCATAGAACCCTAACAATCGCAACTTATTATACTTAAACACGTTAACGCAATGGCATAAAACAATTATCCAATAAAAATCTAATCCTTCTAAAATCCTGCGTGAATACGAGATGCTTTGTGGACTGAGCTGCCTTATAAAAATTAATAAAAAAAAACTTACTCAGTGTAGTACATAACCAAGGTGGAGGCATCCCATTCTGCTAGATCCCACGTAAGAAATCCGCCCAAGACCAAAAAAGAGATAAGACGAGTAGCGAGAAGCCAGGCAGGGTGAAGCCCTTTCCAGCAAGTGGTCCATAATTGGGACGAACCGACATGATTGGGAGGCATAGCATCCGCAAACCCATCTGTATCTGGCTGAGACACCAGCAAGCTTTCGTAGATAGTGTTGGAGTCATTTCTTGATGCAATTTCTTTCCTCCATAGCACCCATAATGACCCTATAAAAGCCACACCAACTATGCCAAAACATACAAAATCGTACCAGTTTACCGGCAGAGCCATACTCCCAAGAAGAAGATGAGTTTATGCTTGTTTATGATTGACAGACGCATTTTGTGTGGAAAAATGTTTAGATGAAATGATTTAGGTATTGGTTTAACATGAATGGTAGTTTTGACTGTTAGGTTACTTGCATTTCTAGATGCTTTATTTTAACTATTTCTCATCATATTTTCTTTCTCATGAAATAATTTCTCATCATATTTTCTTTCTCATGAAATAATTATGGGCTAAGAATCAAATGGGAGACTCGCCCACCAAAGTTATGGGTCGGATTTAGATGTAGTCGGAGCAAAGCTCCGGTGAAGTAGATGGACAACTAAAGAAAATAAAATTATGAGTTATCCTAAAAAAGTTTGTGTTTATTGAGTTGATATTTAAATTTATATGCCCGTAAAGTTCACAATGCACTAAATCTCAATCATTTAAATTTAACAGTTGCTTGAGATTCGTACTGGATCATGATTACACCAATCCTAATCCATGTGTGTCAAGTTGGACTACATGCCATTCATTCATTGAGGTAATTTTTTTTACTCTGTGAATACGAGATATTTCTTGCCCTTGAATGCCTTTTATAGAAAAGAAAATATATTGTTCATTCAACTCCACTGTCAATGGATTATGGATCCCATAAAAGGAGGCGGCAGACCAAATTTAGAGATGCAATAACAAAAGCAACACATAAACATAACAAAAAGGGATGAAAAAAGAAGAAAAAAACAGAGCTGCAGATTACAAGGGAATGGACGTGCCAGGGGCAAGTAACAAAGTTTGACTTGTAAACATAATTTAGCACATCAACAATTGTCTCCACAACCGACAGATTATTACTCTAAACAGCTCAATAACGCTGATTAACAACAGTAAACCCACCATCAACCACCAAATTATGTCCACTAATGTAACAAGATTCATCCGAAGCAAGAAACAGAGCAGCCTCCGCAACATGTCTCGCCTTCAAAACAACCCCCTTCAAATTCCCCGCACTGCTCGTATTAGCCTCAACTTCCCCCGCTTCCAAATCGTACGCCCTACACGACAACGGCGTCGCCACTCCAAAAGGCGACACGCAATTAACCCTAATCCCGAACCCCCCGAGCTCCCCGCACGCCGCTCTAACCAGACCAACCACCGCATGCTTCGATACAGTGTAAGCATTCGGTCCCGTCCCTCCGACCAAAGACGCCACACTTGTCGTGCAAATTATAGATCCGCCAATTTTTTTCGCCGCCATTGCCCTGGCGGCGTGTTTGATTGTAGCGGCGACGCCTCGTACATTTGTCGCCATTGTGTTATCGAAATCTGCTATGTCTAGCTCTAATATGCCTGTCAATGGTCCTATGATTCCTGCATTGCTGAATAAAACATCGATTTTCCCGTATTTGTTGATTATGAATTTCACTGTTTGTTCAACTTGTTTTTCTTCTCTTACATCGCAGTGGTAATAAGTAGCTCTGTCTGTGCCTAAGGATTCCACCACCTTTTGTCCTAATTCGTCCTGTACATCTGCTGCGACGACAATGGCTCCGTTTTCTATGAATAATCGAAGGGCTTCTTCTCCGATTCCGCTGGCGGCACCGGTGATTAGTGCGACTTTTCCGTCCAGCCTGAAACAGGATCGGCTACTTGGTCATAATTACAGTAAAAAAAGTAGATAAAGAAAGGTAAGCTCTTACCGGGGTTTGGACATTGTTGAATTGTGTTCTGATCTTGTTGGGGCACTCTTATATATATATGTGTTTGTGCGGGAAATTAGGTTGAATCGATCTGCTCCATAAGTTTATTGCAGTGCTCAAGATAGTGGCATGTTAGTAGGTGTAACTGTGTAAGCGATAATATACAAAAATAGTTATCAGGGTTTCAATATGTTTTGTCTGAATATATTGAAAAAAAAGATAATTTTGTAAATTCGAATCAATTAGTTAGGTTCATTTATGGTTATATTGTTTTTAATGGACCAAATATGACTTTGTGGTTTTTTTAAAAAAAATTTATATACTACTTCTTACATTAAATTAAAAGAAAAATATCCGGCTACCTTAAATATGATTTAAATTTAATATCTTTATCTAAAAGTTACAAATCAATTTTAACCATTAAAACTCTAATCATATATTACTTTGTCCTTTATTATTATAAAATTAGTATTATAAAATTCAATCTAATTCTGAAAAAAAAACCATGAAAAGCACTTATATAATGTTAAAAAGTAAGTATTTGAGTTAGTTGTCAACGGTTAGTTGATACGGCTGTAACTTGTAACTAAGTAGTTTATTTCATGAATGAGTTATTAACAAATGAAACTAAATATATGAACAAAAATGACGGTGATCTATTTCTTAGGTTATCTGTGGGGTGAAGTTATCCCACTGGCCAGAAACTCATTTCCTTTGTAATGTATTTGGAAATGTGACGGAATTCAATTTAATTTGAATTTATTTTATTAAATATTTTTATTTGAAATAAAAAAAATATTAATAAAATTTAAATTTTTGTAAATGTATGGAATAAAAATTTTGTTAAAAGTTGTATGATTTTAATAGAATTCATTTGAGATGAGCTTTTAGATATTATTTTTACTATTAGTGAATGACATGTGGCATAAACTATCCAAATTTCAAAAAAAACTTTGACAAAACTTTTTTTTAAGTCCCTATAGTTTTAATTCAAGCAAAAACACCGTCTTCTATACTGAATTTTAAAAAAATATTGACAAAATTCATTTAAGTCTTTATAACTTTTATTATATAAAAAAAATAAATTTTGTACAAGAAATTTTTAAAAAATGTTTATCTATGGGCTCAAAAATGTAAAAATACGTTTCGGGGTCCGGTTTCATAAAAAAAATCCCAAAAAATTATGAAATATTCGAAATATAAATTTGGTGCAAATCAGAAAATGTTTATGGAAGGGCCCGGAAATGTGAAAATATGTTTCGGGACCCAGTTTCATAAAAAATTAAAAAATCGCAAAAAATTATAAAATATCTGAAAAATAAAGAAAATAAATTTGGTGCAAGAATTTTTAAGAAAATGTTTTTGGAATGGCCTGAAAATGTGAAAATATATTTTGAGACCCAGTTTCGTAAAAAATTAAAAAATCCCAAAAAATTATAAAATATCTGAAAAATAAAGAAAATAAATTCGTTGCAAGAATTTTTCAGAAAACATTTTTTGAAGGGCTCGAAAATACTTTTCAGGGCCCGATTTCGTAAAAAATCCAAAAATCCCAAAAAATTATGAAATATCCGAAAAATAAAGGAAATAAATTTGGTACAAGAATTTTTCAGAAAATATTTTTGTAAGGGCCCGAAATGTGAAAATACGTTTCGAGGCCCGGTTTCGTAAAAAATCGAAAAATTCTCAAAAATTATGAAATATCCAAAAAATAAAGAAAATAAATTCAGTGCAAAAAAATTTCAGAAAATATTTTTGGAAGCCAAAAATGTAAAATACGATTCGGGGCCTGGTTTAGTAAAAAACTGAAAAATCCTAAAAAATTATGAAATGTCCGAAAAATAAAGAAAATAAATTTTGTGCAAGAATTTTTCGGAAAATATTTATGGAAGGGCCCGAAAATGTGAAAATATGTCTCGGGGTCCTGTTTCGTAAAAAAATTTAAACTCCCAAAAAATCATACGAGATTTAAATTCTTGCGAATGTAAGGAATAGAAATCTTGTCAAAAGTTGCATAATTTTGATGGAATTCATTTGAGCTAAGCTTTTGGATATTCCATAATTTTTTAAGAAATTTTGATTTTTTAGGAAACCGGGTCCCGAAACATATTTTCACATTTTCGGGCCATTCCATAAACATTTTCTGAAAAATTCTTGCCCCAACTTTATTTTCTTTATCTTTCTGACATTTCATAATTTTTTGGAAATTTTAAATTTTTTACGTAACTGGACCCCGAAATGTATTTTCACATTTTCGGGCACTTCCAGAAACATTTTATGAAAAATTTTGCACTGAATTTATTTTCTTTATTTTCCGGACATTTCATAATTTTTGAGGATTTTTTCGATATTTTATGAAACCGGGTCTCGAAACGTATTTTCAAATTTTCGGGCCCTTCCAGAAATATTTTCTGAAAAAAAAATTTCACCAAATTTATTTCTTTATTTTTCGGACATTTCATAATTTTTGAGGACTTTTCGATATTTTACGAAACCGGCCTCGAAACGTATTTTCACATTTTCGGGCCGTTCCAGAAACATTTTCTGAAAAATTTTTGCACCAAATTTATTTTCTTTATTTTCCGGACATTTCATAATATTCGAGGATTTTTCGATATTTTACGAAATCGGGCCTCGAAACGTATTTTCACATTTCGGGCCCTTTCTGAAACATTTTCTGAAAAATTCTTGTACCAAATTTGTTTCCTTTATTTTTCGGACATTTCATAATTTTTTGGGATTTTTCGATTTTTTACTAAACCGGGTCCCGAAACGTATTTTCACATCTTCGGGCCATTTCAAAAACGTTTTCTGAAAAATTCTTGCACTGAATTTATTTTCTTTATTTTTCGGATATTTCATAATTTTTTAAAAAAATTCTCGATTTTTTACAAAACTGGGTCTCAGAACATATTTTTACATTTTCGGACCCTTAGCGGCCCATTTGGCAGTCAAATAACTATATTTTTAATTTAACATTTAAGAATACATGTTGTAGAAGAAGGACAATTTTAAAAACAATTTTGAACAAATTCTTTGAAAATCAATTGAATTCCTTCATGTACAAGAAGTTTTCAAACAAGAAATTTAAAGTGAAAAAATAAATTCAATGAAATTTTTCAATTCAATTCTTTTCAATTCCCTCAAAGAATTAATTTCAAACACACACTTATTTAAGATATTCGGTTAGTTTATGCATCTAGGTTAAACCTTTGAATGACAGAAAGTATAGTATATGTTTGTCAAACAAAGCAATTGATATTGGTAAAGATGTCAATAATTGTCTTCCCTCCTATAAAGTTGTACACAGTTACATATGGTCACTGCAAATATGCTAGACCTAGTTGGCTAGGTTGTTGTGCTCAAAGTTGGTTAAATTATTGATACACAATATACCAATTTAATGGTGAACTAATTAGGCTATAAGATACATTAACTATCTTCTTTTTCTTGATAGTTTTTGTTAAATGAAGCATATAAAAATCTAAATTATAAGACTTACAATTATGTTGCTCGGTTGAAAGAATTTAATTCAAATCATTTCCATGCTGAATAAATTAAAACAAAATAAGTTAAATTTCTTTATTTTAACTGATAAATTTTAAAAAAGGAATTTCAGTCTAGAGTCAAACGAAAGTTCCTCATCAAGACCGAGAATATTGCCATTAGCTATTTCCAAACTCAAAAAGAAAAGAAGCTTTCACCAAAGCAAGCTAGATGGGAATATTTTTAAGCATAATAAAATTTGATATCTAAAATCATTAAGATAACTTAAATTGCAATAAAATAGTTTTGTGTGTGCAAAAATAATGTTACTTGAGAAAAATTATGTTTTTCTTAGTAAAACATTCTACTCGGATTTAGATTTTTTAAAGTTGAGAAGTGATAAAGTTGTATATTTCGGTGCATCATAATAATCAATTTAGTTTTCATAGGTGAAATTTAGTTTTAATAGTTTATCGGGTGAGCAGTGTTATTAAATCTCAATCATTAAAATTTAATAAATAATTAAAATTAACTGAAATATTTAACTTTATCATTTTTCAACTTTAGATAATCCAATCTAACCGAACAGATCGAGATTGGATTGGATGAAAATGTTGAAGCGAGGCCAAGTAACGGAAATTCCCCCTAAATGCACAATCATTAGTCGGTCTTATCATAAACGTGACAGTCATGTAATCAAATAGAGTGAGTTGTTAGCAAATTACGAGTCACAGAAGATTGAGAGGCAGAGATAAATGGTGGGAATGTGTCGACGACTCAATAATTCCATACGTGAGGCCAAGCAAAGAATTTATACCGTAAGTTGAGTAATTCATCCCATCTAGCGGTCGCGTGTATACTTAACCGTTAGATGGAAGGATAATATAAAATATCCGACTTACTATTTAAATCACCCAGCAGAAATTCCCCCTAAATGCACAATCATTGGTCAGTCAAATTACATACGTGCTAAATGCACAATCATTAGTCGGTCTTATCATAAACGTGACAGTCATGTAATCAAATAGAGTGAGTTGTTAGCAAATTACGAGTCAGAGAAGATTGAGAGGCAGAGATAAATGGTGGGAATGTGTCGACGACTCAATAATTCTCTACGTGAGGCCAAGCAAAGAATTTATACCGTAAGTTGAGTAATTCATCCCATCTAGCGGTCGCGTGTATACTTAACCGTTAGATGGAAGGATAATGTAAAATATCCGACTTACTATTTAAATCACCCAGCAGAAATTCCCCCTAAATGCACAATCATTGGTCAGTCAAATTACATACGTGACAGCCATGTCACCCACCATACAGAGTGAGTTGTTGTTAGCAAATTATGAGTCACAGAAGAAGAGAGGCAGAGATAAATGGTGGGCATGTGTTGACCGTCTCTCTCTCTCATTCTGTAACTGTGAAACTGAATATGTCATCTGCCGCCATTTCCTTCATTTCTACTCTCACCCCCACAAATTTCTCCTCTGATAAATACACCAATCCTCTCCCTTTCACTTCCACCTGTAAATTTTCCTCATTGTCTTCTTGTACTCCTGTTTGGTTCAGATTCCACCATGGATCCCCCAATCGATTCTCCTTGCTCTCTCGGTTCAAGTCCTTTTCTCCTCCAGTAATGGAGTGGCAAGATTGCACGTAATTACTCTGATTTTGACTTGCTCTTCTTATTTTGAGGGTTCTTTCGTTTATGTTTCAGGTGATTTATCGATTTGATTCAAATGCAGGGTTAAAATGGATATTGATGTGCCCGTTTCTGTGGCTTATAACCGTTATTTAGATCGGGAATCAATTCCCCAGTGGATGCCCTTCATTTCATCCGTTAAGGTCTTCGCCTATTTGATTTCAATTCCACAATCTGTTCAGTTATTCCGTAGTTCTAATTCTTCTCTGAGTAAATTTTTGAATCTATTTCCTTGCTTCGTCAATTATACATATATTTCTGTTTCTTATAGCTGATCACAGATTCAGATGGATTGATCTAGGATATATTGGTGTGGTGTTATAATAGGTATTGAAAGACAAACCTGACCTATCGCGATGGTCACTCAAGTATGAAGCGTTTGGGCGTGATATTGAATATGCTTGGCTTGCTAGAAATATGCAGCCAATCCCTAATCAGAAAATTCATTGGAGATCTTTGGAAGGTCTTCCCAACAGGTACCAGTTAAATATATTGTCAGGCCGGCCCGAGCACAGGCCAGTATAGGCAAAGAAGTGCGACAGTCTAAGGCCCATAGCCGAAGAGGTCTAAAATTTTTTAACTACGTTAAAGGGGCCTAAAATTTTATACCTGTGTAGATGTTTTAATTTTTTTTATGAATTCAATGTTCATACCCCAATAAGGTTGGTCCGAGTGGCTGGTATCGCTTAAGCAAGGTCTTGAGTTCGTGTCCTAGTGAATGCGAAAAACCCTTGTTGGGATTTGGGAGACTCACCCACCATAGTTAGGTGCGCGACTTGGGTCGGATATGGACGTAGTCATAGCAAAGCTCCGGTGAACCATATGGACAACAAAAAAAATGTTTTAAATTTTTTTATGAATTCAATGTAAAAATTATTAACATTAACATACAATAAAGAAACTTTAAACTTTGTATTTAATAGCATTTTTCAGAAAATATTGCAAATTTTCATAATTTTTTGCCTAGGCCCCAAACTGTTTGGACGGGCCCTATATATTGTATGATTGCCTTCTTTAATATCAGAGTTAAGAAAACACTTTTAGTTCCAAATTTTCCCTTTTTCTACTGGCACTTGTAGTGTTAGTCTTATTAACTCTCAAGTCAATTAGCAATTACAGTCTTATTCTTGTATCACATATGTATGAGTTATTTTTCAGTATAGTTATGAGTACATGTTTCACAGGAGTCATCTGTTGAGTAATTTTTTATATGATTACTATTAAAGTATGCAATTCAGCGTTTGTATTATGCAGCTTCCACTTATCGCTATTATTATTGTGATTGAACAATCATATCCTCTGTTTCTCTCTTTGCAGAGGTGCTGTTCGGTTCTTTCCTAAAGGTCCATCGTTGTGTACAGTAGAAGTGAGACTTCTACAAATCAATAGTTTGCTTGATATTCAATTAATGCTACTTTAACAATTTTATGAGATATAAAATACTACTATATAGTATGGCTACTAGTTCCTCTCTTTATTGACTAGCTAAAGAAATGTTCTTTTGTTTTCCTAAATGAATGAGTTGATCTTTTGCATTTGATTTGTGGTCGATGTGATCTCGAAGAGGAATTAGTGGAAGTTTCGGAAGGAAATGAAGTATTTGTTCCTCGAGTTCTGCTCCTTTATTACCTTTGAAACTTTAGCATTCAAAATATTTGTATGTATTTGTTAAAGCTCAGGCTCTGATATGCGTTGTTTACTTCTCAGCTAACTGTTTCATATGAAGTTCCTCAACTTTTGGTTCCATTTACATCAGTAAGCACTCATACTTTGGATTAGACTTTATTGGATTAAAAGGAATATCCAATACTCGACCACTGCCTGTCCACGAGCATATAGTTCGATATGCATTCTGATCAGTCGTTTTCTATTTTTTTTTTCCTTTTGCAGGCATTGAAACCATTCCTTGAGGGGTTACTAAAAGGCGGCTTGGAAAAATTTGCAACATTTGCTAAAAGCTCTGAGGCAGACTAAACTCTGCTTTCGACTGTGTACTCAAATCTCCATGTCCATTGATTGTCGAACACAACATACCGTGATTTGTTCTTACCATCTTACAGAGTAAACAAGGAAGTTTCTCTTCTTGATTTTTATATCAATTGTGCCAAAATTCTGTAATCTGGATTAAATTTATGAATATATAGCATACAAATTGAATGAAGTTGTACAAATTAGCAGCTCACTGCATTTAATTCTAGTTTGTTGCTGTCAATCCTATGCTGGGAGTTATAAAACCAAGGTAAGAATGAGATTGACTAAGAAAAAGGGCTACTGTCGTTACATTATCTTGACTCTTTTATGTAATTGAACCAAATAGACATCTATGAATATCTACAGCCATAGATAGTAGTATTCTGTCCCATAACTGACCAAGAACAGCATTCTTCCAACAAATAGGAAATATGTTCTACAAGATCATGGAATATTCTCGAAGAGGTACAAGTTTCCAAAATTGCGTGGTTGTGAACTAGCTTAAAATGTAAGGGAATATATGATATAAAAATCAAGATCATTTATTTATTTCCAATCGTATATACATGCACAAAATAATGGAAAATGGAACGCTAGAAATGGGCAGAAATACAACACTGTTAATATTAGTTAGACCAATCCCCATCTGATATATATTACAATGCAACCGAAACTCCATCGACCAACACCACCACTCGACTGCGCTGTTAAAAAAATCAGCACCAACAAAAATGCTAGCCGCTTTTTCTAACAACTGAAGCAGCTAAAAACAGGTTATCCCCATAAAGGAGAACTTATTGAAGAAATCTTTGTACATTCAGCGGTTGGCACTACCATCCAACAAGTTCCTTAGGCTACACAAGGCCTCAGCTGAGAGGCTACAACACCTTTGCCTTCGTTGCCTGGGCGGTGATGTATCCCGGTGATCAAGAGAAGAGAAGCATACAATAATTACAGTAAGGTTGTCAAATGTATTGCGTCGTAATGCCTCCATGACAAGGTCCTTGGCACATTGTTCAGGGTCATCATGCCGCCTCAAACCACGACGAACAATACTGACTGCGTGTTGACTTGACATTACATCCCAAATCCCATCACAGCCTATTATGAGAAACTCATCGTCCTCTGTTAGGACCACCTGCCGGAATTCTGGCTCTGCAATGAGAGGCGAAGGTGCGCCGCGAGGGTTTTTCATGTCCCAATCCCCAAGTGCTCGTGAAACTGATAGAACACCGTTTAAATATCCGTCATCAATGTAGCCGCCCAAATCTTCAACACGGCTGCGTTCTGGTGGATAAATTGGTCTATGGTCTTGAGACATGTCAATTGCCTCTCCTTTCCGAGAAAGTACAGCTCGGCAATCACCAGCATTGGCCACCATCAATAGCCTGAAAGACGAATGACATTACAAAATAGTACCTAAACATCAAAGAACAACTTCTTAAAAAGTAAAAACCAAACTAATGTACTAATCCTCAGTTCATTAAAATAATTCTGGATAGTGTCAGTGTAATTTAGTTCTTAAACTGAACAACAACGTATTGCAATGAGGTTAAAATAACATAATTGAAGATATAGCCTTAATTAATTACCTTCCGAAAACAAAAGCTGTAATTGCCGTGGTCCCAGATGAGCTACTGACACTGCTGTCATCTGCCAAAGCTAAGTCGGCCAGAAGAAATGCTTTCCGAAGAGAGTTCTCAACCTCTTCCAAGAAGCTATTATCAACCTCAAATGTTTGAGGGAATTTACAATCTTCAAAGAAGAGTCTGATTGCGTTCTTCCTTATATAAGCTGCTGCCTCAGGTCCTCCATGGCCATCAAAAACCTAAACACATATCCAAAATCTAATTATTACAGCCAAAAAAATGTAGAATTTGATCTGTTAGAACTTAGAATGGCAAGGATAAAAAATAAGTTACCCCATAAAAAGCACTTGGCTTAGGAAAGTTGAAAAGAGAGCCAAGGTATGTAGACAGATCATCTATTCTTATGTGTTCATCTTCCATATATCTTCGAGGCCCAATGTCAGCAAAGCTGCCAGAACGAATACTGGGAACAAATTGCAAGACTGCAGGCTCAAGATCAACATCTGAAATTTTGTCCGGAGACTTGATATCCTAAAAAAAGTGTCAAAATGGATCATAAGTTTCTCTACATATAACAAAACAAAAAATAGAGGCATTAATTAATAATTACACAAGCAGCAACATTTACATAAACGCTACATAACCGAAACAACTTTGCTTTTCAGTTTCTTTCATTATAACTTAATAAGTCGCACCTCTCTAACAACAAGAATAACCACCATTAAACCTAAGTTAAAAGTTACAAAGGCTACATGCCAAATTATACATATTCAAATGCATATTTCTAATTATGAGTTGTATCAATCACATCAATTTAAATGAAACTACTAAATACAGATCGATTCATAAATGGAAACTTGAAATGCAATGCTTGAATTTTGCAGAGGCCGAAATTAAATGCCAAATCATAAGATTAACTCATCTGACAGCTTCAACACCAAGAAGACATAGGTCACTGTACATTTATGTAAACAGATTTTTTTTCAACCGGTCAGAGAATAAGGCAAATAGGTAATACAATCAATCATAATTTTTGCTAGTTTAAGAAAAGGGAGGACATGTATAAGCTTCCAGGTACAATTCCATAGATCCATGACCTCCAATCCATCAAATGAAACGCAAAACAGTTGCATAGCATAAAACAAGTATTCCAACTCAGATTTAACTTCTCCCATAAGCACAAATTCCAATCTAAAACATCCAAGATCAACATCTAACCATCGAGTCGGTCAAAAGCACAAGATTTCAGCATAGTAATTGTAAATCGAACTAGATATAACAGAAATTCAGGAGAAAAACCCTAGAGAGCAACGCGTGAGAGAAGACGAAGAGAAAACATTAAATCAAGGAAGAAAAACTAACCACAACTTGAGAAGCAGACAAATCGGAAGGCAAGGAATCAGAAAGACGAAGTTCATTTAACTTAGTGGGAGAAATAGCAACGAAATCTTCAATCTCGTGAACTCCTCCGCTTCCTTTAGCAAAGAAAGAAACATCCAGAGCAGCAACGCTCTGCTGACACACAACCTCAGCATCGGCCACCATATTTCATTTACCACACACCAATCAAGACACAAATTACCTCTCCTCAATTATCAAAATTCTCGAAAAAAAATCTCTGATTTCAATATCTCTGAATCTTTTTCTTTGGTTTTCCTTTTGTGTTTGTTGAAACGATCAAATATTGAGGCTGGGAGCTTCGACTTCTACTTATTATTATTGAGTCTTACCTGTAACCGGAGACTTAAGGTAAAGTTAGTTCGCGCGGAGGACACGTGTCACATTCCAGGCCATGGGATTTCAAAGTTAGCACGCAAGCGCTTTAACTTTGACGGAAACGTGTAAGTTATAATGTGTACGCGTAGCCTTTTGGTCCACTGAAAGAGGGCGCGTATTGTAGAAAGACGGAATCCTCCTTCCACCTTCCCCCAGATGGAGTTGTTACGTTGACTTGTGCAGCTATTGCGTTGGGGTGATGGTGGGTTTTAAGAAATTTGCGACGGGTATTTTGGGAAATGTAATTTCAGCCGACGTCTTTTCTTTGAAATATCTTTCTGTTTTCTCTTATTTGCTGCTCTGAAGGTTTTATTTTTTGTACGTTAGTGGTGTAAATCTGTGTTTAAACAGAGAAAACTCACGGAGTTATATGTTTTTAATTTATTAAAATAAGTCTGTTTATCATTTTAATTTAATTCAATTTAAAGAAAATTAAGGTTAAAACTTTGGAGACGTGAATGAAATAAAATGGTTTGCAAGGGTTTCTGTAATTGAATTTCTACGACATCTGAGTTAGGAATAGTCGGCCACTGAACCCAACAAAGGTAGTTAAAACAAAAAAAATTCAAAAAAATATCCACTACCTTCTATTCCAAATAAGTGTCAATTTATTCATTGCAACCTTTAAAAATTTAGTGCACACTAAAATGACAACTTTATCATTTATATTTAAGGGTTATGCTATGCTGACATTTAAAAAATAACATTCAATGACATCAGTTCATCTCCTCCTTTAATCTCATTTTTAATCTAATATATCTCATCCATTAGATTAAGAAAGAGATTAAAACGATGAAGTAGGTGTCATTAATTATTATTTCTTGAGTGGTAGCATAACATTACCTCATACTTTATATTAGTATTATAAAATTCTCTTTCTTATTAATTACCAACTTATTATTTTATAATTATTTGATCTATCTCATAATTAATGTAAAGGTAAATTAAAAAAAATTATATGAATAATCAAATTTGATAAATATAAAAACAATATTAAAAAATTATAAAGGAAACTTTTTTTTTGGAATAGGTTGGAGTATAATGTTAGTTTGTTTGCAATCGATATAAAAGGTTATCTTTACACATATTGCAACAGATTTGAAAATTAGTTACTTACTTGGAGTCGTTGACTCCAATAAATGTCAACTCCGGCTCTTAATGTCGCGTCTAGTCTTTGACTGGTAAAATACCAACAGTAATGTGTTGGGAACTGACAGTTAAATTGAACATGTATAAGAGGTATGACGGAAATTTAAAATTTTGTCCCTGTCCCAGGAACTCCTATTAGTTACATATAAATTAAATAAAGCCTTAACTAAATAATTCTCTACCTAGGTTAGCATGCTAAAGGACTAGGCATACCATAATTCCAAATTATATCCTAGCATATTTATTTTATACTAAGCATGTTATAACTCTAAGTTATAACCTAAGCATAAAATAACCTAAGCATGCAAAAATAACCTAAGCATAATTATTAAGTCTAAAAACACTTAAAGAAAAAGACTTAATAATTAAAAGAGAAATAAAAAGAACTTACCAGTTGAAGCGTGCTTTTGCAGGACCTTCTTGCACAAGCCTCCAGTCGTAGGATAGCCTCTATCAGTATCCACACGAACCCCACCAACCAAAACCTCCCTAGGAGGAAGAACTAAGAAGCCTCGAGTAGTTGCTAGACCACTCTAGAAGCCTCACCCAAAAATATAAACTAGCGGTGCCCGAATAAATTCAGGCTCCACAAAAATAACTTGCTCAAGTACCCGAGAGATTAATTATCTCGCTTAGAATTTATGCTTTGAGCTTGGTACAATTTGAAAGGAAAGGAAATAACCTATATATAGGCAAGGGGGAGCAAAAATGCTCCCCTTTCGTCGATGTGGGATTAATTAACATATACATATATATATGTTAATTCAAATCCCACACGCCACTTTTCATGGGCTGCCTTTGTGCAGCCATGAATAAGGGTTGCGCATTTTTCGGTAACCGAACTTTGTATAAAATATTTTATACTTTTCGGTTCTAACTTACCAATGCAAAATTCCTTATAAATCCTTTCAAATAAATTTTTATTTTTGACTCTAATAAATTAGTTATCAGTTAAAATAAATAATTTGGTCCAACCAAAATTGAATAAATCAATTATAATTTATTTATGACTCTAATTAATTAGTTATCGGTCAAAATAAATTCCTTGGTCTATCCAAAATTGATCTAATCAATTTTAACCAATTAAACAATAATCCAATTATTATTCATGTTATATATTTTGTAATAGAATAAATCTATTAGTTCTTTACTTAGTCCGATGAAGGTCCAATGTGTGTGACCTTATAGGATCCCGAAGTATTGAGCTGTTAAGGCTTAACCAACCCGTGTTCTAATGAAACCATTGGCTCGATGTTCTAGACCGTGAATAGAACTTGATTACCTTAAACGACTGTAGTACGCCTCTAGCAAGGGTCTACCATCCCCCATTACTCGGAACGTCATTTATGCTTATGACTTAACCCCGGTTAATGCAATAATTATCCAGTGCGATAAATTCCTTCCATTCTTTAATATTAGTACCATCTGGTTTATTGGGTTCGGTTAAAGTGTTAACCCACTAATAGCAAGGTTGCTCCAAGCTATCCCAGTTATTTACTTGTTACCGAAGTATATTGCCTTTTACTATAGTGTGTTTGACTAGAAACCATTTCTATCAAACACATACTCTGATCAGAGGTTTATGGCAATCATCACTTCAACAAGTGGCCAGGTACAACTCCTTAATATATCCGGAGCGATGGATTCTTTCCGACTACTCAGCCTACCAACGTGCTGTCATCACTATATCCGTAATCACCCGTAGCACCCTAAATTAATGAGTGCATAGCAATGACCCAAAGTATAGCAATAGTACCACACAAGGCAACTAGCATCTCAAGTATGAGGACATTCGCAAAGCTTATTGCATGAAGATAAACACTAACACATTGATATTTATACCAAGTGTTTATCTTGCTGCGGTCTCCAATATATCTCCTAGATATATCCATGTGTCAAGCTTAAGGCACCACCTTCAGTCTTTAGGAGATTAACTGCTTGGACCCTTTCCAAGAAAGTTGACCACATGCTAGTCTTTCCGTTTCATCAATATCCTTTCTTGATGACACTGTGACTAGGGACAGTTTAGACATAATCATAATTGTACATGAAGTAGGTTCCACCAAATATAGTCCAACTATAATTTCTCTGACTTCATGCTATGATATGTCAAGGACTTTTGTATACATACATCAATGAATATATTTTAACCAGCTATAATATATATGTATAGAAACACATTGATATAAACAAAAGAACAAATGCCTTTATTGATTAAACAAATTATTCGTACTATTACATAATTAAGATATATCGCCCTAATTGTCTTAAGGGCATACATCATATCCAACAAACTCCCACTTGCACTAAGGCCAATTAGCCATATGTTTTAATCCATATGCTTTAACATGCTGGTCATGTTTGACTTGAGTCAATGGCTTTGTCAGACCATCCGCGAGGTTCTGATCAGTGGGTACATATTCTAATCTTATTATCTTAGCATCAACAATCTCCCTGATTATATGATACTTTCTGGATACATGTCTGTTTTTCTGATGAGACCGTGGTTCCTTTGCCTGAGCTATGGCACCATTGTTATCACAATATAAAGTAATTGGATTAATAGCCTCAGGCACCACACCGAGATCACCAATAAATCCCTTCAACCAGACAGCTTCTTTTGCTGCTTCGCATGCAGCAATGTATTCAGATTCCGTGGTTGAATCAGCAGTAGTTTCTTGCTTGGAACTCTTCCAGCATACTGCCCCTCCATTTAACACATACACAAAACCTGACTGAGACTTAAAGTCATCCTTGTCAGATTGAAAGCTTGCGTCAGTGTAACCTTTGATAGTGAGATCACCTTCTCCATAAATCAAGAACTCATCCTTAGTCCTTCTCAAGTACTTAAGGATTGCCTTGACGGCCATCCAGTGTTTTTCACCTGGATCTGACTGATATCTGCTCGTAAAGCTCAAAGCCTGAGAGACATCCGGCCTAGTACATATCATAGCATACATGATGGATCCTATCGCGGATGCATAGGGTATATCCTTCATGCGCATTCTCTCTTGAGCTGTCTTCGGACACTCAGCTTTAGATAGGTTAATCCCCTTTTTCATTGGGAGATAACCTTTCTTAGAATGCTCAAGGTTGAACCTATTTAACACCTTGTCTATATATGTACTTTGAGAAAGACCTAACAGCCTCTTGGATCTATCCCTGTAGATCTTTATACCTAGTATAAATGCTGCTTCACCAAGGTCTTTCATGGAGAACTTTCTTGACAACCATACTTTAACATTTTGAAGAAGAGAAATGTCATTTCCTATTAGCAGAATGTCATCAACATACAATACTAGAAAAACGACTGCACTCCCACTAACCTTCTTGTAAACACAAGGCTCATTTGCATTTGGGCAGAAATCCAGTTCCCGGATTGTCTGATCAAACCTTATATTCCAACTCCTTGATGCCTGCTTAAGTCCATAAATGGATCTTTGTAGTTTGCATACCTTCGAGCCATTCTGAGATGTAAAACCCTCAGGTTGTGTCATATACACATCCCGGTCTAAATCCCCATTGAGGAATGCTGTTTTTACATCCATCTGCCAAATCTCATAATCGTAATGAGCAGCAATGGCGAGGAGTATCCTTATGGATTTGAGCATGGCTACTGGTGAGAAGGTTTCATCATAGTCAATACCTTCCCGTTGACTATAACCTTTCGCAACCAACCTTGCTTTATAGGTAATTACATTACCATCCATGTCTGTCTTCTTCTTGAAGACCCATTTGCACCCAATTGGTCTAACCTCTTGCGGTGCATCAACCAAACTCCAAACTTGGTTCTCGTACATGGAATCCATTTCTGATTTCATGGCCTTTTGCCATTTATCAGAATCTGAGCCTTTTATTGCCTCATCATATGTCCTTGGTTCATTATCCTCCACAAGATATAGTTCCTTATCATTAGTGATGATAAACCTATATCTATCGGGACCCTTATGAACACGACTTGATCTTCGCAATGATTGTGTTTCGACAATTTGTTCTTGGATCACACTCTCTTGTGTATCTAGAACGGGGTCAATCAGTTGATCGTCTGTTTCTTCCTCTTGAACTTCCAGTTCAATATTGCTCCCACTGACCTTTTCAAGTAAGTGTTCCTTTTCCAAAAAGTGAGCATTCCGAGACACAAATACCTTTTGTGCTTCGGGTTGGTAAAACAGATACCCAATTGTTTCCTTTGGATATCCAATGAACAGACATTTGTCAGCCTGGGCATTTAGCTTATCTGACGCTATCCTCTTTACCATAGCAGGACAACCCCATACTCTTAAGTGATTTAGAGATGGCTTTTTGTTACACCATCTTTCATAAGGTGTAAAATCAACTGATTTAGAGGGCACTCTATTTAAGATATAAACCGCGCTCTCAAGTGCATATCCCCAAAAGGATTTACTAAGAACTGCATGGCTCATCATGGACCTGACCATATCTAATAAAGTCCGATTCCTCCTTTCTGACACTACATTATGTTGGGGTGTATAAGGAGGGGTCCACTGGGGAACTATCCCATTTTCCTTTAGATAATCCTGAAACTCCTGACTTAAGTATTCTCCACCTCGATCCGATCGAAGTGTTTTAATACTTTTCTCAAGCTGTTTCTCTACTTCAGCTCTGAATAGTTTGAATTTTTCAAAACTTTCAGACTTGTGCTTCATCAAGTATAAATAACCGTATCGTGAGTAATCATCAATAAAGGTTATGAAGTAGGAGTATCCTCCTACTGCCTGAACACTCATTGGACCACACACATCAGTGTGTATAAGTTCTAATGTACTCGTGGCTCGTTCACCCTTCCCTTTAAAGGGTAACTTTGTCATTTTTCCTTTTAAACAAGGTTCGCAATCACCATAAGACTCTAAGTCTATTGAGCCCAAGTCTCCACGCTTATGCAACTTGGTTAAGCGATCTTTGTTTATGTGGCCTAAACGGCAATGCCATAAGTAAAAGGAATTCTCATTATCTAATTTAACTTTCTTCACATTATTTATATTGAAAACTTCTGTTTTAGTATCAAGAATATAAATGCCACCTTTCAACATTCCATAACCATAAAGAATATTATTCAAACGAATCTGACAATTATTATTCGAAAATAAAATTTCAAATCCCTCTGTTGCTAAACACGCAACAGATACAATATTCTTAGTAACACTTGGAATGTAATAACAATTATTCAAAACTAAAACAAGTCCACTTGGCAAAACAAGACTAAAGCTCCCTACGGCTAATGCAGCAACTCTGGCTCCATTTCCCACACGTAGGTCCATCTCCCCTTTTGCAAGTTTTCTACAGTTCCTTAGTCCCTGCACAGAAGTACAGATATGAGAACCACAACCAGTATCTAATACCCAAGTGGATTCTTGCGGAAAAGTAGCAAAGTTTTCAATTACAAATATACCTGAAGTAGATGCCTCTGTAGGCTTCTTCTTCAAATGCTCAGAAGCAGGAGCTTTGCAATCCCTCTTCCAATGTCCCGGTTTCCCACATTGGAAGCAGACATACTTAGATGCCTTCTTTTCATTCTTCTTCTTACTGATTCTTTTCTTGGCACCCAGTGCCTGCTTCTTTTTCTTAGAAGCCTTGCTTTTTCAACCAACAGTAGAGGTTTCTGATCTTTCTTGATCTGAGATTCTACTGTTTTCAGCATGTTAATTAATTCAGGGATAGTTGAATTAATCCTGTTCATGTAATAGTTAGTTACGAAACCTGAGTAACTATCTGTCAAGGACATCAACACAAGGTTAATGCTCAAGTCATGATTCATCTCGAATCCCAATCGATTCAGCTTCTCAAGGTATCCCAAGAGTTTCAGTACATGCTGAGAGGCAGAGGTGCTAGCCTGCATCTTGGTCCCGAAAAGGAGCTTAGAGGTCTCATACCTCTCTGTCCTCTCCCTCTCCGAAAAGAGTTCTTCAAGATGGAGAACCATATCCTCCAAGGGCATGTTCTCATGTTGTTTCTGAAGCTCAGAATTCATGGACCCCAATATAATACACATGGCAATCTCACGATCTTTCCTGTGCTTCAACCAGGCATCATGTTCCACATGATCCTCAACATCAGGTTCTACAGGGAAAATTTCACTTAGGACATAGGCAATTCCCTCAGATCTGAGAACTATTCTCACTGCTCGGAACCAATCAGAAAAGTTCGAGCCATTCAATTTGGTGTCAAGTAACATACGGAGATTAAAATTGGAAGCCATTTTCAACCTAAGACATAAGAAAAGAAAAGTGTTTAGATATTAGTTTAAGTACATGTATTTAATTTGAGGACTTTTAATTAAATACATTTTCCTACTATTTTCTTCGAAATTTACAATAGCCCATTCTATTGAATTCGTGAATTTTAGCCCAGCTAAATTTCCTAGTAGGTAGCATCTATAACTAGTCTACTACAACCCCCAATTTTATGAGTCAAGTCATAATAGTCAGTCATAGTTGGAATCCAATTCCATTTGCATCGCATGCAATTGCTAATTCACTCAAGTTCCCTAATCCCAAGGGACGTGTGCTCTTATATTAGCATCTCCTTGAATATGTCTCAGATCTGGGCCTAGCCCCCAATTTTATGGTGGACTACCCCAGCTCTGTTAAGGCAGACCCTATCTCAAACTTTACAACCAATCAATGTGGACTAGAAGGAACGCTTTGCGTAGCACTTTGATAGCCCAAAAAGACCGTATTATAAATTTGAGTAAGGAAGACTATCACTTGCCTTAATATATTTACTTTGGGATTTTATTGGTGTTAAACGTCTCACCCAATCTAGGATTTTATCAGATGGACAAAATTATAATTACTTGTATTAATTCAGGGAATTTTAGAATTAATTTATAAGGTCTAACCTTAGGTGGGTTCAGCTCTTTATTATAATTATTCCATCAACCTAGATTATATGCAAAATAATTAACCCTTTAATTTGTTATATTTATATTGCATTTCCTTTAAGCTTTTATTCAATAATTTTAATTTTTTTACTTTGTTATAGAAACACATATAAGCACCATCTTATATACTAGAAATAAATTAGTTCATATTAATCCCCCGATTGGTCAATTCAAATTGCACCGATATAGGTTCCCAGGTAGGAGAGGTGCCCTATGAGGAGTAGACACCAAGTCCAATCCTTAGCCAGAACAAATACGGGCACAAACTTGAAGACCAATGGATTCTCTTGAACTAATAAATTTCGTTCTTCCAATTCATGTAAATTGGGAGCATCTATAACCCATGTAATTTAAATAAATTATTGACACTTGTATAATTTGAGTAAGTTGAGCAAGCTTATTCAAAATTATTCATAACTAATTTCTAACCTTGAAATGAAAGACAGAAGTTTATATATATTGTTCTAAACAATTAAATAAACAAATCATTTCATTTAGAAAATAATATTTAGTTTGCTTCTAACTTAATTATGCACTAAATAGGCAGGCTCTGATACCACTGTTGGGAACTGACAGTCAAATTGAACATGCATAAGAGGCATGACGGAAATTAAAAATTTTGTCCCTATCCCAGGAACTCCTATTAGTTGCATATAAATTAAATAAAGCCTTAACTAAATAATTCTCTACCTAGGTTAGCATGCTAAAGGACTAGGCATACCATAATTCCAAATTATATCCTAGCATATTTATTTTATACTAAGCATGTTATAACTCTAAGTTATAACCTAAGCATAAAATAACCTAAGCATGCAAAAATAACCTAAGCATAATTATTAAGTCTAAAAACACTTAAAGAAAAAGACTTAATAATTAAAAGAGAAATAAAAAGAACTTACCAGTTGAAGCGTGCTTTTGCAGGACCTTCTTGCACAAGCCACCAGTCGTAGGATAGCCTCTATCAGTATCCACACGAACCCCACCAACCAAAACCTCCCTAGGAGGAAGAACTAAGAAGCCTCGAGTAGTTGCTAGACCACTCTAGAAGCCTCACCCAAAAATATAAACTAGCGGTGCCCGAATAAATTCAGGCTCCACAAAAATAACTTGCTCAAGTACCCGAGAGATTAATTATCTCGCTTAGGATTTATGCTTTGAGCTTGGTACAATTTGAAAGGAAAGGAAATAACCTATATATAGGCAAGGGGAGCAAAAATGCTCCCCTTTCGTCGATGTGGGATTAATTAACATATACATATATATATGTTAATTCAAATCCCACACGCCACTTTTCATGGGCTGCCTTTGTGCAGCCCATGAATAAGGGTTGCGTATTTTTTGGTAACCGAACTTTGTATAAAATATTTTATACTTTTCGGTTCTAACTTACCAATGCAAAATTCCTTATAAATCCTTTCAAATAAATTTTTATTTTTGACTCTAATAAATTAGTTATCAGTCAAAATAAATAATTTGGTCCAACCAAAATTGAATAAATCAATTATAATTTATTTATGACTCTAATTAATTAATTATCGGTCAAAATAAATTCCTTGGTCTATCCAAAATTGATCTAATCAATTTTAACCAATTAAACAATAATCCAATTATTATTCATGTTATATATTTTGTAATAGAATAAATCTATTAGTTCTTTACTTAGTCCGATGAAGGTCCAATGTGTGTGACCTTATAGGATCCCGAAGTATTGAGCTGTTAAGGCTTAACCAACCCGTGTTCTAATGAAACCATTGGCTCGATGTTCTAGACCGTGAATAGAACTTGATTACCTTAAACGACTGTAGTACGCCTCTAGCAAGGGTCTACCATCCCCCATTACTCGGAACGTCATTTATGCTTATGACTTAACCCCGGTTAATGCAATAATTATCCAGTGCGATAAATTCCTTCCATTCTTTAATATTAGTACCATCTGGTTTATTGGGTTCGGTTAAAGTGTTAACCCACTAATAGCAAGGTTGCTCCAAGCTATCCCAGTTATTTACTTGTTACCGAAGTATATTGCCTTTTACCATAGTGTGTTTGACTAGAAACCATTTCTATCAAACACATACTCTGATCAGAGGTTTATGGCAATCATCACTTCAACAAGTGGCCAGGTACAACTCCTTAATATATCCGGAGCGATGGATTCTTTCCGACTACTCAGCCTACCAACGTGCTGTCATCACTATATCCGTAATCACCCGTAGCACCCTAAATTAATGAGTGCATAGCAATGACCCAAAGTATAGCAATAGTACCACACAAGGCAACTAGCATCTCAAGTATGAGGACATTCGCAAAGCTTATTGCATGAAGATAAACACTAACACATTGATATTTATACCAAGTGTTTATCTTGCTGCGGTCTCCAATATATCTCCCAGACATATCCATGTGTCAAGCTTAAGGCACCACCTTCAGTCTTTAGGAGATTAACTGCTTGGACCCTTTCCAAGAAAGTTGACCACATGCTAGTCTTTCCGTTTCATCAATATCCTTTCTTGATGACACTGTGACTAGGGACAGTTTAGACATAATCATAATTACACATGAAGTAGGTTCCACCAAATATAGTCCAACTATAATTTCTCTGACTTCATGCTATGATATGTCAAGGACTTTTGTATACATACATCAATGAATATATTTTAACCAGCTATAATATATATGTATAGAAACACATTGATATAAATAAAAGAACAAATGCCTTTATTGATTAAACAAATTATTCGTACTATTACATAATTAAGATATATCGCCCTAATTACCTTAAGGGCATACATCATATTCAACATAATGTTTGGTAGTTTTAACCAACCAATCTAATTAAGACATAATTAAGCTGCCATATAAGACTAATCAACTGCGAAGGATTTATGAAGACTTAATCGATGCCCAAAAAAAACAATACAAAGTACAAACATTTTCAATTATTAAGTGGAGTAATTTCTAAGTAAAAAGTTATAAGTTAATTTTAAAGCGTAATTTCAAATATTTTAAAGGCACTTAAAATTTAATAAAAAAAATATATCATTATTTTATTTTATATACAAAAAATACCTATTTTTAATGTCATTTAACAACTTTTTATAATATAAAACATGTTTATAAGTCAATTTTATCAAATAATTGAACTATTTATAATTTATTTATAAATTAGTTTAATTCTATTTAATTGTTTAGTTTAAAGCGGAGTACAATTAAAAAATCAATAAATAAAAACAATACAAGATATATTTAATATCCTAGATTGTCAATTGATCCTCTCAACTTTCACATATTACTTTAAAATCTAAATCCATAATCAATTTCTAATTATTAGTCAAAAAAAAAAAGGCCTCTGAAAGACTGTAGTGATATGGTGGGCAAATTGTCCATCAAACAAGTGTGAAAAAGTTTGTAATAGTTAGGTTTCCTGCCCTGCCCCTCATTTCTTTCTCTTTTTTTTTTGTATAAGATTTCATTCCTACCGCTACAGTTCATTTATTTTGGTATGGAAATTTATTAGAAATCAAATTTGTATATGCTATTATATATTTAAAAATTATAATTAAGGTGTGAAATATTTGTAGGAAGATGATTGGATGGATGGGTGGGTAGGTATAAATTGACGTTTGACAAAATGGAGAAGGGGTTGGTACAGTTTGTTCTGGTTGCTCCCCCAATCCAATAATCACTTCATTCTTCTTTAACTAATTAAAACCCTACCAATTATTATTTATAGTATATGCTTACTTGTCATATATAACTGCTAGTCCAATCAATGAATGACAACCCCATTGTATGGTTTTATGATTTGTAATACAAGTTCACAATTCTTAAAATAAAAATGAGTTATTTCATGGACCCAATCAGTCACTAATACTCCACTAATGAATATCCACTACTATCTAAGGCTCTGCTCAATATACACCATCTCAACTAATAGCTAACTGTAGTTTGATTTAATTGTTATCTATATTGTTGCTGATTATTTTAGTAAATTTTCGACAAAAACTAAAAGCAATTGTATTATAATTGTAACCACAAACCAACTATGTAATGAAAAAAATGATAACATATATTTTTGATCAAATTTTAAACATCTCTTTGATGTAATGTTTGTAAGCAATTTTGGTGAGCAACATAGACCGTGTCCGGATAAAATTGAGATGATTAAAGTTTTAATATCATTGGATGGATGATGCACAATATCAATGAGCTTTCACATGTTGGAATAAAACCGTTGTCACAAGGCTCGACTCTGAGGGGTGGCGGGGAAGTACAACATCTAGGTTTCATATCTGGAAGGGGCCTAAAATATATTTTTGTTTAAAGTTTTAGTTGTTATTGTTAAAAAGATAAATATAAACATTAAAAATATTGTAAATCAGTTAGTATAGCAATTATTAAACTTAGACTTAAATACCTTTTTGGATCATGTTCTATACCTTAAATGCTCTATTGGTGTATGACCTTTTGAAATTGCCTATTTGGTGGCCGATGTATTCCCTTTTTGTCTATGTGGTACTTGGTGTATTTAACATTAGCTTATTTGATGCCTGACATATTTAATTTTAGTATATCAAGCGTTCATCTAATAAAAAAAAATGTGAAATATCGTTAACATCATTTGGAATATGAATATATTTTCATACATAGAATTGTCGACCATCAATATTTCATTAAGTTGCTGTACTAAAATTGAATATGTTAGGTACCAAATAGGCGATTTCAATAGATCAGACAACAAAATGGCATTTTTATTATAGAACATAATCCAAAAATGTAATTTAACCGTTAAACTTATGATATGAGAGGTCAGGAGTTTAATTCTTACATTTTATAAATAAAAGCAAATGTTTATTATAATATTTTTTTAGTGTGATCCATTTTACTACTTTTAATATCTATGTGTCAGAGAGCCTTGATCAATTATTGACATGCTTATCCTAGGTTGGTGGTCTTATTGAGGCAAGTAAATTAGCAATAATTGGCAACTTTTAACATAAAAGAGGGATGGATAATGGTGTGATGATTCTAGATGAATATGGAGAAATAGAACAACCGTGCGAACTACTGTCTGTGGAGTATTAATATTATTACACATGTCAATTGTTTAGGATCCAATAATTTAAAGAAACTTCTACTTTATGTTTTATTTTTGTAGTTGAACACAAAACTTAAAGCCAATGGAAGAGCATGTCGTTTTCGTTTTCCTAGTCCTAACATGTGCTACGTGGTGGTTCAATAATTGGCTAAAAATTCCTATAATACCATGTTTATTATTTGGGAATTTGGGACCATAAAATATAAGGAAGTTTCTCCAACCTTGCTTGTACGCAACAGCAGCTTCATTGAATGGGCTTGAGTTATTGGTTATAAATGGGCTTTGATTTATCATTACAAAGCCCGTCATTCTCATACTTTGTTCGATGTAAACCCAATTACATTTCGTAAATAAATCTGTTTTCCTTACTATACTATCTCATTCAATGTCTTCGTTCTTCTTATATTTTTTTAGTTTTCACTTTCTTTTTTTCTATTGGAACAAGTTATCAATTTTTCATTGCAAGTTATTTAAAAGATGGGTGAAAAAGTAAATAGAATCATTTTTTCAATAAACTACAAATAGCTTTTATTAGATAATCTTATTCAATGCTAATTACTGTTAAACTCTTCAATCCTCTAAATAAATATATTTAGTAAGACTTAAATCTGAGTCTCCTCCTACTAACATAGCCTTAAGTCACTTTTTGATTGCCAGAAAGATGATATTAACTCATGTGCGGATTTTAATGGAATTGATATATCCTTGTGAATTTTTGATTAATTATACTATGTTGGCACAAATTTTCACTTGTTTGATACAAATTCAATGGGCCCTTGCTCATCGTACTAATAACAAATTATATAAATAATACATTTAGCCGACTTGAGGTTTACTCGGCGAAACCTGTAACACAAAAAAAAAAAATTGACAATCCCAAAATTCTATTATGTAATAACTGAAATCCCGGATATGGATAGGCTATCTATAAGTTCCTCTCAGATTTGTCATAGGCGTGTTTTACTAGTTCTATTAATCTATGGGATGCCGAGTTTCATGTTAAAGTATGTGAAGTTAGGTAAATGAATATGCAGCTTAAATCTCCACAAGGTGAAATTTCATGAATTTTCACCTATGACTCACTACTTCTTATCATTCATATTACATATGTAAATTACAGTATGTGCAGAAAGAGATTGCTCTTATTATCACCATTAGGCAGCCAAATAGCAATGAAAGAAATGCTCGAGGCTGCAGTAGTCCATTAGACGTTGAGGGGATTTAATGGACACGTGACTTGGAGAGCTAGTATATGTTTTTAGCCATAAATTAACCCTATTTTAAACACTTAAGCATTCAATTAAAACCTACCCATATGAGTTTGTCCAAAGAAAGGATAAATAATGTTAATGAGCTTTGGGCAGAATGAACAATCAAGGACAAAAAATTAAGTCAATTTCTTCTCTCCACCCACCTCAACAACAAAAAAGGGTCTCTTTACATAAATCTATTAATTTGATAAATGAATTATAATTTAAAATTAAAACGTGATAATTTGGAAAGTAAATTTTATTCAAAATGAGAATTCCGAAAATTCTTCTTCTACTTCGAAAGAATAATATAATAACACATGCATCCCAGTTAGATTATAGTCATTATACCTATTAAGTACGACCAATATACTTTTTCATTATATTATCCACCTATATTATACTTAAAAATTTTGGAAGGTAACTAGTCACGGCTATTTCTTTTACTTTGTTATTTTGACCACATTGCAAATTTGTTTTATCTGCACATATGCTATATTGTTCGGTTAGAGAACTAAACATTTACACTTAGACTATGATTCGTATATTGGTTTTATTAACTTTAATGTCATTTTTTTTCTTCTTTAATTAATAACTCGTTCTTGTATGTTTAAGCATGATTTTCTATTGTCATTAATATCCTAAGAGCATCTTTAGTAGATAGTGGATTCTATGATTATGTGGCATGTAAAATAGAAGTTCACATTGATAATATGTTAATTATTTTAAAAATAGACAATGTCTATAAAAAAAATAGCTACATTAGATTGTCTATTTCATCCAGAATTATGTAATTAAATAATAAAAAATATTTAAATTCAAGCTTATTTCAATGTTAAAGATTAAAATACTAATTAATTTGATGAGTTGGTAGTCCATTTGATTGTGTACATGTAGAAAATCAAATAGACAATGTTTAACATTTATTGTGCCACGTCATATAGGAAAGGGAAAATAAACAAGCTAGTGTAGCACAATTTTTTGATCAATTGTCTATTCTTGCCTATGTGGAAAAACTATTATTAGAATGAACTATCTACTAAAGATGCTTTAATAATTGTTTCCCCCCAACCTGGTGGGCTATGCTGGTAATACTCATGGGTGGAGCAAGCTCTTCTATTCTAGTTCATGCTTTCTCCTGGCTATATGGTTCGTTCGGGGGAGAAATCGAGCTTAAGAAAGAGTGAATGCCTTATCAATACACAAATGTATAACTCCCCATGAATTTCAATTGCGCTTATATTCATTACTGTAGGAATTGGGTTCAAGCTTTCCCCGGCCCCTTCTCATCAATGGACTCCTGACGTGTACGAAGGAGTGCGGTTCGTAATTGCGGAGCAGTTTTGTCTCGTAAAGGCGATGCAGTTGATATGTTACAAAATCATAGGCATGTTTATGTATCAGATCAAAGCCCGTACTGAAGAATGGGGCAGTTACGTTGATGAAGAATATTTAATGGTGTTTTATTAGTTTCCCAAGCACTTGGGGATTGAGAAATGAACTCTCGCGGTGCTCCTTCGAGTCTCCTAATTCTTGCATGTAATCTTAGACTACATGTTGAAATTCTAGCTATGGAATGAGAGGGAAAGGAGTACCGCAAGGGTTTTTCATGTTCCAATTTTTAAGTACTCGAGAAAATGATAAAACATCATTTAAATATCCATCATCAATATTATCATTCAATTCTTCAGAACGACCTATCTCTGAAGAATAAAAGTCTATGATATTGAAATATATAAACTACCCGCTTTTACAAGAAAGAACTACTCACCAGAATTGACTGCCATCTATAATTTGGATGGGACAAAATTGTGAGGTTACTAATGACATTACAAATTTATGCTCAAACATAGGAGAATAATTTCTTAAAAAGGAATAAAAATCACATTAATGTACAGTATATATTTTGAAAAAAAACTGTATTTACTTTTACACAACATGCTCAAAGAAGAATATGATTGAATTGTTCTTTAATGATGGAAAGAATTACAGAGATTAAAAGAAGTTACCTATAAACATACATTACCCTACTTGAATTTAGTTAGAACATAAATACAAAATATGGTTGAATCTAGGCTGAAAGTCTGAAACTAAATGTCAAAATCATATGCAAGATGAACTCATCCGCCATCTTTAACACCAAGAAAGCATGTCATAGATCACGATTAGTTTTCAATCAATCAGATATTAAGCCAATGCAATCACTTACAGTTTTTACTGGTTAAAGAAAAGGGCTGAAAGAAATAAGCTTTCCGAATACAATTCCAAAGATCAAAAGCAAATGCCAACTCATCCTCCCATTGACAGATACTCTATCAAGAAAACGGCCAAGATTAACATCAACTCAACATCTAACCAACAAGCCGGTAGATTAAACTAAAGATAAAAGAAATTCAGGGTTCAAACCCTAAAGAGCAAACCAAAGCATGAGAAACATGAAAAGAAACATATAAAAATCAAGAAAGAAACATAAATATACCAAAAAGAAACAACACTCAAGAACACAAATTTCCTCTACTCATGAATCAAATATCTCAAAATCGCAGCCAAAAATTCTCCTATATCCGGATTTTCTTTGTTTCTTTTTTTTTTTCTCCGATATATAGTATATGAGGAAGTTTCTCCTACCTTACTTTACATACGCAACTCATTCAACTGGCTTCATTATTAAAATGGGCCTTCACACGGAAATATCATATTTTGATGTAGTAATTTAGGCTCTCACCTATTAAACTAACTCTTAATTACATTTTTATCTCCTTTATAAGTTCTAATTTTTTTCTTATTTTTGATTTATCTCTCATATAGTCAAATTTTTCAATTTTTAGAGTTTTTTGTTCGTCTTTTTTTCTTCGAAACTAGATCCACATTGACATACTTTTTTCAAACTTTTTTAGGGTAATTATTTCGAATTATTTGTTTTATAGTTATGTCATACTTATGTCTTATAGTTTTCTTTTAGTTACCTTTATATCATATTTTATAGTTATCTGAGATATACTATAAGTAAAAATAATAAAAATAAAGTAAAAATATAATAAAATTACATCAATTTGATAAAACTATAAGCTAACTAAAGCGTGCAGTATTGGATAATTAGGACATAACTATAAGATAAATTATTTCAAATACAAACTGAAAAAAAGTTTAAAAAAAATATATCATCATTGATCTAGTTTCGAAAAGAAAAAAATAGATGAACAAAAAGTTCTAAAACAATATATCAAAAAAATTAACGGTAAGCTGATATTTCCCTTATCATTACAAGACCACCAATCTCATACAATAGCCCACCAATCCCACTATCTGTTGGATATAAACCGGTAAACCGTATTCATTAGCCCATTAGTTTCAGGCCTAGGCTAGCTCCAAAACTTAACAAAATAGTTGGAAAAAAGATGGTCCATTAACTCATTGGCCACCAGGCTAGGACGAATTAAATTATGAAACATGGAATCTGAGTTCATATCTTTTGTTTTTTCTTTTAAATGTTTTTTAAGGTTTCAATTTACAAACAAGTTTTAAAGGGTGTTTTGTATTGGTTATAGTTGTTTTCAACTCGTGAAGAGATTAAAAATAGGGGAAACACCTAAATGAACTAATTTTGCAAAAAAAAAAAAATCTGAATTGTTATTTGTCACCTATTTTTTAGACTTACCGCCCCTCGTAACAAAAAAACGTTCTTACCAATAAAATAATTAAAATTATATACCAGCCTCAAATGTCAAAACTGTCCTTATATATAAAATATCAAAATATATTTAATTTTATATTAAATAAATAATATATATTTTTTAAAATAAAAATAAATATTTAAATATAATGAAATACAATCCTAATAAGTAAATAATTAACTCCTATCACAAATAGATTAGAAAATCGTACAAATCTATTTAAGAAAATACAATTCTAAAGAATAAGTAAATAATTAACTCATATTAATATTATAATTAGATTATGAAAACACTAAAATATCAAAAAAGTAAAATAAACATAACTCCTAAAACAAAACTAATAAACTCAGTATAAACTCAACTTAACATTCTAGTTGAAGATCAATTATTCTTAGTATGGATAACTCCAATATGTATAATGTTTTTTGGTTGGGGTACAACCAACAAAAGTGTAGCTAATTGTTTTACAATATTCCCTTTGCATGCACCATCTGCTAAAACATTATCTCGTCAAGAAATTACTATTTATCATTTAGGTTCTTACTCTCACTTTGTACATTTAAATTTAGAAGCAAATTTTTCAGTTCCCCCTATATCAACAATGTGGTTTTAGAAACGGACCTTGAATGTTAATGGATGGGAAATGTTGTATGATACTAGGTGAAGAATGTGGGAAGCTTTATCAAGTTTGATATAATAAAAGCTAAAATAGTTACATTCATGTATTCACAATTTAGTTTATTTTTGGTCAAATTTTATTAAGTGCTCAACACCTAAAATTATTGATTGATATATATGGTATTTTTTTAAATGTTTCTTACAATGTGCTTTATGTACAAGCTTATCTCATTAATATGTTACATGTATGAAGTATAACTTTTTAATAAATAAACATAAGGGTATATAAATAATTTTGAGGGCGGTAAATAATATTATTTAGTTTTTAATAAATAATTATAAAGGGCATATAAAGAATTATAAGCGGCGGTAAGTCTAAAAAGGGGTGGCAAATACCAACACCTAATAATTACATTTAAACTTTTTTTTATCAAATTACCAAAAAACCTTCTATCAAAATGGCACAAACTTAATTACTTTTTATATTACCCTTATACGTTATTCATATGTTAGGTAGTTTATTTTTAATTGTTTCGGGCTTATTTTAAATTTATCTCTCAAACTGTGCATTTTTTCGACAAGTTGCTTTAGAGTTTTGTGTTTGTCTCATTTTTATCTTCAAAACGCCATTTATTTTTATATATTTTTTCAATTTTTTTGACATGTTATACACTTAATACATATCTGTTACAAGTCTATTATAAGTCTCTTTATATTTATAATGCTCATTGAACTTATATATATATTATAAGTCTAATATAAGTCTTTTTATATTTGTAATGATTATTAAACTATTACATATTTAATATAAGTCTCTTTATATTTGCAATGCTCATTTTATAGGTCTCTATGTATTTACAACGCTCATTGAACTTTTACATATCTAATATATGTTTATTACAAGTCTAATATAAGTCTATTATAAATCTCTTTGTATTTGTAATGCTAATTGAGCTGCTATATATATACACTATATATCTAATATATACTTTTTATAAGTCTATAATTAATCTTTTTGTAATGCTTATTAAATTGTTATATATCTACTATATACCTCTTATAAGCCTAATATAAGTTTGTTATAAGTCTAGTATAAGTCTCTTTGTATTTGCAATGCCTTATTGAACTGTTATATATTTACTATATATCTTATAAATATTTGTTCTAAGTTTAATATAAGGCTCTTTGTATTTGTAATACCCATTGAAATGTTATACTACATATATATATAATGGTTGAGCCTTGAAGTTGTGATCCTAGAGGTCGCAAGTTCGAGTCCACATTCGAGCGGCGTGGGATAAGATTTTCCTAATATAAGTCTCTTTGTATTTGTAATGCCATTCAACTGTTATATATATATATATATATATATATATATATATATGTGTGTGTGTGTGTGTGTGTGTGTGTGTGTGGTGGGGGGAGGGTTAGGCTTGGTCTAGTGGTTGAGCCTTGAAGTTGTGATCCTAGAGGTTGCAAGTTCGAGTTCACATTGGAGAGGCGTGGGATAAGGTTTTTCTTTGTTATTATTGTAAGCCTAAATGAGGCAATTTAAAAAATATAATATATATATATATATATATATATATATATATATATATGTTATACGTCTATTATTAGTCTAATATAAGTCTCTTTATATTTGTAATGTTCATTAAACTGTTATATATCTACTATATATCTGTTACATGTCTTCGAAAATCTCTAAAGAGTCATAAAAAAAATAAATAATCTAAAAAATAAATGTAAAATAAATAAAATAAATAAAAAAAACCAAAATAGCTGGGACCTAATAAAGGTAAAATGGAAAACTAAAATGATTAAAAAGCGATGATTTTATAGATTAGTTGTTTTGCTATTTATCTTGCATATATTGATAAGATACCCCAACTCCCATTCAAAATAAGAAACAAGAGTACTTTTTTACGTTTCAGTGTATAAATAGTTGAATCATTTCTTAGAATTTGCTTGTAAGTTTGTTTTAAACATTTCAAGTGTTTGGTAAAATTAGTATATTTATATTTTTACTTTATCGAGCCGTTAAAAGTTAATAAGCTCCTTAAAAATAAGTTATAATTTTTAGCTGTGTAAAGGTTTGATTTATTGATTGAGCCGTGAAACTGTAATTTTAGAGATCGCAGGTTTGAGCTCACACTCCGGCGGGGAGGGATAAGATTTTCCTTCATTATTATATAGCCTATATGAGATAAAAATTTTTTAAAAAAAGTTATAACTTTTAACTTATTAGTGGTAATAAACTTAAAAGATATTAATATAAACACTTCATCATACTACTAATAAGTTAAGAGTGATTTTATGATGTTTTTACTAACTTATAAGCTATGAAAAGAATCTTTTAAAATCTCTTTCTTGAATTTTCACAATTTTCTCTCAATTAGCTCTCAAAATGAAAATCCTCACCTCCTCCGCTTATAAGTTTCTCCCTCCTATCTTTTATTTCTTATTTTTTTTCTTTATTTTTTGTGAGAATAATCTGTATCAACTGTTTTCTTATAATTTAATGCACGCTTCTTCAAGCACGGATTTGTTGCTACATATCTCAATCTTGATAGTTTTACAACGGGGTTAGATTTCATCCACCTTTTTACATGTTGATTTTTCACAGAAGACACAAAGTTCTATCGACAAGATTGTTTTAGATTTGTAGTACATGTTGATGTTATGGCGTAAGCATGTTACGGTTGTGGATATTCGAAATCATTAGTTGGAGGTTAAGGAAATACAGGCTGCAACGTTTTATCTTTTGTTTTCAAATTAAGACTTGTCTAATGGCATGTCTGTCTTGCGGCACCAACAAATTTAGTGTGTTTGTGTTCTATTTGTGTGTTTTGTTTGGTATTTTAACTCCAGTAAATTGTTTTTAGTATTTTTATACTTGTCTATATTTATCGGTCTATAAATCATTCTGCACAATTGTTAGCTAAAGCAGTTGATTCTGCATCATGTAAGAGACTTAACTTTATCTTTGTTCACCTTTAATTAGAGCTGTAATTGTTTTTGATTTTATAAAATATACAATATTTTTCGATAAAAAAAACTATCAAAATAATTTGCTTAAATGAAGAATTATGGGACATTTAATTAAACTTTGAAATTATATTAAATCAGTTTGAACAAATTCATCAAAATATGGATGGGAAATAGGAGGACTCAGAATTAAATCTATTATAAGATGTATAGTTTTTTCAGAGGTGAGAGAGATTATTAGATTCCATGATTTTTTTAAGAGATAAAATGTAATAAGATGTTAGTAACTTGAATTAATAAATTATGAAATATAAAAAAATATTTAACATAAAATAATAAAATACCAAAATAACCTTATAACCGTAAAGGAGGTTCTTTTGATGCCCGAATCAATTTTCTTAAGACAGATTTTGCCCCGTATATGGTAAACTATCTTCCAGGATACAACAAAAGACTTTAGGCGAATTCAACCGAATGTAAAATATTATCACCGAAGGACAGATTGCTAAGAACCTAAAGAGAAAAGACTGGAGGAAAATGAGCAGAGAAATTTAAATAGCAAAATAAGGAGCTTTCCTTTACGGTCCTTTTTCTCTGCAACTCAAGTAATGTATATTACTTACATATATATATATATATATATATATATATATATAGATATATATACAAGAAAGTGAGGGAGACAAAGAGCAGCAAATTATTAATGCTGTGCAAACCCATTGTCAAATTTATTGACAATTGTAGACATGAAAAGTTAATAAGCCGAAAAACTATCACATCTAACTTTTCAATTATTATTATTATTATTATTATTATTAATTATTTTTTTTACTTTAATTTTTTCAACAATCCCTCACATAAAAGAAAATAGGAAAACGCTAGACTCGATTTGATGATAATATTCCACATTAATATTTGCATAGGATAGGTGGATTACAGTCCTTGAACCTTCCCTTGTGAAAGTATATTTACTTTACTGGCTGACTAGAAGACGCGATATCCTTGAACTATTCTGCCGTTTGTGTAAACGATGATATACCTCACACAAATATTAATCTAACTCGGTTTTTGGTTCTCATGGTTATGTTCATAATGGTCGTGAACATCTCCTATTTTTGCAAGAGTTTCGAACAATAAAGCCTCATTAGTTTCCTTTGAAGCGACCCCACTTCACTCTCACATAGTGATCTCTTTTGCTCAAACTTTTGATGCACGAAGAATCATTGAAAGCATTAATTGCTTAACCTTAACATTATTGTCACTGTTTACATCATAGGAATGGACACGGGGTTACCCCCACAGTGATCTCACAAGGTCTATGCAATCAGGTTGTCTCATTGAACCAAGATCTTGGGATCTCCAGTCAAACATGATTGCGCTTCCTTCACATAGAGCCTTAAATATTCATGGGGCTTTAGTCCCATTCCCTTAGATGTCTTTTCAACTTGATCTCGGTTTAACCCTTTAGTTAGCGCATCTGCTATGTTATCCTTTGATCCTACAAAATAATAGAGATAACTCCCATTGAGATCAGTTGTCTAACGGTATTATGTTGACGATGGATGTGTCTCGACTTACTATTTTGTGCTCTTTTAATCGTTGCTTGATTATCACAATGTATACAAATTGCGAGCACATGCTCAGGCCATTCAGGAATATCCTCTAAGAAGTTACGTAGCCATTTTATCTTCTTCTCCTGTTTTATCTAAGGCTACAAACTTAGCTTCCATCATGGAACGAGTTATAATTGTTTGCCTTGAGGATTTCAATGAAACTACTCCTCCTCCTAGAGTGAAAACATACCCACTTGTACCTTTAGAATTCTTGATATCAGCTATCCAACTGGCATCAGAATATACTTCTAGAACAGCGGGTTCTCTTGTATAGTGCACTCCATAATTACGAGTATATCTCAAATACCATAGTATGCTCACAATTGCTTCCCAATGGCTTTTGCCTAGGTTACTCGTAAATCTGCTTGAACTACTTATGGTATAAACAATATCAGGCCTTGTACAACTTGTAAGGTACATTAGACTACCTATAACCCTTGCATATTCCACTTGGTCTATGCATTCACCTTTGTTCTTAGACAAGTGTTTACTGATGTCTACTGGTGTCTTGGCAATGCAAAAATCATCTCTATTAAACTTGTTAACTATTTTGTCCACATAGTGTGACTGATTTAATATGAGACCTTGAGGTGAACGTTTAACTTGGACGCCCAAAATTATATCCGCTAGTCCCTTATCTTTCTTGTCAAATTTGAAATTTAACATATCTTTGGTATTTTTTACGATCTTTTCATTGCTTCCTACAATGAGTATGTCATCAATGTACAAGCATAGAATGGCATATCCTTCATTTGTAGTTTTGACGTAAACACATTTGTCACACTCGTTTATACTATAGCCATTAGCCATCATGATATCATCAAATTTCTTATGCCATTGTTTTGGTGCTTGCTTTAACCCATATAAAGACTTCACGAATTTAGACACTTTCCTTTCTTGACCTGGAGCTACACAACCTTTAGGTTGTTCCATATAGATTTCTTATTCAAGATCTCCATTCAGAAAGGCAGTTTTTACATCCATTTGATGTACTTCAAGATTCCGCAAAGCGGCAATTGCAAGTATTATCCTAATGGAGGTTATTCTCAACATTGGAGAATACGTATCAAAGTAATCAAGGCCTTCTTTTTATTTATAACCTTTTATGACTAATCGAGCCTTGTACTTATCAATTGTTCTATCAGCTTTTAGCTTAAGTTTGAAAATCCATTTAGAACTTAGTGATTTTATTCCTGGAGGAAGGCCCACTAATTCCCATGTATGATTTTGCAAAATGGAATCAATTTCAGTCCTTATAGCTTCTTTCCATAAAGGACTTTTAGTAGAGCTTATAGCTTCTTTATACGTTTGAGGTTTTACTTCAACTATATACGGTAAGAAATCTAGACCATAGGATTTTTCAACCCTTGCCCGTGTACTTCTTCTAGGTTCCACTGCATGATCCGTAATATTCTCTTCTTGAGAATATTGATCATCTTCTTTAATCATTGATTGAAGATTGTCATTGTTATCAACATCTTGTTAATCAACTTGACCTCACTTTCAATTAGTTCACAAGATCTTTTAGATCTAGACCCTTCATTTATTTCCTTACATGGAAACACGTCTTCAAAAAATGAAGCATCCTTTGCCTCAATCAAAGTGTTCTTGTGTATTTTAGTGTTTTTAGATTCATGAACAAAAAATTGATATGCATTACTATTCTCATGATATCCAATGAAAATACAATCCATCGTTTTTTGACCTATTTTCATTCGTTTAGGTAATGGAGCCATTACCTTTGCAAGATACCCCCACACTTTCAAGTAACTATATGAAGGTTTTCTACCCTTCCATAATTCATAAGGGGTTTTATCTTGTTTCTTACGTGGTATCTTATTTAAAAAATAATTTACTGATAAAAGAGCATCACCCTACATGTTTTGTGGTAAACCAGAACTGGTTAACATTGCATTCATCATCTCTTTTAGAGTATGATTTTTGCGTTCAGCTACTCCATTTGATTGGGGAGAGTATGGTGGTGTTACTTTGTGAATGATTCCATGTTGAGAGCAAAACTCACCAAATGGTGCAACGTATTCACCACCATGATCACTTCTTACCTTCTTAATTTTCTTATTAAGTTGATTTTCTGCTTCTTGCTTATAGAGTACAAATTTCTCTAAAGCTTCATCTTTGCTTTTGAGCAAATATGCATAATAGTATTTTATGCTATCATCAATAAAGGTAATAAAATATTTATTTCCTCCCCTTGATTGAACGAATTTCAAGTCACAAATATCTGTATGTATCAAATCAAGTTGTTTTGAATTTCTTTCAACGAATTGAAATGAAGATCTTGTCAATTTTGTCTCAACACAAATTTTACATTTATGTGTTTTTATCAATATGAAATGTGGGAATATGATTCAAGTTAATTAAATGCCTTAACGTATTAAAATTGACATGTCCAAGTCTACTATGCCATAAATTAGAAGACTCAATTATGTAAGCAACAACGTTATTCTTATTCACAGAATTTTACTTACAAATGATACAACAGAATTTAAACATACCATTACATTCATATCCCTTTCCCACATACATGTCTCGTTTAGACAAAATAAATTTCTGGGATTCAAATACTATTTTGAAGCCGTGTGCACTCAAAAGGCTCCCAGAAATCAGATTCTTCCTTATGTCAGGTACATATAAGACATTTTGCAGTTTTACTTCTTTGCCGGAAGTCATTTTCAAAATCACTGTTTCATGTCCTTTGACATTAGAAGTAGCAGAATTGCCTATGTAGAGCATCACCCTACATGTCACAACACACGTGACGAGTAGCACCAGTATCTAGCCACCACTCTTTTGGGTTTGAGTCAATCACATTGACCTCAGAAATTATAGCACATACTATAACATCCCATTTCACACATCATTTTAGTCATTTATGCATATATATTAGAAATGATTAGATGAAGTATAAATATATAATAAATATATTAATTTTAGTATATTTGGTTTAAAATATGTTAGATACATACATATATCACTTAAATATATAAAAGGGATTTGAAATTTTGTGAATATAAAAGTAGAAATTATAGTTGGTAATTAAATTAGTACTTGAGTTGTTTATTATTGGTATAAGTATAGTATAGTATAAGTGTAAGTATTATATAATGAAAAAGAAGGGTAAAATGGTCATTTTAGCCTATAGATAATTGTGGAAGTGATAAGGAAGAGATAAGTATCTGAAATCAACCATCAAAGAAAAAAAATTCAGAATATGAAAGGGTAGGAGTAGAAGAGAAGAAGAAGAACAAAGAGAGAGGAAGAATCAGGTATGTATATGATTTTGTAATATAATTTTCGAGATATTAGAGATAGAATTTGAGGTTATGACAAAAAGACTAATTAATTCTCTACATCTCTAGATTGTTTCTGTAAAATTTGGGAATTTTTAGATGAGTAGATCAATAACTATGATTTTTATAAGATGAAGTATCCAGAATTGGATGATCAAAGAGATGAGGTGAGTTTTGAAATTAATCTGGGATTGTTTTATTACTTAGAAAATTCTGAATTTTTGATATGTTCTTCCCTTATGTGTATAGTTTAACTAGAAAAAATAATCAGGTCAATTTATATTATTTGTAGAAAGTTATGGTTGTTTTACTAAGATGCTGAAGGAAAATTCACTATAAATCTTATAAGGCTTTAAAAATTTTGAGGTTTTAGTATGTCATGTAATTGTGTATTAGGAATTGAACAAAAGAAGGATCAACATATTTGAGTAAGTGAGTAGAAAGTTATGAATTTTGAAGTAAAGTGAGGTCATAAGAATACTAGTTCTAAGTGCAAGCAAAACAGGACAGATTTAGAGTTTAAAATATAAAATTCATAACAAATGGAAAAGTAATTAGAAAATTGTGAAATTTTGATATGTTATAAAGTTATGTGTTAATAGTAAAATGAAACTTGAATTAGGTAATTTGGTTGAATGAATCGATAGATATCAATTGTTAAAGTCAGTAAGGTCATATAGATAGAAATTGTAGTTTATGTTAATCTTTATATATATATTAAAAAAAAGAAATAAGATGTATATGTATGTTCATATTTGACATGAATTTATGTTATAGGAGCTCAAAATCGTGAAGGGATTCCAGAGGAATGTCCAAGTTATTTTCGAGAGAATTAGCTCGGATAATCTGTGAGTACAAACACGATATGAATATATGGGTGAAATGTGTTAATGTGTTAATTGTATGAATATGTAAATGTGATATGAATTGTTTTGATATGAAATTGTGTGAGAAATATATTGATATGTGTCATTTGAATATGATAATGGATTGAATTCTTAAGTGAAGTGAATTGATGCATATATGAATTATTGGATACGTTTATAATGGAAATTGTATTTGATAAGCTAGATTTATATGATATATGTATGTGGAATATATGTTCATTTGTGTTAATATATGCTAATTTTAAGTTCAATGGTTCGTAAAACAAACATTTGCACTTGAATATATGAAAAGTATAAGAGACGTTATGACATAGCCGATCAAACATTGCAATACATGTTCTATTCATTTGGACCCATATGGTCAACCAATTGCAATATCTGACAAATGGATCAAAAGGTCAACCAATTATTTATCTGGACCGAAAGGTCAATCAATTGTTACATAGCTGGCCAGCAAATCAATTGACAATTGTTACAAATGTTACATGTATCCCGGGGCAATAGTTTGGCTGGAAATGTCACAACAATTAAATAACCGGTTCATTCATTCTCATATAAGTGTGACTGTATATTGAATTTGTTAATGTATATATGTGATTTGCTAAATTCATAGATTGTTTATATTCACTGAGTTGCGCCTCATATAAAGCGCTAAATTTTTCAGAGCTGATAAAGTTTGTACTAGAAGCTCATTACATGTAGATTTCATAGACGAAAGATCGGTTGGCTGTGTTCGCTCCCACTCCTCACATGACAAGCATATAGTATAGAAAGTGGTTGGGTTTTGGTTTTTGTTTTGTACACATTTGTTGTAATAGGATATGATGCTATAAATATTATAAACCAAATGTTAAGTTTTATTAGTATATTATATCTATAAATGAAGTATAAGTATAAAAAAAATTTATATGTTGTGATTATGATTTTAGTGATTTAGTATAAGGTATAGGTTATTTCACATACGTTGATGTCATATACATCTTTTGTAATTTCTTTTATAGCTTTTGCCTCAATTTTATTGATCATTATTGTCAATTTACAATTAGAGGACTTATGTCCCATCTTATTAGGACTAAAGCATTTTCTTATAAACTTTTGTTTCTTGGATATGCTAACATTTGGTCCACTTTTAGACTCGAGTTTAACAAGTTCCTTGCCCTTTTAAAAGTCTTTGAAGACTTCCCCCATATTTGCTTTTGCCACAGCTTGATTAGCAACATATTTTGATTCAATCATATAACAATTAAATAATTGGTCTACTAAGAATGTCTTAGCTTCCACTTCCACAGGTTTGCATTTCCTGTCTAAGGAATCCAACAATTCTTTTGCAATAAGTTTCTCATAGAGGTTTTGAACTAAACAATTCAAAATATGGTTTTTGCAAAGAATATCCACATGATTCCAACCATCTACAAAAAACTGAAGAGAAGTGTTATCCACTCCTTCGAGAACGAAAGGAGGATCATCTTTCAGTATTTTATGGTGTCCCATGCTAGTCAAATAAAATAGCATTTTATGTTGCCAAACTTTGAAATTCGAATCGTTGAATTTCTTTGATCTTTCGGGTATCGTTATAGGGTATAAACCTAAAACCTCTTGACCATTAGGCAGAACAAGCTCAGAACTCGAAAGTTCATTTCCACTAGGTCCAAAACCAATAGGACTAAATTGTCCATTTTGGTTATCTAGGCGATATTTTTAAAGCCATTTCTTTGAATAGAATCAAAATTTATAAATCCAAAAATAATTGGTATACAACCAGCGTAGCCAAAAGCAATTGGTCCATCAACACCAATAGGACCACGTTGTCCATTTTGATTTTGTTCGATATGGACTTGATCATTTTTAGGACCAACACCTCTACTTGATAGGATCTAATAAGCCATTATAAATTCTGAAAATTTCAAACAAACCAAATTAGAACAGCTTTAAAACAATAAATAAAAATAAAGTACTAAAATTGTCCGTAGGACAATTTGATTTAATTATTTTTAGTCACTTTTTAATATGTATATTATCTAAATTAGGTCCATGTGTTCAAAATAAGTCCTTATTGTCCAAAGTCTAATTATTTATCCAAATTTAGGTATTCCAAGTTTCGAGAATCTAAGTCACGGTATTCCAAGTTATGAAAATCTGTTCGTCTCTTTTAAAGGAAAATAGTTACACCATCAAATAGAGAAAATCTGTCTTAAGATTGTTAGAGGTGAGAGAGATTATTAGATACAGTAATTCCTTTAAGAGATAAAATGCAACAAGATGTTAGTAACTTGAATTAATAAATTATGAAATATAAAAAATATCTAACACAAAATAATAAAATGTCAAAATAACCTTATAACCGTAAAGGAGGTTCCGTTGAGGTCCGAATCGGTTTCCTTAAGACAAATTTTGCCCCATATATGGTAAACTGTCTCTCAGAATACAACAACAGACGTTAGCCGAACTCAACCGAGTATAAAATATTATCAAGGAAGGACGAATTACTAAGAATCTAAAGAGAAAAGACAGGAAGAAAATGAGCAGAGAAATTTAAATAGCAAAATAAATGAGCTTTCCTTTATGGGCATTTTTATGCAACTCAAGTAATGTGTATTACTTGTATATATATACAAGAAATTGAGGGAGACAAGTAGCAGTAAATTATTAATGCTGTGCAAACCCATTATTAAATTTGTTGATAATTATAGACATAAAAAAGCTAATAAGCTAAAAAAACTATCATATCTAACTTTTTAATTATTATTATTATTTATTTATTTTCTTTTACTTTAATTTTTTCAAGAATTTTGAAGTGGCATGCTCCTTAAAATAAAACAAATATGTACCCACCAACATTCATTATTTCGATAAGAAAACAGAGGTTGAAGAATCAATTTGTATCTTAATTATATTTTGCTTGGGAAATAATTTTTTCATGTTGATAGTGAAGTGAAAAGACCAAATTAACCTTTTACCTTAAATTAGGAAAAGCATATTTATTCTTTGCCACATATTGGAAAGTGCACGAATGCTATTCAATTTCTTTTATGATGAATTTTTGTTGGAAAAGATAATTTTGGTTGTCAAATGAACAAAAAGCATACGAGAATATGATGGAACCAAATAACATCATACGTCTCTTTCTAATTATACTAATTTATGGCTTAAGCTGTCCCTCTTTTTGCTTGATCTAGATAAGCACTAAGATATTAACTATCCAATTGATTTGGACTTGCACACTTCCTTAGTCCCTTAACTTCTTCTTATTTATACAATTAGCCCTTATTAAGCTTTAATTTAATGTATACGAAACCCTTAATACATTGTTTGTTACTTGGTACACATTGGATATCTTAGCAAAAAATCTAAATTTATTAAAGAAAGAGACAAAAAAGAGCGTGGTCTATGGATTAATATATAATTGTGGTAAAACTAGATTTGAAAATTTTGATCATTCCATCAATGCAAACATATATAAGTCTTTTAGACATTTTGTAAGCAGCTGTAACATTCGTTTATACCAATTTTTTTAAGCTCCTAAAAGCAATTGTCTCAAAGAATTTTTCTTATTTAATCTTTTTTACAACCTTTACAAGTGAAAGCAATCCTAATTTTCCCTAAATCGTGAGTTTCTTAAACTAATTGCACCAAGTTACCAAGAAGAGCATGAAAAGTAAGAGACTTAATAAATATTTTTTACATAATCAATGGATCAAAATGCAAAAAAAAATATTAGGGTGGAATGTATAAAAAAGAACAAAGTTAGGAATTTAATCACTAGGGGCTCGTTTGGTTCGCGGAAATTCTATACCCTGTAATAGAAATAGAAATGTATGGAAATATATTAAATATGACATATTATTCATCTAGAATCCGTCAATCCACGGAAAAGTTTTTCCTAGTTTATATATATTTCATGGAAAAACTATTCCTTTTTAAAATAAATGAATAACTTTTCCATGAGATATATATAAATTAAGAAAAGCTTTTCCATTCGTTGACGGATCTAGACATATACTCTACTACATTTTACATCTTTCCATTCATTTCTATTTCTATTCTACGGAATATAATTTTCGCTAATCAAACGCCGTAAGAGTATATATTTTAAATTAATTATTCATTATATATCAAAAATTTGAATCTTACACAAAGTTAGTGTGATGAATGAATGATTGAATTAGTGCAATAATTGGATGTGGTAGAAGAGTGTGTTTTACGGAATTAGACCTTTTCAGGGATTTGCGGCCAAGTGATCCGTTCATGTCCGACGTTTATAGATCGGATTTAGATAAGTATATATTGATATAAGTCTGATTCAGTCTAGATTCATCAAAGCTCTAATACATAATAGATTGACTTAATTTTTAAATAAAAACTCAAGCCCGTCCGATCCGTCAAATATATATATTATGAGTAAAAATATATATTTATATACCATTAATTATTAAAATGTATTTAAAAAATATGTAATTGTGTTACTGCTTTGATTACTTAAAAAAGTGTTGACACTTTCAAGCATGAGTTTGTATAAAAATTATTAAAAAAAAGTATATATTAAATAATATATATATTGATGAGCGGATCGGATTGAGCTTGAAAATGATATTTTAAATTAAGATCCACTCGATCCATCCACATTATATTTATGTAAGTTAGACTAAATTTAAATATAATAAAATTTATATTGACCGCCTGATTAAATCAGACCCCATCCATCCATTGAACATTATAGAACTGAACCAAGAGTAAAAAGTTTGGCAAAAATAAGAATTTAATAGAAATGTGTGGCACGGAAGGAAAAAGCAACTCGCACATAGGTAGAGTTCCAGAGAAACATGATTGGTCAACTTGAGATTATGACAAGCAACTTAAGTTGAATTTTGTTTGTTTGGAATGAAAGGTTCAAGTGTAACACCACCAAATTATGAAACATAAAGACAAAGATACTGAAATCATTAGGATCTGACCGACCCTCACACTATCATTACACTCTAGAATGCTCTTTATAATTATAAATAAGTAGTATTAAATAGTAAAAAACCATTTTATCCCCTCCTCTTCTTCTATGCTTTATTTCATGGAAAACTATTCCATCTCTAAAAGAATGGCTTTTTTTTTGTTTGAAAATTGTAGGTCCCAAATGCACTTCATTTTCTTCTAACGTAATGCCAGCCACACATTTTACTTGTTTTAATTTCTGCTCCATAAATCATTCATCTTCTTTGTGTTTTTTTTTTAATTGAAGAGTTGACTCTCTAGTATCCACTTGTATTGCTACTGTCATGAGTGAAGTGAAAGAACATTTGTGCCTTACCTTTAGACCCAATCCATGAAGGCTCCAATGGCCCGTGCCTTCCTTTTAGGACACCAACACTGCTCAGGTCTATGCTCTAAGATCGAGTTATTATTGATGCTTTCTTATGTTTAAAAAGCAAAAGGAAATATTAGCATTTACTATTTATTTTACAAATACAGACGTTTGCTTTATACCTATCTAATTTAGGAGCAATTGGTCCAATTTTTTTATCAATTCTCTCACTTATTCGGTTATCCCACATTTAATTGATATAATAGCCGTTCACAACTAGACATGCATATATCATTTTGAAAACTACACTAAATCTGGGTGAATTGTGATTTAAAATCCATCGGGGCCATGTAAATAAATAATGTGGTGTTTCTTATATGCATATATTATTTTATTTTGAAAATGCCAAAAGACATATATTGCCCTCTCAACTTGATTCTAATTGCCTTTGGCCACCCCAAACTTTCAAGCGTGACAATTTATCCTTTAAAATTGGCAACAAAATGCTGCGTGTCATAGTTAGTTTGACTTTTTAGAGATGTCTTTTTCTGTCCAATCAAAAGCTGAAACATAGAATTGAAAGGAAAAATTGCATCAGTTTTATTAACTTTAGTGGGTAAAGTGTCACACTTGAAAGTTCGGGGTGACCAATAACAGTTGGAGAGAAATTTAGGTGGCAACGTGTCCATTTTGACCTTTTGAAAACTACCTTAAATTTGAGTGAATTGTGTTTTAGATCGTTAGTGACATTATATTAGTGTAGTTTTCTCATGTATTATATTTATTGACATGAAGGATTTTAAATGTTGATTTTTATATCTTGTCTAGATGCTTATATAAAGCATAATAAATTCAATGTCATATATAACAAGTCAATAAAATTATTGTATTTAAAAAAATTAATAATAACAAAGAAAAATAACACCCATATATGGACTAGAACTTATGCCCTCTAAAATCATAATTTTAAAGTTTAATCACTAGGCTAAGAACTTTACTACAATATAAAATCTTTGTATGAAACATCATACAACAATAATAAATTTTCAGGTCCACAACACTAACAAATCAAGAATTTCGACATGTTATGTTCATAAAAGTAACAACTAAGGGCCAGTTTGAGATTGCTGTCAGAGCTGTTGTCACGAAAAGCTCTACTTAGAAACTTTTAATAGAACAATATATTTTGACATTGGACAAAAGATTTGACTCTTAACATTAATTAATTAGGAACTTTTTACAGTTGATTTTCAGAACTTTCCGAGACAGCAGCTTGAAAAAACTTTAAAATGGAGCTTTTCATGAAAGAAGCCTAAGAAACCAAACTGGCTGTAAAAAGAACTAATATTGAGGTCTGATCCTTTATTGAAATATACTTTCAGTGTGCATTATGTTTACTCGGATTGGAACAAAAGATTTTGTCTTTTATAGATGATGAAAACATCTGCGCTTGATTGTGTATTTTTTTGCAACTGTATGAACCGAAAACAGAAAATTAAAAACAAATCTAATGATCAACAATAATAAATATTGATTAACAATAGTTTAATAAGAGCTTGGAGTAAAATTAAAGAACAATTTACAATATTATATATTGTAGGTTACAATTTTGCTCTAAACAAGATGTTAGAGCAAAAAAAGCAAGGGATCATTTTACCCCGTTAAAAAGAAAAACAACACACAGAAAACAAAATAGAGGCAAACACAATAAGCAATCCAAATCTACCAATACCACAATAATTAACCACTAATTCATCATTAATTATTTATGTTCTCCTGAAGGACTTTTCCCTAGCTTAGATAATTTGACTTCTCCTGTTCTTGGGCTTTTAACTGATCCTTTTCCAGGTATTTTAGGACTTCTCTCCCCTCTTAGTTCACTCAAACGAGGACTATATGAGTACGAAAGGCCAGGGCTTTGATGGCTTTTAAGATCATGTGCTGGTGTACCAGTTGAGCTTGTTATTCTAGGACTGCTCACATGTCTAAATTCCCCTCGGCTACGGGTTATAACTTCGTCTAGTATCTCGGCATCCCCTGCCTGAGCCGCCCCTGCCCCCATCTCCGATTCCTGTCAGAATTTAAGATTCCAGTTAGCTGACTAAAACTGAATTTTCAGGGCTGTATAAATAATTAAATATACAAGTTTAGCAAAAAAATTACTGTTGCAAGGTTGTAAGGTAAAGCCGGTGCTTCTTCATAATCTGCAGCATCTAGATCCTGAAGGTGTGCTCCTTTAAAGAATTTAGGGAGTATATATTGTCTTACTGGAACCAAAAGCATGATCATCAATGGAAACATGAGACCGGCTATTGGAATCCAAGTCAGACCAAAGCATACTAGCAAATATGTTGTCTGAAAAACGGTAAAAACTGCTATTGTCTTGAAAGGAACCGTTTCAACAAAACTTGCATGGTAGTCCTCAAGAACTCTGTCAAGAAAAAAAGTAAGCAAATTTAGAAACGAAAATGAGTAATTTGAATTTAGGAACATGGAACTAGAAAAGGTTTGGTGTTAATTATACTTGTATCTTCTGCTTGGAGCAGTGAAAAGCAGTAGTATTCTTTCCCAGAATTGATTGCCAGGCAAACTTTCAATGGCCATGAAAGCAAAGTAACCCCACAGGACAGATGTCGGTATCCTTTTAAGGAAAGGCATTGCAGCCAAACAACCTCCGACCATAACGGCTTGAAGCAAGTTGCTAACTCGCTGTTCTTTTACCTCGACTGGTAATAGATCGTCGATTTCCTTCTCTATGTCAAAGACTGTCTCGTCTACTGGGGCATCGATATGACCAGTACATGTAGCTGCTTGGATTGTTGAGTCTTTAAATTCTTTCAAACCCTGAAAAATATTGACCTATCAATTCATTATTATGTTCGACTACTATACTTGACATAACAATCCAGTAGTGATCATACCATTGAGGGATGTTGGTAGATCAAAGGGGTCTGCATTTGATGATAAGCGTCTTGCATATTTCCATATACTTGTCCCAAGCTGGCATTTTTTCTTATACTTTTTCGTGCAGTGGCAACAAGTCTGTTTCGAAGCAACTGCATGCAAGGAGAAAAATTCGTGTATTTCTTAGAAAAAGTTATTGGCATATTAGTGTTACTAAGTCACCTATTTTGAGGACAACTTGCCTGATGCTTGAGAGTGGCCAAGCTCTTTGTATGCATTGGAGATTGTGGGATGACTCCATTGGACGGTGGAATTCCGATAAGACCGCACATTAAAGTCTGAAATCGTGCATTTTAGCATTCAAGTAACATGATGTTTATTGATCAAATTATAAAGAGTGTTATAGAAGTAAAGTTTACCAAGAACCCCAAAAGAAGCAAGTCATAGTGATAAGAAGCTGGCTTTCTTAAATTGAACTCTTTCTGCTGAGCGAGTTGGGAGGCTACACTATGATCAAAGTAGTAAAGTACTGCAATCATAGTGGCAGGGACGAAAGCTCCGATTATGTAAACAATGGGGACATTTAGCATGTCCTGCAATATGAAGTTCATGTTTTTTTTTTGTCAAGTTATTCTATTTTTCGACTAATAAATAAGTTAAAAAAAGTAATAGAGAGAAAATATGCCTTGATGACGGTCCAATTCTCATAAGCACCAGGGGACCAAGGGTTTGGGCTGAAAAGGCGGCGAGGGATGCCCTTAGGGACACTTCCAGCTGGGATGTAGGAGACAGCTGTCCAAACTAGGACCATTAGGGGTACACCATAGTCTGCTATCAAGCTTCTAAGCCAACCTGCAAAAGTAGTTACTATTTTAAGAGTTTCCAAAATAAACAATTTCAAAAGCTACCGAAAAAATGATCTTTTTCTCATACCGGTCCCATATCGCCACGATCTTGCCTTTCTGCTTCTTAATGCAGTAAACAGAAGACCAAAAGACAAAACCAAAGCAAACATCCCATTTGCAAACCTCCATGGAGGCAAGAATTCCACCTGTTTAGGATCTTCCCGTTGCGGAAGGCGAAATTCATCCACAAGCCCCTGAAAGAACCAAAGATTAGCAAAATATTGTCACACTTGATGATGCGAATTTGAAATTAAGCATCTTAATTACTTTAATAGCTTGTTGCATAAACAGCATTGCAATGAGCAGACCAAACAATTCGCCTGCCACACGGGTAAATCGATTGATAATGGAGCAGGCTCCAAGGATTGCAAACAAGAATAGAAGGATTGCAGTCCAAACGCATACCCTACAATATAGGAATTTAATTGAAGTCAAAGATGGAAAAAAATGAAGGGTGAAAATGAAGAGGATTCAGCTCACCATCCTGTCCACGCCAGAAACAATTCGCGGCCCAAATCTGTTCTCTCTTTAACAAAGTTGAACATAAATGTGTACATGATCACAGTAGGCTCGGCAACTCCTAATATCAACAGAGGTTGACCTCCAATTATGGAGTGTATGATTCCACATATCGCTGTGGATGCCAGTGTTTGGACTGCTGTTAGAACTCCATCTGCAACCAAACAGACATTTCCATTTTTTTCAGATCCATTTCAGATTCTAAAGGAAATGAAGAATATTCATACAGAAAAAAAAAGTCGAATACCAGTATTTCTCTCCAGTTGTTCCCCAAATGAAATGACAGGAATCGCCGAGGCGAAGAATATGTAAGTGGTGGGAGCCAAAATCCTGAAAAGAAATCAAACCTTAAAAGATTAAAGAACTCACGATTTGACCAATTGCAATACTGTTATCAAATTAGAGATCACAGAATATACCTGAAGCCAGCTTTGAATCCTCCAGTCCAATCTTGCTTATAACACAAGAATCTTCCCCGAAGATCATTCTTGATTCCGCGGAAAGGGACAAATGTCTCTTCCATGACTGAAGTTCACGGAGTAAAAAAGGCCAACACTATGGCTGCTTTGCAAATTACAACTCCAAAGGTCCAAATTACGGACTAAATGACAACAATTACATGATTATCGAGAGCTACACAATCAAAACAAGTCTACTCTCTGGAGTCAGACCAGATACAATTGATAATAATGCGGATCAAACAAGCCGGAGTTGGGATTGAAATTGCGACATATAATCAAACTATCCAGGTTTAAAAACTAGACTAGCTATTGATTAAGCAATGGGGGTTGAGTTGGTTGGCAATGTGATTGAGCTGGATATACCATACAATGAATCCTTTCAGTATATATAGTAATTGCAGCTTTTTTTTAATTGGTCAAGTGGGGGAAGAAAGAGCTCTTTGCTTAGTGATTGTCTACGTCGTTCTTATATTCCGTTTTTGTGCATCCTTCTTTTGATTTGAACACGTCAGCTTTACTGTCTAAGAACGTTGCATCTTTTTCACCCATCACGCTGATGATCAAAAGAAGACAAAACTCAGACTGTATTCTTGAGCATACCCAGACTGTAGCAAAAGTTGACTTCCATATTATTAATTTAGTGATAAATTGGTTAGCATGAACCATTCACCACCCTTAAAATACAAGCCATACATGGAATTTAGGGGTATTGACTATTAATTTAAAATAAATAAAAGTTAAAAGTAATATTTTTTTTTTTTCATAATTTTAATTTATAAGTTATAATTAAGATAATAAAAATATTTTATAAAGTTTTTTATAAGTTAAAAATTTTTAAGTCAGGAGAAACACTCCATCATTATATTTTGCTAGTGTTTTTTTTTTCTGATGAATATTGTGCTAGTGTTTTACTATATGATGAATTGGGCCGGTTTTTGATATACAGATAACAGTTTCAAAATTACTTTATACTAATTTTTATTACAAAATATATTTTCACCTTATTTTTTATAAAATGTCTAGGAATATTAGAAACATCAATCTCTAACTCGGCCTTAATTGATTTGAAAGTTGAAACTATAATTAAGGGCCAGTTTGACATTACTTTTTAAACTGTTGTTAAAATAAATTGTCCTTAAAAATTTTTAATAGAATTACATATTTTAACTTTAAACAGCACATTTTGGTCTTTCATACTAATTAATTAAAAATTGTGTGATTTATTTTTTCTAAAATTAAGTCTGTACCTTTAAAAAAAGCTTAAAAATAAAAATTTTTCAGAAAACCTGCAAAAACTCACAACCAAACTCGACCTGCCGTAAGAAACTATTAGTAACAGTTCATCATAGGTTACCTAGTGATAACATATACTATAGGGTTTTTCATTGCTGAAAGATCATTTTATATCTTTATTCAATTTAAAAAGTATGTAACCGAAAATCTGGCCCCCTCTCTCAATCTCTTGTCCTCCCTTCTCTAAATACGATTTTTATTTTGAGACAAAAGAAGTAGTTCTTTTGAGTATTCTTTCCTCATTTTTGTACTTTGACATGTATTTTTTATCTCCTGAGTGAAATATATCTATATACTCGATATTATGCGATTATTTTCTTTAGTTGTGAATCAACTGTTATCCAACACAATTTGAATTGGGTTCAATTTGATTATAGTTAAAAATACATAATCTTTTATATTCGGTACCTAAATTTATCTCTTTAGTTTAAGCGAGATCGATCTAGATCTATGAAATCAGGTGATACTATTATTGAGTATGTTAGAGTTCGTATGACTGTGGATCTCCGATAATATGAGACGGAGCTTAACATAATATTAATATAAGATGCATACTTTTTATTATATATTATTATTCTTTATATCTTTCTCTTGTTCGTGTAGCAAGTTTTTTACCTATTTCATGTGCGGTGAGATTTTAATATTTTGCTGGTAGAAAGTTATATTTAATTGTGATGCATTCAATAGTTTAATATACATGAAATCATCTTTTTTTTTCAAAAGAAAATTATCTAATTTGACTAAATAATGAAAGTAAATTTCTCCTCCCTCTCCTTATTTATATTTGTCTTTGTCTGACACTTAAGTCTTTTTTAAATATTTGTCATGTTAACTTTTCACTTTTAAATACATTTATTTACATATTTTGCTCATTTGCTCTTATTTGTACTATTTTTTAAAAAAACCAATACTAGTATTTAGTAGTAGAAAATAATGTGTTCAACCATCTTATAAAAAATTAATAATCTGAAAGACGTATAAGTACTTTAGTTACTTTAATTTATAAAGCCATAGTCTAGACCAATAATCTTAAAACCTTAAAACCTTAAAACGACATATACTTAAAGCGTGAGGAAGTGTTAATATGGATTAATTAACTAAATTTCACGATTATGATTATGTAAATTATGTGTATGGTACTTTTTTAAGTAAATTTTTTTTTGATACTTTTTTTAAGTAAATTAGTAGGACGGACATCTGGAGAAATAATGGTTAGTCCAATCTACATTAAAGGGATATAAGTTGAACAAATCCAATCTACATTAATTTCCCCCTATATGGTTACGTTCTTTTTTAAAAAGTGGTCAATAGTAATAAAAAGTAAAGTCCCAAGAGTTGAACTATACACCCTCCGTTTTTTAAAATAAATATTTTAACTTAATTTTAATTTATTAAAATACTTATCATTTACAATTTTTTTTATTCTGTATATTTTTTTATTATTATTTTAATTATATCTTTAATATTAATTATATTTAAATTAAAAAAAATAAAATATTAATTTAAAATATAAAAATAAATTAATATTTTTATATTTTTAATAAATAAATTTATTAATAAACATAAAATTTATAAGTACTACTGTGATAAACAGAAAAACACGAGATTTTAAATATTGCTTGTGGGTTATAAAGCAAACTACAGTAACATTTTTGAAAGCAACCATTATCTGCCCTGACAGCCTGCCATGCACCGCAATATTGATATTAAATACTTAATAATAATCCCACGGCTTCTACCATTTTATTAATATTAACTAATGTAGTACCGTGCTATAAACGGATATATTTAAAATGATATATTTAATATTTTTTATATAATAAAAATTGATAGAGAAAATATTAATGTTAAAAAATATATTGTATTGTATATTAAAATAAATTGTGGAAAATTTTAAAGCTCGTGTTTTATTTTTTACTTTGTTTTTTGTATTAAAAATATATAATTGTGCAAACTTTAGTGAAGATTTTTCAAGTGACATCAAACTCTTAATCCGATGATAATTTTGTCCGTATAATATAAATGTTCTTGGACCACGTTGTTGGTTGATAGATATCTCAATTTTTTCTTACCAATGATGTAAATGAGAACATTGAATTATAATTCCTAATATTATCTCGCAAATAATCGCTAATGCCTGCATGAGTATATATCTAAAAAAAATTAATTACACAACTATTAAATTTATTATCATTAAATTAGCTATTTACATAAAAGTTCTTTTATAACATTATTTCATTTTGCTAAGTTTTTAAGTATAAGATATATTAGGGTTAATGTCATTAATTTTTTTTCATAATGGGTTAATGTCATACATAATACATTAACTATCACTCTTTTCTTAATTTCATACATAAACTTTACTTATCTCCGTTAACTATACATAAATTTGTACATGACTTGCTATTATAATACATGTGACATATTATTGAAGGTTATTACTATTATGTTAGCATAATATGTTAGCATAGGGTACCATACTCAACACAATTCAATATTTACTTTCATTTTAAAATAATTTTTTATTTTTTATTTTTTTAAATATTACAAACTAAAGAACTTTTATTGAATCGGATAAAAATATAGATATTTGGTAAATTTTAAGTAATATATATAAACTAACAAATTACTTGATCTAAATAATAATTATTGCAAAATTTGAGAAGACTTATTTAGTTCAGACAGTTTAAATTCGTCCTTGATTGTAGCATAAAGAAAATTTTGGTGTTAAAGAATTGTAATATTTTTGTATTCGCTCCTCGTACAAAAAATATGCTCCACATTTTCCTTATTCTGAGTTCGGGTCTTCAATATCCGAGTAGTCTGTATTTTAAAATTATAAAATATTGAAGCGATCACTGTTATTAAAAATACATTAACGCAAAGATAAAATCATAGAGTCATTACCTATATCGCTAGAATTTGACGATGTTCTTGCTAGTTTTTTAATCGAATCTTCATTTAATCCTAAAAATATTAATGTGATTAATCAAAAATAACTTTTATAATTTAATTGCTGCTGAAAGAACTATATTTATGACATTCAGATTCATCACAAAATTTTCTTTAAATACTGACCTTTTAATTATGCAATATATTCTAAATCAAGCTTAATGGAAGAATCTAAATCCAACCGAAAATTTGTTAACCCAATCCTTACAGAACTCTAAATTTATTTTTGCAGCGTATATAAAGAGCACATAAAATTAATTAGTTTATATTACTATTAAAAAATATATAAGGGCAAAAAAGTCTTTTAAAACTTCTTTATTTTATGATATCTTTCATATTTCATCTTACTCAATTTCATATATACTCTTCATTTCTTCAAAAATAAAATTTGTTATATTCACAATCCATGCAAATTTCAGCTCATAATACTTTTAGTTTAATATTTATGAATAATTTTTTATATATTAAATTGGCTTAATGCATCTCCAGCTACCTGAAATTTTTAAAAAAATTTACTACCCTCTAAAATTTTAAAGTGATTCCATAGCTCCATCAACTTTTAAAAAGTGTTCTACTTAACTCCATAAACATCATGTGTTAACTTCTGATAAATTTAACTTTTCAAAGATGTCATTTTTTTATTTTTTCTCTCCAATGAAATTCAACTGGGGCAATTAGAATTCACGTTGAAAAACTACAAAACTTAGTGATAGATAAGCCCACTTGACTTTATCTCCTTTTTTTTCTTCAACTCATATGATACGAATCATGTAGAGTAAATTGGTTGGCGTTACTATTTTTATGGCTTTATTTATTGTAAATTTGGAATGGATTGAGATTTTTTAAAGTTTGTGGTTTATAAAGTAAATTTTAATTAATTTTAATTATTTTTAAATTATAGTGGTTTAAATTTAATTACACCGTAAATCTATAAACTACTTAAACTAAAAAATCATTAAAATTCAATGAATTAATTGAAATTAACTGAAATATATAAACCTTACAAAGGAAGACTAAACTCATTTGATTAAAGAATTCGCATCATAAAATTTTAGCCATAGTGGGTTTTCAGCGTAGCTTTATAGCCTTTGTTCAATGATCTCTTTAGATCTAATGTTTGTTGTGAAGAGCTTTTGGTTGTTTTATGGTGGTTTTGTAGATTTAAAGCTATGGGAGTTTATATTTCACAGGTTGCTTGACTAAAATATTATAGTTGGTTGTGTTTTGTTGATTTTTCCTTTTCTGTCCTTCCGAGGTTAACTTTTATTACCCTTTATGATCTTTTTATTTGTGATCGTGAGATAGTTGCTGTTTTAGTCCAGTTCTTAGTAGAGATTTTATCCTCTATTTCTAGGCTTGTATCGTTAATGCTTGTATTGTTTATGTTATATATATATATATATATATATATATATATATATATATATGCCTTTAGTGTAAAAAAAATCATTATTATTATTATTATTATTATTATTATTATATCAATTACATTATTAATACAATATCATATTCAAAATCATATGGTAGGTTTTATGATTCATCTGTTTCAAATAATATATGTAATTATTATTTGCAATTATTTTTTTTAATCAGTTTTTAATACAAAATCGGAACAGTAATACTGTACGTTTTGAATTCTTTAATTGGTTTTGACCATTTTCTTGAATTTCCTATTGAATGTGTTAACCGCTATTATAATTTTACTATATGTATACAGACGGCAGTTTGCATTTTTTTTGGGTGCAACAAGAGAGTTTTATCAATCCCACAATATACTATTTCTATATATTTTGGATATGTTAGCGTATTTTCCTCCTAATCCAATCATCCAACCAATCAATTGAAAACAATGTTTATTACTCAAAGGAACTACAAGTTTGTTTAAGGAAACTCTGTTAAATATGACTCAGCTTTAAGTTTTTTAACTTATTTTACATTATAATATTTTTATATTATTTTTATTAATTAATTTATTCTACACATAGACATGGGTCGGGCCGGATTTAGGCCAAGTCGAATCGGGCCTAACTAAAAAATTAGTAACCCAAACCTATCCCAACGCATAAAAAATAAAAGTCAGACTCAAATCGAACCTTTATAAAATAATTAAAATTTAAACCCTATCCGTAAATCTATCCATTAATATATATAATTAAAATATTAAAATATTTTTAATAAAAATTTATTATAATAAAATAATAATAACTAAATTTCTAATATAAATCATAAAATTAAATTTAAGTATTAAATTTTGTGGGAAAATTTAAATTTTTTAATGATTATTAGTATTATAAATAATAAATATATATTTATTTAATATGTTTATTATTAATTGAGGTCGGGATGATCGGGTTTAAGTTTTAGGATTAAAATTAAGCTCATCTCATACTTTATTCAGATCACTTCGCCTATTTTTTAATTAGTTTGTTCAAACTCGATCCATGAATGACGGCAGGGGCGGAGCTGGGGGTGAGCTTGTAGAGGCAGCAGCCCACCCGGTCACCGAAAAACTCCATAAAAATAGAGTTTTCCGGTGCCTTAGCCTCCCCAGACAGACATTAACGCCCCTGCAAGGCTGTTGAAGAGAGCAAGGCATAAATGGAAAGTCGAGTAAAGATGAGCTTGCCGGAGTTGTGCTTCAGAGCTGGCCGGAAATGAGCTGTTGTACATGGTTGTGATGAAGTGAAGACGAATACAGAGATGAACCAATGGAGAGAGAAAACAATGAGTAAAAAATATTGTCAGTGATTAAAAAAATATTCAAAATCTTTGCTTTTCTTTCTTGGGCAGAGAGCCATAGCTATTAATAATATATTTCTTTAACACCTCTTTCTATTTTAATTACTGTTATATACTGAAACCATTTAGATGAAAAGTAGCAATTTTATAAAAAGTGATCTGCGCCGGTTGAACGGTTAAACTCCTCATCTTTTCTACTTAATTTAATTTAATTTAATTTAATTTAATTTAATTTAATTTAATTTAATTTAATTTAATTTAATTTAATATTATATATGTACAAATTTATATTAAAATAAATTTAATTTAATTTAGTTCAGTAATATTATTTATAAGTTAAAAAGAATAAGATTTCAATATTTTAGAGGGGCTTGGACTGTGTTTAGGCGGATATGTGATTTTTTTATTTTTTTAATATTTATTAATAGATAAAAGTATAATTTCAACTAAAAATAAATTATAATGTACTAATATATTATAAAAACATAGTTTATATATAACAACATAAGTCTTAATCGATTCTTACATAAAAAAACACATCAACTCTAAAATAAATTCCTCAAAAACGCATATTCTCACAAATTTTTTATGGTTTATAGCGTACCATTTCTCGGTTTGAGATTTAAAATGAGAATTATACGGTAAGAATATTTTTAACTATAATTATCATAAGTATTGGTATATTAAAAATTGCGAAAAAATCGGATAAGACGGTGCTTAGGCGGAAAAAGTTGAATTAAACGGTGCCTAGACGACAATATATAGGTCCAACGCCTAACAATGCCTGAGGAATGAAAAGTTGAGCAATAAACTTTAAAATAATATCTAAACGGGGCCTAAACGAAACTGGGCGATATTTTAAAAGTAGTAGTCTAAATTTAATTACTCACACACCAAAACTCTATTTAGAGTATCATATATGCTCAATACTCTTGCTCATTACATATGAAAATAAACTTAATTTTCTATAACACAACTTTATTGGATTATTGAATTTATTTTACATGTTCAAATGTTTTACTACCACTAAATAAAATAGTTAGAGACTAAAGGATTAGTTAGTAATTAATTTAATGCCAAACTAATTATGACAATATAACACTAAAATTTTAACATAACAATTATTTAAAATATATAAAAGTTATGGATTCAAATAACTATCCCATTTACCATAGAAAAATAATACATAGTTCAATTTGTATTAAAAAAATAAGGTTATTAGTTTCATTTTTAATTCTATATTTTTCGTGTCGGACATTTTTTAATTAGAAATTAGGTTCATCGGTCGGAATTTTTTAGTGTAGATTTCGCCCACCCGATCTAAAAAATTTGGCACCGCCAATAAATAAACGGGAATGGGCGGGCATTGTGAGCCGACGGATTAATGCACGGGTCTAATTTATTCTTTATTTAATATAAGATGGAGATAAAAAGTACCCTCTATAAGAGACATTCTAATGAGTTTGTCACCCAAAAATCGAGATTGAAAATTTCTTTCTTTATTTTTATTTTTATTTTTATTTTTGTAATTATTTTACAGTACATACAACTCATCATTCTACTATCTTGTACCTAACTCTAGCTTCTTTAAAAGTTAAATTAGATATTAAAAACTGTTAAAGTTTAAGCCCTGTATTTTTTATTATAATTTAATATAGTTTAATTCATTTTAATTTAGTTTAATTTAGTTTAATTTAATTTAATTTAGTTTAGTTCAGTTGAATTTAATTCGAATATGCGTAGTTATAAATTTATACTGAAATAAGTTTAATTTAATCCAGTTTAATTCAACCAACTTCAATTCAGTTTAATATAATTCAATTTTTAAAAGTTGAAAAGAACATAAACTAAATTACTACCGCTAATAGTCATGAATTAGCTAGTCTATTTAATGCACATTGCTATATACATCATTACATTAGTTTAAAAATTTCTTATTTAGCAAAAAGCACATGACGAAGGTGCAATTGTTTAGGACCCATAGCCGGAAGAGTAAGATTTTTTTATAGTTTAAGTTTCCAACATCAGAAAAATAAAAATAATGGTAAGTGTAATGTTTTTAATTAAATACCTTTAATATCTTCTTTAGCAAATAGTAATGCAATAGCATAAATTGATATTTAGTTTTTTCTATTCATTTGATTTTTTAGTCGCATATTCCTTACAATTATATAGATATTGTTAATCTCACAAAAAAAAGAGATATTGTTAATTATCATTTACATTTATTACTTAATTATATGTTTCATTTGATTGTCATACAACAATTTTTCTTATAGGATCAATCCTATAACACAAAAGATGTCAAGAATATCGTAACAATGAAAGTAGGTATCTGATTTTTTTTAAATATGTCAGTAATTAGAATTAACTATTTCTATGAAAAATTACATTTTGGAATACAACGGTGGACAAATTTGAAGAAAATTTTAGTCCAGTTGAATTCATAATGTCCCAGATTACCAAGTGTAAAATAGAATTTGTGGTCAACGTTTATTGATTGAGATGTAGGAAAGATAAGGTAAGTGCATATATGTAGTTGATAAGAATTTCCAAATTCCACAGGTTTTCAATTATTGGAAGAAAATTATCAGTTTTGTGATATAGTAATCATCATAAACGATATGTAAATGAAATTAGAAACGACTTTAATTATAAGGCAGGATGCGGTTCTTATTAATTTGGTCCACTTTCGACTATTATGCATTAATTAATTTATGCTCTTTCATTTTCTTACTCCAACTTCTTTATCACAGTATACTTTTTATGTGATTGTTTGAGTATCTTGGACGTAGTGTGTTATGTGATGGATCAGGCGTAATTATTGTTGTTTGGAGCGGCGGAACCAGATATTCGACTCTGTTGGACACAACTGCATGTAAAACAAATATGTTTAAAACCTTTAGTTTTCTATCGAGAATTATAGGTACATGTTAAATACCGCCATGCACCGTAAATTTATCTTAAAAATATTTAATATGTAATCTATACTCCTACTCCATAAATTGATATTAATTCTTACCTAAACTTAATTTAATTACATAATGTTATCTATTTATAGTTAGGCACATATATCGGGAAGGCAATGGTGCAGCGGACGCTTTGGCAAGACATGGCGCTGAAAATGGTGAAGCTTGGTGGAGCTCGCATCCGGACTTCGTCAACCGGCTCATCTCACGCGACTTTGTTTCATTACCACAGTTTCGGTTTGTTGTTTAGTTTTTTCCCACGGCATGTGTGGTTAGTTATAGTTGGGACTGGGCTTCCATTGTTTTTAATTTTTCTCTATGCATGACTTTTTCTTTTTATTTCTTTTTAATAAAATAAAATAGAAGGATTTTTAATGGCGGTGGAAACGTTTTCTGCTTGCCTTTTTCCACTAAAAAAACATTATGTTATCTATTTAATTATTTATTGTACCCTAATTCAATAAATCGCATTTATTTTGTATATTAATGAGGTCTAATTTTAAAGGAAATAATAAGAGCCTTCAACATAAAGGCCATGGACAGCGGCCATGAAAGAAGAGTTTGCTGTTTTTTATTATGTGTTTTCGTAAATATGAGGAACGGAAAATTAAAACTAAATTTCAAGAAAATAAAAAAACAAAATTACTAATTAAAATTGTTTACATGTATATGATTTTTATATGAGGACAAAGACTCATTTAAAATAAAAAAAATATTAGTATTTTAATCATTTAGGGTGTGTTTAGTTGTAGAAAAACATTAAGGGTGTTTTCCAAAAAAAATTTCATGCAAAATAAAATAGAAGTTAGTGTTTAGTTGAAATTTTTCTAAATAAATAAAAGAATGAGAAAATAGAAATATATGTTATTGTTAAGAATTTATGATTTTTTATTAACTATAAAGATTTATGATTCGAGTTTAAAAATAAATTTTATAAAGGTAGGGTTCATGTTTCAAAGTAAATGAATATTACATAACATGAAATAGTATAGAATTTTGAAAAGAAATTAAGTAGATTGAATTATATTTGAAAAAATAGAAATATAAAAAAAATAAGTGCATTTAAAGTAAGAATATAAAAATTACTTAGAGAAGATACGAAAAATATTTTATATCTTTACTTTTATAAAGGTATAGGGTTCATGTTTCAAAGTAAATGAATATTATATAACATGAAATAGTGTAAAATTTTGAAAAAGAAATTAAGTAGATTGAATTATATTTGAAAAAAATAAGTGCATTTAAAGTAAAAATATAAAAATTACTTAGAGATGATAAGAAAAATATTTTATCTCCTTTACTTTTATTAATTATAAATATAGTTAAGGAGTTCATTAAATACTTTTCGATAGAATTACTGTACATGCCATATTTGTCATGTAAAGTATAATCATCTCTTTTCCTATAGGGTCTTTTTTCACTAACCTTAATCAACATTAATTCCCCTATCATTTGATGGTTAAAGGTTGCAAAATTCTCTTGATTTTAGAAAAAAAAATCAATGTTCTAATCAACAATTCTAATCCCTAATATACTAAAATATAAGAACACGGTTCTAACCATTACAATGAGAAATAATACAAAAAGAAAAAGTGTTAATCATGCATGAATATCTAACTTAATCATTTTTCGGCTTCTATTGAACACCGCACTCTGAAGCTAAGTCCAGAACCTAAGAATTTGAATTTTTTCGGTAGACCGACGAAAGAGATGCTTTTCCTAATCCTAAGCATATCTCGCGATAAAAAAAATATCTCTTCCTCCGAAAAAGGAAAGCTATTTATCAATAAAACTAAAGTATGTGTTATTCCTCATTTCCGATTGCGTGCAATAGGTATAAATATGGTTTGTTGGAGTCTTGTAAAATTTATAATTTATATACAAAGAAGTGAAAAAAAATTGAGAAATTTTATAATAATTGGGGTCCATAAGAAAAAATTATACATATACTCGTTAATATCATGAGAATAATTTGTGTATATATATAACTATATACTACTCATTTACATGGGGTAATTATAGCTACATCCACAAAAACGAATGGTCAGAAGCTAAAACAAAATGGAAAACAATAAAATGTTGGTGCTAGTGCTAATTAAAAGGCATTAGCTTTCAATCATATTGTCGTCATTTTTTCATTGGTAATTATGTAGAAAAAAAAATTAGAATAAATAAACTGAACTTTTTTTAAAAGAGAATAAAGAAAAAGAAAGCAATCCACTAAGATAATTTAATGAAACTTCATTAATTTTAATTAAAAGTACCTTAAGAAAGGCATTTCGCTTAATTAATACTAAGATTCAAAGATACCTAACAACTTATGTTTATGTTGTCCTCATAATACACGAACCTTCCTCACACAGCTGTGCTTATTATTTGAATATTATTTCTTTTTTAGTTCAGGCATATGAATATTCTACACGACCGATTAACAATTGGCTCACCTGTTAGTATTTTAATATAATTGGATTGATTAATTGATCAATGCGATCGTGACGTTTTATTGAACAAGTCGGGAGAGTGCGGAGTGCACGCTTGTTCGGGTTCGGTTACGATTTGGGGGCTCGAGGGGCAGATCGAACAAGTCGGGAGAGTGCGGAGTGCACGCTTGTCCGGGTTCGGTTTACGATTTGGGGGCTCCGGGGGCAGTGTCCCCAGGTGCGGGGTCCCGGGGTAGCACCCCTGGCAGAACGCATCATTTGAAAAATTCATCAGAAAAATGAATTTTTTACCCGAAGCAGGATGTCTTTTGGACACAGCTGAAATCCGAAAAGACATGTCTTTAGATGTAGCTGCTATCCGACATGACATGTCTTTTAGACATGTCTATTGATGTTTTTGGCTATATAAATCACCCAAAAACGAAATTAGCATACAAACATAATTTTTGGTTGTTATTTCACAACAAATATAATTCTTGTTCTTGATACAGTTTTTGATATTATCCGATTGAAAGTTTGGTAAACCGATCAAATAAATTTCAATCTGACAACGTATTCACAACTTCAAAATCGTCCAAATAACCTCCAAAATCCAAAGCAATACATTAGTTTTATTGCTTTAACATGACAAATATAACTGCAATTAATAAAATAATACTTTGATTTTAAATAAGTGGTTGTTTAGTATTTTTCTCTTTTTATTTATAAATTTAATTTATTACAAATTTATCACATAATTTCAATCATTTTTTAGAAGAGGCTTATAAATTTCAAAATGAGAACTGTGCTTAAAAATGTTAGAAAAATAGGTTTTTTGCATAACAACATCAAAATTGATGACGCGACATTTTTATAATATAAAATTTGACCAAACACAATTTCGGTCAACTCATCTTCTCCCAAAATTTGATGAACCCTGAAAAAACCTCTAGAAAACTCAGAAAAATCTCACAAGCCTACTGCTCATCTCCAGTTCCTTTCATCCTTCAAGTACTCCAACAGCCTCATGGTGGTCGGAATCTCAGTCTAAACTGCTATGCAAAGCCATCTCCTAGATCTTAATTTACTATATAAACTCCTACAAATCCCTCAAATCCTCCATTGATAAAGATTCTAAGAAGCTCGAGACTATGAAATACCGAAACCGCCAAAATCACCACTAAGAAGTCTAAGCCTAAAAAATTTGACTGGGTTGAGACCTCTTTAATGGAGTCCAGTTGAGACCTTTCCCTTTTTAAATTCAAATCTGGAGCAATTGTCGCCTTGGTTCCGTTCGTCGTTTTTGGAGAACTCAACTTGCTAAGGTAAAGTAGTTGTCAAATTGCCGTTTGAGCCCACCACGATGGTCAAGAAGATGAGCCATAGAGGACTGCAAGGCGACGATCTGACAGATTGTTCAATGGCTTTTTTTGTATTTCCTTCGTTTGATTGTCAGATTTTCTAATTTTTTGTTTGAGGTAGGGTAGATTCCATTTGTTGTGCTTGACCATAAAAATTGACAATGGATATTGGATAAATTCCCACTATTGTTTGATTTTTCTTTCTTTTACAATTTTTTTACAGGATTTAGTTTGTTTTACATCCATAGAACTATTAATGGTTTGATTTGATTTAAGATTTCAAATCTCAGTAAGATTTTTCTGAGATTTGTTTAGAGCTGATTTTTTAGGGTTCATCAAATTGTGAGGGAAAGATGAATTGAATGAAATTATTTTTGGTCAAACTTTATATTATGAAAATGTCATTCGCCACATCATCAATTTTGATGCCATTATGAGAAAAATCTGTTTTTATTAACGTTTTCAACCACATATCTCGTTTCGAAAAAAAAAATTTATGATCCTTTATTTAAAAATGACCGAAATCACATGATATGTTTTTAAAATTTACCCTTTAATTTATCAATCTATTTTTTATTATTTTTTCTAATTTATCCTTATATAAATTATAAAAAGATATTAAGTATTTATGAAATTATAAGTTGACAATTAAGAATAATTAAATCTTTTTTAATGAAATAGAAGAATAGTCATTTTAATCAGAGATTATATCATGTTTCCGGTGCATTGCTCCCTACTCGTTCCCGAAACTAATCTATGTTATTACTTTTCATTATTTTATTCACTTCTGGGACACTTGCCATTCATACAGCAAGTAGGGAACATGATAAAATCTCTCCATTTTAACATTGTATTGAATTTCTTTTATTAGTTTTGATAAAAAAAAGTTTCTAAATTCTAAATTTACACTTATTTGAAATCAAATGAGTATATTTTTTTTAGAATACCTTGATAAACAAGTAATTTTGGAAACTTATTTATTATGAGCTCATGGATAAACCAAGAATCCTAAATATAATCGGAACCTTTTATTCAAAAAAATAATAAATCGGAACCTAAATATAATGAATTAATTAATTAGGCACTCATTTATATGAAAAAATTGAAAATGAAAGTTAAAAAACTTGATAAGGTGAAACGCTTTTCTATTGACATTTTTTTGACCGATAAGTGTCCCGGATGAGTCTCAACTATACACGGTACTTTTAAGTCATATCCGCATCTAACCTAATCTTCGATTGCCAATTTGTGAGTGTCTCGAATGACAAGATGGTTGGCCTGAAGTATATACACATCAAAGGGTTTGATTCCTGATAGATGCTAAAGAATAAACTATCCCTACTACTAGATCGCACCCTTAAAATTTCTAGTGACATTTTTTTAATCGATAAGAGAAGATAATAATAACTTCACTTATCTCAATATATTGAAGATTCACCTAGCATACTATTATTGTGAACTAGTTAATTCATGAAATCTATTGATCTGGAAGAAAACATACATCCTCAATATCTACGGAACCACAATTATCAATAAACATTAAAGGAAGTTGAAATTATTATTCTAGAAATTAAGAATGTCTAAAGCATCTAAAGTCTAAACAAAATGAAATTCTTTGAAAATTATTATTTTTTTGGATCCAACTCAAAGCCTCAATGCATTATGCTTGTGAAATTTTGAACCTTTGGCTTACTCAAAAAAGTTTAAACACATTGGTCTTTTTATTTTCACATTATTAGCACCACTAACTTTCATGTCTCACTTGAACATGATCTTTAGCATAATTTTCAAAAATTAAAAGTGCAAATAACAAATGATAGGGTTTTATTTGGAATGATTTTGTCTAGCAATAGAACTTCATTATTAAGCATAATAAAATTGTGAGGCTAAGACAAAACCACCTCCCAAAAAGGGAGATGTGTTTGTCATTTTCTATCACACCCATTGACCAAGTGGTAGGCTCCTCCTTGTATGATCTACACTGCTTTCTTTTGTCTTTGCTTCTTGTTTTGTGCTAATTATTAACCGGAAAAAAATGAATGTTTTTAATTGGTGTTTTCTTTTATATCTTTCATTTATTTTTTGATATATATTAAGTTTATTAGGGAGATGTAATGAAAAGTAGAAAGGTAAATCTGAAAAATAAAAAAATAATAATTAAAATTGTCACGTATCGAAAAATGAATGAGAGATATAAAAGAGAGCATTGAACCGAAAACATGCTATTTTTTTTCCATTAACTAATAAACAGTACAACAACCATTTAATCTTGGTCAACAGTAGACCTGTTTGGGGTTCCCCTCCGGCCCGTTTTATGAATTAAATTTGGACGCTAAATTTTTATATAGTCCGGCTTGAGCCTGAGATGGCTGAGTTGGTAGTTTCATTCGCTGAACTTAATTTTTATATAAATTTATATTTTAGTTTAATGAATAATAATTTTATTTATTATATTTAATAATTGTTTTAGTTTTGTACATATTAATATATTGGATTTTTAAACTTAATTACAATAAGCCATACTATATATAAAAGAATAGAGTTTGAGGAATTTTTATTTGCAATATGGGGTATATAGTTTAAAAAATCAGTAAAAAGATGATTTTCAATATTAAATTATGTCACAACAATGCGTAACCTTGTTTGTTATCATTTGAAATTTTTTGGATTGGTTAATGAAAATAAAATAAACATCAGTAATAATTTTTTTGAATTTTTTTAAAAGTCCAAATAGTTTTCTTTAGTTAAAATATGATGATAAACTTTAAAAAATCATAAAAAATGGAATAAATTTCTGAAACTTACTCAAATTATGACGTATAATTCTTAAATAATAAGAATATTGAATTGATTAAACCATCACTATTTTAAATAAAAAAATATTTTTTATCCTCTTTTGCCAATTTTTTAAAATCACAAATCTCATTTTGCAAAAAAAAAATTTCTCAAATCCCGTTTTGCAAATAAGTGAAACCATGTGATACTTTTTTTGCAGTGTTATCAATACTGTACCGACCGATTCGGCCAAAAACCATACCGTGGCTATGGTACGGTTTATTAAAAAACCGGCTTTAGTAAAAAAATTGAAAAACTAGGTTGAATCGGAAGAAACCTGAAAATCGATTCAAACCCGATTTCCCAAAATGATTCTAACAAAAAACAAAAGCGTTGCTAAAGATCCAGAAAAGCGTTGCACAAGCAACTGGAAACCCTAAATAATACAAATTATTTTCCAAACCCCTCTAGCAGCATGCAGAAGTGCTGCAAAAGACCTAAGCGTTGCAATAGTCACTAGAAATCATAACTAATATGTATTGCCGCTATGAGTCCCGATTCGGTGTTAATAACGCTGCTTTTTTTAATTTTACCCAAGAAGAATCCATTTGACAACAACAACGACATTACCCAATGCCTAACAAGGCTACCGCACTAGCGAGGTAAGAGGGTCAAACTACGCAGCCTTACCCCTGTAATTATGGAGAGGTTGTGTTCAGATGACCCTGAAGTGGTGTGGCAACAGCTATCTGTGACTTCATAATATAACAAGCTCGAACATTTTAATGAGTCATTTGCTTTTGTCTATTATAATATATGATAAACTTTCATGCGGTTTGACTTTTTTACAAAAAGGTTCTTGTGCAATTTTTTCTTCCAAATGGGTGTCTGTGGTTTAAAAGTTAGCATAAAGAGGATTCTTAAAATTTTGAAACCACATTTGGAAGGGTAATCTTGTCCATTTTAAAGTGAAAGTTTGCAGGTTTGTTTATAAAAATACTACACATTAGTGATAAATTTTAGAATTTTTTTAGAAGTATAAATATTTATATTAATTAAAAACTGATGATAACTTTAAAAAATTATAACAAAATGAAAAATTTTTAAAACTTACTCAAATCTTGATAAATAATTTACAAATAATATAGTTAAAATATATGAATATTGAATTTATTGAAATAAATGGTGTAGCATTAAAAAAACTAATTTTTAAAAACATACCATGTGGTTGGCTTGTTTTTAACTTTTGAAACACATGCACTCATTTGAAAGAAAAATTTTCATAATTACTTTTTTTATAAAATGGCCAAACCACATGATATATTTTTAAAATTTATCCTATAATCTAAAATCAAATAATAGTGAATCTTTGGTACTATCAAAATAATGGACGAAAATAAAAGAATAAATGATATAATTGGAGGTAAGATTGTTAGACATATAATTGGAATAATTTTTCCCTTTTTATGTAACCCATCTAAAATTTGAAAGAAAAAATTATCATAAGTCACGGATTGAGTTGAAAAATGACTTTATAAATTTGATATGAGAGGTAGTTTTAAAGTAGGATTAGACCAAACTTGAATTAATTTTTTTAAATGAAAAATTTGATATACTTTGATCCGACTCATCTGATGAACATGTCTAATCAACGAGCATAAATCTGGTAACTTAAACCCGTTTCTTTTCGGTTGAATTAACTTTTAACTGTTTAATCTACTTCACAAATCCCAAGTTTAGTTTTGTACACAACAAATACAACCTAACTTATGAGAGCGAAATATCCTAATTGATTTATCAAAATGATATTTAATTTTTCAATTAATTAATTAAAATCACATGTACTTAGTCATAATTAATAAAAACATTAATTATACCCGAATAGAAGTATTTGGCCTATATTATTCACATATCATAAATATTGTAGCTCTGAGATGTCATGTTCTCCATGTCAAGACCAAAGTCTCCTTATATATGCGTCCCACTTTAGATATATTAATAGAACTCTTGAATGGACGAGCTGGGCCGTATTTAGATCGGGTTTAGTCGAGCTGACATAATTTTATTATGTTTATGCTCAGTTCAGGCCGCATGAATATTATACGTGGTCGGGTCGAATTAACCTTAATTTAGAAGGTCATTTTCAAACTCAGTTCAATCCGTCCATCAATACTTTTATATATATATATAATTTAAAAATTATTTATTATATATTTTTTAATAATTTTTTTTAAAGTATCATATAATTACAAAGTCAGGCTTGAAAGTGCAACACAGTTTTTTTTAACAAAAGCTCCAACACAATTACATATTTTTTAATAATTAATTTTTTTTAATGATAATAATTAATTTTATATAAATATATTTTATTCATAATATATATATTTGGACGGTCAGTGCCGAATCGAGCCGGACTTAAATTTTTATATGAAAACCAAACTCAATCCATCATGTATTCGGACCTTAACGGTCCTGGACAGGATCAGGCTTATATCATTATATGCTTGCCCAAGCTCGATCCATAAATACTAGATTTGGACGGGGCCACTTGGGCCGCGGGTCGTGATATTATATCACTTTTCTCTTCGTATACGATAATTCATCGAGTAATGGCACATTTAACACATTTAACTTTGTTTTCTGTATACTTAACCAAAAAAAAATACTCGATGAAGGGGCAACTGCGCACCTGTGAATAATACTTCTGTGCTGCTTTTTTTTTGAAACTATTTGATAGAACTATATCATCGAATTAGTGGACCCAATTTGATAAATTCTGCATATGGGGGAGGTTTGTCTAGTCTATTATTTATGATTACATAATTTAAACATAATTCATACCATCCTTGATCAAAAAAAAATAAAAAATCGTACCATCCATCAAATAATAAAGTCAACGTGAGTAAATACATAATTTAGTGGAAAAACATGTCCCCATCCATCTCTTCCCTTTTAATTTTAATTCATTGATCCTTGCACACATTTTGACTACTGAGGACTTAGCGTGGGCGTGAAAACATACAAAATTACTCTAATCTTGGCTGCATGCAATTATTTTTCATTGTATACTAATTTTTGGCATAAATTTTTTTATTTTTTGTCCTTACAAAATTATTATAACAGTATGTTACACCTGTATAATATGACGTCGTTGCAATTAATTACACTGTTGCAGAATAGATACATCAATTATGCAGTGTTTCAAAAATCTCGTCCCTAGCCTGGTGGAATATTGTTACTGTTAAATTATTTGATATGACCCTTGTCATTAAATTATTGATGTAGGGTCCACCTCCTTAATAATTTGATGTAATATGTTTTCTACTTTTCTATCTGTCATTATTATTTTCTGTAAAATGTTTCTTACCTATTTACCATTCTTACCGTTGGATTTCTCTATAAATAGGAATTCAATTTCTTCATTTTCATATATCTCAGAAATAAGAAATAAAAGTTTCTCTCAAATTCTCTCTCTGCTTTCTCTCTTTATTGTTTCAATATCCTTGCATATATAGTCGATTTCTAACACGTTATCAGCACGAGCTTGCTCTAATCAACTGAGGATATCACCAAATAAATCTAAAGTAAGGCATAATTATTTTATTTTCTATAAATATATATAATTCTTAATATGTCTAATATCAAAAGTTTAGAATTTACTCCTCTTGATGTATCTGGGAAAAATTATCTTACTTGGGTGCTGGATGCAGAAATACATCTAGAATCGATGGGTCTTAAGAATACTATTATTCAAAATAATAATATTGGATCTCAGTATAAGGCAACAGCTCTAGTTTTTCTCCGCCGGCATCTTGATGAATCACTTCAATCAGAATATTTGACTGTCAAAGATCCTGCAGATCTTTGGAAACAATTAAAGGAGAGGTATGAACACCTAAAGAAAATATCTCTACCAAATGCCCAATATGAATGGATAAACTTAAGGCTACAAGATTTTGAATCTGTCAGTGCATATAATTCTAAACTTTTTCAAATTACATCCACATTAAGATTATGTGGAAAGGAAATAACTGATGAGGATTTACTGGAAAAGACATATTCTACTTTTCATTTGAATAATATGGTATTACAGGAACAATACAGAGCAAAAGACTATAAGAAATATAGTGAACTAATTACTGCTCTTCTCCTAGCAGAACAGAGGAATCAACTCCTGTTAAAAAACCATGAACTACGACCTACTGGAACAAATCCATTCCCTGAAGCGAATGCGATAATTCATAATAATTTTAATGGACGCGGCCGCAGAAATGGTCGTGGTCGTGGTCAAGGTAGAGGTCGTGGAAATGGGCGTGGTAGAGGATATAATAATAACAATTTCCACCAGAAGTGGAAATATATAAATAATAATAATAGCAATAATTTCCACCCGAAGTGGAAAAATACAAATAACCACCAGAAGTGGAATAATCAAATTGAAAGATTTGATAAAAGAAAAAACAGTCAAAATGATGAAAATAAATGCCATAGATGCGGTATGACTGGTCATTGGTCAAGAACTTGTAGAACCGCTAAACATTTGGTAAACTTATACCAAGCCTCTCTCAAGAAATATGCGGAACCAGAAACCAATTTCATATTGGATGATAATACCCCAAATAATGAGCCTATTGATGTCCCCAATATGGAGATGGATGATTTTCTGTTACCCAGCACCAGTGACAAAGAAAAATTTGAATAATTAGTCCATATATTTTGCTTAATTAATATATTGTAATTTTTATGTTATTATTGGTTTACTTTTGTTATTGCTGCTTAATGTATTTTTTGTGCAATGTTTATTTATAAATAAATAATAATGCATCTTTCATTTGTTCAATGAAGAAAATGAATTCTTTCCCGGTATTATATGACTTGAAGGAAAATGAAGGAAATTTATGTATTGTAGATAGTGCCACCACCCATACTATTCTCAAAGAGGCAAGATATTTTAATATTGTTAAAAAGGGTGAAACTGTTGTTACCACAATATCGGGACAAACAAAAATGATTGAAGGCTCCGGAAGAGCTAGTATTATATTACAAAGGGGAACAAAACTTATTATAAATAATGCATTATTTTCCCCGAATTCTCACAGAAATTTATTAAGTTTTAAAGATATTCGCAGAAATGGATATCATATTGAAACTGTGAGCGAAGACAATAAAGAATGTCTTTATGTTACAAAAATAATTTCAAGTAAGAAATGTATACTTGAAAAATTTTATACTCTTTCATGTGGCTTATACTATACATATATTAATATGATTGAGACCAATTTAACTATAAACCAGAAGTTTATAGATTCAAATACTTATAAAATTTGGCATGATCGACTGGGTCATCCTAGTTCGATAATGATGAGAAAAATTATTGAAAATTCATATGGGCATCCATTGAAGGACCAGAAGTTTCTTCAAAATAATGAATTATTTTGTGCTGCTTGTTCGCAAGGAAAATTAATAATAAAGCCTTCCAGAAGTAAGGTTGCAATCGAATCACCAGCATTTTTAGAGCGCATACAATGTGATATTTGTGGACCAATTCATCCACCATGTGGACCATTTAGATATTTTATGGTTCTAATTGACGCCTCAACTAGGTGGTCACATGTATGCTTATTATCTTCACGAAATATGGCATTTGCAAGGTTAATTGCTCAAATTATAAGGTTACGGGCACAGTTTCCCGATTATCCTATTAAATCAATCCGTCTTGATAATGCTGGGGAATTCACATCCAAATCATTTAATGATTATTGTATGTCGATTGGAATAAAAGTTGAACATCCTGTAGCATATGTTCATACACAAAATGGTCTAGCAGAATCATTTATTAAACGTCTACAATTAATTGCGAGACCGCTAATTTTGCGAACGAATCTCCCTACTACAGTTTGGGGTTATGCAATATTGCATGCAGCATCTCTTATACGTTTAAGGCCAGTAAGTTATCATGATTATTCTCCATTACAATTAACTTCTGGCCATGAGCCTAGTATTTCTCATCTTAGAGTTTTTGGTTGCGCAGTATATGTGCCTATTGCTCCACCACAAAGGACTAAAATGGGTCCTTAAAGGAGATTAGGAATTTATGTTGGCTATGAATCCCCTTCAATAATTAAATATCTTGAGCCATTAACTGACGATATGTTTACTGCACGATTTGCAGATTGTCATTTTGATGAAAGCACTTTCCCAAAATTAGGGGGAGAGAATAAGAACCAAATTTTGGAAAAGAAAATAATATGGAATGCTTCATCACTTTCTCATATGGATCCTAAATCAAATGATTCTGAACTAGAAGTTCAGAGAATAATCCATCTTCAACATTTAGCAAATCGATTGCCTGATGCACTCGCTAATCCTAAAAGAGTAACAAAATCGCATATACCAGCAGTAAATGCGCCAATTCGTATTGAGATTCCTGAAGAACAACCTACGGATAATACTCTATCACGCCTGAAGCGTGGACGACCAATTGGTTCAAAGAATAAAAATTCTAAAAAGAGGAGAATTATTGATAGTGATGATATTCCCATTGAGGATATAAATATAAATACACTTCCGGAAGAAGTGCAAGCACCTGAAGTGCAAATACCTGAAGCTATTGAAAATGAAGAAATTCAAATAAATTATATCACTAACGAAAGAAGATGGAGTCGCAATAAAATAGTTATAGATCATATTTTTTCATATAATGTTGCGATCAATATTGAAAATGAAAACGTGGATTATGAACCAACATCTATTGTAGAATGCCAAAGTAGAAATGATTGGCAACAATGGAAAGAAGCAATTCAAGCAGAGCTGAATTCTCTTGAAAAACGCAAAGTATTCGGACCAGTAGTTCGAACACCACAGGACGTAAAACCTGTTGGTAATAAATGGGTTTTTATTAGAAAGAGAAATGAGAAAAATGAAATAATAAGATATAAAGCCAGATTAGTTGCACAAGGTTTTTCTCAAAGACCCGGGATAGACTATGAGGAGACATATTCTCCGGTGGTGGATGCAATAACTTTTAGATATCTTATTAGTTTTGCAGTACAAGAAAATTTACAGATGCACTTGATGGATGTTGTCACAGCTTACCTTTATGGTTCGCTTGATAATGATATTTATATGAAAATCCCTGAAGGATTAAAGCTGCCAGAAAAATATGGCAAACGAGAACTTTACTCGGTAAAGTTACAAAGATCCTTATATGGATTAAAACAATCTGGGCGCATGTGGTATAATCGTCTCAGTGAATATTTATTGAAAGAAGGATATAAAAATGATCCAATTTGTCCATGTATTTTTATAAGAAAATCAGGATCTAATTTTATTATCATCTCAATTTATGTTGATGATTTGAATATTATTGGAACTCCAGAAGAGATTCCAAAAGCAATTGATTCTTTAAAGAAAGAATTTGAGATGAAAGATCTTGGAAAAACAAAATTGTGTCTTGGTTTACAAATTGAGCACCTTGAAAAAGGAATTTTAGTGCATCAATCAAACTACATAGAAAAGATCCTGAAACGATTTAATATGGACAAAGCACATCCATTGAGTAACCCAATGGTTGTACGATCACTCGATGTGAAAAAGGATATTTTTCGTCCTAGAGAAAATAATGAAAAAGTTCTCGGTCCTGAAGTACCGTATCTAAGCGCAATAGGTGCTTTAATGTATCTTGCTAATAACACAAGACCGGATATAGCATTCTCTGTTAATTTATTATCAAGATACAGCGCTGCACCTACAAGACGACATTGGAATGGAATTAAACATATAATGCGCTATCTTCGAGGAACTATTGATTTAGGCTTATTTTATTCACATGAATCTAAGCTTAAATTAGTTGGATATGCGGATGCGGGTTATTTATCCGACCCACACAAAGCTCGATCTCAGACGGGCTATTTATTCACATATGGAGGAACAGCTATATCTTGGCGATCGACAAAACAAACAATTACAGCTACTTCCTCAAATCATGCGGAGTTAATAGCTATTCACGAGGCAAGTCGTGAATGTGTGTGGTTGAGATCATTAATCAAACATATCCAAGAAGCATGTGAAAAAGTTACGGTCAAGGAAGGTCCGACGACAATATATGAAGATAATGCTGCTTGTATTGCTCAATTGAAGGAAGGTTATATTAAAGGAGACAGAACAAAGCATATTTCACCAAAATTTTTCTTCACTCATGATCTAGAAAAGAATGGTGAAATCAATATTCAACAAATCCGCTCTTGTAATAATTTAGCAGATTTGTTTACCAAGGCTTTACCTTCCTCAACTTTCAAGAAATTAACTTACAGCATTGGAATGCGACGTCTTAAGGATCTCCAGTCAACTCGCGAACAGGGGGAGTAAACACTGTACTCTTTTTCCCTTAGCTAAGGTTTTTATCCCACAGGGTTTTTCCTTAGTAAGGTTTTTAACGAGGCAGTGTTCCATTCGCGGCAGATGACACATCAAAAGGGGGAGTGTTAAATTATTTGATGTGACCCTTGTCATTAAATTATTGATGTAGGGTCCACCTCCTTAATAATTTGATGTAATATGTTTTCTACTTTTCTACCTGTCATTATTATTTTCTGTAAAATGTTTCTTACCTATTTACCATTCTTACCGTTGGATTTCTCTATAAATAGGAATTCAATTTCTTCATTTTCATATATCTCAGAAATAAGAAATAAAAGTTTCTCTCAAATTCTCTCTCTGCTTTCTCTCTTTATTATTTCAATATCCTTGCATATATAGTCGATTTCTAACAGTTACGACCAGTTTACCTACCAGTTTTTATAATTTTTGTGAGTAACTTTTTTTAAAAGCTTTATTTTTAAATTTTTTTTTAAAGTTGGAGATTTAATTTTTAAAAAAATTAATCAGACAGTTTCTAATTAATTAGTATAAAATATTAAAATGTGTTGTTTAAAGCTAAAATATGTAGTACTGTTAAAAATTTGTAAAAATAATTTATTTTAAAAGCAGTTCAAATAGTAATACCAAATTGATCCTAAATATCGCTTTATATCACGGGTCTAGCACTATTAGGCATGTATTATGCATGCCACCTAGCGTCTCTTAGTTCAGTTTTTCAATTTAGGGGCCTAAAATGAATTTTTTCATCGTGTAAGCCACGGTTAAAATTAATCTATTTTAATAATAGTCTTGATATATAAGTAAAAATAGATAATTAAGTAAAAATTTATTTCACACTAGCTCTTTTATTTTCTTTTTTCTATATGATGTGGCATAATAAATGTTGAGCATTATTAATTTGATCTTTCTACATTTAGACAATCAAATAGACTATAAACTTATCAACTTTATTAATATTTTAATGTTAAACATAGAAAGTGATTAAATATTTTTTTATTATTTAATCATACAATTTTAAGTGAAATAAATAATCTAGTGCGGCTACTTTTTAAAAGACATTTTATATTTTTAAAATCACTGATATGTCATCAATGTAAATTTCTATTTCACATACCACGTAATTCTAGAACCCGCTATCTACTAAAATGCTCTTATAGTATCAAATCCAACAAGAGTACATTTTTTATGTAAAAGTTAACTAAAATTTTTTACTTTTTATTTTAAATGTATATTATTATTTTTCATAATATTTTATTATTATATAACTCAAATTACAATTAGACTTATAAGTTTAATATATTTAATAAATTAAAAAATATAAATCCAACTAGTTTCCATCTAGATCCAACTAACTCCCGCCTAAGCTTTGGCGGCCCCATCCACACAACTACAGACCAACGATTTTTAAAACTGTGTTTGATTAATGTTAGCACTTACAAATTGCTATGCTCAAAAGATGTTTCTTTACAGATATTGATGTCCTGCATCAAAGTGTCGTTGCTACTAGCATTTTATATTCAAATTGTGATCTTTCTAATAAAGTCTTTTGATTCTCAAGTACCTTGCTTTTCTTTCTCACTCGATTGATTCCATTTCGTGCTTTTAATTTGTATAATCAAAAAATTTGAGCTGTATTTAGTTTCTTAATTCAATCTTTTTCATAATTGATGATCATTTAAAGTAGGTGACTGCTCATCAAACCAATATTTTAGTCCATACATACTTTTGACAAAAAAAATTGTTCTCATATTCTTTTTCAAAGCATTTTACATAATTGACTCAATCCCATATCTATAAGAAAATTAAGGTTCTTCTGATAATTTTTTTGCAACTGAAGAAGAAAATTCAATAATTAGCAATTTTGTTCTACCATCATTTTGGGCTAGTTTAGGCTGGTTGTTATCACGCTCTTCGCCTGTTTTCCAAAAAAATTGCAAAATCATACAACAATTTCGGTGCCAACTAGTGAACGTGGTCGTCGGATGGGCCGGACCGGGCTTTGTCGGGTTTTTTGCTAAAAATATCAACTCAAGTCTGGTCTAACCCATACTTTAAAACTTTAGGTTCAGGGACGGATTTGGTCCGGACTTACGAGGTCATTCCCAAACCCGACCATGATACAAATAATTTTTTTCTTTAATTTTTTTGGATGGACTTAATATTATCAAAACACATTATAAAGCAAAAATAGCTAAATTGATCACTGTAAGAGTCAAGTAAATAATCAGCTCTACTGCAAATTTGGAAATAGAAAAAAAAATTAAGTTTTGAAGTTACATAAAGTTATAAGTTATAACAAAAAATAAGGAAAGAAAAAGATACGTGAGCAAAACATGTTTTTTTTAAACAATAAGCATTTCATTAAACTAAAATTATCGAAAATACATCGAGAGATTAGTTCTGGTTTTGCCCAATTAAAGAATGGATCACCAAGGGTATTTCAGGCAAATGATGAATAATTCCATAAAAAGGGAATTAAATGACTACCAAAGGTAAAAGAAGTTAACTTAATAAAAAAATAATCATTATTAAACCCCAATCTCCAAAACAAAATACTATCAATCCAAAGATGAAAAACTACTAAACTAAACAATAAGATTCCCAATACTTTAATGTTATTCAAAGATTAAGTCATTTGATTTAGGACTGGTCTTGCATCCCTTTTTTTTTTTATTCATCTGGCTCACCGGAGTTTTACTTTGACTATATTTAGATCTGACCTGGGTTACGCACCTTTGGGTATATATATAAAAATTAAGCTCAGCCCATTATACTTCGGACTTTAGAGTCTTGGGCTCGGGTCGTGGTTTATAGAAAAATGAGTATTCAAGCCTGACCCATTAGACCGGGCTCGGGCCAGGCTCGATGGATAGCCCTGTCTGTGAACGGATCTAGAGTAGGGATGTGAATAGGGCGGGGATAATTCGAAAACCATAGCATCCGATTCCATGTGTGTCGGGAGAAAACCCGGAAATTTTCACCCATGGGGATGGGGGTGGGGTGAGTGAAGCTATATCCCCCCTATGGGGATCTCCATCCGCTCCCGAAAAAATTTCTATATAAATCTCCGAACAATCCCCGAAAAAATTCGATTATAAGTACAATATTATATAGATAAATAGATATTAAGAAATTGAGTTTGTTTAGTTGGACTCCTTTTGTTGTAATCAATTATTGAAAGAAAAGAAATGAAATGAATTGAATTTTAATTAATAAAATTTTTTTAATTCATTTTATTTGGAGTACCTTTTTTTGGAAAATTCTTTGGTATTGAAAGATTGTAAATAGTTATTAATGAATTTATAAATTTTTGAGTAATAAGAAGCATTTATCAATTTTGTAATCGTGGTTGCTGTATTTGCATCTACTAACTCCTTAAATCAGGTTTATTGATTTTTTTAGTATTGCCTTGCCTTAAAATGCATGTGACTGTGATATTGTACCATTGGTTAATGTGATTTTCTGAAAAATATGTGTAATTAGAGAAACAAGTCTTTATGTGTGATGTAAAATATACGTTTATTATCTTTTTATTTTGAGTTTGCTGTTCAATTTCTCATTTTTCCTTTTACTTAGAGCATCAAACATCAAATATAAAATTCAAGTATTAAGTTTAGTAGGGAAGGGAAAATGCTACATGCCCTCGTACATGTATAGCTCAACTAATTTTTCAAATTTAAATCCAATTATAATTAGAACAACAAAATTATCAACAAATGTTAAATGTGAGCTAATTTACTAATTGATTTTATTTCAAACTTTAGTGTGGGTGGGGATTCCCCAAAATCCATACAAACCCGCACGGATGAGGAATGATCGTGAAAAAATCTCCGAAACATTATATGGAAAATTCCCTGAACCCCTCTCCGAAAGCTATTGGTGCGAAGGGGGGGTTATATCCCCCGCCCCCGCCGTAGTCTAGAGCCAAGTATATAATTTAAGTTATATAGCAAAAGCAAGAAGAATTTTCTGGAAAACAAATGCAATACTTACAAATGGAGTGGATAACAAACTAAATCAGTTTTTTTTTTTTGTCTATGCGATTGCACCCTCTTTTTGGGAGAATTAAGCTGTGATCAGTTTATATATATATGGAGGAGGAGGCTCAGAATCAGAAGTGTGATTAAATTCCAAATTTATAGTTGCTTCTATCAAATCAACCTGCTGGCATTCACTTTCTGTCTGCTTTAATTGGCTATGATCATCAAAGCGCATTCCTTCCACGCACATCATAATTAATTAAGTTATTAGATACATACGTATATTCGTTTTCTTTTTCCAGCTATGTACTTAATTTGGTCACTAATGTTTAGTATGTGTTGGGTTTATATTTTTTTCAAAACTGTTAATTGATCAAACACATGGATATATTATGCACAACTTTCATTTTATGTTTGTAATTATTTAGTCTACAAGTGCTACAATTTACTTAGCTCGAAATATTGATCGTATGGTGTGCCGTAATGCCTGTGCAGAGCTCACATTGTAATGTTTAATTGGTTAATATATTATATAGAAACTGTGACTGAATTTAAAAAAAAAAACAAACATTATTGAATCAAATAAATGACCAGTAATAAGTTTAACATTTAGGATCAATTTGGTTCAAAATATTTTCGGGTATCAGCTTGGAAATTCGGATCATATTAGTAATAAAATATTGCAGACATCACTTTTTTATGCTTACATGTATCACTCTTGGTTTACTTCGACCTCTAATGGCAAACTACACATAATTCTGGCAAATTCGTTCTAAATGTCAGCTTTAGGTGTCAAATTAATCATTAATTCATTTTTCTTTATTAGACTCGAGCTTAACCAGTTTCAATAGATTTTAATTATTTGCCCCAGTTCAAGTACTCAAATAATCTATTTGTAAGATATAGCCTTATTTTCCAATCACAAGCTCACCTGAAGTACTAATAAGTAATAACATAAGCTTAGAATATGAAATCTAGATAAAGAAAAAGAAAGAGATTAATTTGCACTGGAATTCAATTATTCAATAGACCCTGAATAATAAATTACTATTTTTTGCTTCACCAAATAATCCCTGAACATATGAATTCATTGAATTGTCAAAGAGCTGCTTATTCCAAAGCCAAAGATCAACTTGCAACTCCAACGAATAAAGTAAGTTTCACTGATTGCAAAAGAAAGTAAACTTAATTTGAGGACTGGAATAGCTGGTAGAAAGTATTTTAGAAGCCACAATAGAATTAGCAGCTTGTGTATAGTGAACTCCATCCCAGAATATGTACTTCGATCCATCTTCACATACGCTATACCCTTTATTCCCACAAGTAATATTCCTGTTATAGTTGTATGGAGCTCCGCCATTCCCGCAACATGCCATCAATGTATTCTCAAAGCCTACACCATCGCAGAACAATATAAACAGTAATACCAACATTAAAAGTCAACTCGTTTTTTCGGAACTGTGTAAGATACCATAAGTAGCAGCATTGGCAAATAGGTCATATTTGATGGAGTACATATCCACATGCACAATGTTGCTTTCCTCCAATTCTATTCTGAGCTCTTCGGTTCGTCCAAGCAATTGTTGATTGAATTCCTCAGTAGCATCATTGAGAGGCTTAAGGCACCCGTGTTCATCTACTTCACCGTTCTTCTTGTCATAATTCGACAGTTCTCGCGGCAAGCAACCAAGTGGTCCGGTATTGTGTATCCAGAAATTCCTCCCTCCATTCTGATACAAGTCCTGTACTTTTTCCATCTCTAGTCAAGTTAATGGAACTTGTACTTGAAAATTAAACCTGATCAAGTGACCCACGACCCATCTGGCCTGCCTAGGCCCGATGTCCATGGGTTAGCCTTGGACAAACATATATTGATATAAGCCCGACAAAACCGAACACATAATGAGTTGAGTTTCATTTTCATATAAAAACCCAAGCCCGGCCCGGATATATATATATATATATATATATATATATATATATATATAAATATATATATATATATATATATATATATATATATATAAATATATATATATATATATAAATATACATTATATGTTATTAATTATTAAAAAGGGAAATTGTAAAGAATGTAGGGGTTGGGTAAAATATCTATACAATTACCCTCTACTTTTATAATTAACTCTTTAGTCAATTTTTTAAATTTCTCTTTTTATCTCATATGTTCCCACCCAACCCAATCATTTCTTCTTTTTTTTTTTTATTTTTTTACTTTGTTTTGCATTTATCTCACAAATCGTTTATTTTTTCGATATGACGCTTTAGAGTTTTTTCTTCGTCTCATTTTTATCTTTGAAAGTAGATCCATGATGATATACTTTTTTCGAGTTTTTAATTTTGAAGATCTGTAACAGATGATACAAGCATTATACATGCATTATACTAGCATTATACCATATGTGAAGAACCAAAACCTCAAAAATCTATTTTATGAAAGAAATCAAACAAAAACCACTTTATACCAGCATTATACCAGGTGTGAAAAATAAAACCAAACATATGCATCTATTTTTATGAAAGAAATAATAAAAACCACATTTATACCAGCATTATACCAGGTGTGAAGAACCAAAACCATAAAAATCTATTTTATGAAAGAAATCAAACAAAAACCACTTTATACCAGCATTATACCAGGTGTGAAAAGCAAAAAACATAAGCATCTATTTTTATGAAAGAAATCAAACAAAACCACATTTATTTATTTATTTATTTATTTATTTGGATGGAATCAAAACCACATTTATACCATGTGTGAAGAACCAAAACCATAAAAATCTATTTTTTTAAGAATTCAAACAAAAACCACTTTATACCAGCAGTATATCAGGTGTGAAAAACAAAACCAAACATATGCATCTATTTTTATGAAAGAAATAATAAAAACCACATTTATACCAGCATTATACCAAGTGTGAAGAACCAAAACCATAAAAATCTATTTTATGAAAGAAATCAAACAAAAACCACTTTATATCAGCATTATACCAGGTTTGAAAGACAAAAAAACATAAGTATATATATATATATTAACAATTATTGATGGGCGGGCTGAGCTAGGCTTGGGAATGAAGTTAAAAAGCAAGGCTCGGCCCGACCCAAGTACACTATTCATGCGGGTTGGATTGGGCATGGATAGAGCAATATTTGTACTAGCCCGAGCCTGGCACAGCCCACCCATTGAACAAGTCTACTTGTAATAAAAAATCTACATAGAAGCGAAAGTTGAAAACTTACCTGTACAGCAATGCCAATTTCATTGACAATAGATGGGATTTTCGCGAAAACTTGTTCGTATGAGAGGTATTCAAACAAGCCAGCAAGATCATTCTGTCCAATGTCAATTAAGTACAAAGCATCCTTGAAATCTTCCTCACTGACCAAGTCTTTGTAGCCTAAACTAATCATAAACAATAGATCAATAAACAAAGTATAAGTGAAGTGAGAACTACGCGATATATCCAAATGTTAAATACTTAAATGTGCCTTTTGATTTTAACTCCGGGGAGTGATTTCGAAAATGAATGAACTGAAGAACTTGAATATCCAAACTAAAAGGTTTAAATCGAGGAGAAGTAGCTGCGCCAGCAAAGGCAAAATTAACTCCATTTCGGAAATTCGCTCCTAGTGGTTGAAGATATGGAGTCAAGTGAGTAGAGTTCAAACTTTCACCTGCAAAAGGTTAAAAATACAAATTAATCAGGCCATTGACAGTAAATCACTAGATAGGCTATGCATATACACCTACATAAGAAATCTATGGCCAAACGTCCATCACATAACCGGCCAGTTGGTTTGTCAAAGTACGCACGTCCATTAGGGACTCCAAAAAGCAGCCCTAAGCCAGAAAGATATGCACCGGTATCTGTATTGGAGTCACCAAAGGTGAACACTACTGGATTCTTATTACACTGAGAATGAACTAACAATGGAAGCTACAAGTGTAAAAAGAAAATAACATTCTGCTGCTCTCATTTTCATTTTCAGTTGCTCTGGTTACATAAATAAGCTGCTACAAGCCTAAGCTAGTTGTATTTATAGACTGACAAAGATATGAACAAGGAACAAACTATGTTAGATTAACATTTTGCTTTACTAACTAAGAACAAAATTGTAATTAGAGCAATATAGGTGGTGCTTAGAATAATAGGAAAGATTTTGTATAAATACACAAAGAGATGTATTACAGTGCAAGCAAAGTTACATTTGCTAAATCGGTCTGGTATTTTGTATCGATACGAGATTGAATAGATGAAATGTATACATGGGAAAAAATATTTCATCTGGTGACTGGTGATGAGTCAATCTATTTTCATAAAAACACAGAAATGCAGCAAATAAATTAATCTCCAAATATACTGGGATGAGAAAAAGATTGATACTAGTGCCCCACACTTTGTAACAGAGGCATGTAAAAACAAGGATTGGGTTGATTAAAGGCAGATGCATTTGATATGGAGCCCGTGAATCAACCCGTGATAACCCACCACTACACTGGTAAAGGTACAAAGGGGGCAAATAATGGCTTGTGATTTGTGTATTTATAATATTGTAGCAGACCAAGTTGCCCAGAATAATGCCAAATCATAAATTTCACATCTAAATAATGTCAAGTGGAATAAAAGTCAGAACTAGTTTATATGAAAATGGAATGGGATTAGAGTGTTTAATTTTATTTTTTTTTTGGTAAACGGATTAGAGTGTTTAATTACACAGAGTAAAAGCCTCAATAAGCAACAAAAAAGGGTCCAGTGATTTCTCCATTAGGAAATCGGAACAGAAAGATCCAATATAAACCAATTTCAGTAAAATTCCAATTACATAATATGATCTATTTGTTCACTCCAACAACACCCAGAACCCTAATTTAAATTCTTGTAAATGAGAGAAAAGAAAAGGAACCTCACTTCGCTAAATGGAACAGTAGCTCATACCCTAAACACAAGATCGTTTCTGTTGCATTTTCCCAGGAAACGCTTTGAAAGCTTCTTTATGGTTCATGAATCCTCGAAATTTGGTTCTACTGTCAATTGGAATATCTTTCTGCTTGTATTTTTCAGTTGCTCGTTTGCTGTTGTTATAGTTCACATTGAGTTCTATAATCTGTCCTCAAGCCCTTACCTTAGCAGTCGATTTCCTCAAATTCGTCCTTCGCCTTGCTCGTAACTAGAAATCGAAGTGTCAACTACGAACAGGAACTCATCATTTGAGAATTTGATTTGTTTTGATAAAAAAAGGAACGGACTTTGGTGCGAGGAAGTTGAAGTTCGGCGTTTTGCTTTATAGCTGTTGTCGTTTATGTTACTTATATTAGTTGTGTTAAACACTGCGTTTCATTAAAGGGGTAGAATTGCAAGTTGCAAGTATGATTTTTTGGAAGACTGTTTTATTTTCAGCCTTTCTCTTTCATGTAGTTTTTCGTGTGTTAAAAGAGACCATTAAAACTTTCAATAGGTAATGTAGGCATTTACTTGTTCTTCTCCTTGTACCCTAATGGAGCATCCTTAGTTTCATAGAGATATTTGATATCAAACTTTAATACAATGATGCTATGAAATTAATAGGAACTTTTTTTGAGTTGCTAACTCAATGGTAGAGTATCCGGCTTTTAAGTGCGGCAAAGATCTACGAAGAAATGTACTCATCCTTTATCATGTGTACGATTTGTAAAATCACAAATCGATGATACAAGGAAAGAATGCAGCACATACTCTACCAAACTTTATTTGAATTCTATGTGTTAAGTAGAAAAATATTATTATTCCTTATAGTGGACATGAAGATAAAAAATTATTCATCCTACAAAATTGTATAATTAAAATTGAGATAACATTTGTTGTTCCAACATTTATATATCATATATAATGTATCTTCCTATAATATTGTTTTACCCTTTTTAATCTTCTCTTCCAAATCTTCGTATAAACTAGTCACATATCAATAGTGAATGGACTCACAATAAGAGGCACAAGAGTTGTAACAACTGATGATCCCCTTGAGATTGCATTACATTTTTTTTTGAAGGTCAAACTTTACCTTTGAAAGGTCATTTCACCCTTTAGTAAAATTAAATCTGAAACAACCTATACCATATATTAAGTATATATACATATTTTAAACTAATACTTCATTTATACATATAAATACATAGCAAAATCCACAATCCGACCACCGATCTATACTATATGCTTGTCATGTGAGGAGATGGAGCGAGATGAAACACAATCAGCCAATCTTTCGTCAATGATATCTACAGGTAATGAGCTTCTACAAACGTTATCACCTCTGAAAAATTTAGCGCTTTCTATGAGGTGCAACTTAGTGAATATAAACAATATGAATTTAGCAAATCAGATATATACACACATTAACAAATTCAATATACAGTCACACTTATATGAGAATGAATGAAACGGTTATTTAATTGTTGTGACAACATCAGCCAAACTATTGCCCCGAGATACATGTAACATATAACAAATGATTTTGCTGACCAGCTTGTAAACATGTGGGTGACCTTTCGGTCCATATAAGCAAGTGATCCATGTGGGTGACCATATAGGTCCATATAACAGAACATGTATTGCAATGTCTTGACAGGTATGTCACAACGCCCTTTTATGTTTTCATGTACTCATGCTAATGTACATATATCATATCAATCTCACATACTAAATGCAATACTCAATTATACTCATCCAATAGTTTACATTAAACCATTCACCAATATTCACTTACAACCACAATTCACATATCAATATCATCTCAACACAACTTACATTTCATATCAAATATAACCACACAACATATCATTATAATTCAGATACAATTTCAAATTAAAACAATTCATATCACTCAGTTCATACTCAATTCATATTAAGATAATTTACACAAATTATATACGCAATCACTCTAGAGATTCACTTGCACACATATCCTTAACAATCAATAACTAATAACTAACTGTAATACACAAGTCACATACAATACAATTCTAGTACATTTTCATATCAAAGAGTTCAACTAAGCTCAATGCATACGAATTCAATACTCACATATAATAGCAATCAATCAACTTAATTCACACCAAGCTAAAACTCACATATCCATTCAAATAATACATCAACACATTTCACCCATAAATTCATATCATGTTTATACTCACAAATTTATCCGAGCTAGTTGTCTCGGAACTACTTGGACCTTTCTCCGGAATCCCTTCACTGTTTTGAGCTCCTATAACATACATATTTATATATCAAACATACATATATATACATCTTATATCCTTTTGCAAATATATAAAGATTAATATAAACTAGAATATAATTACTATCTGTGTGACCTTATTGACTATAGCTAATCATATCTCTCAAAGTACTCAACCAAATGAGCTGATTCCAGTCTCATTTTACTCTTAACACATAGCTTTATAACATATAAAAATTTCATAATTTTCTAATTACTTTTCCATTTATTACGAATTTTGAATTTTAAACTCTAATTCTGTACTATTTTGCTTGGACTTAGAACTAATGTTCTTATAACCTCACTTTACTTCAAAATTCATCACTTTCGACTTACTTATTCAAATGCGCTGATTCTTCTTTTGTTCAATTCCTAATACACAATTCCATAACATACTAAAACCTCAAAATTTTCAAAGCCTTATACGATTTATGGTGAATTTTCCTTCAATGCCTTGTTTCAACTTGTTCTACCTGAACAACATCTTAATAAAACGACCATAACTTTCTATAAACAACATGAATCGACTTGATTCTTTTTCCTACTTAAACTATACACATAAGGGAATAACATATCAAAAATCAGAATCTTTTAAGTAGTATAACGATCCGGGATTAATTTCAAAACTCACCTCATCTCTTTGATCATCCAATTCTGGACACTTCATCTTATAAAAATCATAGCTATTGATCTACTCATCTAAAAATTCCCAAATTTTACAGAAGTAACCTAGAGATGTAGAGAATCAATTCATCTTTTTGTCATAACCTCAAATTCTATCTCAAACATCTTGAAAATCATATTACTAAATCATAAACATACTTGATTTCTTCCTTCCCTCTATTTCTCTTCTCTTCTCTTCACTTCTTCTCTAACTCTCTCTCTCTCTCTCTCTCTCTCTCTCTCTCTCTTCGGCGTGTCTAAGGGTCAGTAGGGATAAAATTTCTGATCCTAATCCTTTCCTTTATCACCTCCTTTCTTACTAATGTTTATCCTTAATAATTTATACCAATTATACCCCTTCTATGATAATACTATTACCTTTAATATAATAGCAATATAAATAGCAACAATAATAACTTTTTATAAAGATATATCATATCTATCTAATGCATTTATAATTATATGTATATACTACGACTATACCTTTAATACTTGTTCTCACCAAAACAATTATACTAATAAACAATACAAATATTTTATCTATTAAATCACTTTATATCAATAACATAACTATACTCTACTTATTTTTTAAAATTCTATAATTCAGTAATTGAACAATAAAATATCTTATTTCTTATCACCAAATAACTATTAATTTAACTAATTAATTTCTTATAAATTTAACATGTAAAATATTAAATAGTATAATTTTATGACATGTAATGGATGTTAAGCAATGAGATGTTACAAAATCAAATATAAAAATTCAATTAGAATATAATAGATTTCCAAATGATTTTCACTCTAGTGTTTTTATGTAATCCTTAGGTGGCGAGATAAAGATGGGCTGTCAAGAACGTAGAGGAGGTAAGACGGGCAGTTAGTCAGATTGAGTATGAATCGTACATAGACGATAGTTGGAGCCAGCAGCTCACCTAGGATTCCCTCATCTAGGATCCCTGGGGAAGAGGATCAAATTGGCCCTTACGAATAGCTTGATGCCCTATCTCCCTTCAACCCTTTAGCAAAATGCGCTGAAATATATTTATTTTTGTTTAAGGTAAAATTTATTTTGTAATTCATTATTATTTGATTAGTTAAGTAAAATTTAATCAATAACAATAATAATAAAGTAAATACTTCATTCAGTTCCGAAAATTAATCATTTTACACATTTTTTCTTTGCTCATTTTATTTGTCATTCTCTATTTTTAATGTAAACTTTTACTTTTTGCTCCTTATTGTACCCTTATTAATTGTAGCTCAATCCCAATACACATATTACTCAATCTAGGGATGAGACTGGATCTTGGACCCAGCCCGGATTCGTGGATCCGTATCCGTTTTTAAGGGTCCAGACCCTATTATTCTAGACTCATTGGATATGAGCCGGATCTGGATCTAACTAAAAAACTATGAATATAGTATCGGGTTTTTTCAAATACCCGGATCCAGATCCATATCTGTTTATATATATGTAATTATTTGTTTATATATATATATATATATAACAGTGACCTATAATTACTCTAATCCTAACCTTAGCATACATATTCACTCTCACTCAACTTTCTACTGATTATTACCGACTCTATATCTAAACTTGGACGAATGTTATTTCAAGTTTTTAACTTTGAAATTATATGTTAAAAGCTTTATTTTTTTTATTATAAACTAAGATAGTAATTTTAAGAACAAATCTTTGGTTGGTTGTTGATATTTCATGTGTTGTATATCTTTAATTTTATTTTTTACAGATCTGTTCTAGACCCCGTTTTGGACCTAGATCCGTAAGATCCATTGGAATTGGATACGGGTTTTAATTTTATAGATCCAATGAATCTGGATCTTATATATGAAAAGTGATATGGAATTGGATCTCTATAAATCCGGTCCAGATCCGGCCCGCACCCATCCCTAACTCAATCAATACTAATTTAAGGGTAAATAAGTAATTTAATACCCTCCATTAATTACTTCTTAAAATTTATAAATTCTTATAAAAGGACTAATTTTTAAAACCAGAAAGAGTATAAAATAAAGTCACCTATATTAACCATCATTCTCTTGATATAAAAAAGTGTTAAAAGGATAAAATAATTCGTCATGTTAGTCCGATTACTCCTTCCATTTTTTTTATTAACTGTCGCTTTAAAGTTAAATAAATTTTTTATAACAAGTGTAATTGTTAAATTTAATGTAATTATTTAAACATCTTTCCTATTTTATCTTTATTTAATGTAATAGTACTTTTATTCTCTTAATTAATATTTTTTTAGTATTGACAAACTTACCTAAAATGACACTTAATGATAAAACGGAGGGAATATTTTTTGAATTCAAATATAGTATCCCAGATTGACATCCCCTTCCATATTTTTCATCCAAAAATTAACACGTGTTAATTTTTATTATTATTTTATTATTTTTTAATTTATCACTCATATAATTATACTACATGAATAATGATGAACGAAGAAAAAGAAAGTTTACACTAATTTAAAAACAACATTTAAATCCGTATTTTTTAATTAGTATAGAGGACTAGGGAAACGAAACACTAAATTAACTTGATTATTGAACTTAATTAATTGTAACCGATAGATATTGAAGGATATACCACCAAGTGGATCCAAAAAAGGGTCCCAATCCCAGACAGGGATCGATAGAATCGAAGCATGGCTTTGCTTACTAGTCGAGAGTAGAAAACAGCCAAATTTTGCTACTTTTCTTCTTCTTCTCCTGTCAACTTTGAAATGGCAACTACGGTGGCACTAGGGTTGCTTACTCCTCCCCATTTCCATCTCAGGGAAGATCTCTGTCTCTTTCCTTCCACTCTCATTTTTTCAAATCTTTCTCATGCTCCATTTTCTCGGCTTCCCTCGACGGTAATGCTTTCAAGACATGCTCCCATTGTTCCTTTAATCCGAGCCCAAAGCTCCCCTGGTATCGCCTTTTCTTCAATATTTTATTTGAATTGTGCCAATTTTGAAGTAAGTCAACTATATATCGTCCACACCTAATGCTTTTCTTTGTTGATTTCCGTAGATTATATTCCAGATGCCAAATTCTATAAAGTGGAAGCAATTGTCAGGTTCTATTTACGCGTCTTTATCATCTTTGATTTTGCCCTATTCTTCCTTCGGAAATGAGATTATTCAGCTTGGCATTACTAATTTAGCTGCTGGATTGGGATTGTAACAGGCCCTGGCGAGTCTCGCAGGTTTCCTCGGTAAGAGCTACTGAACATTTTCAATTGATTTAGAGTATACTCCGATACATAACTTTCTAAATTCACTGGCAACACTAATTAACCCTTAAAAAACCAAAATTGGACTTTGTTAAGCATCCAGTAACTGATTCGGCCTTACTAGTTCATTCACTCCACAATTTTGCTCCGCACTCCGTAGAGTTGGATGTCGCAAACATTAATAACAAAATGCTGCTTTCCTTGTAGTCACAGAGATTACTCTAACGTCAAAGGAAGATTTTTTTGCTTGAGTTTAGCTTTCTTGTCTTGTTAGCACAAACGTGCAATGCTGAACAGACATTGATCAGCGGGTTTGTTGAACAGCTCTACATTTTTTCCCCATTTTCTTTAACCGCATGATGAAGAAGGCACAAAACATATTGTGAATGAGGGCATCTATATACTATATAGATAGTGACTGTCAGTTCAACTGAAGATGCTGCTTATCAGTCACAATGAAGAAGCTAATCGTGACACCCCGTATAGGCAATTTTTTTATCAAGTACTAACTTATATTGTCTTTGCTTTCCTCAAGTTTTTTATGTTACGTTTAATGCTATCGATGTCTAGCTGTCTGAAAGCTTTCATAATTAATAAATACCTGCTTTGTAATATGTAAAACATTGATATTTATATATATATTTTAAATGAAGGCGTTGCTGAAAATTGGTATCAGAGGTGTGACTATTTCAGATGTGCGGGGCTTTGGTGCTCAAGGCGGTTCCACTGAGAGGCAGGGTGGTAAGCTTGTGGTTGTGGAATTCTCAGAAGTTTCTTCTTTTCAGATCGTATGCTCATTTTCTGCAAGTTTGATGTCCTGAGTATACTATCTGTTAGAAGTTAGAACTGCATTCCTTTCTTTCCTTCTTGACATTATGCTTTCTTTCAGGTGCAACAATATATATGCGTAAGATTAATGTTCATAAAGTGATTAAACTACACTTATTCAATTTTATTACTTTTGGTGGTGATAGGCTCTGAATTTTCTGAAGACAAGTTTCTTGCTAAAGTTAAGATGGAGGTTGTGGTGAGCAAGGACCAGGTACTGACTAGTCTTAAATGGTAATTCTGTACTTTGCTGCAACAGAACTACAGAAGTAATGATACTTGTCATTGGATGTTCTATATTATCCTTAGGTTGAAGATGTTATAGAAAAGATAATTGAGGAGGCTAGGACTGGAGAGATTGGAGATGGCAAGATTTTCTGTAAGTTTACTTAAGTTCTTTTTCCATTTATTTGAAGTGATAGATTGATTTTTCTTTGATATCCTTTCCTCCTTAAAGCTTTGATCTGCTGTGTTCGTGGAAGTGGCAAAATTTTTTTTCTTAAATCTTCACATTTATACGTTTCTATATTTGAAAAATGGGTAGTGGTATCATAGTTACTGCTAGAAAGAATCAATTATTTGCTAAAGTAGCCAAGATAATCTCAAAGCTTATTGCTATAATTGCTTGATTGGTAACAGTTTTCCAATAAGACTACTAGCGCTCTTTCCCTGAGACTTATCTTATGTTTTTCTTGTTTGTGTGGCTTCACACAATCTCAATTGGCACTCCTGGTATCTTGTCATCTACAATAGCTGTCATAGTGATGGTGCTAGACTCCATTACTGTACCACGATTGTACATTTTATGCAGGCATGGATTTGTTAAGACTATCTATCCACGAATTCATTCTATCCATAAGATACAGGTTTTAGTTTTGGGTGGAGAGGAGGTGGTTCTAGTAATCGCTCTTTATCTGACTCATCATGAAACATGATAAGCAGTTGCCTGGTGACTCATTGGATCATGAGGACTTGGCCAATAAGAAAAAATGGTGAATTCTAGCATGCCCTATAATACGCATGTAATTTGAAACCATATTTGCGTGGAGACTATGATCTGTGAGTTGCATTGTGCTAAGTCTAGCTGTGCGTTAATGCTTAATCTGGTACTATCGTGAAAGCGAAGGCCAAGAATAGTCAATTATACTTTTTACTTGAGATACTTAATTTAGTCAATACATTGTGCAGTTACATTGCATGTTATGTCCTTTAGTTATGAGAAAGCATATTGTAATGGTATTCCTTTTGGCTGTGCAGTGATACCTGTTTCAGATGTAATAAGAGTTCGAACTGGTGAGTTACTTGGCCTTTTGCGAATCAATAATATAATTTTTTGTATTGACTGATATAGAAAATGTTGAAGACCTCAACTTGAGAATGGTTTTGTCCTGATTTTAAAGTAAAAGTTAAAAATATCAAGCAATGTAACATAATGCTTGAAATTTCCAGGTGAGCGCGGAGAGAAGGCTGAGAGGATGACAGGAGGGCGATCTGACATGAGTATCTCTGCTTGATTGGCTTAGAATGGCATAAATAAGGACCCCTTGGAGAAATGACTCTTAATTGTTGCACTATAATGTACTTCTAAATCATTGTGAGCCCTTGTATCATATGATGAATAAATGAGATAATAGAAAAGAAATCCAATTCCTCGAAAGTCAAGGAATTGGATGCTTGCCATTTGTAGTGCATGGGTTTACTAATATATATTATTATGCAAAAGTGGGTATTGTTAGCTGTCTCATCTTAAACAAACATGACATGTTCTGGATCCTTTTGCTTAGGCAAGGGAGTTGGTTTTTTTCATTTTTTGTGTCAACGGACCATTGACCTTTCTTGGGTCCTTCCGAAGACAGAGCATTCACATGGGTACAAATTATTGCATTGCATCTTTAACCTATCAATTTTTCTCTAGTGTGGAACGGTAAGAGTTTGTTTGGTTCGTGAAAATCTTATTCCGTGGGATTATAAATAAATGAGATGATGTCTAATATGGTAGTGTTTGCCTAGATACTAACATCAGATGGAATGACTATTTCTAGTTATTATACATCTCATGAAATGTTCATTCCTATTTTAAATGAAGGAATAGCTATTTCATAATATGTATAATAATTCTGAATAATTATTTCATCTGATGACATGTTCTAAACAAAGACTCTATCATATTTGATATATTTTCATTCATTTCTATTCTATTTTATGAAATAGTCATTTCGTAAACTAATTGCCAACTAAATGTTATTTGTATTCCATTTTCATGCGTATTTCCCCTTTAGAAACAATTATAAAATGATTTTTTTGCCAACATCTATCTCATTTTCATTTACGTCAATTTATGCTGTTTTATTTCAACCACTAGACATCAAGTATTGATGTTTTCACAGTTTCGTACATTGAATTCATTTGTTTCATCATCGTTTATAGGTAAATAGAGTGAAGTTTATATATAAAATAAAAAAAAGAGATAGTAAATGATGGATGAAATTGTTACTGTACATGATTAATTATGTGGTAAGTGTATTTATTCTTAATTTAACTCCACTTTGGAGAAGGTTTTCTCTCTAAAAACTAAAATCTTAGCTGTCATTAATTTAAAGATCTTTACTTTCTTTACTTGTAAGTTTTTTTATTAAGGAAGAAGAAAAAGTTTAATTAGACTTTTTCTCTCTCCGATTGTTTGTTTTCTTGCATTTTTTTTCTTTAGTTTATTTTTGATATATTTTGTTACAATAATTTACATCAACTACTTTCTTATCATCCATTATACAAACATTTTCTTCAAACACGGATTTATTGCTGCATACATCAATCTTGATAGTTTTATAATTGGATTAGACTTCATCCGCCTTTAGAAAAGATACTTGTTGATCTTTCATATAAGACACCCAAATCTATCTCCGTATAACTAGATCGTTTCAGATCTGCACTTGATTGATGTTATGACGTAAACAAGTTACGGTTGTGAATATTCGAAGTCGTTAGCTGGGAGTTAAGGAAATATAGGTTACATCGTTTATCTTTTGTTTTCTGTTCAAGTCTTGCCGGCATGTTTGTGTTGTGTTTATTTATTTTGTGCGGTATTTTAACTCCGATAATTTATTTTTAGTATTTTTAGGCTTGTCTATGTTTATCGGTTTGCGAATCATTCTGCACAATTATTAACTAGAGCAGTTGATTCTTCGACATGTAGGAAAAAATTAACTTTATATTTATTCACCTTTAATTAGAGCCGTAATTGATTATAATTTTATATATATACCGTAAAAAAAGATTTAAGGTGAGTCCCGTACATATCATAATCAAATATTATACTTAAAATGAGATTAATTTTGAAGTTCATAAAATTAAATTGATGGAGTATAACTGGTTCTCGGGATCGGAAACTCCCAGTCCATAGTCTGGAAACATAAGATTTCGTTCCCAAACAGATCGCAATTCCCAGTTCAAAATAAGATATGGAAAATTATCACGATTGCTTGTACCTTACTAAAATATTTATAAATTTATAATTAAATTAAATTATTTTTAAATATGTTCTCCCTTCAATTCTATTTACATACCATATCATGCACATGTTTCTCCCATTTTTCTTTTAATTTTTTTTCTTATGTTTCATTTATCAAATCGTTGATTTTTTCAGCATATGCCACTTTAGAGTTTTTCGTTTGTCTTATTTTTATCTTTAAAATGATACCCACTGTGATATTTTCGAACTTTTTCAACTGGTAGACATTTGGTAGATGTCTGGTAGATGTCTAATATATCTAAGTTTTAACAGTTCTTTTATGGAATTATTATGTTAGTTTGCGTTGTTGTATCTTTGATTGTATCTAGTGCTGCTTTGGGTTTCAGATGAGATTTTGCTTTATTTATTTCTCAAAATACGAATTTTGATTTGTTGTTCTTCATTTGAGTTTTGCAAGTTTAGCTCTAAATCTTATGTTGATGAAGATAATGCACTAATATTTGATAATTTGAAGTAAACCGATTGCAGAAGATTATAAAATATCAGCGTATATTTATTTTGGAAATTTAACAATTGTAGCCTTAGGAGATTGGACATCTACTGGACATCTACCGAACATCTACCAAATTTCTACGAGACATCTACCAGATGTTTACTAGATGTCTACCAGTTGAAAAAGTTTGAAAATGTTATAGTGGGTATCATTTCAAAGATAAAAATAAGACGAATGAAAAACTCTAAAGCGGCATGTCGAAAAAATGAACGGTTTAAAAGATAAATGCAAAATAAAGTAAAACAATTAAAAAAAATAAACAATAACAACCATGAATAAGGTGGAAGGTTTCATGTTAATTATTTAGAGAAGGGTGTAAATTTATAATTAATTTCACTTATATTTAAATATTTTTTAACTTAACCTAATTAATTTAAGATTCATGGGCATTTATATAAGAAGTCCATAAAAAAAATCCTGCTGCAGGCCGAAGGCCCAATACTTAATTTTGACGCCGTAACCTGTAGACCAAAAAACTAGCTTGAACGCATTAACGGAGCGTATGTCATAGTTAGAAAAAGCCCAATCTGGAAAACCCGTCCTATAAATATAGTATCCGTGTTAGACGGTGTAAATATTACCGTGAAGGACAGCTCTTCATTTTTAATTTTCCTCATTTGGTGGTGAGGGGGTAGATCTCATCTCATATTCGCTCTTGCTTTTTCTCTCAGGTAATTTCTTCTCTTTCTCCTTCCCAATATCTTCTCATTTCCTCTGTAATCAATACTTTCCTATTGTTTCTTGACAATTCTATCTGATCTCTTGCTCTGTGCATATAATTCAGGCGTTCTTTATCTTTATTCAATGGTTCATTGTTTTGGACTTTTTTTCATCTGATCTCTGGATATATGTCTTGATTTTGTTTCTAGCGGCTTGATCGTAAACGTTGCTTCACTGTTTTGAGTTGTGATGGTGTCGATATCCGATTGTTGTTACCTTGATTTATCGTGTGCGTGTGTTTCGAATTGTTTGATTATGTCTTGGATTTGGGCTTATATGTATGAAATCTATGTTATGGTGCTTGATCTACCAGTTAATGTGGTCAATTCTGAGTTTTAAGCTGCCTATTCTGAATAGATTCTATTGATTCATCTTTGGTGCGTCTCTGCGCATTCTCGATTTCATTACTTAATGATTTTAAAGTTTCCGAGCAAACAGTTATTATTTTCCAATTTTTGAAGTCTGGTTGATCGCATTTTCATGTGGTCAAATTTATATTTAAGGTTGATCTGCAAATTGTTGTCTTTCTCATTTCTATGAAATTTTTTGTATGGGGATCCATAGGAGAACTTTCAAAAGCCTGTTATATTTTGCAGATCTGAGACTGTGTAATCATTTTCTGTATGTGGATCCATAGGAGAACTTTCAAAATGCCTGTTATATTGTGCAGTTCTGAGACTGTGATTTCATTAAAGATTATAAGCTTTTATGTCCTATATAGTCTGAAACTTATCATCATGAGAATAATGTGAATTGGACTGTCAGTGATTTGGCTCTCTGTTTGTGGGAATAAGTAGGTTTGAAAAGATGGGGCTGTCTTTCACTAAGTTGTTCAGCCGGCTCTTTGCCAAGAAAGAGATGCGTATACTGATGGTGGGTCTTGATGCTGCTGGTAAGACCACCATCCTGTACAAGCTCAAGCTTGGAGAGATTGTCACGACCATCCCAACCATTGGTAAGATTCATATGATGTTGGCTCTTTTTATCATACTTGGTTCGCAGCCTGAGAAGGAAATTATATGGTGGATGTTTTTCTTGGCATTTCATCAGTATGGGATTTTCTGAGAAGTGAATAATCTTTTTCTAATTACTCCTGGTGAAATATGTGTATCATCTTAACTTGTGATTTCGTCATCGATAATTTCTTAATACTAAATTTAAATATTCAAATAATGTACAATTTTTATATTTTATCATACCGTAATAATAATTTGCATCTCTATTAACTGTAACTAATGTTATATTATAACTCTAGATAGAAATTTTATTTTACCTTGTTTAACTAAATTTTTGTCATTTTAAGCCTACAAATAAAATTTTATTATATATTACTGGGTTCATGTAGTGGCTGCTCAAGGGTAATAGCCAAGCCAGGCTCTCATGTATGCTATCAATTTTTTCAAACACTGTTATGTTCACATATAAACTGGGTAGACTCATTAGGGCCATTTACGTGAAAATACCTGTTTCGCTGCCATCCTTAAATTTACTCCGTTCCTACTTGCATGTGCTAATTTAGTTATATCTCTCACATCACATGAAACCTTCTTTGGACTTAGCATTGATATAATCTATTAACCAGGTTTTAATGTGGAGACCGTGGAATACAAGAACATTAGCTTCACTGTTTGGGATGTTGGTGGCCAGGACAAGGTATGTACAATTGTTTCTCAAACCGGTTTTCTAATACTAGTTTCACATTGTTCCTTTGGGGGAATTTGTATCTGCTGATTATACTTTTCACATTCTTCCTTCTGTCAATTCCACACAGTTCTGTACTAGGTTGCATGGACATGCCTGAGTGTCCGACATGACACGGACACACGGACACACGGACACAACAATTTGGAAAAAATATGCATTTGGACACGGTTGGGACACGACAACTAAAATAAATTGTCAAGCATATATTCATATATAATAAAATCCATATCCTCCGTAGTCATTTGATTAATTACGAAACAACGAAAAAATCCAAAAAATAGTTGCTATGTCATGTCTTGTGACTTCATTACACATGCCAATACCTTTACCAGCTATGTGTAGTAAATGTGTTTTAGCTCTAGTTTATGACCCTTTTCTTGCCCACATTGTTGCATTTAAACGCCGCATTACCCCACCCCTACTACGTTTTTCTATTTTTGTCACATATTTCCACAAAGGAGATTCATTATAACTTCTACGTAGAGTGTTTGAGGTGTGTCTGCGGAGTGTCCGAGAAGTTCCCATCCTATGTGGAGTGTCCGTTTGAAATTTGGAGTGTCAGACACGTGTCAGTGCCCGATACGTGTCCGACATGGGGACACTCTAGGTTTTGGAGTGTCCATGCTTCATAGGTTCATTACAAGTCAATTGTAATGACTGCGTGTAGATCTCGATCTTTGGTTTATAAATTTTCTCTCTGTATAGTTGTTGGTGCTTATGGACGGTCTAGCGCTGATTTCATTTCCTCCATCAGCACTTAACATATTCATAAGCTACTAGTATCCGAGCCATTGTGCATTACTTAGTCCCTTGATTATCAAGTGATAAACCATGTGCAGCGCCCTGCATGTGGGGAGATGCAATATTATAGTAATGGAATAGCAATTAGCAAGTGTGGCTTTCTTCTCATAGTGTTTTAAACAAATAGTTGTATATTTTTTTCCATATTAATACATCAGTCATAAAGTTAAAAAATTTATGTTAAATCGGTTATACCTTTTTCTGTTTTCAGATTAGACCACTGTGGAGACATTACTTCCAAAACACACAAGGGCTTATCTTTGTGGTTGATAGCAATGACAGAGATCGTGTGGTTGAAGCTAGGGATGAGCTTCACAGAATGTTGAATGAGGTACTATTAAGCAAATTGAGAATGCTTTAATTGTGTGATAAATAAAAATTCAATAGCGATAGTTCTAGTGAGAGTTGTTGGTGATCAGGAACATGTCTGCTGATTATATTTTTAGTTACATATGGTTTTACCGTGGCCTAATGCCACTATTGCATTGGCAGGATGAGTTAAGGGATGCAGTTCTGCTTGTGTTTGCAAACAAACAAGATCTTCCAAATGCAATGAATGCTGCTGAAATAACTGATAAGCTTGGCCTTCACTCCCTCCGTCAACGTCACTGGTCAGTAACACAAATGAGAATCCCAACTCCCACTTTAGCCTACCCTAAGTTGAAGGAATTTAATTAAATTCATTTGATTTTGTACAGAAAATTTGTAACTTTTCTATACAAACTGAATTGAATTCCTTCAGTTTTGCAATTTTTGAATTTAATTGCATTGAGTTTAATTTTTTTGTTTCTAAACACACCCATAGGGTTTAAATTTTTGGCTCATGCACTACTGTATGTTTTGTTGTTTCAGGTACATCCAGAGCACATGTGCCACTTCTGGTGAAGGGCTTTATGAGGGACTGGACTGGCTCTCCAACAATATTGCAAACAAGGTAGAACGCATCATAATTAAGTTGATTTGGTTGGGATGTTTGTTTATTTGGTTGCATTTTACGTATTTTTGTTAAATTTTGTATTGCAGGCGTAGAAGGCATTTCCGGTTTGCTTAAAGTACTCAAAATATACAGTTGATAGTGCTCCTTTATGTTCTGAATTTTTGTTCTCTTTATACGACCTTTAGCGGTTGTAACTGTTTTCACTTCGCTAGTTCTCTTGCAAACATTTTAATTTGTTTTCTGTTTTGAATTATTTTTCATCTTGACATCCTAGTAGCATTTATTTGTTTATTGAATGCTTTTGTAAGGTAATGGATATTCAGGAATTTTCCTTGTCGGCCGTCGTTGGAGTTCTTTTCTTTCCTTCATATTCCCTTCCCTTGTGTTAGTTGGTGGTAACATTGATACTTGATATTCAAATTTAGTTGTTGAAAAGTTCTACAATGCAGCAAATTTTAGTTGTTTAAATTTGATTGATGATTGAGATTCACTGAACTTGAACTTTAGAACTGTGCGAATTTTTAGAGAATTCTAATCCCCCCTCTAGACATTGCAATGTCCTGGGCTTAAAATGCATTGTGCTTTAAAATGGAAGTTTCGAACATAATTTTTTTTTTAAATTTGCAGAATTGTGTTAATATAAAGAAAAATTTCTACCCGCTCTCTATGTATCTTGATATTGAACTTGTGACTTTTTGAATTAAAGATTCAGTATCAACTAATTGCAAAGGCAATCGTCATTTCAAATGAATTTAAGCAATTACTGTCCAATAAGGGGATATTGCTCTCAGTAAGTATCAAGAGCACAACCTGAGGCCCCTCTTCGTGCTCTTCGTTCTTAAGTTTAACTAGTTGTGTCGCAAAGTGCTGTTCCCTTCCGAGCCAAGATGAGCTACCGGTACTATTGCAAAAAATTGTAAATTGTTTAGAAACAAGGCAAAAACATAATTTTGCATAAAGTAGATTTGTAGATAAATGAAGCTTGCTAATCACATGATTTTTTTTATAGGTTTGGTTTAGTGGTTGAGCCTTGAAGCTGTGATCCTAGAGGTTACAGGTTCGATTTCACATTTGGACAGGGTGAGATAATGTATTCCTTTATTATTATTGTAAGTCCAAATGAGATAAATTCTTACAAAAAAATCACATGAATGACTCTTTATAAAATTAACCTATTTTAGTCATTTCATGCAATAATGTAAAAAAGTTCCATCTTTATTTATCAAAATTGATAATATTGTGTTCAAATTATAGAATATTATTTCACCGCATTTAATCAATAAAAAAGAAAAATACTTATTTTTAACTTTTAAAAGTTAAATTGAATTGAAGTGAGCTGAATTAAAATTAATTTAACTTGTTTCAATATAAATTTATAACTACGTCTAAATGAATAGAACTGTACTAAGTTAATTTAAATTAAACTGAATTAATGTAGTCAAAAGTCCTCTCATTCAAAACTTTTATGGAATAATATTTTTATAGATATTTAAATAATTACGGTCTCTCTATATTTTATATTAATATACTATTATCTCTCCCAATTTTTTAAAATAATTTAAATCACCATATATTTTATTCCACTCCAATTAAAATCCTCCATATTAAGTTTATTAATTTTTTTATTCAAAAAATATTTATTTTAATAAAATTATGCATGTAGTTCTTTTTCTTCTGTATACTTCTAATGTGAAATTTGATTTATTGCTACTAAAATAAAGGGTTAAACACATGTCAAGCCACAAAATAAATCAACGTTTTGTAAAAAACATCATTTTGAAGATACACAGGCTTCTCCTCGCAATAGGGTTGGTTCTGGGCAAACTGCGGCGTCAATCCGCCCTCTCTTGGCATTTGAATCAGCACAATATTTGCGCAATCGATGTCCACGAAGAGAGCCTCCCTTCTTACTCTCAATTCCCTTTCAGCTCTCTCCAAGGTACCATCTTCCTCTAATCCCATCGCTTTCTCCAAATATGTTACAACTGCTGCTCAAAAATCAAATTTCGAAAATTATCTGATAGAGAATTCTGATCACCATTCTCGAAACCCTAGTTCCAGCCGAAACCCCGTTGGCTCTGTGCAAAATCCCATAGGAAAGGGCTTAAACCCTGATCGGGGTTTTAGGGAAACAACTGAAAATGTCCTAGGAGACGATCAAATCGCACACGGTGGGAATTCCGGCAGGTTTTATGGACAAAACTATGGCGATTGCCAGAATTATAGTGGAGGTTATTGGGATCATAATAATAATAGGAAAGTAGATCAGAATAGAATTACTGGGATTCGTGATGTGAACGTTAATAGACGCTTCGAACAGAATCATCGTGATCATGACAGGGGTATGCATGATAATATCAATAGAGTTTATGAAGGAAATGGAAATTTACAGAATCCTGGAGAGCATCTTAGGAAGATGACACAGGGGAAAACAGGGCAGCATTTGCCAGGCCATTTACAGTCACAGGGAAGCTGGAATAGCAGTTATACTCAAAACGGTAGCCAATATCAGGAAAATTCTAATGTAATTGAAGGGCCTCAAGTTTCAAACAATCCAAATGTTGGGGGATTGTCCCAATCTGGTGGATTGAGCCCCTATAATGGTACAGTAGAGGAGCTTGATGGCTTCTGCAAGCAGAAGAAGGTGAAGGACGCTGTTGAAGTTTTGCGTTTATTGGAGGAACGCCATGTTCCTGTCGAATTGCTTCTTTTACTGGAACTGATTGAAGCTTGTGGAGAGGCTAAGGCCTTAGAGGAAGCAAAAGCAGTTCATAACCACATGGTGAGTTCCCTGTCTCCTTTGAGCATCAGCACATTTAACAAGATCTTGGAGATGTACGGAAAATGTGGGGCTTTAGATGTTGCATTTGATGTGTTCGACAAAATGTCTGAGCGAGATTTGAATTCATGGGACACTATGATTACATGGTTGTCCAAGAATGAACTCGGGGAGGACGCCATTGATTTGTTTACTCAGTTCAAACAAGCTGGATTAAAACCTAATCCTCATATGTATATCGGAGTTTTCTCTGCTTGTGGCGTTGTTGGAGATGTTTACGAAGGAATGCTTCACTTCGAATCTATGATAAAGGACTACGACATTGTCCCATCGATGGACCATTACATAAGCATTGTGGATATGCTGGGAAATAATGGGTACTTGGATGAAGCAATTGAGTTCATTGAGAAGATGCCAATTGAACCAAGCATAGAGATTTGGGAAACCTTGATGAATTTTAGCCGAATTCATGGAAACAAAGAGCTTGGAGATCGTTGTGCTGAGCTTGTCGAGGCCAATGACCCCTCTCGGCTGAGCGAAAAGTCGAAAGCAGGCCTAGTTCCAGTAAAAGATTCTGACTTGGCAAAATTGAAAGAGAGGAAAAACTTGGGAAGCCAAAATCCCTTAGAAGTTAGGAGCAGGACACATGAATATCGAGCGGGGGACACATCACATCCTGAAAATGATAGAATCTATGCATTGCTGAGGGGTTTGAGGACTCAAATGAAAGATGAGGGTTACATTGCTGAGACGAGATTTGTGTTACATGATATAGATCAGGAGGGTAAAGAGGATGCTCTTCTTGCACATAGTGAGAGACTTGCTGCTGCTTATGGGTTTCTTACAACTCCTGCTCGGTCTCCTATTCGAGTTATTAAGAATCTTCGTGTTTGTGGTGATTGTCATAATGCGCTCAAGATTATTTCAAAGATTGTTGGAAGAGAGCTTATAATGCGAGATGCTAAGAGGTTCCACCATTTTAAAGATGGGGTGTGCTCTTGCCGTGATTATTGGTGAACCTTTTGGAATTTGAGGTATCTTTCTGGCTTATTTTTTCAAAGTTAATAAATTAAGAACCAATTTGGACTGTATTGCTTAGGGATCAGAATCATCTTTGTTTAGTTCAACAATATGATAAACCTTTTTGTTAATATTCTTCATGTGGAATAATTTATAATGAAATCTTACTCATTAGTGAGAATCTTGATTACTTGTTACAGTATGGCAACGCATTTTATTCTTTTTTTTACCTTACACTTAGGAATTGTAAAATTTACCATATTCCGGTTTAAGTTCCGAATGATGTCTCATATTTAAGACCGTTTATTTGCTTCCATTGCTTTTTTGATTGTTCTTTTATATTGTACAGAACTCGTTTGACCAAAGTGATCCCTTCGGAAGGGGTGAAGTGAAAGATTAGGATACCACATTTTTGTTAATTTTATATGCTGTCAGTATTAATTAGTCTGAAAATATAGCCAATTTCTTAGAGGCATTCTGGAACTTTACAGCTATGATTAATTGATGGTTTCTGATTCGCAAGTAAAGAACACACTGCTTATATAGTTTGGGGTTAAGGTTAGACAATGAAACCGCACGGCTAATCCTAAAAGTTCACAAATGTGATGTGGCTTTTTTACATAGGGAGCTGGCCACTCCAACACAGAGTAGCACCCCTCCAATAAAAAATTGACACCTGTAAAGTTTTTTCCAATTTTTCTTTATCGACTCAGCTTTTCCCTTCGTGCTCACCTTTTCCCCCTTGCTTCAAACAACTGCTCACCTTTGCACTGCCTGCTTTTTGTTAAGATTACATGTTGATTGTCGTTCATATTTAGCCGTCGATTCTCCTTTCACTGTTCTCCTCGTCTTCCGTTTCACTACCTCTAATCGCTGTTTAAGGATTTGATTCATCGCAGCTGTTCCCCGTTCTTCGTCTTTTTCTCCAGAAAATCTAAGGTTTTCTTTTCTCTACTCATTTTCTGCTGCGGTTGCCCCATACTGATGCGATTGCTGATTGATCACAGTGAACCATTCACTCGTTTAGTTGAACTATTACCCTTTTCATACAATGAACTATTAGTTGATTATGCTGAATATGTGAGTTCTTTTTGTTCTTTCTGCCTTCTAAATCTGAATACTGAATACCGACTAGGTGCTGATATCTGAACAGAGACAGAACCGAACAACAATCAAAGGCAATCGGTGGTTGTAGAAGGTGAGCAGTTGTTTTAACTAAGGAAACGAGTTGCAGGTCCAGGATTCAATTTGAAATGGAAAGACTTAACAGGTGTCAATTTTTAATGGAGGGGTACTAGTCTGAGTTGGAGTGGCTGGCTCCCTATCTAAAATCCGGGCTTTTACACCTTTTTTATAAAAAAAAATTGCCTCGTTGGGCTTACAATGGTAACAAAGAAAATCTCATCCTACCTTGCCCGTATGTGGACTCGAACCCGTGAACTTTAGGATCATAGCTTCAAGGCTCAGCCACTGGATCAAGTCTATGCCACATCCCGGCTTTTACACCTGGAACAAGTATTCAAATCAAGATTGTTAATCATTCATCTGTGTCACAAACAAGTCTAGAAGAATGAACCAGAAACATAATTGTAATGTTAGATTTTGTTTTTCCTTGTACGTTCTACATGACAAGTGCAACTATAATAAAGGAATGAGAAACACTTTATAGCCTGACTTTTAAGTTAAAATCTACTTATAAGTATATTTTAAGCAATAAGGAGTAAGTAAAAGTTTGAAAAAACACCTCCTAAATCATTTAGGAAGCTGATATCCCGAAAAGTTCTGGAAATCAATAACAAATAGTTTCTTATAAATTTATATTAAGAGTTAAAACCTTTTGTTCAATGTTAAAATATGTAGTTTTATTAAAAATTTATAAGTGAAACTTTTTATGATAGGAGCTCAGAATAAAATCCAAACATATCTCAGTGGCTAAAAAGATCTCACTGGTTAACTTTTGTTCGACTCCAATAGATTAATCATTCGCTTAATTCAATAATAAGCGAATGATTAATCCATAATATATGTGGCAAAGGCTTGGTCTAGTGGTTGAGTTTTAAAGCTGTGATTCTAGAGGTCGCAGGTTCGAGTCCACACTCGGGCGGGGTGGGATAAAGTTTTTCTTTATTATTATTGTAAGCTCATATTAGGTAAAATTTTTTAAAAAAATAATTAATCCAGAATATATATTCTTCTCTAAATAAAATGAATATTCTTGGGTAACATGATTAGAACTCAAGTAAAATCTCATTATTCATAAATATTCAAATGATAGCTTTAATTTACTGGTACTGCATGTCTTGTGGGACGAACAAGGCCATCAACAATAATAAGAATAATTCCAGTCAACTGAATCAAAGTATGATTATCATGAGAGATGGGGCAAACAGCAAGAGGCGGATTCCGCTGGTAAATATCCTCGCAGTCAATAACGTTAACGTGTTAGGCCCAATAATAGATTACGAGAAAAATAATAGCAGTAGGATAAAAGACACGTAGATTTTTATGTGGAAACCTTAAATGAATCAGAGAAAAATCACGGGACCAACTCCGAATAATTCTTCCACTATGAAAATAATACTAGGTATACCAAGAGATTACAAAATAGTGGCACTCAAGTATTTTCCAAAATCTCACTATTTTTCTCTCTTATCCAGCTCTTAGGAACCCTTTTTCTAAGGCATTCTACACAGATTATGTTTTTATATGTGTTTCTTCTCTCTTGCTCTCTTCTGCTCTCTTTTTAAAATGAGTAAAACCTCCTCTATTTATAGGAGATTTAAACGCGTATGGCCGAATTGAGCACAGTAATTTTACTGTACGCTTTATGAAAAAACCCTTTGTCGACATGCCTCTTTTTCTTTTTTTTTTTTTAATTTTTTTAATTAATTCAGTGGGTCCCACAATAATGAGGGACACCACTCAACAAATCTCCCCCTCCCGACTACATTGTGGGACTCTCCATCCCGGTTGCTTCAACGCACTGGTCGAACTTTTCTTTTGGTACGACCTTTGTTAGCATATCAGCAGCATTGTTGTTGGTATGAATCTTTTGCAACTTGAACTCTTTTTCTTCAATGGCATGTCTGAGCCAATGATACCTTACTTCAATAAGTTCCATGCATGGTACATTGTATTCTTGCTCAAGTCTAATGCACTTTGACTATCACAATAAACTAAGTATTCTTCTTGTTGCACACCCAATTCGGTAAAGAATCGCTTTAACCAAAATATTTCGCTACTGCAACGTACTCTGCTTCGGTTGTTGATAACGAAACACATTTTTGTAACCATGACTGCCATGAAACAGCTCCCCCTGAGAATGTAAATAAGTAACCCGATATAGATTTTCTTTCATCAAGGTCACCAGCCATATCTGCATCTGTGTAACCAACAAGTGCTGGCTTTCCAACTCCAAAAGTCAAACATAACTTTGAAGTTTCTCTCAGATATCTGAAGATGCATTTTACTGCTTCCCAATGTGTCTTCTGGGGGATTTGACAGGAATCTACTCAAAACTCCAACTGCATGAGCGATGTCTGGTCTCGTACACACCATTGTGTACATTAAACTCCCCGATCGTTGAAGAATATGGAACATTTGACATATCTTCTTTATTTTTCTCTATTGAAGGGTAGGATTTCTTACTCAGTTTGAAATGAGCGGCAAGTGGAGTGCTAACTGGTTTAACATTCTTCATATTGAACCTCTCTAGTACTCGTTCAATATATTTTTCTTGTGACAACCACAGCCTGTTGGACCTTCAATCTCGGGTAATCTCCATTCCAAGAATTCGCCTTGCTGGTCCCAAATCCTTCATGTCAAACGCCTTAGACAAATCACACTTCAATTTACTAATCATTTTGGCATCTGGTCCAACGATTAGCATATCATCAACATATAAGAGAAAAATGATAAATTTTCCATCGGAGAATTTCTGGAGATATACACATGGATCAGCTTCTGTCCTCCTATATCCTTGATTCACCATGAAGGAATCAAACTTTTTTACCATTATCGCGGGGCTTGTTTCAACCCATACAAGCTTTTCTTCAAGCGACAAACCATGTCCTCCTTTCCCTTGACCTTGAAACCTTCGGGTTGTTCCATATAAATTTCTTCTTCTAAATCCCCATGCAAGAACGCGATCTTTACATCAAGCTGTTCTAACTCAAGGTTCAAGCTGGATACAAGACCTAGCACAACTCGAATAGAGCTCATTTTCACAACTGGTGAAAAAATCTCGTCAAAGTCGATACCTTTCTTTTGAGTAAAGCCTTTGACAACCAATCGAGCTTTGAATCTCACTAGGTTTCCATCATCTTTCTTCAGCTTGTACACCCATTTGTTCTTGAGTGTTCTCTTCCCTTTAGGAAGTTTCACTAGCTCGTACGTGTCATTCTTTTTCAAAGAATTCATCTCCTCCTGCATGACCTTCATCCAACAATCTTTATCTTTACAAGATTGCACATCTTGGAAGCTTTCAGGCTCCCCCTCATCAGTTATTAAAATATAGTCAGAACTGGAGTATTTTGTAGATGGTTGGCGTTCTCTGATTGACCTCCTCAATTGAGGTTCTTCTTCTGATAGAATGGGGTTGTCTGGCTCCCCCTGCTCAGCACCCTCTTCATTCGTATCTTCATCTACAATAGTATCTTGATCCCTCACAACTGGCTCTTCTTCTTCATCTTGTTCTGATTGATGCATTCTTCTTTTTGTGGCATCATCTGATAGAATGCTCTCTGGTGTAATATCAATAACACAGTCACTCGTAGATCTTTCACTGATGATATCATTCTCATGAAATACAAGAAAGCATCTTCTTCCTTCAATGGATTTTGCATCCATGGGACCACAAACTTCAGAGTGTTCCAACTCTAACTTATTATTTCTCCTTCTAGAGCTTTTTTGCAACGAAATTCGATGTTGCTTCGCAAATAAACAATGATCACACGGGTTAATTTTTTCTTTGGCTAATGGGATGAAGGACTTCTTAGCCAGTATGTTCAACCCTTTCTCACTAACATGCGCTAATCGCCTATGCCACAAATTTGGTGAAGCATCATCTCCAACTATTTTCAGTTGGCCCACACATATTGTCGTGTGCGTTTTGTTTAGCAAGCAACACAATCTTCCTTTCGCCACCACCATCGATCCTTTGGTGAGTTTTCAATTTCCATCGCCTGTATGATTGTGATAACCTTCCTTGTCCAATACACTAATAGACAACAGGTTCAACCGAAGATCTGGAATGTGTCGCACATTTTTAAGTGTTAATGTACATCCGACACTTGTCTTCACACAGATATCGCCGATTCCCACCATTTGCGAGACTTTATTATTTCCCATTTTAATAATACCATAATCGCCCGCTTTATAGGTTGAGAATTATTCCTTTTTTGAAACACAGTGGTATGAGGCACCATAATCTACAATCCACTCGGTATCTGCATCTCCAACATAATAACAATCTGCATCATGAGATACTAAAGTCACCTCTCCATCTTCTATTGTGACTATAGCAGATGTGTTTTTGTCATTATCATGACTTCAGTTTGCATTCTCTTGTTTAAAGAAACGGCAGTTCCTTTTGAGATGACCCTGCTTTCCACAGTGGTAGCATGACCTCTTCTCCCGGGACTTGGATCTATCTCTCGATTTTCCATTCCCACGACCTCTACTCTTGCTTCGGCCCCTATTCTCTGTGACAAGGGTTTGTGAACTAGTACTGGCAACGTCCCTTCTACGAAGTTCTTCATTCAGTAGGCTATTCTTTACCATAGACATTGTTACCACACCATTTGGAGCTGAGTTACTCAATGATACGACAAGAGTACCCCAGCTATTTGGTAGAGTTCCCATCAAAAGAAATGCTTGCATCTCATCATCCAAGGACATACTTGTGACTGCTAACTCACTTACAAATCCTTCAAAGTTGTTCAGGTGTTGTGTGATTGATCGTCCCTCTGTCAATTTCAAGTTCATGACTTTGCGAATCATGAACACTTTTCCTTGAGCATTTTTATCCTCGTACATATCCTCTAGCTTCTTCCAGAGAACTTTGGGATCTTTTTCGTTCCTTACGTGGTTATACAGGCTAGCATCTATCCATTGGCGTACTGTACCCAATGTCCGCTTCTTCAAATTTATCCATTGCTGATCTTTCATATCCTTCGGCTTTGCGTCGTCACCCTCAATTGGATCATACAAATCTTTGCAATTGAGGTAGTCCTCCATTCTGGATTTTCACATTGAATAATTTGTATCCGTCAATTTAATCATTACACCGTCGTTCGTCATTTCGAAACTTTAAATAATACTATTCATAAAATGACCAAATATGGATACTATTATTCAAGTTACTATTTTAGTATTCACTCAAATTGCGTATTTAAGACGATTTTTCGAACGGATTGCGCCACCGGATTCACCGTAATTTTCTCGTCGTCGTGGTATATTTATTTTTGAAAAATATATCCACGGATTTTATTGATAAAATAACCTTCGGCTCTGGTACCACTTGTTAGGTCCAATAATAGATTACGAGAAAAATAATAGCAGTAGGATAAAAGACACGACGATTTTTACGTGGAAACCCCAAATGAATTAGGGAAAAACCACGGGACCAACTCCGAATAATTCTTCCACTATGAAAATAATAGTAGGTGCATCAAGAGATTACAAAATAGTGACACTCAAGTATTTTCCAAAACCTTACTATTTTCTCTCTTACCCAGCTCTGAGGAACCCTTTTCCTAAGGCATTCTACGCAGATTACATTTTTATCTGTGTTTCTTTTCTCTTGCTCTCTTCTTAAAATGAGCAAAATCTCCCCTATTTATAGAAGATTTAAACGCGTTGCGCACGACATGCCTCTTTTTCTTTTTTTTTTAATTTTTTTTAATTAATTTAATGAGTCCCATAATAACGAGGGACACCCTCAATATACATCTCGAAAATGGTATAGCATTTCCCAGTAAGACTCAGCATTCAATAATTGCACTGCTTCATTAAACTTGTGTAATGCTAATTGGTAATTGGATTGGCAGATTCCAATTCGATTCTTCCCGACAGGATCTTTAATTCCACCGGCAATACTAGGTATTTTGTCTGAAGTGTCTCTTATCTGAGTACAAGTAAAGTGGAAATGGTAGGTAATTCGTTACGGTTTGCCACATAACTATGTAGTATTGTGTTCGGTGGCATATTTCTTCTACTAGAGCAATATATCAAAAGGAGGATAGTAAATGAAATTTAGGACCAAAGGGAAGCCATTTTTTCCGAGCATTGTCCCCATCGCCCACACAGTGGGGTTTTGCACTAAAAACGACTCTTGGCCATTTCTCTCATTTGTACAAGAGCTCACCTAGTCCCTCACACAACTTGGCAAGCCTCTATAGAACATCTCAATATAAATCGAAAAACTCAAGTGTTGAAAACCCATTTAGGATAAATATATAAAATTCTGGTAACTTGAAAACACTTATTTTTGCATCAATATCAACATTAACACTTCTGATTAGTCAAAAAAATTATTGAAAAGTTTTAAATATCTTTATAAGGTCAACAAAATCATGCAAGTGTGATTATGGGAAACAATTCATTACTATTAATGTCATATTAAGAAATATATTTGATCAATATGTACATATATCTTATGTAAGTACCCTTTTCAATTCTCATTGTGAAATCAATCTGACCCGAATGGGAAAAAAATCTGAAAAAAAATCAGCGATATTGCGAAAATTTTGACGAGCTCGTTGCTAATTACCAAAGAAAAACCGTTGCAAATATCCGCAAATAAGGCTTAAATTAATCTCATCAAAATCGAGATTTTATGCATGAAATCTTGCAACGAACAACCAAAAAATTTCTTGTAAACAGGCATAGGAGAATCTGATTCAGTTATTCTGGTTATTCAAATATTTAAATCAGTGATGGGGTTGAAGAATCCCATCAACGATAATAATAACAATTTCAGACAATTTAATCAAATTATGATTTTCTGTAGTAATAGGACAAACTGTAATAGGTTGATACCTTATGTAGATGTTCTCACAGTCGATAACAGCGTTGGTTCCATTTCGAACACGATCAAGCATGACCCAATAAGATCTAGAATTTGCCAATTCCAATGCTTCATTGAACATCTTAACTGAATATTCATAATCGATCTTGCACACTCCAATTCGTATCTTTTCTGTCTGATCTGTAATCCTGCTCGCAATTTTGGGTATTTTTTCTGTGGTCTCACCCAACTGAATATTTGTACGTATGGTAGCGATTATCGCTAATGTAGCAAGGTCTGCGTCGTAACTACGCCTGTCGCTCCTGAGAGCATCAATGCAGAAGTTGTAGTCTTGAGATTGCTTGCATATTCCTTCTACTATATCGACGGCAACATTTGTATCTAACCCAGTTGTGACTATCAAAAGGAGGAATACTAATGGAATTTTGGGACGAAGAGGACGATTCATTGTTTCTGTTTTGGATTAAAGAATGTTTTGCCTTTGTGCATGTATTTGAATATATAGGCATTGTTGTGATTAAGGAATTAACTGTAATTGTGCAACTTTGGTATGTTACTGAATTTTATCTAATGGGATTCCATCTATATGTATGTGTTTCCATTTAATAGGGTATTCTTATTTCCATTCTTAGATATATATGTCTTAAACTGGAATATTTGTTCATTATAGCAATAAAGAACTTGAAATTAATCGATGTGTGCTAATCCTATTTAACGGTGGCAACATGACAACCGGAGTAGGGGCCCTCGGCCATTTACACCGATAATAGATTTTAACCGTTAAACAAATCAATCTGACAAATTAATGATTCAATGAAAATACAAAAACAACATTAATAACATTAAATGAATAAAATTATTCAAATGATAGATTTAATATACTGTTACTGCATATGTTTTGGGACGAACAAGGCCGTCAACAATAATAAGAATAATTCCAGTCAGTTGAATCAAACAATGATTATCATGTGAGATGGGACAAACAGCAAGAGGCAGATTCCGTCGGTAAATATCCTGACAGTCAATAACTTAGTTCCATCTCTAAGATGGTAAAGCATGTCCCAATAAGACCTGGCATTCGACAATTCCACTGCCTCATTAAACTTTTGTAATGCTAATTGGTAATCAGATTGGCAGATTCCATTTCGGTTCTTCCCGACAGGATCTTTGATTCCACCTGCAATACTAGCTATTCTGTCTGACGTGTCTCTTATCTGAGTAACAGCGAGTAATGTGGAAATGGTAGCTAATTGGTTACGGGTTGCCACAGAACTACGGGTGTCGTTGTTAAGAGCTGCAATGCAATGCAGAAATCGTAGTATTGGGATTGGTGGCATATTTCTTCTACTAGAGCTTTATCAGCTAGCTAGCTTTTGTTTCTATAACAATTGTTCCCATTATAAGGAGGATAATAAATGGAATTTGCGAACCAAGGGAAGACATTATTTTTAAGAGATTAGTTGTTTGTATGAATAAATTAAGCTTTTACAAATATATAGGCATCTGAAGAATTAATGTTCACAGCCTGTGATAAGTGATGTATACTAGTGCGTTAAATTTAATGCGTTTTCATCTACATCCGCATAAAAACAACCTTACCCCTTCTTTGGGCAATGCTATATTTACACACACGAGGTTTACACATTTTTACGCATACACATCTTTGTCATTAATTTTTTTTATCCAATAGTGGCTTTTACAAATCAATTAACCAACACAAATACTCACTTATCTTTTCCAATCTATATATCTTTCCCCTTCTCTTCAATATGCTTCTCTCTCATCATTTTAAAGCTCCATTGAATAAAAACTTGAATTGCTATATATTCCAGTTCCCACTTTGGTATAAGGATCTCGGTAGCTATTAAAGCTCAAATAAATCATCGTAGTGTTAATACAAAAATAGGATAAAAACCTATAGAAAAACAATTCAATCCACAATTTCACTTTTCCAAATTCACGTGTATGTGTAAAAATGTTTAAGCTCTGTGTGTGCAAATATAGCATTAACCTTCTTCAATAACAAAAAGAAGAGGAAAAGTACACAAATGACAAGATTCTTCATTAAAGTTTTATATCAAAGTGACCAAGGACATTTTTAGAGAAAGAATTTGTGATTTCAAAACGTTAAAGCAGAAAATTGCGTTACAGCACCGTTAGTACTGACTCAACTAGTAGCATGTGATCGCGTTACAATTAGTCATCTAGATAACATGGCGTTAGGTTGTATCTAAAATTAAATCAAAGTTATCTTCTTATATGATAATATTATATATTATATATTTACTTTTTTCTATCATTTGATAATATAATTTTGGAATTCTTTTTTTTTTTATTATCCACGTGTATATACTGAATTCTTAATTTTATTTTAATAGAAATTCGCTTTTAAAATTTTAAAATTTCTATTTATTTGATGGTAAAGTTTGAAAACAGGGATTTTGTCACGATGGCCTGAAAAGCCCAAAATAATTGGTCCAAGATGAAAAGTAAATACAAAATGGATTAAAATATTTACAAACCTATTGTCTCTTACAAACCATTCTCACAAAAAACTCTTCCTCTTCTCCCTCTTCCGTACCTGCAATTTCAAATTCAAAAAACCATATATCTCGGCTCTCTGATCTACAAAATTGCCCCAGTCCCTCTCCCTCTCCCATATAATCAACGTATCGATCATCTTTAGAAAGTGAAATTACTCTCCAAACTGCTACTGACGAATCATATTTCATACAGAAATCTGAAGGTAAGAAACGAAAAAACCCTAACATTATCATCTGTTCATTCTCTTTTCATTCACTAATCAAACGCTTGATTATAGATTTCAATGGCTGCAAATAGAGTAATTACAAGGAGGAAAGCATCAGAAACAACAGAAACGCAAATGGAAGTAGAAGCAAGAACAGAACTAGAGGTATGATTCCTAAATTCGAACAGATCTATTAAAAACATAATGTAAATTGAACAACAAGTACATATTTTCCATATAACAACAAGATAACTATCAAATATCTAAAAGAATTCTACAAGATAAAGATTAATTGACTACCAAAGATACGTAATATGTAGCAATAGATATCAATCAGTGTGTATTAGATCTGATATACAAATAACTTACAAAGTTCTAATATCTAAAACATATATGTTAGATAAATACAAAATGTTGAAAGAATGATTCAACAACTGTCTATGAGTTCATGTATATATATGTATTCAAAGTTTCTTGCTACAATTACAAGCACATTTTTAGACATAATCTTGAAAATAATGATGTGCATCTTGTTGAATGTGATGTATAAAAATAAAGAGTCATGTTATATATTAGGAATATAATACATATCTAACTAGTTATATGCCAAAAAACTATAAGATGTCTACTAGAAATCTACTATATATCAAATAGATGCAGTATGAAGAAGACTGTCAACTGAATATAATACATAATTAATAAGTTACATACTAGATTCTATAGGATGTCTACTAGAAATATACTAGATATCAAATAGATGCAGTATGAAGAATATTATAAACTGAATATAATAAATATCCACTAGTTATATACTAAATAACTATGAGATGTCTACTAGAAATCTACTACATATCAATTATATGCATTATTAAGAATATTGTCAACCGAGTACTAAGTACATAAGTCTACTAACCGCATCATTGGTTTTATGTTTCATATGTTTCCTATGTTTCCTAAACAAAAAGTTAACAAGATTGAAATATAGTACTAACATTTCATCTTAAACTTACTACAGGCAAGTGTCAGGCAACAAGCAAGGACATACAACCTTATATACCCTTCAAATACATGATGGGTGCCTGCTGTCAAAGCAACATCGAATGAAAAAGTCATATCTTTCTTGAAAGACAATTTATCAATGAATGTGCTAATCATGCTGAAGCAGGGCATTTTTGGAAACTTTTTCAAGGGACCAAACTTGAAGCCATAGAACACACTTCACCACAACATGATCGTACGCGAAATCAGACAGATGAAAGATAACTGCATCTGCATTCTAGTTGAAAATAAACCACTTTATTTCAGCATAGTATACTTCTTGCTAATATCAGGATTGAAAACAGGGCCAACAATTTTCATATTGGAAGATACAAAAGAGTCAATGAATTTCAGAAAGAGGTATTTCAAAAAACATCCTGATGACATCAAAATGAAAGATATAAAGAACTTACTGGATTCAAGTAAAAAAGGTAAAGCCAAAGTACAAGATGAAGAAGACCAATTAAAGCTAGCTCTACTGTATTTCATTGCTTTCTACTTAGTGGGTATGGATCCTGATGTGAAAATCCCACTAGAGTACTTCGATTGTGTATACAATAATAGTTACAAGGAAGCAGCTTGGGGTGATATTTCGTATCAGTGCACATTGGAAGGTCTGAAGAAAAATGGGGAGTATGGAAGTAAACCAGGTTCGTACAGATTAAATGGATGCCCACTAGACTTCCAAGCATGGTTTTACAAAGTATGCGGAGCATGTGAGGGGTACATATGCAATAAAAAGGAAACACTAGAATTCATGCTGCGCCTTTTTAAAAGGGAAGCATTTGACAAAGAGTTCAAGACTAAAGAGCTGAAGAGACTCATATTCAACAAGAGTCTAAAAAATGTAAGCAGCCAAAACACCAAAATTACTATGTCTATGATTTTCATGAAAACAATTATATATATGCACATCAGTTAGGTAACTTGTAGATATCTAGTAGATAGATAGTAAATATCAAATAAACCTCTATTAGACACCTAGTTTAATTACGTGTCATTGCTTAGGTCACTAATAAAGAGCCAGAAATTAGAACATTGAATCTTATTGAATAATTTGATTCTTGCAGATGCAAATCCGAAAGATAGAGCCAATAGATGAGGAGATTACAAAATTATCCCAACATGAGTACCTTCCAATGATAGACCCGATAAAGTCTGATACTTGGTTCATTCAAACAATCCAGTCACAGAAAAATGAGAGCAATTAAGAGGAATTCATCACAAAATTAGAAAACCTGTCAAAGAAGATGGAAAGTGAGTTCAAGAAAATCACCACAAGACTCAATAAAATGGAGAAGAAATTAGATGCTTTGGCAGGACATGTTAACAAGATGGAAGAAAACCTAGAAGAAATGAACAATTTTGAAAGTACCGGGGAGGAAGAAGATACAAAACATTATGGCAATGAAACCGATGAAGAGGCTGACGATGAAAACAAGAATGAGAAGAGTGAAGACGACGGTAAAGAAGAAAGTGGTAAAAGTGATGATGATGGATCTAGTTATGGAAATGATAATGGCAAAGATGGGGACAAAGACAAAAATGCAAAGGACAACAACAATTCTGATGCTGAAAGTGATGAGAGAAGTCAGAATGACAATAGTGAATTAGAAAGTGGAGAAAGTGATGAAAATAGAGATGAATCTGAAAAATCAAGTGACAAAGACAAGGTTGGACCTGAGATGAGTGATAACGAGGACACTAAGGTTGACAAAGAGGACAATGAAATCAAAAAAGACAAAATTGACAATGAAGAGAACATAGAGGTAAAAAAACTAAAACTACAAAACTATTTAATCTGTATTACATGAAAAAAATAAAACACATAAATTTTTAATCTAAGAATCTGTCAATTGATTTCTTGCAAAAATAAGGAAGTGAAGACAAGATGTCAGTAGATGACGAGCAAGATGAAGAAGGAGGCACAATTCCAATAAATACAAGCACATCGGATACAACGATACTTACTCTAGAAAATGAAACTAATGAAACAGGTGGAACTATACCAATAGATGCAAGTATAGGACGAACAACAGTGATATTTGAAGAACAAGAAACTAATAACACATAAGGGACTATTGATGTCAATGTAAGAAAAATAATTAATGTAAGAAAAATACATTCTTCTTAAGTAAACAAAAACTTTAATTATGTGTCTATAAATGCATGATTAAGAGAGTGAATGATGTAAATGACTTGTTTTCTGTTGTCTTTGAAGGAAACACCACAACTTAAAGGAGAAGAGATAGAGATTGCACCAATGGAGGAAGATCTTGAAGATGACGGAAGCCAAGAGAGTGAGGAAGACAAGATTCAAATAGTAGAGCTGAAACTTGTTGGGAACTGACAGTCAGATTGAACATATATCAGAGGCATGGCGAAAATTCAAAATTTTGTCCCTGTCCCCAAGAACTCCTATTAGTTGCATATAAATTAAATAAAGCCTTAACTAAATAATTCTCTACCTAGGTTAGCATGCTAAAGAACTAGGCATACCATAATTCAAATTTTATATCCTAGCATATTTATTTTATACTAAGCATGTTATAACTCTAAGTTATAACCTAAGCATAAAATAAACTAAGCATGCAAAAATAACCTAAACATAATTATTAAGTCTAAAACATTTAAAGAAAAAGACTTAATAATTAAAAGAGGAAGAAAAAGAACTTACCATTTGAAGCGTGCTTTTGCAGAACCTTTTTGCACAAGCCTCCAATTATAGGATAACCTCTATCAGTATCCACACGAACCCCACCAACCAAAACCTCCCCAGGAGGAAGAACTAAGAAGCCTCGAGTAGTTGCTAGACCACTCCAGAAGCCTAACCCAAAAATATAAACTAGCGGTGCCGGAATAAATTCAGGTTTCATAAAAATAACTTGCTCAATCACCCGAGAGATTAATTATCTCACTTAGGATTTATGCTTTAAGCTTGGTACAATATGAAAGGAAAGGGGACAACCTATATATAGGCTTGGGGAGCAAAAAAATTGCTCCCATTAGCGATGTGGGATGGGGGTAATTCCCATCCCACATAGGCATTCCAAATACACATGCAGCATATGCACGCTGCATGTGTGGCTTGCCTTGCATTCATGGGCTGCCATTGTGCAGCCCATGAATATGGGCTGCCGCGCACCTTTCGGTGTATCCCACGCAATCGAACTTTGTACAAAATATTTTATACTTTTTGGTTTTAACTTGCTAATTCAAAATCCCCTTTAAATCCTTTCAAATAAATATTTATTTTTGACTATAATAAATAGTTACCAGTCAAAATAAATTTCTGCGTCCAACTAAAATTTATATAATCAATTATAATTTATTTATGACTCTAATTAATTAGTTACCAGTCAAAATAAATTTTTTGGTCCAACCAAAATTAATCTAATCAATTATAATTTATTTATGACTCTAATTAATTAGTTACCGGTCAAAATAAATTCCTTGATCTATCCAAAATTAATCTAATTAATTTTAACCAATCAAATAATAATCCAATTATTATTTATGTTATATTTTCGTAATAGAATAAATCTATTAGTTCTTTACTTAGTCCGATGAAGGTCTAATGTGTGTGACCTAATAGGATCCCGAAGTATTGAGCTGTTAAGGCTTAACCAACCCTTGTTCTAATGGAACCATTGGCTCGATGCTCTAGACCGTGAATAGAAATCGATTGCCTTAAACGACTATAGTACGCCTCTAGCAAGGGTCTACCATCCCCCATTACTCGAAATATCATTTATGCTTATGACTTAATCCTGGTTAATGCAATAGTTATCCAGTGCGATAAATTCCTTCCATTCTTTAATATTAGTACCATATGGTTTATTGGGTTCGGTTAAAGTGTTAACCCACTAATAGCGAGGTTGCTCCAAGCTATCCTTGTTATTTACTTGTTACCGAAGTATATTGCCTTTTACTATAGTGTGTTTGACTAGAAACCATTTCTATCAAACATATACTCTGATCAGAGGTTTATGGCAATCATCACTTCAACAAGTGGCTAGGTACAACTCCTTAATATATCCGAGGCGATGGATTCTTTCCGACTACTTAGCCTACCAACGTACTATCATCACTATACATGTAATCACCCGTAGCACCCTAAATTAATGAGTGCATAGTAATGACCCAAAGTATAATAATAGTACCACACAAGGTAGCTAGCATCTCAAGTATGAGGACATTCACAAAGCTTATTGCATGAAGATAAACTCTAACACATTGAGATATATACCAAGTGTTTATCTTGCTACGGTCTCCAATATATCTCCCAGATATATCCATGTGTCAAACTTAAGGCACCACCTTCAGTCTTTAGGAGATTAACTGCTTGGACCCTTTCCAAGAAAGTTGACCAAATGCTAGTCTTTCTGTTTCATCAATATCCTTTCTTGATAAAACTATGACTAGGGATAGTTTAGACATAATCATAATTGCACATGAAGCAGGTTCTACCAAATATAGTCCAACTATAATTTCTCTAACTTCATGCTATGATATGTTAAGGACTTTTGCATACATTAATGAATATATATTTAACTAGCTTTAATATATATATACAAGCATATTGATATAAACAAAAGATTAAATGCCTTTATTGATTAAACAAATTATTCGTACTATTACATAATTAAGATATATCGCCCTAATTGCCTTAAGGGCATACATCATATCCAACAAACTCCCACTTGCACTAAGGCTAATTAGCCATATGTTTTAATCCATATGCTTTAACATACTGGTCATGTTTGACTTGAGTCAATGGCTTTGTCAAACCATCCGCGAGGTTCTGATCAGTGAGTATATATTCTAATCTTATTATCTTAGCATCAACAATCTCCTTGATTATATGATACTTTCTGGATACATGTCTATTTTTGTGATGAGACTATGTAAATCCCTTTAACCAGACAACTTCTTTTGCTGCTTTGCATGCAATAATATATTCAGATTCCGTGGTTGAATCAGCAGTAGTTTCTTGCTTGGAACTTCTTCTAGCACACTGCCTCTCCATTTAACACATACACAAAACCTGACTGAGACTTAAAGTCATCCTTGTCAGATTGAAAGCTAGCGTTAGTGTAAACTTTGATAGTGAGGTCACCTTCTTTATAAATTAATAACTCATCCTTAGTCCTTCTCAAGTACTTAAGGATTGCCTTGACGGCCATCCAGTGCTTTTCACCTGGATCTGACTGATATCTGCTCGTAAAGTTCAAAGCTTGAGAGATATCCAGCCTAGTACATATCATAGCATACATGATGGATCCTATTATGGATGCATAGGGTATATCCTTCATGCGCATTCTCTCTTAAGCTGTCTTCAGACACTCAGCCTTAGATAGGTTAATCCCCTTTGTCATCGGGAGATAACCTTTCTTAGAATGCTCAAGGTTGAACCTATTCAACACCTTGTCTATATATGTACTTTGAGAAAGACCTAATAGCCTCTTGGATCTATCCCTATATATCTTTATACCTAGTATAAATGCTGCTTCACCAAGGTCTTTCATGGAGAACTTTCTTGACAACCATACTTTAATGCTTTGAAGAAGAGAAATGTCATTTCCTATTAGCAGAATGTCATCAATATATAATACTAGAAAAATGACTATACTCCCACTAACCTTCTTGTAAACACAAGGCTCATTTGTATTTGGGTAGAAATCTAGTTCCCAGATTGTCTGATCAAACCTTAAATTCTAACTTCTGGATGCCTGCTTAAGTCCATAAATGGATCTTTGTAGCTTGAATACCTTTGAGCCATTCTGAGATGTAAAACCCCCAGGTTGTATCATATACACATCCCGGTCTAAATCCATATTCAAGAATGCTATTTTTACATCCATCTGCCAGATCTCATAATCATAATGAGCAGCAATGGTAAGGAGTATCCTTATGGATTTAAGCTTGGCTATCGATGAGAAGGTTTCATCATAGTCAATACCTTCCCGTTGACTATAACCTTTCGCAACCAACCTTGATTTATAGGTAATTACATTACCATCCATGTCTGTCTTCTTCTTGAAGACCTATTTGCACCTAATTGGTCTAACCTCTTGCGGTGCATCAACCAAATTCCAAACTTGGTTCTCGTATATGGAATCCATTTCTAATTTTATGGCCTTTTGCCATTTATCAGAATCTGAGCTTTTCATTGCCTCTTCATATTTCTTTGGTTCATCATCCTCCATAAGATATAGTTCCTTACCATTAGTGATGATAAACCCATATCTATTTGGATCCTTATGAACACGACCTAATCTTTGCAGTGATTGTGTTTCGACAGGTTGTTCTTGGATCACACTCTCTTGTGTATCTAGAATGGGGTCAATTAGTTGACTATCTATTTCTTTCTCTTAAACTTCCAGTTCAATATTGCTTCCACTGACTTTTGTAAGTAAGTGTTCCTTTTCCAAAAAGTGAGCATTCTGAGACACAAATACCTTTTATGCTTTGGGTTAGTAAAATAGATATCCAGTTATTTCCTTGGGATATCCAATGAACAGACATTTATCAGCCTTGACATTTACCTTATCTGATGCTATCCTCTTTACCATAGCAGCACAACCCCATACTCTTAAGTGACTCAGAGATGGCTTTTTGTTACACCATCTTTCATAAGGTGTAAAATCAACTAATTTAGAGGGCACTCTATTTAAGATATAAACTGCGCTCTCCAGTGCATATCCCCAAAAGAATTTATTAAGAACTATATGGCTCATCATGGACCTGACCATATCTAATAAAGTCTGATTCCTCCTTTCTGACACTCTATTGTGTTGAGGTGTATAAGGAGGGGTCCACTGGGGAACTATCCCGTTTTCCTTTAGATAATCCTAAGATTCCTGACTTAAGTATTCTCCACCTCGATCCAATTAAAGTATTTTAATACTTTTCTCAAGCTGTTTCTCTACTTTAGCTCTGAATAGTTTGAATTTTTTAAAACTTTCAGACTTGTGCTTTATCAAGTACAAATAACCATATCGTGAGTAATCATCAATAAAGGTTATGAAGTAGGAGTATCCTCCTAGTGCCTGAACACTTATTAGACCACACACATCAGTATGTATAAGTTCCAATGTACTTGTGGCCCGCTCACCCTTTCCTTGAAAGGGTAACTTTATCATTTTTCCTTTTAAACAAGGTTCACAATCACCATTAAGACTCCAAGTCTATTGAGCCTCCACGCTTATGCAGCTTGGTTAAGCGATCTTTGTTTATTTGGCCTAAACGACAATGCCATAAGTAGAAGGAATTCTCATTATCTAATTTTCTCTTAGCAATGTTTATATTTGAGAATATGATTTTATAATTACAAAATATCATTTGTCATATTACGATAAAATATCATTCATAACTTTGATAATACCTTTTATCAAATTGGAAAAAATTCCATCTGCTGTGAGGCAGGAAACAATATTTTATAATGATAATTGAATTTCATTCTTTTACAAATTTTAGCAAAATGGAAATTTCAAGTTCCTACATCAATAGCAGCCATCAAACTCTAATGATTTTCTGTAGGTATAACTCTCCTTTTTGCCGAACCTCTACTTTTTAATAATATTTTTACCTTCGTACAGACATGTGATTCTCATTAGGTATTCCATACCAATTTAGAATTCCCTTGAGATGTAGAATTTCTCAATATCGAACATCTTGAAGTGGAAGCTTCAGGCCTCCTCTTCTCATGCTATGAGACTTTAGCCATTTTGATCTTATTTCCGATATCCCATATTGAAATGAAGATCTTATTTCCAATATTTCATGTTGAAAACAATCATTTTGTCTCCCAGATAAAATTCTCAGTATTCATTTTACTTTTCTCTTTACTCTGCTCCATCCTACTTTAAAACTAGACACCATGTGTCCCTTACTTCTTTGAGATATGAACCAATTAATTTTCTGACTAATTGGTCAACCAGTTTTCCCTCAAAAATATTTTGGTTCAAATTTTCCACCAGGGAAAATCCTTTCTCAAAGATGTAAAGACACAGACTTTCAAGTCCATGATTTTATGATGCCCTTGTAGCTAAGGTAACATGGATCCTATCATCTGACTTGATGTTTATCCTTGTCTCCTGCCAGCTACTCACATAAGGTAACAGGGATGTAAACAACCTCTGAGGTGTTATATCCTAGTTTTCTTTATGTATTTAATGCATATCTATTTCAAGCAGAACTGCTTGCATCATGTTGTTTAGATTCGGGCTTATACAAAGTACATGCCAAGCCCAAGGCTTTGAGGACTATCTCCACATTTCTATACAAACCCTTCGAAGTTAGAGCCAATCAAAATTAGTTATCAATGCGAACGTTTGTATTTAAATAAAGATTTCAACCTAAGATATAAGAAAAGAAAAGTTTTTAGATATTAGTTTAAGTACATGTTTTAATATGAGGACTTTTAATTAAATACATTCTCCTATTATTTTCTTCAAAATTTGCAATAGCCCATTCTATTGAATTCGTGAATTTTAGCCCAACTAAATTTCCTAGTAGGTAGCATCTATAACTAGTCTATTACAACCCCCAATTTTATAAGTCAAGTCTATAGTAAGTCATAGTCGAAATCCCATTCCATTTGCATCATATGCAATTGCTAATTCATTCAAGTTCCCTAATCCTAAGGGACGTGTGCTCTTATATTAGCATTTCCTTGAATATGTCTTAGATCTGGACCTAGCCCCCAATTTTATGGTAGACTACCTCAGTTCTGTTAAGGTAGACCCTATCTCAAACTTTACAACCAATCAATGTGGACTAGAAGGAACGCTTTGCGTAGCACTTTGATAGCCCAAAGAGACCGTATTATAAATTTGAGTAAGGAAGACTACAACTTACCTTAATATGTTTACTTTGGGATTTTATTGGTGTTAAACGTCTTACCCAATCTAGGATTTTAGTAGATGGATAAAATTATAATAACTTGTATTAATTCACGAAATTTTAGAATTAATTTATAAGGTCTAACCTTAGGTGGGTTCAGCTCTTTATTATAATTATTCCATCAACCTAGATTATATGCAAAATAATTAATACTTTTATTTGTTATATTTATATTGCATTTCCTTTAAGCTTTTATTCAATAAATTTAATTTTTTACTTAGTCATAGAAATATATATAAGCACCATCTTATATACTAGAAATAAATTAGTTCATATTAATCCCCCGGTTGGTCAATTCAAATTGCACCGATATAGGTTCCTAGGTAGGAGAGGTGCCCTATGAGGAGTAGACACCAAGTCCAATCCTTAGCCAGAACAAATACGGGCACGAACTTGAAGACCAATGGATTCTCTTGAACTAACAAATTTCGTTCTTCCAATGAGCATCTATAACACATGTAATTTAAATAAATTATTGACACTTGTATAATTTGAGTAAGTTGAGGAAGCTTATTCAAAATTATTCATAACTAATTTCTAACCTTGAAATGAAAGGCAGAAGTTTATAAATATTGTTCCAAACAATTAAATAAACAAATCATTTCATTTAGAAAATAATATTTAGTTTGCTTCTAACTTAATTATGCACTAAATAGGCAGGCTCTGATACCACTGTTGGGAACTGACAGTCAAATTGAACATGCATAAGAGGCATGACAGAAATTCAAAATTTTGTCCCTGTCCCCAGGAACTCCTATTAGTTGCATATAAATTAAATAAAGCCTTAACTAAATAATTCTCTACCTAAGTTAGCATGCTAAAGAACTAGGCATACCATAATTCCAAATTATATCCTAGCGTATTTATTTTATACTAAGCATGTTATAACTCTAAGTTATAACCTAAGCATAGAATGAACTAAGCATGAAAAAATAACCTAAGCATAATTATTAAGTCTAAAACACTTAAAGAAAAAGACTTAATAATTAAAAGAGAAAGAAAAAGAACTTATCAGTTGAAGCGTGCTTTTGCAGAACCTTTTTGCACAAGCCTCCAATTATAGGATAGCCTCTATCAGTATCCACACGAACCCCACCAACCAAAACCTCCCCAGGAGGAAGAACTAAGAAGCCTCGAGTAGTTGCTAGACCACTCCAGAAGCCTAACCTAAAAATATAAACTAGCGGTGCCTGAATAAATTCAGGCTTCACAAAAATAACTTGCTCAATTACCCGAGCGATTAATTATCTCGCTTAGGATTTATGCTTTGAGCTTGGTACAATTTGAAAGAAAAAGGGACAACCTATATATAGGCTTGGGGAGCAAAAAATTGCTCCCATCAGCGATGTGGGATGGGAGTAATTCCCATCCCACATGGGCATTCCAAATACACATGCAGCATGTGCACGCTGCATGCGGGGCTTACCTTGCATTCATGGGCTGCCTTTGTGCAGCCCATGAATATGGGCTGTCGCGCACCTTTCGGTGTATTCCACGCAACCGAATTTTATACAAAATATTTTATACTTTTCAGTTTTAACTTGCTAATACAAAATCCCTTGTAAATTCTTTTAAATAAATATTTATTTTTGACTCTAATAAATTAGTTACCAGTCAAAATAAATTTCTTGGTCCAACCAAAATTTATGTAATCAATTATAAATTATTTACTAATTAATTAGTTACCAGTCAAAATAAATTTCTTGGTCCAACCAAAATTGATCTAATAAATTATAATTTATTTTTGTCTCTAATTAATTAGTTACCGGTCAAAATAAATTCCTTGGTTTATCCAAAATTGATCTAATGAATTTTAACCAATCAAATAATAATCCAATTATTATTTATGTTATATTTTTGTAATAGAATAAATCTATTAGTTCTTTACTTAGTCCGATGAAGGTCCAATGTGTGTGACCTTATAGGATCCCGAAGTATTGAGCTGTTAAGGCTTAACTAACCCTTGTTCTAATGGAACCATTGGCTCAATGCTCTAGACTGTGAATAGAACTCGATTACCTTAAATGACTGTAGTACGACTCTAGCAAGGGTCTACCATCCCCCATTACTCGGAACGTCATTTATGCTTATGACTTAATCCCGGTTAATGCAATAGTTATCCAGTGCGATAAATTCCTTCCATTCTTTAATATTAGTACCATCTGGTTTATTGGGTTTGGTTAAAGTGTTAACCCACTAATAGCGAGGTTGCTCCAAGCTATCCCAGTTATTTACTTATTATCGAAGTATATTGCCTTTTACCATAGTGTGTTTGACTAGGAACCATTTATATTTAACATATACTCTGATCAGAGGTTTATGGCAATCAACACTTCAACAAGTGACCGGGTACAACTCCTTAATATATCCGGAGTGATGGATTCTTTCTGACTACTCAGCCTACCAACGTGCTGTCATCACTATACCCGTAATCACCCATAGCACCCTAAATTAATGAGTGTATAGTAATGGCCCAGAGTATAATAATAGTACCACACAAGGTAGCTAACATCTCAAGTATGAGGACATTCACAAAGCTTATTGCATGAAGATAAACACTAACATATTAAGATATATACCAAGTGTTTATCTTACTGCGGTCTCCAATATATCTCCCAGATATATCCATGTGTCAAACTTAAGGCACCACCTTCAGTCTTTAGGAGATTAACTGCTTGGACCCTTTTCAAGAAAGTTGACCACATGCTAGTCTTTTCGTTTCATCAATATCCTTTCTTGCTGAAACTATGACTAGGGATAGTTTAGACATAATCATAATTTCACATGAAGTAGGTTCCACCAAATATAGTCCAACTATAATTTCTCTGACTTCATGCTATGATATGTCAAGGACTTTTGCATACATCAATGAATATATATTTAACCAGCCTTTATATATATATATATATATAGACACACACACACACACACACAAGCATATTGATATAAACAAAAGATTGAATGCCTTTATTGATTAAACAAATTATTCGTACTATTACATAATTAAGATATATCGCCCTAATTGCCTTAAGGGCATACATCTTATCCAACAAAACTAACAAAGGTAAATAAAAAAAACAAATTAGAAAGACAAAAATAACATATGTGTTGATACGTATCTAATAGATGTTAAAATGTGTATAATAGTCTTCTAGTGGATGTCTAGTAGACATCTAGTAGATATAAAAAAGGTGACATACACCATCAGTCTAATACTGATCCATTTGCAGGACGAAGGAGAAGCAGAAAGAGAAAAAGTAAATGAGGAAGTGAAAACTATAGTACAAAAAGAGGATGAGAACAAATAACCTGATGCAAAGGATGGCAAGCAAAAACAAGAGAAGAAGAGACGCGCAGAGCTGCTCCCCTTCAATCCGAACTAGGACTTAATAACTTCAAACCTAAGTCCCTTAAATGAAAATGATAGTGAGAAGCAAGAAGGTGTACAACATATAGGGGACAAGAGTGATATGAATGAAGGAGAAAATCAAAAGCGAGAAGCTAGTAAGGTTGTAATGCAATATGGAGAGCTCCAACAGCAGGTAAAAATCATATTAAATACCTTTTTAAAAAAATGAAAACACGCTTGATTTGATTTATTAAAATTTAAAAACATTATCAGGCTGGATCTCCCTGTTTCTTAGACACTCTTAATCCAGCAGAACTCGATAAATTAGAAGCAGATAGTATACAAAAATATGCCATTATTAAAGAAATAAAACAAGTGCGTATTTGATTCTTCAAAATATTACATTTCTACAACATTGACAAAAAAGAAAACAAATATACTAACGATGCACGATTACCATTGTCTTGTCTTCAGGAGATTGAGGATGACTTTATTGAGGTTGGCCAACAATATTACATGCGAAGAACAAAGAGAAAGGTATATATAGGGAATTTTAGACCAGCAATGAAAAGAAAGGTAAAGTCGGAATATGTGCTTGATGAATATGCAATGATAGGAGAGCAGATCGAAGATAAATAACTCGTTATAGATTTTGATCAATTTATAAAAATAGAATATCAACGTTTCAAAAAGGTATAAAAATAATTAAAATTTGAATTTGAAGTCTCTATTTCATATTATTAATGTTTTACAAACCATAACACAAGAGAGAAAAAGTGGTACAGTGCTGTGAATGACAGCATACCAAAGCTGATGTTCAAAATCATGGGAGTGTCGACCAGGACATTCTTTGCTGATATTTACATTGAAGGAGAATAGACAAGCATTGATGTAAGTAACATTGCAAAATTTGAAAATTTTAGAAAAACATAAGAACAAATTATCTAAAACAAATCCTGTCAATGAAAACCTAACACTACTGTGAGGTTTAACACAAAAATAAAAGTTAGATAGCTAGTAAAATTCTAGTTGACTCAGATTATAGAGATTATTATTTATAATGCTTGTAATTTCTCAACAGGTTGTTGATGTTGTGATGTACTACCTAAGAAAAAAAGGCAAACATTGTGAAAGAATCAACTACAGCTTTACAACTACGGATACAATGTTCGATCCAAGGATCCATGCATTAGGAGAAACATTGAAAAAATGAGGGGGATAGAAAAAGTACAAGAACATGCAAGTATAATAGACCTAATCTCATTCTAAATGGCAGGGAGGCGAATTTGGTATGCAAGGCATTGGAGTGAAGTAGAACATGTGTTTTCCTAATTCTGGTAGGAAATAACCATTAGGTTCTAGGGAGATTTGATATCTACTAGCGCAAGATCTACATATACGATTCCGCAACCAAGAGGAGATCACATAGATTTATAGAGATTGCTGCCAATGAATACAGTACGATCTTGCCAATTTACCTCAAAGAAGCAAGGATATTTGATGCAAATAAAAAGATTGGAGAGTCCAAAGGATACAAAAACAAGAACTATCTGGCAGAGATTGAGTTCGAAATAGTGACAGGATTACTAGAACAAACCCTATGGTAAGTCTCAAACAAAACAGAGACACACACTGCACCATTTTCTCTCTTTGAACCAAAATTTTAACTTAAAACAAAAAATCAATAATGAAAACACTACTTACATTACTAATGTTTTTTCTATTAAACAAAATGCAGTGACTGCGGTATATGCTGAGCTTCCTTAAATACATCATTAAGCAGAAAGAGATACTAGTGGAATTCAATGTCAAGATTCACAGAATTTAGTTAGCACTTAGTTTATACAAGCATGAAAAAAATATGCAGACGAAGATATAGAGAGTGATGAGGAGTATGTAAGATGAACGGAAGACGCAGAAGCCTGATTTCATAATGCTTGTCATTAAAATTTAGATAGAAATTATATGGTTTAACTATTTAAACTTATGATTGTGTTATTGATAGGGATTGAAGTAGTCTAATTAGGAATATGTTTGAAGTTGTCATTGAGTCATTGATAGGGATTTAAGTAGTTTAATTAGGAATCTGTTTCAAAGTAATGAAATTGACATATTATGATAATACTCTATTTGGTAATGACTGAGTTTTTCAGCATAAATGTTTTATAGAAAATTTATGTCCAAGTACAAGAGATGAATGACTAGCAGACAACTACTAGATATCTAATAGATGTCCAGTAGAAATCTATTTGAAAACTACTTGAAGACTACTAGATATATAACGCGATTCAAACATGCAACTTCTTACACTTGAGCATTTTAAAAACAAAAATATGAATACAAATTTAAAAAGGCAACAAAGAAATAGACAAAACTGAAGATTAACAGAATGTTGTAATGTCAAACGCAACCAGTAGAAAACAAATAGAAAACAAATAGAAATATGGTAGACATCTAGTACTAATATTATATAAAAAAAATTTAACATCAATTACACCAGCAAATAGAGCAACAAGAACTTAAAAAAGATCCAACATAACCTTTTTAGCATCCAAATAAGTACAAAAAAAAGAATCAAATTATATTCAGTTGATTAACCCAAAACAGACACAAATAAATAAACCACAGGTCTTCATTTTACACCCTTACAAGTTCTCTTATTGTGTTCGTTTCTAAGATAAACACTGCATCGTACAGACGACTTGCCAGCTTTCTCCAATGCCGAGCAATATCTTTCTTTTTTCGGTCTCCCTGGTTTTACCTTCACATCTGGAGGAAGAACAACTTATTGCTTAATATCAGTAGGTACAACCCAAATACCACTTGAAGGCAAGGGATTTATGGTTCCTTCATAAGCTGCTAGCATTTTGGCTTTCGTATAATACTCGGAACAGTAGTCATAAGTAACCAAGTGAAATTTATTTATATGAGAAAGAGCATGTTCACATGGAAGCTCATCCATTTGAAACTTATTACACGTACAAGTCCTCTTGTTCAAATCAACAGAAAACTCAGAACCGTTACTAGTAATGGAACCTAAACGAGCAATTGATGGATTTGCCTAACATCATTGGAATAGATAAAAGTGAATAATAGATCTATGTGACAACTACGATGATGCAAACAAGTCATACAGTTAACTAAATTATGTATTCAGCTAACAAACTACTACATACTATAAATATTTGATGTCCAGTAGATACCTAGTAGAAAACTCATAGACATATGGTAGATAACTAACAAATCTTTATCAGACATCCAATATATAACATGATTCTTGAAATAACATAGCAATAAATTAAAAAAAAAGAAAAAAAGAAAAACAAAGGTTAAAGAACTAACCCTCATTCTTGAAGCCAATGCAAACCGATCTTGAAGCTCTTTTTCATATCTCTGTGTTAATATTGAAAATGTGTTCAACCCAACATTTCTATTCTTATAAAATAATTTTTGCATCAGAGATCTCAAATAATCAACAAAGGATGTAATTGGGAGAGATTTTGCATCCTTTATCATAACATTAATGTATTCTGCTGTATTCGACGTTAACGAAAAATACCTCTTACAAGGCGCATACAACCTGCTCCATCTTTTATAACCTGCCTTTCTTAAATACTAAGGAATGCCTTTCTTAATTTCTACAAGTTGTAATATATTGTCATCAAACTGCTTCAAAGTGTAAGATTTACAAGCTTGGAGAAAATACTTGGACATTTCTCCTGAGCTAGTTTTGAATTCCACTTTCATATTCTGAAGAAGATGGTATGAGCAAATACAATGCGTAACCTTAGGAAACACTATCAAACAAGTCTTTCCGATACTCTTATGACGATCGAAAACAACCGTCTTAGGTCTCACTCCGTATGCCACTTCTAATTGACTAAAAAATGAATGCCACGACGCGTCGTTCTCTCCATCAATGACAGCAAAAGCAAGTGGAAAAATCATCTCTGTAAATAGAAAAAAGAAAAAAAAAACAAAGAGTTACAACAGAAATGCATGACAGAAAAATAACTTCAAATAGGAATAAGTACTAGATAATATCTATTAGGTATCCACTAGATACTTACTAGATATCTATTAGTTATCTGACATGTTAAGAAAAATAAGCGCCTGCCGCATCATGAGCAGAAGTAGTCAATAACACACCCTTATAACGCGCAATAAGAAATGTAGCATCAACTATAATGACAGGTCTACAGTGTTTCCAACCTTCAATAGAAGCTGAAAATGCAATAAAGATAAACTGAGGGCCTTCCATCACAAGATCTATTACTAAGCCTGGATTAGTTTCCCTAATCATACACAACAAACTCGGTAAAGAACAATATGATTCAGATGGTGATCCATTAATCATCTTCAATGCTTCTTCTTTCGCACGCCAGGCTTTTTGGTAATTAATATCCACTCCTAAATGATCCTTCAAGTCATTAACAATATCAAACGGTCTATACACCCTCTTGTGACTTACCAACATATTTTTAACATATTTAGCAACTACATCAGTTGTAGCCTGCCTCTTATCACCATTCCTTGTATCAAGGTCACATATATGATTTTCACAATATTTCCTCACTACAAAAGACAACCCATTCCGTCTCCTTGAAGCTCTAAAATACCAAGAGCAGTTTTCATCAATACACCGTAACCATAACTGTTCGGGACATGATTTTTGAATCTTGAATTGAAAATTATTTCTTATTGCATAAAAACTCATAGCATCTTTAACTATATACATATCCTTAAAAACCTGCCCAACCTTAAACGAATCAACATTTGTAATTGAAATCTCAAAATCATCAATAAAACTTAGCCGCAATTCTGCTTCTGCCAAACTTTGCATCTCATCTAATGACATATCAGACATATTACTTATGTAAACAGAATGGTCATCATGAAAATCTACTTCACCATCAATAGGACACAGATTAGATGAAGTATCTACTTCCAAAGCAGGGATAATACTATTACTAGTTCTCTCGACTACAGAACCTGATAATAAGTAGCTAATAAACATGTACAAAATAGTAAGGATAAAAGAACTTACAAAGATAAACATATACAATTCAATTGACAAAACTAACATAACATTGAAGAAAATATAGAATGACAATATAAAAAAGCATGTAATCATAGAACAAATGAATATAAACAATAAATTCAAAAGTACCATATATATAGTAATGAACCACCAGATACCTAATACAAAAATATCAGATGTGTACTAAAATAATATTACATGACTGATAAAAAAACTTTGAAACACAACACACAGTTTAGTAGATATCTAGTATGCATATGGTAGATGTCCGACAAACATCTAGTAGATAACTACTTAAAATAAATTAGTAAAATAGCATTCATCTAATAGTTACCTTGTGGATAGCTATTAGATATCATACGAAAATTTGACTGAGATCTCAAAATACTGATAAAAAACTGCACAACAACAAATGTAAAGTAAAAAATAGAGAAATGACCTTGAGCATCTCCAGAAATAGTAGATGATGTTGTTACACACAAAGGATACTCAGTTATCACATTAGTCCGAGCTTTCAATTGGAGATATATACGGACAGCCAAATCATTCTTGATCTCCAATGGACGATATCCATCTGCAACTTGATGCTCAATTTCAATATCGAAATTCTGCTCATCTAACATTAAACACTCAAGAATAGAACATTTAAACGCAGAGAAATTAGCAGACCTAGAAAACAAACCCGTAGCTACCATAAAAGAGACAAAATTATGCTCAGGAGCCCATAATCCATTGTGATGAACTAAAATCGTGATATCTTCCTGTTGGATATGATGTATGCCCTTAAGGCAATTAGGGCGATATATCTTAATTATGTAATAGTATGAATAATTTATTTAATCAATAAAGGCATTTATTCTTATATTTATATCAATATATTTCTATACATATATATTATAGCTGGTTAAAATATATTCATTGATGTATGTATACAAAAGTCCTTGACATATCATAGCATGAAGTCAGAGAAATTATAGTTGGACTATATTTGGTGGAACCTGCTTCATGTGAAATTATGATTATGTCTAAACTATCCCTAGTCATAGTTTCATCAAGAAAGGATATTGATGAAACGGAAAGACTAGCATGTGGTCAACTTTCTTGGAAAGGGTCCAAGCAGTCAATCTCTTAAGGACTGAAGGTGGTGCCTTAAGCTTGACACATGGCTATACCTGGGAGATGTATTGGAGACCGCAGCAAGATAAACACTTGGTATAAATATCAATGTGTTAGTGTTTATCTTCATGCAATAAGCTTTGCGAATGTCCTCATACTTGAGATGCTAGTTGCCTTGTGTGGTACTATTGCTATACTTTGGGTCATTGCTATGCACTCATTAATTTAGGGTGCTACGGATGATTACGGGTATAGTGATGATGGCACGTTGGTAGGCTGTGCAGTCGGAAAGAATCCATCGCTCCGGATATATTAAGGAGTTGTACCTAGCCACTTGTTGAAGTGATGATTGCCATAAACCTCTGATCAGAGTATGTGTTTGATAGAAATGGTTTCTAGTCAAACACACTATGGTAAAAGGCAATATACTTCGGTAATAAGTAAATAACTGGGATAGCTTGGAGCAACCTTGCTATTAGTGGGTTAACACTTTAACCGAACCCAATAAACCAGATGGTACTAATATTAAAGAATGGAAGGAATTTATCGCACTGGATAACTATTGCATTAACCGGGATAAAGTCATAAGCATAAATGACGTTCCATGTAATGGGGGATGGTAGACCCTTGCTAGAGGCGTACTACAGTCGTTTAAGGTAATCAAGTTCTATTCACGGTCTAGAACATGGAGCCAATGGTTCCATTAGAACAAGGGTTGATTAAGCCTTAACAGCTCAATACTTCGGGTTCCTATAAGGTCACACACATTGGACCTTCATCGGACTAAGTAAAGAACTAATAGATTTATTCTATTACAAAATATAACATAAATAATAATTGGATTATTATTTGATTGGTTAAAATTGATTAGATCAATTTTGGATAGACCAAGGAATTTATTTTGACCGGTAACTAATTAATTAGAGTCATAAATAAATTATAATTGATTAGATCAATTTTGGTTGGACCAAGAAATTTATTTTGAATGATGACTAATTTATTAGGGTCAGAAAATAAATAATTGAAAAGGGATTAAAAAGGGGAATTTTGCATCGGCGAGTTTAATTGGACCGAGAGTATAAAAATATTTTATACAGACTCGAGTGCGCGGGAGTACACCGAAAGGTGTGCAAGCAATGTTAGGCATTGCTCGCGGCAGCCCATAAAAATGAGCTGCACATGCACAGCCCAAAAGCAAGCTAAAGCCCACAAGGGCTTTGCCTTGCCAATGCACAGCGTGTGACACGCTGTGCATATGGGATGGGAGTAATTACTCCCATCCCACATTGCTTATAAGGGGGAGCAAAATGCTCCCCTAAGCCTTTATATAGGCTTTCCCCTTTCCTTTCAAATTGTACCAAGCTCAAAGCATAAATCCTAAGCGAGATAATTAATCTCTCGGGTACTTGAGCAAGTTATTTTTGTGGAGCCTGAATTTATTCGGGCACCGCTAGTTTATATTTTTGGGTGAGGCTTCTAGAGTGGTCTAGCAACTACTCGAGGCTTCTTAGTTCTTCCTCCTGGGGAGGTTTTGGTTGGTGGGGTTCGTGTGGATACTGATAGAGGCTATCCTACAACTGGAGGCTTGTGCAAGAAGGTCCTGCAAAAGCACGCTTCAACTGGTAAGTTCTTTTTCTTTCTCTTTTAATTATTAAGTCTTTTTCTTTAAGTGTTTTTAGACTTAATAATTATGCTTAGGTTATTTTTGCATGCTTAGTTTATTTTATGCTTAGGTTATAACTTAGAGTTATAACATGCTTAGTATAAAATAAATATGCTAGGATATAATTTGGAATTATGGTATGCCTAGTCCTTTAGCATGCTAACCTAGGTAGAGAATTATTTAGTTAAGGCTTTATTTAATTTATATGCAACTAATAGGAGTTCCTGGGACATGGACAAAATTTTGAATTTCCGTCATGCCTCTTATGCATGTTCAATTTGACTGTCAGTTTCCAACACTTCCATCAATTGAAAATAATGAAAATAACAGATATTCAAATGAAAATAAGAATCAGAAACACGAAATCAAACAAAATCAACAGAAATTGAAAAAATAAAAAATCGAAGGACTGAGTACAAAGATCAAATCACACAAATCAGAGAAATCACGAAGGAATAGAAGTGATTTGAAAAGGAAAAAGCGAAATCAAATGGAGAAGAAGATTGTAAAAATTGATCGAGAAGAAGCAGAATTGCACAGATAAAATTGTATAGATGAATGATAGCAGAATTCGTTATTGAGGAAAAAATAGAAACCGGTGACTTATATACACCGTAATTCTGTAAATTATTTATCAAAAAAATAAAAATAAGAAATAAATAAGGAGGATGTTATATATATAAATATTTTGGCATTTATTGGCATTTATGTAAGTTTCCCTTAAAAATAAAGTTCCAAACTCAAGCCCAATCCAACTAGAAATCCAACTAGAGCCTACATAATTACTCATGTGGGTTGGAATGGGCCTAAATAGAGTATTTTTCACGGAGTCCATTCAAATTGAGCTTGTGCCCAATTTGAGTTTGATCTCTAATATAATATGGGCAAATTCTACGATTACTTCGAGTAATCATAATTATGTCTTTATTACTATTAGATGAGTGGTGAGATAATTGATTTAATGATGATAAGGAATAAAGTATTATGTACTTTGTTAAAAATAAAGTAAGAATAGAAAACACTATAATATATGTATATAAATTGAGAGATGAAATGCTCAAAAATCAATTTAATTAATTTGTTGACCACGTTAACATTGATCTTGAAGTGGATTTAATCATAGCATCCGTAGTAAATAGTAGATTTTAGGATTATGTGTCACGTGGAATAGATACTCGAATTGATAACATGTCAATAATTTTGAAAATATGCAATAAATTTCAAGAAACTAGCTACAATAGATTGTCTATTTCATAATGGATTACATTAGAAAAAGAATTAATTATTTACTAAATTATTTCTTTCACAACTAACCAATATTGGACTTTTATATTAAGCATTAAAATATTAATAAAGTTGTTGACTTGACTTTCTATTTGATTGTTTACATGTAGAAGATCGAATAAACAATGTTCAACATTTATGGTGCCACATTATATTGGAAAGAGAAAATAGAAGAACTAGTGTAGAGCTATTTTTTAGCTAATTGTCTATTTTTGTCTATGTGTTAAGACTATTGTTGGAATAGACAGACTACCGGAGATGTCTAACGTTGATCAAACGCCTTTTAAGGGGATATTTTACCCAAATTGTTTTTTTAAATGTAATTGGAGATGGACTAGAATTCGATCACACTAGTTAATGTGAATGAGACTCTTATAACTCAAGCCAACTTTAGTTAGTATCGACATCAATCTTGCTGGGTAGTCAAAAATCTTTTGAAAATTTTTAAATATCTTTTATAAGGTTAACAAAACCATGCAAGTGTGATTATGGAAAACAGTTCATTACTAATAATGTCATATTAACATATATATTTGATTAATTTGGACATATATCTTACATTAGCACCCTTTTCAATTCTCATTGTGCAACTAATCTGACCCAAATGGGAAAAATTCTGAAAAAATATCAGCGATAATGCGAAGATTTTGACGAGCTTGTTGAGTACCAACAAAAAACCGTTGCAAATATCCGCAAATAAGGCGTCAACAATTCTCACGTTCGGAGAAAGAATCACAACCTTCTTTTTAAGTAAGAGCCGAGGCCGATAATCCGGACCCGAATATTATTAAATAGAAACGAAAAAAGCATATATGGTAAAGAAAATGCAAAGAAAAGATGGAGTCTACAAAAGCTTGATACAAGAAATTGCTTACAAGAAACATAATCACAAACAAGTCACTAACGTGGCAAAAGAAACCACCAACTAAAAGAATCCGCACCCATTTCAAGGGAAGTATTTGCTGCTTTAGATCTATGACCAGAAGTGTGATACAGGGGAGTTTGGGACCGACAAATCCTTTTATCTGTGATAGCCATATCAAACTTTTACATCAAGTAGAAAAGCCAAAAAACTTCTCTCTTTTCATATCCTAAAAAAAGAAAGAAGTGCTCATCCCTTCATTCTTTCTCTAAAACTTCCTTCTTTCCCAACACAACATGGTCATAATGGAGGAGAAAGTTACAGGGGAAGGAGGAAGAAGAAAGTAAGAAAAACTTGCTTTCCTTCATCCTCGACTCAGGAAAAAGAAGGTGAAAAGGAGGAAAAGGAAGGTATGGGTGAAGAGAAAAAAAATAAACATATTGAATCCATCAATCATTTAAGGCTTAAATTAATGTAATCAAAATAGAGATTTTATACATGAAATCTTGCGAAGAACAACCAAAAAATTTCTAGTAAATAGGCAGAGGAGAATCTCAGTTATTCTGGTTATTAAAATAACTAATTATCAACGTGGGGGTTGAAGAATCCCATCAACAATAATCATAATAATTTCAGACAATTTAATCAAATTTTGATTTTCTGTAGTAATAGGGCAAACCTTAATTGGTGGATACTTTCTGTAGACGTTCTCACAGTCGATAACAGCGTTAGTTCCATTTCGAACACAATCAAGCATAGCCCAATAAGATTTAGCATTTCACAATTCCAGTGCTTCATTGAACATCTTAACCGAATATTCATAATCCATCTTGCACACTCCAATTCGTATCTTTTCTGTCTGATCTGTAATTCCGCTTGCAATTTTAGGTATTTTTTCCGTTGTCTCACTTAACTAAATATTTGTACGTAACGTAGCGATTGTCGCTAATGTACCAGGGTCTGCCCCGTAATTTCGCCTGTCGCTCCTGAGAGCATCAATGCAGAATTTGTAGTCTTGAGAATGCTTGCATGTTTTTTCTACTAGATCTTCTGCACCATTTGTTTCTAACTCAATTGTGGCTATCAAAAGGAGGATTACTAATGGTATTTTGGGATTCATTTCTGTTTTTGCTTTTAAGAATGTTTTGCCTTTGTGCATGTATTTGAATATACATGCATTGTTATAATTAAGGAAATAACTATAATTGTGCAATTTTGGTATGTCACAGAATTTTATTTAACGGGATCCCATCCATATGTATGTGTTTCCTTTTAGTAGGGTAGGAAATATTCTTATTTCCATTCTTAGATATATGTCTTACACTAATTATTTGTTCATTGTACCCATAAAAATATTTTTTTACCCGAATAGATCCTTTAATCTTCTAAACCTGATACTTATGGTTGTGTGCTACTCCTATTGACGTAGGCAACATGACAACCGGAGTGGAATAATAAATTTTAACAGTTCAAAAAAATCCACTCCCACAAATTTATAAAAAATTTCATTCTGACAAAACATTAATAGCATTAGGGATATTTTATAGTTACTTAAAGTAACCGTTACTTTACCTCTATCATCATTAAGTAAGTGGATAATCTTTTAATTCAGAGAAATTATATATGGTACCGCCGGGTATTTAATACACTTCTCTAATCCAACAGTTGAATATTTATGAGAGTGTATTTATATATTCTTTCATATTAATTAAATGGTCCCTTATGAATAATCAACCGTTTGAATGAAGAAGGGTGTTAAATATTCGATACCATATATAAAAACCCTTTGATCTAATAGTGATAAGAGACAAAATAATATCTACTTTATAAAAAATAAAGTAACCATTAACTACATTCATAACATTAAATAAGAAGAATACTAAATAAAAAACTCTATTATTTAAATACTTTCTCATACCTAAAATAAAATACTTGAGAATAAAATATTATTATCAGTTTTTAGCATTAAAAATTATAATTTTAAGAATGATTCGAAATTCTTTTACAAAATAGGCTCGATGGTAAGAAATTATTCAAGGCAATTGAGGAAAAGAATGCCTTGGCTCAAACCCGGATTAAGTTGCTGTTGGACGCAAATAAAGCGCTTGAGGCTAGAACGAAGAAAGCTGAGGCGAATGTGAAGGAGGCCAAAGAAGAAGCCCGTTCCCTTCAGCACGCACGCGACGAGGCACTAGGGAAAAGCCGTCAATCTGAGTAGGAGCTTGGCAAGGTTAAGGAAGCATTGGTGGCTAGCCAAAAAAGCGCGGAGCAATATAAGAACGCCCTAGACGGCATGTTGAACATGGGACTCGCTTATGGTCAGCGAGTATATAATTCTTGTTTGGCTAGTCATCCGGATTTGCCAGCCGGTCTCCTAGCTACCGTCCAGTACCCCAAGTATGGCGAGCCTCTTCCCGAGTTAGATTAGGAAAAGTCGCCTGAAAGTGAGGAGGATGGTGAATAGGTGGAAGGAGACGGTCAAGCGGCTAAGGAGGATGTTCCTTCAATGGAGTCGTTGAATAAGGGGGAGAATGAATCAAATCTATCTGAAGACTCGGTTATTTCCACCGCCTGAACTTTGTAATTATTCAACCATTTTTTTGGTTTTTTTTGTACAATGGTTATATTTAAGCCCTTTGCGGCATACATTTTTTGAAGGTCTTATTTAGGTGCCTTAATCTTTGCACGTATGTTTCAATTTCTCCATGTTTTATTACCGCTTAAACGGGTGTTTAGCTTTTGCGCTAAACTTTTATTGCTTAAACCAGTTTTATCACCGTCTGATATGTTTGTACCTTAGTTTTAACTAAGGAGTTTGATTTACGGTCTTATATTATGCCTTTAGCTAAGCTCTGCCAGTCTTTTATATATCAGCCGGTAGCCTATTTGGCTTTATGATTCAGGTCTTACTGCCGCCTAAAAGAGTTAGTACCTTAGTTTTTACTAAGGAGTTTGCGCGTGTAATGAGATTATAGCTTTTGCTAATAAGTTTATGATACGGTCTTATGTTATGCCGTTTTTCTTACATCAGAAAGTTTGATCAAGACTTTTGAATAATAACCGATGATTTTATTTACTGAAATAAAACACAAGTTCAGGAATTCTACGCATCTGGATTAACTACTTGAAGGGAGCCGCCTCGTTAAAAACTTCCTTAAGGGAAAACCTAGTGGGAAAAATCCTTAAGGAAGGAAAAAGAGTGTGGCCACTAGAATCCCTAAGTATCGACTGTATAGTAGGCCCTAAGATTAGCAATGTTCCAAGTGCGAGGAAGCTTTTTGCCCTTTATAGTCCCTAACTTGTATATGGCCGGTCTGATGACTTTGGTGTTTTTATAGGGGCCTTCTCAATTAGCACCCATCTTCCCTTTGCCTTCTCAAACCTGTGAAGAGGCTGAGTCTTTGAGAACTAGATCTCCTTCTTTGAGCCAGATTTCCCAAACTCGCCTATCATGATACCTCGTAATTTTTGCTTTATAAGCTACCATGAGGATCCAGGCTCGCGCTCTTCTTTCATCTAAGTTATCCAGGTGGTACTTCATATTGATGTCATTATCCTTCTATATGTCGTAAGCCACATGGTCCGATGGTGCTCTAATTTTAACTAGTATAACTGCCTTGACTCCATGAATAAGAGAGTAAGGGGTTTGCCCGGTTGTGCTGCAAGGAGTGGTCCTGTAGGACCACGAGACTTTGATTAGTTCATCCGAACATCTTACTTTTTCATTTAACACCCTTTTCTTCAAACCTTCTTCTAGGGTACGGTTGGTAACTTCAATCTGGCCGTTTGTCTGTGGGTGGGCTACTCATGAAAAGTGATTTTCGATTTTCCAGTGCTTGCGAAAGTCTATGAATTTCTCTGAAATAAACTGCGATCCATTATTCGCTATGGTTCTCTTGGGTACTCCAAATCGAGTGATTATATGTCTCTTGAAGAAGTCAGTAATCCTCTTAGACGTGGCTGAGCTAAGTGCTTCTGCCTCGACCACTTGGAAAAATGGTCAATTGTCATAAGTATCCATTTCTTCTGCCCAGCTGCTTCTGGCATTGCGCCGGCAATATCAATTCCCCAAGACGCGAATGGCCAACCGATCATGATGGGTTTTGGATTTGCCTTGGGAATGTGTAACTTTCTCATATGGATTTTGCTTTGGTGGCAAGTTCTTACATACTCTTTTGAATCGGCTTTGACTGTTTCCTAATAGTATCCGGCCAGGGTGATTCTTCTAAGTAAAGTTTCAGCCGCCTGGTAGGATCCGTAATTTCCTTTATGGATTTCTCCTATGATGAGCTTTCTTAGCTCTGGGGTGACGCACTAGCCACACGTCCAAGTAGGATTTCCTGTACAATTCATCGCTACCAAGGCAAACCGCATTGATTTCCTTGTTACCTTTTCTACCTCAATTTTATCCTCGAGTAGTTTATCATAAGCCAAGTAGTAGTACAGAGGTTGTATCCATCCTAGCGACTTCTTCTAAATCCAGAGGTTTTCACCTTACTCTTCGCATGTTGGCCGGGTCAAGATGTCATAAGGGCAACTTAGCTCTTTCCATGACCCTTTCCTGCGGCTATTTTGGCTAACTCATCCTCTATTTGGTTTTGTGTTTATAAATTATACTCAATCTTCCATTCAATCCCCTTGGCCTTTAGCTTGTCTAACAATGTTCCAACTTTGGCCAAATATTTGACCATTTCTGCTCGCTTAGTCCCATACATCTGATTGATCTTATTTGCTACTAACTTGGAGTCGCTTTTGAGGATAACAATGTCTGGTGCTATTTCGTTGGCTAGCACTAGCCCTTGAATTATCGCTTCATATTCAACCGCGTTATTGGTGGATGGGAATGCCAACTTAGCAACATATGATAATCTAATTCTTTCTGGTCCTTGAATGTATACTCTAATATTGACTCCCTCCATGCAAGAGGATCCCTCTATAAAAATTATCCAGGTTTCAGACGATATTGTTCTCTCCGGTTTGATACCTACAAATTCTACTACAAAATCTGCCAAAACTTGCACCTTCAAGGCTTTCCTGGCTTCAGAACTTAGGTCATATTCTCCAAGTTTAATGGCCCACTTGGTTAGCCGACTTGAAGTATTCGACCTTTGCAACACTAAGAGGAACACTTGTTCTTACTACAATCGTGTGTGCCCGAAAGTACGGTCTTAACCGACCGACCGAGTGAACTAACGCTAGAGCTAATTTCTCAATCTTGGGGTATCTCACCTTCGTGTATCGCAACACTTTACTCATATAGTACACGGGGTATTATTCCTATTCATCTTCTCGTATTAGGACGGTTCTTGCCGCCTTATTTGTCTTAGCTAAATATAGGTAAAGCGTGTCTTCAGTTTCGAGGGGGCTCATGATCGGAGGTTTGGCCAAGAAATCCTTTTTTTGATCAAACGCTTCTTGGCAATTATTATCCCACTTGAAATCTCAATCTTTCTTGATTGCCTTGTAGAACGGCTACATCTTTTGGCTTAGAATGAAATAAACCATCCCAAGGCATTAATTCTATCATTGAGGCATTGAATTTCATTCATTTAATGGTCGAGGGAGTTCCATCTTTATGATTCTTCTATCTTTTCTTGATTTATCGATTCCTCTCTCTGAAATCGTAAATCCTGAGAACTTTCCACTCTTAACTCCAAAGACACATTTCTCTGGGTTGAGTTTTAGTTGATAGGCTTGCAAGGTTTTGAATACTTTCTCTAAATCTTTCGCATGTGATTCTTCATCCTTTCTTTTTACGATCATGTCGTCCACATATACCTCGATAGTCTTGTCAATCATGTGTTTGAATATTCTATTTACCAATCGATGGTAAGTTGCTCCCGTATTTTTGTATCCAAAAATGACATGATCGTGTAACAATACGTTCCTTTATGAGTGATAAAGGACATCTTCTCCTCATCTGCTCGATCCATGGGGATTTGGTGGTAGCTTACCTTTACATCTAGGAATGAATAGATGGCGAAACTGGCTATAGAGTCCACCAATCGGTCAATAATTGACAATGGATAACTACCTTTTAGAGTTGCCTTGTTCAGGTTTGTGAAGTCTACACACATGCGGTAGTTTCCATTTGGTTTCTTAGCCAACACCACGTTTGCTAGCTATTTAGGGTAATGTACCTTCTTGATATGCTTGACTTTGAGCAATTTGTCTAATTCTTCTTCGATAGCTTTCTATATTTTTAGGGCATGCTTTCTCTTCTTTTGTATCACTGGGGTTGCTTTCGGGTTGAGGTTGAGGCTGTATTGTATTATTTCTTACCGGACTCCTGATAAATCATTATGAGCCCAAGAGAACGAATGTGGTTGTCTAACCAGCATAGAGTTTATGCTCACTTTGGTGTCTGTTTTTAAGTCTTTGGCCACTTTAAACTCTCTACCCGGCCCAACCATAAGTACTTCTTATTCACCAACTGGCTTGTCTATTGAACTGCTTTCGCCTAGGCTGAAGTTGTGTAAGTCTTAGCTGTAATCTTTTGATTTGGACTTTCGATCCGGCTCCTTATCTTTTCTTAACACATCTATATATGTTTTATGGGCGATCGAGGGGTTCCCTACTGCTACTATCATCCCTTTTCAGTTGGTATTTGCAATACCAAGTAAACGGGAGAGATTAAGGCAATGGATTCACATAAAAAAGGGGCGTCCTAAGATGATGTTGAATCTGATAGAAATTTCAACAATAGTAAAATTGACCTCCGCATTGTATTTATGTTCTTTATCACCAATTTTAACGTTTAGTTTGACTTCTCTTAAGGAAATAATAGAGTGTCCACTTAAATCGGACAAGGTGGCATATCCTAGCTGGATACGGTGACTGTTTACTTCCAACTGTTCAAATGCTGATCTTGTTATCAGATTCATTGAGCTTCCCTTGTCAACAAGCATTCGGTACATCATGCAGCTTTCTAATACTGCCTCAATAACAAGTGGGTCTGTGTGTGGCTAAGTCACCATGGTTGCTCTTCTTTAATTTTTATTAGATTTCAAGCCGTCGCTCAATGTAAGTGACCGGCTAGAAGAATGCTTTGCCCTTTTATGAGGCGGTTCCCTATCTTCATTGCCATATATTACCAGGACCTTTTTTGACTTCCCTTTGTCCGTCCTCTTTTGATTTTTGGGCTTTTCTTTAGAGTCGTCTAAGTCATCCTTCTAGTCCGATCTTCTCGTTACGCTCTTAACAAATTGACCAAATTTTCCTGCCTTTTTGAGGGTCTGAACTTCTTTTGCTAGGACTCTATAGTCATCTGTATGATGTCCCTTAGCCTTGTGAAAGTTGCAGTACTTGTCATAATCTCTTCCCAGAGGTTTACCTTTTAGGATGTTTGGAAACCTAACGTACTTCCTTTCTAGTCCATTCTTAATTGCCACCAAAATTTTTCTCAAAGTAGTGTTCAACTTTGGCTTCTCTTCTTCACGATCGAACCGGCTGTAACTATGACTACTACAACCTCTGCTTCTGTTTTGTTTTTTCTCATCTTATCAGGAACGATCATTGTCATTAGATTTTCGCTTATTAGGGCGGTGTGAGCACGAGATTTATAGTCCCTCTCGCGAGACGATGATGACGTATGCCTGGTTTTATTCCTCATAATAAAAATTCTTTTTTGGAATTTTTATTACCAATATAAAATTCTCTACGAATTTTATTTTCAAAAATTTTTTTTGGCGTATCCGGTAACGCATCCGATGGTAGCTCAGACCGATGATTTACACCAAAAAAATGTAGTCCAAAATTCCCTAAAAGAAGTCAAAAAGCCCCCAATAATTCAATTCTTCCTGTTGAATTCGCTTTTGGCCTGATTTTATTACTTTTTCCCTGATTTTGGGCACGAATTGTGCTTACTTTTCAGATCTGTCAGGAGGGTGAGGCTGCCATATCGCCGACGGTATCATCCATGCCGGCGGTGGCATGACCTTCTGCTGCAGAACAGCTGTGTGCCGTTTTTGCTAGATATCCGACGGATAATTGATCCAAGGCAATTTTTAACGGATTTTAGCCTATATAAAGGCCATTTCTAAGCCAAAACATGGGTTGGCAAATATACACTTGAATTTTAGGGAGATTTTGATTAGTTTTGGTGGGATAAGGTGAAGAAAAGGCAAGAAAAGAGGAATCACTCCATCTTTTCTTGGTTTTTGTTCATTGAACTCTTTGATATTAACTTAAAATCAGTAAACTTTAGGATTAAAAGTTAATTTAATAGGTTTTAAAGCCTTGAACACCCCCATTCACTACCCAAATCAGCATTTAAGCTCTCCGAAGGTGCCATACGGATCACGAAGAGGTGGATTCATGACCCCGAGGTAAAAATTTTGAGTCTCATAACTCTTTGGCTTCCATTTTACTTATTTGTTGTGTTTAAGCTGCAGTTTGTGCTTAGTTTTGGGTTTTTGGTCGCTTTCCGGCCAAAAACAGCGGCTTCAAACAGCTGCTTCAAGAAACTGAAGCCGCTAGAGGCATTTGAAACCGCCGACGGTATCAACCATGCCGCCAACGACATCGTTGATATTGCCAGTGGCCTTATTTGCCCCCAACAGCCTTATTTTCTTGCATGACCCTTTATTTATGGTATCTAGAAGGTCCTACAGCCTGCTTGTATAACTGGGATCGCCGGCGGCCTCGGTCATACCGCCGGCGGTATAGAGTTATGGACAACGATTTTATTTTCATTTATTTCCTACCTAGTTTAATTTCTGAAGCTAGGATGTACAGTATTACAACGGGAGTTCAGAACTCCTCGAAAACGGTCCAAACCCCATAACATGTGGCATTTTTACTAGTAATTTGGTTAAAATAATAATCGTGTTTTAAATGGACTTTTCCCTAAAATTTGTTCAAAAAATGAATTTGTCAAAGGGAAATTATAGCTTGACCCCAACCTGGGGTCTGCCCCCGGACCCCTTCCGGGGTGCTGCCCTAGAAACCCACGAGGGGCTATCGCTCCTCGACCCCATCAGGGGCGCTTCCCCTTGGACCTCGCGCAGGGCTGTCGCCCTCCGAACCCGCTGCCGGGGCACCGTTTTTGTGTGATATACCCTGTATACGTGCCATATCGGTGCTAACCATTTTGTGCAGGTAGATTTAGGTTAGATGTATGTTACGCCTTTGGGAGTTTTTACTTATTGCATAGACAAATGTATAGGATTTTGAAAGCCATGTAACTATTCTTTATATTTCGCATTTATTTTTTGGATAACTATAATAATTATTTATTTATCGCTTTGAATGCTTGATAAACGCGAGAACAACATATAAACCAAAAACACAATAAATAGGGTGGATTAAAACCGATTAAGAAAGAATGAAATATTTTAACTTGGCCTAATGTAAAATAGATAACATCATCCGAACTCAAAATCTCTACTTAAGGTATGGTCTACCACCTGGTGGGAAAATCATACCAAAATTTCCTAGCTGAGCTGAACCGGGTGGCGACTCTATTTTAAGTACGAGGTTTCAATCTCGTATCCTTTAACACACAAATTGGACTTAAATTCAACATAAACCAGTCAATCTTTTCATCATGCTAAAATGAGGATCGTTCCCTCGGCCGCCTTCACAGTGCTCGTTAATTTTCACCCCCTGTGCTTTACATCTCACGCGGTCCTTGCCTGCAAGAAAAAGGTCGTCCGCTCACAGGCGGCTTACCTCGTCAACCTCTACCAAATTTTGGGTCATCCCAATCATTTAGGGAAATTAAGTAGCCTTTCTAGTAATTATTTCTTCCTTGAGTAGGTCGTTTCGAGTTCCTTTGAACAAGGCTTCCTTGGCTGCACCAAAATCCAAATCGGCAATACCCACACAAGCTTCGTTAAACCTTTTGACAAAATCTCATAGAGATTCATCTGATCTTTATGCTATACTGTGAAGGTCACAGCCAATGCTGTCTGGTTTGGCTGATCCTAAGAATTGCTTTACAAACTTTCCCCTTAGCATTTCAAAATCTTTTATCGAGTTAGGCGCCAATCGGAGGAACCACTACTTAACGGCCCCTGTTAGAGTAGTGGGGAAGTATATGCATCGGTATGCCTCGGGTGCATTGATTAGGTCCATTCGGTCAACACAATCGGTCATATGCATCCTAAGGTCGTCCTTGCCAGTGTATTTGTCTAAGATGGGTGGGAAGAAATACTCTAGGAGCTTTTGGCTCAAAATTAACTTCTTAAAGGGAGATAGAATTCTCTCGCTGATTGGTTCCTGAAACGAAATAGCATATTTCTTCAGGCGTCTCTTGAATTTAGTGTCAAAATCTTCCGAGCTCTCCAAATTAGATTGTGAAGGGGATGAGGAGGGCGCGGAGGGAGAAGGAGTGGGAGACTTGTGTTTCTTTCCCTTATGCTTCTTTCCCTTCGACTTACTGCAGGGCCTAGAATCATCTTTCTCAACCGCTTTGGTGGTCATGGCCGTTGAGTCGGTCGCCACTCCCTTTAGTTTGGAAGTCCTGTTTAGCATTCACACACCAACCAAAATTTCTTTCCCTTCTTGTGTCATTATAAGCAATCCTTGCAACATCGCGAGATCCTAGTATGAGAAACCACCTGGTGGCGATTGAGTTAAAGTAGTCACCTCCGTTATAGGAGTGACCGGCTGAACTGATATCGACTAGGATATTATGAGATTTTGAAGTCCCTTTGTCACCAAGGATGCGGACATCGGTGTGCTTATAATCGAGTTAAATTGAAGGAGGAGATTTTGATTGACGCTTATTTTTGGTGAAACCACCATATCTTCATGAAATTCTCCCCCCAGGCAGCCTACGGACACAAAGTGATTATAGGCCGATCTCATCATTAGTTCTTGCTGTTCCAGCATAAGCGCTGCTTGTAGTGCAATTTCTATGAACGGTTCCAATTGATTACAAGGACGGGAGGGACGGTCTCCCTCTTTTGCAGTTCTTGAGCTTCATGTTGTTAATGGCGTCTTCGCCGCAACGTCCACCGTAATCAGCGCCTTTCCTGTTGATGATTGGCTCAGAGTTTTTGAGCGACATGTGTTATAGCAAAAAACTCCTAAAATATGAATTGAATGTGTTCTTACCAGTGAACAATGATTCTCGCCTGAGCTAGTAAACGAAGTCCACGCTCACCGCACCACTGAAAATATCGTACCTGAATCCGATATTTCAGAATTGATATACTACGAACTATCTTGAATCTACGAACTGATTCATGCAAAACAATGGACAAACTTAGGGGCGATTAGTGGTTACCCCGTGGGACCCTCTGATGCTTAAGTCAGTAAAGGGTTCTGAGGAATATTTTAGAGTAAGTATGAGAGAGTGAATATACCTTTTGAACTGATCTAGGGGGCCTATATATAGGCGTGGGTTGTGTTCTAATCGGAGTAGAACTGGTCTTTCTTGAGGTGCGGAATACCTGTTTGTTAAGGACTCTATGTTTGAGAGTTATCCCTTGATTGGGAGATAATGATAAGATCTTAGTTAGAATACAATAACATTAAAGGGGAGAGAATATAGGGATAAGGATCAGACCTAGATTCTTCCTTATTTGTGTAGCACGAAGGTGCCCTTGAGCCGGTGTTAGACCAGTTCGAGATCCTATCCATTTATGACATGGTTTTATCAAAAGGACTTTCTTGGCGTATCTATCGCCGTCTGAAATAGTGATGGAGCCGGCTCTTTAACACAAAATCTATTCTTTCGCGAGGCAAGTCAAACGACTCTTTATTGATCCGGTCTCTTGGCTCGAGACGGATGAAATATATTTAATAAGTTATCAAAGAGTATTTCAAGAAAATATGTAGAGATCTTAATAATTCAAAATTGGAAAAAAAAGAGCACTGAAAATAATAATTAAATCACGTGCAAAAACCCTCCAGTCATCATCACTAAAACAAAATATTTATTTTGTTTCTTCTTTTGCAAAATAATGCCTAAAAGGAAAAAAAAATGGGGCATAAAGTATTTGCCATAAAATAAATTATAATTTCTTCACTGTAACTGTAACTGTAACTGTAACTATAACGTAAGAAAAGGGATGAATAGAGAAAAGTGAGAAAAAAATTTAAATGTCACCACTGTTCCCACTACAAGAAATAAAGTTTTATATGTAACGGTAGAAGTTGTCACAAAGTCACAAAAATTTTCACATAAAACTATATGCAACTATGAATAGTTGTCACGATTGCAATTTGTTACGAGTGCTAGAGGAGGTAGTATAGAATATTTTTTAGCTAATTGTCCATTTTGTCTATGTGTCAAGAATTTTAGTGTATTCAATAAAATTTTTGACACCGATAAAAATAAATAATTAACTAAAAAATGGCTCTACAGTAGGGAAACTATACAATATTTCAGAGACCAAATGACATTTCTGCCTGCACGAATAACATCCGTCGTAGAAATGAATCTACACCAGCCAAACATGTCATCAATGTGAGTTTTTATTCCACATGCCACATAATCCTAGAATCTATTATCCATTTAAGATGCTCTAGTCCATCCTATCAATTGTCTTGGCACAGCAAAAACAGACAATCAATTAAAAAATGACTCCACACTGTATCTTCTATTTTCTCTTTCCAATATGACATGACACAATAAATATTATACAATGTCTATTTTATCTTCTAGATGCGGACAATCAAATGAAAGCTTGAAAAATTAATTTAATATTATTTTATTAATGAGATAGACTATTTAGTAACTTATTTAATTTTTTGTTATTATTTTATTTTAAAAAATGACAATAGAAGATCAAATAAACGGATAATCTATTATAGCTACTTTTAAAATGTCTTGTCTATTTTATCACATCATCAATGTGATCTTCTATGTTATATGCCTCATAATCCTAGAACTTACAATCTATTAAAGATGTTGTTAGTATAAATGACTCTAAATCATTAAAATCGTAGTAATTATTTGTCATTAACTCATAATTATAATTATTACTCGACAGACAAAGGTTATCGAAATTAATATAGCTCATTCTCGTTTTAGTTAAAAACAACAATATTTAAGGAGACAAAACATTAGTAAACAGACAGGAGAATCTGATTCATGAATCCTGATTATTCAAATGGGAAGACATAATCAAATTTCAGGGACGTACAATCCCCCGAATAATAAGAGCTATAATTGAACTCAATGTTATCATATTCTCATTATCTGTTGAAATAGGACAAACGGTGGGCGAGTCGTCCCTTATGTAGATGTCCTCACAGAACACAACACTAACAGTTGCATTTCTAAGACTTGCACCCATAACTGGTTAAGATCTAGCTTTTGACAGTTCAAGTGCTTGATTGAACATCTTCAATGAATTTTTTGTTAGGCTCAATAATAAGTTACAAGAAAAATAATAGCAGTGGAATAAAAGACACGCAGATTTTTACGTGAAAATCTTAAATGAATTAGGAAAAAATCACGGGACAAACTCCCCTCTAGAAATGCCTCCAGCCTCTTTATTTGAATTACCTGTAGCCTCTTTCTAGCTTTTCTTCTTTTTTCTTTTTTTTAATTAATTAATTCAGTGGATCCCATAATAAGGAGGGACACCACTCAACAAATCTCTCCCTACCGACTACATTGTGGGGCTCTCCATCCCGGTTACTTCAACGCACTGGTCAAACTTTTCTTTTGGTACGACCTTCGTTAGCATATTAGCAGCATTGTTGTTGGTATGAATCTTCTGCAACTTGAACTCGTTTTCTTCAATGGCAAGTCTGAGCCAACGATACCTTACATCAATATGTTTCGTTCGTGCATGATGCATAGTATTCTTGCTTAAGTCTAATGCACTTTGACTATCACAATAAACTATGTATTCTTCTTATTGCACACCTAATTTTGTAAAGATTCTCTTTAACCAAAGCATTTCCTTTCCTGCTTCCGCTGCTGCAACGTACTCTGCTTCAGTTGTTGATAACGAAACACATTTTTGTAACCGTGACTGCCATGAAAAAGCTCCCCCTGAGAATGTAAATAAATAACCCGATGTAGATTTTCTTTCATCAAGGTCACCAGCCATATCCGCATCTGTGTAACCAACAAGTGCTGGCTTTCCACCTCCAAAGATTAAACATAACTTTGAAGTTCCTCTCAGGTATCTAAAGATCCATTTTACTGCCTCCCAATGTGTCTTCTAGGAATTTGATAAGAAACTACTGACAACTCCAACTGCATGAGCGATGTCTGGTCTCGTACGCACCATTGCATACGTTAAACTCCCGATCGCTGAAGAATATGGAACACTTGAATATCTTCTTTATTTTTCTCTGTTGAAGGGTAGGATTTCTTACTCAACTTGAAATGAGAGGCAAGTGGAGTGCTAACTGGTTTAGCATTCTTCATATTGAAGCTTTCTAGTACTCGTTCAATATATTTTTCTTGCGATAACCATAGCTTGCAGGACCTTCGATCTCGGGTAATCTCCATTCCAAGAATTCGCCTTGCCGGTCCCCAATCCTTCATGTCAAACGCCTTAGACAAATCACACTTCAACTTACTAATCATTTTGGCATCTGGTCCAACGATTAGCATATCGTCAACATATAAGAGAAGAATGATAAATTTTCCATCGAGGAATTTTTGGACATATACACATGGATAAGCTTCTGTCCTCTTGTATCCTTGATTCACCATGAAGGAATCAAACTTTTTATACTATTGTCGCGGGGCTTGTTTTAACCCATACAAACTTTTCTTCAGGCAACAAACCATGTCCTCCTTTCCCTTGACCTTGAAACCTTCTGGTTGTTCCATATAAAGTTCTTCTTCTAAATCCCTATGTAAGAACGTGGTATTTACATCAAGCTGTTCTAACTCAAGGTTCAAGCTGGCTACAAGACCTAGCACAACTCGAATGGAACTCATTTTTACAACTGGTGAAAAAATCTCACCAAAGTCGATACCTTTCTTTTGATTAAATCGTTTGACAACCAATCGAGCTTTGAATCTCACTAGGTTTCCATCATCTTTCTTCAACTTGTACACCCATTTGTTCTAGAGTGTTCTCTTCCCTTTAGGAAGTTTCACCAGCTCGTACGTGTCATTCTTCTTCAAAGAATTTATCTCCTCTTGCAAGGCCTTCATCCAACAATCTTTATCTTTACAAGATTGCACATCTTGGAAGCTTTCAGGCTCCCCCTCATCAGTGATTAAAATATAATCAAAACTGGAATATTTTGTAGATGGTTGGCGTTCTCTGATTGACCTCCTTAATTGAGGTTCTTCTTCTAGTAGAATGGGGTTCTTTGGCTCCCCCTGCTCAATACCCTCTTCATTCGTATCTTCATCTACAATCGTATCTTGATCCCTCACAACTGGCTCTTCTTCTCCATCTTGTTCTGATTGATGCATTCTTCTTTCTGTGGCATCATCTAATAGAATGCTCTCTGGTATAATATCGATAACACCATTACTTGTAGATCTTTCACTGATGATATCATTCTCATGAAATATAAGAAAGTATCTTCTTCCTTCAATGGATTCTTTATCCATGGGACCACAAACGTCAGAGTGTACCAACTCTAACTTATTATTTCTCCTTCTAGAGCTTTTCTGAAATGAAACTTGATGTTGCTTCCCAAATAAACAGTGATCACACGGGTTAATTTTTCCTTTGGCTAATGGGATGAGGGACTTCTTAGCCAGTATATTCAACCCTTTATCACAAACATGCACCAGTCGCCTATGCCACAAATTTGGTGAAGCATCATTTCCAACTGTATTCAGTTGATCCGCACATATTGTCACGTGCATTTTGAATAGCGAGCAACACAATCTTCCTTTCGCCACCACCAACGATCCTTTGGTGAGTTTCCAATTTCCATTACTTGTATGATTGTGATAACCTTCCTTTTCCAATACACTAACAAACAATAGGTTCAACCAAAGATCTGAAACATGTCGCACATTTTTAAGTGTTAATGTTCATCCGACACTTGTCTTCACGCAGATATCACCGATTCCTACCATTTACGAGATACTATTATTTCCCATTTTAATAGTACCATAATCACCCGCTTTATAGGTTGAGAAGTATTCCCTTTTTGGAACGCAGTGGTATGAGGCACCATAATATACAATCCACTCGGTATCTGCATCTCCAACATGATAATAATCTGCATCATGAGATACTAAAGCCACCTCTCCATCTTCTATTGTGACTGTAGAATATGTGTCTTTGTCATTATCATGACTTTGGTTTGCATTCTCTTGTTTAAAGAAATGGTAATTCCTTTTGAGATGACCCTGCTTTCCACAGTGGTAGCATGACCTCTTCTCCCAGGACTTAGATATATCTTTCGATTTTCCATTCCCAAGACCTCTACTCTTGCTTCGGCCCCTATTCTCTATGACAAGGACTTATAAACTGGTACTGGCAACGTCCCTTCTACGAAGCTCTTCATTAAGTAGATTATTCTTTACCATAGACATTATTACCACACCATTTAGAGCTGAGTTACTCAATGATACGACAAGAGTATCCTAGCTATCTGGTAGAGTTCCCATCAAAAGACATGTTTGCATCTCATCATCCAAGGACATACCGGTGACTACTAACTCACTTATGAATCCTTCAAAGTCGTTCAGGTGTTGTGTGATTGATCGTCCCTTTGTCAGTTTCAAGTTCATGACTTTGCGAATCATGAACACTTTTTCTTGAGCATTTTTAGCCTCGTACATATCCTCTAGCTTCTTCCAGAGAACTTTGGGATCTGTTTCGTTCCTCACGTGATTGTACAGGCTAGCATCTATCCATTGACGTATTGTACCCAATGTCTGCTTCTTCAACTCTATCCATTGTTGTTCTTTCATATCCTTCGGTTTTGCGTCATCACCCTCAATTGGATCGTACATATCTTTGCAATTGAGGTAGTCCTCCATTCTGGATTTCCAAATTGAATAATTTGTATCCATCAATTTCATCGTTACACCGTCATTCTCCATGTCAAAAAACTTTAAAAATGCAAAATTTTACTATTCACGAATTTTACTATTCACTTAAATAGTGATTGTATGTGTGAATAGTACCGTATACTCAAATAATACTTGTATATCGGAATAGTAATAGTATGCCTCCCATATACTTAAATAATACTATTCATAAAATTTTACTATTGTAGTAAGTTACTATTTTACTATTCACTCAAATTGCATATCTGCGACGGTTTTTCGAACGGATTGCGCCACCGGATTCATCGTAATTTTCTCGTCGTCGTGGTATATTTATTTTTGAAAAAAATATATCCATGGATTTTACTGATAAAATAACTTTGGTCTCTAGTACCACTTGTTAGGCCCAATAATAGATTATGAGAAAAATAATAGCTACAGAATAAAAGACACGCAGATTTTTACGTGAAAACCCCAAATGAATTAGGGAAAAACCACGGGACCAACTCCGAATAATTCTTCCACTATAAAAATAATAGTAGGTACACTAAGAGATTACAAAATGATGGCACTCAAGTATTTCCCAAAACCTCACTATTTTTCTCTCTTAACCAGCTCTTAGGAACCCTTTTCCTAAGGCTCTTTACACATATTACATTTTTATCTGTGTTTCTTCTCTCTTGCTCTCTTTTTGCTCTGCTCTTAAAATGAGCAAAACCTCATCTATTTATAGGAGATTTAAACGCGTATGGCCGAATAGTAGATAGTAATTTTACTGTGCACTTTTTAAAAAAATTCTTTACCAACATGCCTTTTTTTTTTAATTAATTAATTTACTGAGTTCCACCATAAGGAGGGACACCACTCAATAAGAGGATCTTTAATCCCACTGGTAGTTTTAGGTATTTTCTGTAATGTTTGGCTGGCCAGATTAATAGCAGCTGACGCAGCGGTTGTCGCTAATTTAGGAGCGTTTGCATTGTAACTACCCTTGTCGCTCCTCAGAGCTCCAATGCAGAATTTGTATGCTTGAGATCTCTGGCATGTTATTTCTGCTAGATCTTCTGCAGCATTTGTGTCTAAGACAAATGTGAGTATCAAAAGGAGGATTGTCAATGGGATTTGGGGACAAAGAGGACGACTCATTTCTGTTTTTGCTTTTAGGAACGTTTTGCCTTTGTGTTTGTGTTGTATTTAAGCATTGTTATGATTAAGGAATTAACTATAATTGGGCAATTTGCGATTTTTTCTTTGTTTTTTTATTTAACGGGATTCCATCCATGTGTATGCATTTCCATTTACAATGCTAGGAAACATTCTTACTTTCATTTTATACGTGGCTTTTTTAATGTTTATTTTGTTTTTAATATTTTTAACATTGGATCAAATCCCAAATGTAAGACCTTTTATTTTGTAATTGATTTCAAATTGAAATCTATACCAATTAAATGTCATAAATTATAATCGAGACAAATTTAAAGATCAGCTTATTTTGTGATTAAACAAATAAATAGAAGCATACCTTAATGCGTAATAATTAAATCATCTAGGTGAAAAATACATCGTTCTTTCTCTTCTCTTACAATCTACCTTGGTTAGAGATGAAAGGATTGTAACAATTGAATTTGAAAACAAAAAACAATTGAATTAACTAAAGAGATGAAACCATGACCATACTGTTTCTATTTCGTTCCCTACTGTTTTTTCTGTTCTTTCATATGTTGACGTTTTCTTCTCACTTTTCATTTCAATGAATCAATACTTCTAATGCTTCTGTAGTTATGAATACTGCTACGACAACGAGTAATTGCTAACACGTTCCAAAAAAGTAACCATGTAGGGAAGGAAAAGAAACTCAAGCTAGGATTGGTCCTTGGCATTAGACATGTTCGTCAGGTGAGCCGGGCTGGGCTTTTAACTAAAACATTAATCCAAATCCGGTCCAAGCCCATAATTTAGAACTTTGGGTTTGGGTCGGGTTGGGATCGGGCTTACGAAGGATTTTCAAGCCCGACCCATAGCCTATAGATAATTTTTTTAAATATTTTGTAAATTAAATTGAAAAATATTACAAATTCTATGTAAAAGTATCTAAATTTCGCATACCATTACATTTTGCTAATAAAATTCTATTATATATAGTTAAAAATTTAGTAGGTTGAAATATGAAAATCAATAAAAATATATTAAAATATAATATAAAAATATAAAACAAATATTAGTTTTGCTCATTAGGCTAGGCTCGGGCCGAGCTTGGGTATTTATATAAAAACTAAGCTCGACCCATAGAATTTTGGGCCTTTGGCCAGGTCGGTTTGGGCTTTATAATAAAATGAATGTCCAAGTTCGTCTCATTTGAGTGTGCTCGAGTCGGACCTGATGGCTAGTCTAGCCTGCGAACATGTCTATTTGGTAGAGCGAGGTGAGCGACCGCTCATGCTCCAGAGGATATTATAAGAATATTAAAATAATTATATGTAAGAAAATGTAAGACTCACTATGACGTGGGATGCTTGGTTCAACGTTAGGAGCGTGTGGGTAAGGTCATGAGCTTTCGGTTTTCGGCCATGATGACTGGTTATAATTTTATGGTGAAAAGTGTTAAAATGAGAAGTAAATAATATTACTTATATTTTAATAAATAAATGTAAAGGGTATCTAAGTAATTTTAGGGGGTGGTAGGTTAAAAAGGGGATTACAATTATCATAATCGATTTTTAACATTGGATCAATCATCACATCACTCGTCTAATAGGGATAATAGAGAATGTAGGCTCTGTTCTTTTCAATTTATATTCAGTCCAGTTCAGTTCAATTCAATACTGCATACATATAAATTTACACTGAAATAAGTTTAGTTCAGTTCAACACTGCTATTTATAAATTGAAAAGAGCTTAGGGCCTAAAACCTTTTAATTTGTAATTGACTTCAATAATGAAATCTGTACCATTTAAATGTCATAAACTATAATGCTGACAAACTCGAAGCCTAGCTTGTTTTTGTTAGGAATAATAGAAATACTTTGATTAGGCCTTACCTATCAGCTTAAGTTTTTAGGTGAGATGATTCCATGACATGGTATTAAAGCAGGTCAAACCCAAAGGTCGATGGTTCGAATCATGACAGCTCCATTTGTTGAAATATATTACAACACATAGCAGAATGAGTCTGTGTTATGCCGGTTTTTGATAAAACAAATAAACTGAAGCATACCTTAATATCTAATATTCAAATCATCTCGATGAAAAATGCACCATTCTTTCTCTTTCTCTTACAATCGACGTTGGTTAGAGATGAAAGGATTGTAACAATTGAATTTGAAAACAAAAAACAATTGAATTAACTGAAGAGATGAGACCATGAACATACTGATTCTATTTCGTTCCCTATTGTTGTTTTCTGTTCTTTCATATATTGACGTTTTCTTCTCACTTTTCATTTCAATTAATCAATACTTCTAGTGCTTCTGTAGTTGTGAATACTACTACGGCAACGAGTAATTGCTAACATGTTCCATTTATTAGCCATGTACGGAAGGAAAAGAAACTCAAGCTGGGGTTGGTGCTTGGCATTAGACATGTTCGTCAGGTGACCCGGGCCGGGCTTTAAACTAAAAACATTAATCCAACTCCGGCCCAAGCCCATAATTTAGAACTTTAGGTTTGAGTCGGGTTAGGGTCGGACTTACGAATCATTTCCAAGCCCGACTCATAGCCTATAGGTAATTTTTTTAAATATTTTGTATATTAAATTGAAAAATATTGTAAATTCTATGTAAAAATATCTAAATTTTGTATAGTAGGTTGAAATATGAAAATCAATAAAAAATATATTAAAATATAATATAAAAATATTAAACAAATATTATTTTTGTTCACTAGGCTAGGCTCGGGCCGGACTTGGGTCTTTATATAAAAACTAAGCTTGACCCACAGAACTTTGGGCCTTTTGCCTGGTCAAGTCGGGCTTTATAAGGAAACGAATGTTCAAGCCCATCCCATTTGAGTGTGCTCAAGTCGGACCCGATGGTTAGTCCAGCCTACAAACATGCCTACTTGGTAGGAGCGAGGTGAGCGACCACTCATACTCCATAGGATAATATAAGAATATTAAAATAATTATATGTAAGAAAATATAAGACTCATTGTAACATGGGATGCTTGGTTGAGTGGTAGGGGCGTGTGTGTAAGGCCACGAGCTTTCGGTTTTCAGTTCTACTCCATGGTGACTGGTTATATACATTGTCTTTTAATTTTTTCTATGTTTTTATAACTTTTTTCTGTCATTTTATTATTTTTTAACAAATCAAATTTAAATTTTGTGAGGATTAATATTAAAAGTTCTAAAAGTTGTGTGTTAATAAATATATATTAATAAAAAATCACTTAGGGATCTAAAACTTTAAAAGTCCCAAAACTGCTAACAACGTATAGGATTCGCTTTTATTGGTGAATTTGTTGTTCGTAAATGATACAAAAATTAGAATTAATCTGATGAGAAAATAACAATATTATAATTATAATATTATAAATATATATTATATCACATCATTGTTAAAGTACTAAAGATTGAAATTAATAATACATTAACCCCTTATCATCAATTGTTAGTGTCGTGGAATTTAATTGACAATCGTTAGTCGAACGAACACGAACTGGTGGTTTTGAGGTATTCCTCAACTAAATCGTTTTGTCTCAAAGAGACCCAAATATTTCTCTCTTGATGGGTGGAGTAGAAAAGTTATATAATTTAGTATATTGAGAAACTTAACCATATGTACCTCATTTTATACTATCAAAATGAGAACCTCATACGTCCTCATTTTAGTGGCATTTTTATTTTTGTACTTGTATTAAAGTAAATACTCATTCCTACTTACTAATAAAGTAATATTCTTATATTACGTATTATTCTTTTCATATATAAATTATTGTATAGGAAGTTACTCTTGTATCTATTTTTATTCATTAACCAAATTATTAGGCTCGTAATGTATGAAATAAAGATGTAAATAAATTGCCAATAGAATTGCATTTTGATATGATGCCCATTAACAATTTCATAACCTTTGAAGGTAAGAATTTTAACACCTAATCAATCATTATTTCGTTAATAGTATCTAATAGTCATTAAAATGTATAAGCATAATATTTAAGCGGATTTGTGACGAGCTATAGATCGCAAAGTTGGTTGATATTTTGTCAAAATTATTGTAGGTTAAATAAATAGAATATGTTTTTGTTGGAATATAACCCACTTTTTTTTAGTTTCACATATAACCTTATAAATTTTTTAAATGACCATCAAATAATAGTATTATCAAGAAGATTAAAATATGTTTTTATTGTTGAAATTTTTTTGTCACACTTATGATTTAAGGGCCTATATTTTCATTTCCGCTCGTAGCCAAAAAATTTGACTTTATTGATTCTAATAACACAAAAATTTACAGTTCATTTTTTTTTGATAATATTAGAGTTCTAGGGTCATCTTTTGGTAAAGGGTGCGTCCATGTGGTTGAGATGTTCGTTTCATAATTAACTTTCCTTTTTCTCCAGCTTTTATTTAAAAATAATTATGTGTGATTTTCGTGGTGGTGTTTTGAACACTGATGTATATAGGGATGAGACTGGATATTGAATTCAATCCGGATCCGTGGATCCATATCCGTTTTATAGGGTATGAACTCTATTATTTTAGATCCATTGGATTTGGATCGGATCTGGATCTAACTAAAAAAATATAAACTCAGTTTCGGTTTTTTCAAAGACTCGAATTCAGATTTAGATTCGTTATATATATATATATATATATATATATATATATATATATATATATATATATATATATATATATATATATATATATATATAACGGTTAGCATATATATGTTCACTCTCTTTCTCTCAACATTCTACCGGTTTTCACAGCTCTGTATTTAAATTTGGACGAATGTTAATTTGCATTATATTTATTTCAAATTTTGAATCTTGAAATTACATGTTAAACTCTTTTTTTTTTTATTATAAATTAAGATAGTGATTTTAAGAACAAATCTTCGGATGGTTGTTAATATTTTCATGTGTTGTATTTCTTTAATTTTATTTTTTACAGATTCGTTTTAAGTCCGTTTTGGACCCGGATCCTGAGATCCATTTGATATTTATACAGGGCCTAACTTTATTGATCCAATGAATATGGATCGGATTTGGATCTTATACATAAAAAATGATATGGATCTGAATGTCCTGATGTGAATTACATTGAGCCTAAATAAAGTAATTTGTTTAAGTCCAAAATCAAATACAATATCTTAAACAACTCAATTTGCATGTTCAACATGTCTAGCTTAAACAAAATCAGGAGTTGGATCTCTAAAATATGTATAAAATATTAAGAGATAAGATACTTAAACAAGGCTTAGAAGTTATTCAAATTAAATCACGGATGTGGTAAAGGCTCGGTCTAGTGGTTGAGCCTTGAAACTGTAATCTTAGAGGTCACATGTTTGAGCTCACACTCAAATGGAGTGGGATAAAGTTTTCATTTATTATTATTGTAAGCCCATATAAGTAAATTTTTTAAAAAAGAAATCAAATCGCAGATATTAATTGTATATTTAATCCCAGAAATCTTAGCTTTCATGCATGAGATAGTGCAAATCGCAACCAAAACAATAGTAAACAGAAAGGGATTTCTCAACTCCAAGGGTGTGGTATAGTGATAGGGACTAATTCATCCTTAAGCATCCATTAGGGATCGAACCCTGGGATGTGCATGGAGTAACCTTAAATCTTGGGGCCAGCCATCTTGCCCTTCGAGGCACCCGCAAATTGGCGATCGGGGATTAGTCTGGATGTGGACATGATTTAAAGGTGCCGTCTATAGTTGGGACCCATTCAGGACCACATCATGGTGAAAAAAAAGAAAGGGATATCTCAATTCGTTGATCTTGGCTATCCAAATGGATAGATATAATATATTAATATTAAGTCAGGGCCGTCATAGGAATTATTGAGGCCCTGAGTGAAAATCAAAACATGGATCCTTATAAATTATAAGTGTACGTGTACAAAAGTTTTCAACCACAAATACATGCTTTATTATATTCAGGGTCATGCCGGAGATTATTGAGGCTCCGAGCGAAAATCAAAACATGGGCCCTTGCAAATTAGAAGTGTACATATACAAAAGTTTTCAACAACAAATACATGCTTTATTATGTTGATAATACTATTACTTTCTTAGAAATTTGTGGAGCCGAACCTCTATTCAGCCGGTCATGGTCGGCTCATGATCATGTCTGCCTCAAGCATAGATATGCCATGTGTCCTTGGCTTGTCCTAACGAGACCGACTGGAATATTTTTTGAGCTGGGTCCTTTGAACGGAGCGATAGCTGTTATTTCTTGAAGATGTGGGCCAATCGGCCTAGATTGACCTGGTCTCTATGACCGAGACGGGTAAATATATTTTATAAAGTTATCAAAAGCCCCCCCCACAAGTGTGAGAAGTTCTTTAGGACTTCTGGCTCAGAATTCGACTCGATTTAAGCAGATTTGGCGGAAGTGGCGAGCTATATGGCCATCCTTTTATTTGTTGGAACTTTCCAGAGAAGTTTATGTTCTTTCTTTATATGGTTTAAAAATTAAAAAATGCACTCCATTTCAACAAAGTATGTTCTATTTCTTTAAACTACAATAATTTCCACAAAATATCAACAAAATGTGTAATAAACATTTTGCTATAAAAGTAATGGCATGGTACGTGACATTTTAATGACTGCAAAATAATTAATTAATAAATAATGATGGATTATCTATAAAATATTTTGACCGTAAAAGCAAATTTTATTTTTAGTAGCAACTTTGAAATTTCTTAATGTTTGGAGCCCTGAATAGTTACTTGAGGAAACAAATTTTTTTTTTAATGACAAGTTGCTACACAAAATAATAAACTTATTTAATTCAAAGTAGAAATTGTCGCAACAGCTTAAAGAATCAAGAAAATGGGAAAACAAAATACTTATTAATTGGTTTACCTCTACTTATTAAATGAAATAGGTTAAGAAAAAGTTATTAAAAATGGAAAGAGGAAAACACAAAACCGACACTGAGGTTCGAACCGCCAAAGATCAGGCCTCCAATACACAGTCCTTTCCACTGGGCCAAAGCATAAAACTAAACCCAAACAGATTCGACGCCACCTAAAACTTGGGGCCCTGACCTCGCTCCTGCTAAGGGCCGGTCCTGTATACAGTATCTCCACGAATATCCACAATAATTTCAAAAAGAACCATCAACAATCCAAGCAAATCCCCATTTTCTTTAGCAATAGGACAATTTGTTTGAGGTTCATTCCATTTGTAGCCTCCCTCACAATTAATAACAGCTTGAGTTGCATTTCTAACACGCGAAGCCATAGGAGAATAATCTTTAGCATTTGACAGTTGCAGTGCTTCACTCAGCACCTTAGCTGTATGTTCATAATACAATCTGCACACTCCTATTTTCATCTTTTCCGTAGTATCTTTTATTCCACTGGCAATTTTAGGTATTTTCTGTAATGTCTGTTTTGTCTGATTAACAGCAACTGACGTAGCGATTGTCGCTAATTTAGGAAGCCAGTGATTCCAACCTTGTCGTCGCTTGAAATTGGAAACCAGTGATTCCGACCTCAGCGCCGCTTTCAATCCTGCCAATTTCGACAGTCCTATCACCAAAAATCAATTAGAAGAAGGTTCTGAACAAATCGTTGATATACGGTGTGTGTGTGTGTGTGTAATGTGTGTATATTTTGTATATTATGAACAAATTGTAATCTCGTATCTATAATTTGCAAGGAAAGGGGAAGAGAAAAGCAACTGCTTCCGAAGAGGAAACGACATATGAGGTAAATCTTTGTATATTGGAGCTTGTATACTGATATTCATTTTATTTTGTATATTGGTATACGACCTTATGTAGGCAGTTACATTTTTTATTGTACCGAACTCTAGTTAATGTGCAAATTTATGTAGTAACTTGTGGCTTTGTCTGTGAGTTTTTTCGGTTTAGTTATCATAAAACTGAGATGGTAATAAGACATGTGTATATTGATATACATTGCTGGGATTAAAGGTTTTCATAACAGTTGGTTCACGACTGCATATGAATGTTCCATTTTGTATATAAGTATACAAACAGTGTGTATATGGATATACATTATGTGATATACACTATTTAAAACATGAATGCTTTTGGATCTATTTCGGTGAAAACTAGCTAAAGGGCCCCATCATTGAAAATAACCCATCTATATATTGCTGATATACAATTTCCAAAGAACTGTACATTAAAATAACCTGTATAACTTATTACAAATAAAGTTAAGTTGAAATTCGTGACATGTTTAATTCTGTATATTATTATGTAAACTGTGTGGTTACTGATATACATTATTTGCATACTGATATCCCTTTTATTTGGAATGTGAAAACCAACTAATGTTCATGACTCATAAAGCAAAATATATACTGACAATTGTATATTTATTATATTTTGTACATGTAAACTAACTAATATACAACCGTTGTAGTGTTATGATTTGTAATGTATACTATTGATATACGGATGTATTGATGATATACTATCTGGATAGAAAATGCCTATTAGCAATATACAGTAGAAACTACATCGCTAAAAATAACTCATCTGTAAATTGCTTATATCCCTTTAATTTGGAACGAGGAAACCAACTAATATCTACATGACTCATAAGTCAAGATGTATACTATACATGCATCAATACTGTACATGTGTGTACCGTTATTCAGGACTTGTTTTCTCTGGGCAATATGTGGTTAAAGTGTTTGGAAAAATTGGGTACAAATTTACTGTACTTTGAAAGGATTACTATATAAGTTTTGTGATTTGGTTCCATAAAGTTGGTTAATTTATTTTTGACTAATGAACAATCTTGGTTTCTATTTTAAAGTGTTAAAAATGTTCAAAGTTGTTATATTTCTTTTATGGACACCACTAAGTAAATTGCTTTGCGTGTAGTTTTTTTCTACACGTAGGTGGAGAACTTGTAGATAGCTTGGACCAAAGTGGAATAAGTGGATCAGCTTGAAGAGCAAATAAGACTCGAGGTGGATTTGTAATTTAATGTAATATTATGGTTTGTAGAATAATGGCATGTACTAGATAGTGTGAGAAATATAAAATGGTATTGAGAAATATTTGGTGAATAATTAGCGTTGAGAAATAATTTGGAGTCTCAAACATTATATTTGTATTTGTACATATTAAATATATAAGTATTGAACTTTATATTGTGGAGTAGAGTTGTTCATTGGGTGTTTATAGTACCTGTGGTGCTCCCTATAGGGGGGTGTTACAAAGAGCCAGTTGTGAGGGATCAAGATACAATTGTAGATGAAGATACTAATGAAGAGGGTATTGAGCAGGAGGAACCAGAGAACCCCATTCTACCAGAAGAAGAACCTCAATTAAGGAGGTTAATCAAAGAATGCCAACCATCTACAAAATACTCTATTTCTGACTATATTTTAATCACTGATGAGGGGGAGCCTGAAAGCTTTCAAGATGTGCAATCTTGTAAAGATAAAGATTGTTGGATGAAGGCCATGCAGGAGGAGATGAATTCTTTAAAGAAGAATGACACGTACGAGCTGGTGAATCTTCCTAAAGGGAAGAGAACACTCAAGAACAAATGGGTATACAAGCTGAAGAAAGATGATGGAACCCTAGTGAGATTCAAAGGTCGATTGGCTGTCAAAGGCTTTACTCAAAAGAAAGGTATCGACTTTGACGAGATTTTTTCACCAGTTGCGAAAATGAGCTCCATTCGAGTTGTGCTAGGTCTTGTAGCCCGCTTGGACCTTGAGTTAGAATGGCTTGATGTAAAGACCGCGTTCTTGTATGGGGATTTAGAAGAAGAAATTTATATGGAACAACCAGAAGGTTTCAAGGTCAAGGGAAAGAAGGGCATGGTTTGTCGCCTGAAGAAAAGTTTGTATGGGTTAAAACAAGCCCCACGACAATTGTATAAAAAGTTTGATTCCTTCATGGTGATTCAAGGATACAAGAGGACAGAAGCTGATCCATGTGTATATATCCAGAAATTCCCTGATGGAAAATTTATCATTCTTCTTTTATATGTTGATGATATGCTAATCATTGGGCCAGATGCCAAAATGATTAGTAAGTTGAAGGGGGATTTGTCTAAGGCGTTTGACATGAAGGATTTGGGACTCCAAGGCGAATTCTCGGAATGGAGATTACCCGGGATCGAAGGTCCGACAGGCTGTGGTTGTCACAAGAAAAGTATATTGAACGAGTACTGGAAAGGTTGAATATAAAGAATGCTAAACCAGTTAGCACTCCACTTGTCACTCATTTTAAGTTGAGTAAGAAACCCTACCCTTCAACAGAGAAAAATAAAGAAGATATGTCAAATGTTCCATATTCTTCAGCGGTCGGAAGTTTAATGTATGCAATGGTGTGTACGAGACTAGACATCGTTCATGCAATTAGAGTTGTGAGTAGATTCCTGTCAAATCCCCAGAAGACACATCGGAAAGCAGTTAAATGGATCTTTGGATACTTGAGAGGAACTTCAAAGTTATGTTTAACCTTTGGAGGTGGAAAGCCAGCACTTATTGGTTACACAGATGCAGATAAACCTTGATGAAAGAAAATCTACATCATGTTACTTATTTACATTCTCAAGGGGAGCTATTTCACGGCAGTCACGATTACAAAAGTGTGTTTAATTATCAATAACTGAAGCAGAGTACGTTGCAGCAACAGAAGCAGGAAAGGAAATGCTTTGGTTAAAGCGATTCTTTCAAGAATTGGGTGTGCAACAAGAAGACTATATAGTTTATTGTGATAGTCAAAGTGCACTAGACTTGAGCAAAAATATTATGTATCATGCACGGACGAAACATATTGATGTAAGATATCATTGGCTCAGACTTGCTATTGAAGAAAAAGAGTTCAAGTTGCAGAAGATTCATACAAACAACAATGCTGCTTATATGCTGACAAAGGTTGTTCCAAAAGAAAAGTTCGATCAGCGCATCAAAGTAACCGGGATGGAGAGTCCCACAATACAGTCGGGAGGGGGAAATTTGTTGTGTGGTGTCCCTCTAACATATGGGACCCACATTTTAAAATTATAAAAAAAGGGAAGAAAAATCTGAAAAGAGGGTTGAAAAAGTGGCGTTGGTAGGTGGCTAAATTCGGTGCTAATTGGTGGGGAAATTGAAGGCCGCTTAATTTACGCGTTTGTATTTCCTATAAATAGATAGGCTTCTGCCTCAACTGAGAGTGAGAAGAAACACAGATAAAATATTATCTGTGTAGAGAAACTTAAGAAAAGGGTTCCTTAGAGTTGGGTAAAAGAGAAAATAGTGAGGTTTTAGAAAACACTTGAGTACCATTATTTTGTAATCTCTTGGTGTACATACTATTATTTTATAGTGGAGAATTATTCGGAGTTTGTCCCGTAATTTTTATCTAACTTATTTAAAATTTTCACGTAAAAATCTTTATGTCTTTTTATTCTGATGCTATTATTTCTTTTTATAATCTATTATTGGGCCTAACAATTCTTATATTGTGTTTTATTCTTTTCATATATAAATTCTTGTTCATTAACCAAATTATTAGGCTCAATGTATGAAATAAAGATGTAAATAAATTGCCAATATAATTGCATTTTAATACGATGCCCCTTAACAATTTCATAACCTTTAAAGGTAAGGATTTCTAACACGTAATCGATCATTATTCCATTAATAGTCTTCCAATAGTCACTAAAATGTATTAGCATAATATTTAAGCGGATTTGTGACGAGATACATATCGCAAAGTTGGTTGATATTTTGTCAAAATTATTGTCGGTCAAATAAATAGAATATGTTTTTGTTGGAATAGAACCCACAAAAAATTTGCAAACTGGCCTTGCCTCTGATTTTATTGATTTTAATAACACAAAAATTTACGGTTCCTTTTTCCGGATAATATTAGAGTTCTAGGGTCTTGTTTTGGTAAAGGGTGTGTCGATTTAGTTGGGTTGTTGGTTTCATAATTAACTTTTCTTTTTCCCCAGCTTTTATTTAAAAATAATTATGTGTGATTTTTGTGGCGGTGTTTTGAACATTGATGTATATAGGGATGGGACTGGATCTTGGATTCAGTCCGGATTCGTAGATCCGTATTCATTTTTTAGGATATGGACTCTATTATTTCAAATTCATTGAATTTAGGCCGGATCTGAATCTAACTAAAAAAATATAAATCCAGTATCGGTTTTTTCATAGACTCGAATTAAGATTTAGATCCATTTATATATATATATATATGTAATTATTTTTTATATTCATATTTATATATATAACGGTGCTCTAACTCTAACTCTAACATATATATGTTTACTCTCTCTCTCAACCTTCTACCGATTTTCACCGGCTCTATATTTGAACTTGGACGAATGTTAATTTGCATTATATTTATTTCAAATTTTGAACCTTGAAATTACATGTTAAACCCTTTTTTTTAATTATAAACTAAGATAGTGATTTTAAGAACAAATCTTCGATTGGTTGTTGATATTTTCATGTGTTGTATTTCTTTAATTTTATTTTTTATAGATCCGTTTTAGGTCCATTTTGGACCCGGATCCGTGAGATCCATTGGATATGTATACGGGGCCTAACTTTATAGATTCAATGAATATGGATCGGATCTGAATCTTATACATGAAAAATTATATGGATCTGGATCTCTATAGATCCGGTCCAGATCCGACCAGCTCCCTTCCCTATGTGTATACATTAATTTTTTATATATATATTATTTAATAATTCAACTCCATTGGGACTAAATTTTGGAAAGAATTTCCGAACTCAAACTCAACCAAGCTCCTGATGTGAACTACATTGAGCCTAAATAAAGTAATTTGTTTAAGTCCAGAATCAAATACAATATCTTAAACAACTCAATTTGCATGTTCAACATGTCTAGCTTAAACAAAATCACGAGTTGGATCTCTAAAATATGTATAAAATATTAAGAGATGAGATATTTAAACGAGGCTTAGAAGTTATTCAAATTAAATCACAGATACGGCAAAGGCTGGTCTATTGGTTGAGCCTTGAAGTTGTGATTTTAGAGGTTACAGGTTCGAGCCCACACTCAGATGGGGTGGGATAACGTTTTCCTTTATTATAATTGTAACCCCATATTAGCAATTTTTTTAAAAAAATTAAATCGCAGATGTTAATTGCTTATTTAATCCCAGAAAGCATAGCTTCATGCATGAGATAGTGCAAATCGCAACCAAAAGATTAGTAAACAGAAAGGGATATCTCAACTCCAAGGGTGTGATCTAGTAATAGGGACTAGTCCATCCTTAAGCATCCACTAGGGATCGAACCCTGGGATGTGCATGGAGCAACCTTAAATTTTGAGGCCAGCCATCCTGCCCTTCGAGGCACCCACAAATTGGCGATCGGGAATCAGTCTGGATGTAGACATAGCTTAAAGGTGCCGCCCATAATTGAGACCCATCCAGAACCACCTCATGGTGAAAAACAAAAAAAAAAGAAAGGGATATCTCAATTAGTTAATCTTGGCTATCCAAATGGATAGATATAATTTATTATTATTCAATCAGGGCGTCCTAAAGATTATTGAGGGCCTGGGCGAAAATTAAAATATGAATTCTTATAAATTAGAAGTGTACGTGTATAAAAATTTTCAACAATAAATACAAGCTTTATTATATTCAAGGTCATGCAGGAGATTATTGAGACTCCGAACAAAAATTAAAATATGGATCTTTACAAATTAAAAGTGTACATATATAAAAGTTTTCAACTTATTGTCTTAGGTGACGTGTAAAAATTAAAAAATCCACCCCATTTCAACAGAGTATGTTTTATTTCTTTAAACTACAAAGATTTCAACAAAATATCAACAAACTATGTAATAAATATCTTCTTATGAAAGTAATGGCATGTTATGTGACATTTTAATGACTGCAAAAATTAATTACAAAATAATGATGGATTATCTATAAAATATTTTGACCGTAAAAGCAAATTTTAGCAACTTTGAAATTTCTTAATGTTTGGAGGCCTGAACAGTTACTCGAGGGAACAAATTTTTTTTTAATGATCAGTTGCTACACAAAATAATAAACTTATTAAATTCAAAGTACAAATTATCGCAACAGCTTAAAGAATCAAGAAAATGGAAAAACAAAATACTTATGAATTGGTTTACCTTTACTTATTAAATGAAAAAGGTTAAGAAAAAGTTATTAAAAATGGAAAGAGGAAAACACAAAGCCGACACTGAGGTTCGAACCGCCATAGATCAGGCCGCCAATACACAGTCCTTTCCACTGGGCCAAAGCATAAAACTAAACCCAAGCAGATTCGACGCCGCCTAAAACTCGGGGCCCTGACCTCGCTCCTGCTAAGGGCCGGCCCTGTATACAGTATCTCCACGAATATCCACAATAATTTCAAAAAGAACCATCAACAATCCAAGCAAATCCCCATTTTCTTTAGCAATAGGACAATTTGTTTGAGGTTCATTCCATTTGTAGCCTCCCTCACAATTAATAACAGCTTGAGTTGCATTTCTAACACGCGAAGCCATAGGAGAATAATCTTTAGCATTTGACAGTTGCAGTGCTTCACTCAGCACCTTAGCTGTATGTTCATAATACAATCTGCACACTCCTATTTTCATCTTTTCCGTAGTATCTTTTATTCCACTGGCAATTTTAGGTATTTTCTGTAATGTCTGTTTTGTCTGATTAACAGCAACTGACGTAGCGATTATCGCTAATTTAGGAGGGTCTGCATTGTAACTACCCTTGTCGCTCCTCAGACCATCAATGCAGAATTTGTAGATATCTGGCATTGTCTTGCACATATCATCTGCATAATCGCTAGTAGCAATTATGAACATCAAAAGGAGGATGATTATTGGAATTTGGGGATGAAAAAGACGACTCATTTCTGTTTGCGCTTTTATGAATGTTTTGTCTTTGTGTATGTATTTGAATATATAGGTATTTCATTAACTATATGTAGTTGGGCTATTTTGGGAATTAACTATAAGATAGAAACTAGGAATTAGCTATTTTGTGTAAGATATTATTATGATTTAGGAATTAACTACATGTAGTTGGGCTATTTTGGGATCCAAGACGGAATTCCATTCATAAGCATGTGTTTGCATTTATAAATCACGGAGAATGAAAGTAAAAAGATAAAATGAAAATGGCCTAATACATTCGGACTCCATTGAACTTGTCCCTAATAGCCCCTCGCCCCCTTAAACTTTCAAGTTTTCATCTCGACCTATAAACTTGTCTAAATCTCATCTCTAAACCCCCTAAATATCACTCAACCAGTCTCAACATGGAGAGTGTAATGCAATCTCCCCACATATACAAGTTTGGAAAGTTAAATCACTTATAATTCGACATGTGTCATTAATATGATTTAGGCATTAACTATGTATAGTTGGGGTATTTTGGGATCCAGAACGGAATTCCATTCATAGGCATGTGTTTGCATTTATATCGCTTCTAGACATTTTCATTTCCAATAATCTTAGATTCTTTTATGTGGTTCATAAACAAGTGCTAAGAATTTTAAATTGGGTAAATTAGGGGAATGCCTCTATAGGAGATAGATATTTATATAATGGAAATACCTATTTAACAAAAAACACTCTAAGGGTTACTTATTTATAAAATATCACAATATAATAGATTAGGCATATATTTGAAATCCCTAATTTGTAGGCAACCTTCCACAAACACAAACCACCTTATGAAAGTAGAAAAACGACGCAACCCACCACCCCTACTATTCCTGCATTCTTCAATCCTAACCGGCGAAACCAAAGCTGTGTGCTCCAAAACCAGTGATTCCGACCATGGCGCCGCTTTCAATCTTGTCAATTTCGACAGTCCTATCACCAAAAATTGATTACAATAAGGTTCTTAGTAGTGAACTACGGAAGCCAGTGATTCCAACCTTGTCGTCGCTTGAAATTGGAAACCAGTGATTCCGACCTCAGCGCCGCTTTCAATCCTGCCAATTTCAACAGTCCTATCACCAAAAATCAATTAGAAGAAGGTTCTGAACAAATCGTTGATATACGGTGTGTGTGTGTGTGTGTGTGTGTGTGTGTGTGTGTGTGTGTGTGTGTGTGTGTAATGTGTGTGTGTGTGTGTATTATGAACAAATTGTAATCTCGTATCTATAATTTGCAAGGAAAGGGGAAGAGAAAAGCAACTGCTTCCGAAGAGGAAACGACATATGAGGTAAATCTTTGTATATTGGAGCTTGTATACTGATATTCATTTTATTTTGTATATTGGTATACGACCTTATGTAGGCAGTTACATTTTTTATTGTACCGAACTCTAGTTAATGTGCAAATTTATGTAGTAACTTGTGGCTTTGTCTGTGAGTTTTTTCGGTTTAGTTATCATAAAACTGAGATGGTAATAAGACATGTGTATATTGGTATACATTGCTGGGATTAAAGGTTTTCATAACAGTTGGTTCACGACTGCATATGAATGTTCCATTTTGTATATAAGTATACAAACAGTGTGTATATGGATATACATTATGTGATATACACTATTTAAAACATGAATGCTTTTGGATCTATTGCGGTGAAAACTAGCTAAAGGGGCACATCATTGAAAATAACCCATCTATATATTGCTGATATACAATTTCCAAAGAACTGTACATTAAAATAACCTGTATAACTTATTACAAATAAAGTTAAGTTGAAATTCGTGACATGTTTAATTCTGTATATTATTATGTAAACTGTGTGGTTACTGATATACATTATTTGCATACTGATATCCCTTTTATTTGGAATGTGAAAACCAACTAATGTTCATGACTCATAAAGCAAAATATATACTGACAATTGTATATTTATTATATTTTGTACATGTAAACCAACTAATATACAACCGTTGTAGTGTTATGATTTGTAATGTATACTATTGATATACGGATGTATTGATGATATACTATCTGGATAGAAAATGCCTATTAGCAATATACAGTAGAAACTACATCGCTAAAAATAACTCATCTGTAAATTGCTTATATCCCTTTAATTTGGAACGAGGAAACCAACTAATATCTACATGACTCATAAGTCAAGATGTATACTATACATGCATTAATACTGTACATGTGTGTACAGTATCTTTTAGATGTAGGCGTCTACACTGTACATCGTTAGCAAAAAGGGCTCAATTTGCCCAACCTAGGGTTTTAGTATCGTCATGCATAAATATTGTTTATGCTTGAGTACCCTTAAAATATATTCTGCACTCATGAATAGTACTTAGGTCTGGCGATACTAAAACCCTAGTTTGGGCAAACATGAACCCTTTTGATAACGATGTACAGTATAGATGCCTACCCCTAAAAGATACTGTGCATGCATGTACAGTATTGATGTATGACAATACTAAAACCCTAGGGTGGGCAAAATGAACTCTTTCATTAACGGTGTACAATATAGGTGCATGCCCCTAAAAGATACTATGCACGTATGAACAGTATTAAAGTTAACAGTCTATATATTGATATACATTATTTGTATACTGCTATCTCTTTTATATGGAATATAGAAACCAACTAATGTTCATGACTCATAAATCAAACTATATACTGACAATTGTATATTAATATATGTTGAACCAAGCACAAGTTAGGACTAACTCAGGAGATGACTCAGTCGTGTTTAAGTTTTGATCATATCAATTAAGTTAAGTGTGAGATAATTAAATTAATAATGTTGTTAAAATAAGTTGTCTGAGGTTCTAAGGGAGTTAGTAAATTCAAGGGTAGAATTTCAAGTCTCTACTGACCTAGCTATTTTATTTTAACTCTGAGTGGTTTCTAGGCTGAGTACTTGCTTTGTCGCTGACCAAATAATATTCGCTCAAAACACTTAGTATTTAGACTCTGTATCAGCTGTGCTTTGCGTTAATATATTCCGTTGAGTTATCTTTAGTCTGTCAAAGGAATTGATATTACCATTTAAGGTAAAAAGGGATCTTTTCTTTTAGTGTTGCTTTTTGCAGGAACATTAATGAGACAAAGACAAAAAAAATTATTGTCTTGACAGGACTCAAAGTTATGACGAAAATGACAAAGTCTTCCAACTCAAGTCTGCAACAAGTAAATTGCCATTTTGGTATAATCTATAGATTTACCAACCTTGTATCACGCACTCTGCATCATGTCAAAAAACCAGAGGGAATGGGATGAAGATACATGGCAAGTCAGCGCAAGTTCTCTCTAATGGAAGACTGGCATCAAACGACAAGAGATTCAATTGAAGCTCGAATTTCAATCTAACGGATTGAAATGCATTTCACAATGATGTAATTCTATCTCTTAATGGGTTGATTTGATGAAGCAACGGGTGAATTAATGAGCATTCAATTGCAGAAGATGCCAAGGTAAGTTCAATGGCTACTTTCTCAATCCATATATAAAAGGAGCAAGAAGGCAAGTGTTAGAACTTGGTGATTACACCTAAACTTTCAAGAAGCTAAAACTCTGTCCATTTGTAAGCTTAAAAGAAGCTCAAACTAGAAAGCACTACTCAGCGAGAATCTACTTTAAACAAGAGAGAATAGTATAGATCACTCTATTGTAATATTAGATCATTTGTAACTGGATCAACATTCGATAAGTTAATTCCAGCTCTCATTTTTAGACTCTGTTTGAGTTGTTGATAGAAGAGGGCATTCTAGTCAGCGGGTGAGCGATTGCAGTTTGGAGGGTACTTACTGTAATTAGGGAATTTGTGAAAGGCTTCTCTGCCTAGGGTAAAGGAGTTGAGATTTGGATTAAAGCCGAGACACTCTCTCGGGACTGGATGTAAGCACAGGTTGCCGAACCAGTATAAAAATCTCAGTGTTCTTTACTTTCTCACATTTTCCAGGTTATTACTCAGCCAACTGACCTAACTCTACGGAGCAGTCATCCTTCGAGAAAAAATTTCATTTATTTAATCGTGAGTCATTCACCCCCCTCTGACTCAGTGAGTGTACATGTAGGGACCAATAAGTGGTATCAGAGCAGTTCTTAAATTAAAAGATCTCACAATCTTTAAGATAAAGACCATGGCGTACAAGGGAGAATCAAGTAGAAGGGCTCAAGCTTATATTCTGCCTGAAGGCATGTCAGTTACCAGACCTCCCATATTCAATAGAGAGCATTATACTTACTCAAAAAATAGAATGAAGAATTTCATTCAGTCCCAGAGTATGCATGCTTGGATAGCCATTATTGAAGGACCTTATGTTCTCACCATTGTGAAGAATGGAGTTAAAGTAGAAAAATACTCTAATGAATGAGACAGTCAGGACTTGATCAGATTGAAAGAAAGTATAGCTGCTATCAACTATCTTCACTATGCTCTTGATGCTACTGAATTTAATCATGTTTCAGGATGCGAGACGGCTAAAGAAATCTGGAAGAAGTTGGAAGTAACATATGAAGGTACTGACAAGGTAAAGGAGTCCAAGATTAACATCCTCATGAGAGATTATGAGTGGTTTCACATGGAGCCTCTGGAGGATATTTCTAACATGAACACCAGGTTCATGAATATAGTAAATGAGCTGAAAAGGCTTGGCAAGACCTTCACAGAAGAAGAGATTGTCAAGAAAATCTTGAGGAGTCTGACTCAAGATTGGGAAGCCAAGAAAAGTGCGATTGAAGAGGCTCATGATTTAAAGACCTACAAGTTTAATGAGCTGATTAGAACTCTGCTGACTGATGAGATGTCTCTAAAATAATATAAAGATGAGTCTAAAAAGCACAGGTCCAAAGAGAAAGAGAGCTCAAGTAGATATGATGTTCTAAAAGTTGATGATGATGAAGAAGAAGAAGAATCCTCTGAGAAAGGATATTCAGAGGATAGAAAAGGAGAAATAACTCTAATGACCAAGAATTTCAGAAGGTTTTGGATTAAAGAAAAGAATTTTCAAAAGTTTAGAAAGATAGGCTAGTACAAGAAAGGAGCAGTTGATAGACCACGAAAAGAATTCAACAAGGAGCATAACAAAGCATCAAATGCTTTGAATGTGGTGAGAAAGGGCATATTCATTCAAGATGTTCTAAAGCCAAGAAGGACAGGTTCAAGAAGAAAAAGGGTAAGAAAGCCCTTGATGCTACCCGGAGTGACTCTGAACAAGAATCATCATCGTCAGATGAATAAGCGCATGATTCTGCCAATGTCTATCTCATAGCTAAGGATGATAGAGTTCAATTAAAGTCAGCTCACCAACCAACTACATCCGCTGCCAAACAGTCAGCTGATCAAAATAAAGACAAGAGAACACACTTTGAGGTAAATTTTGAACCCCCTTTGTCTTCTAATGAGGTAGCCATCGTACTCAATGATGTTATTAATGTGACTAAGAAGTCAACCAAATACATCAGAGTACTTCAGAGGAGGTGTGATGATATAGAAGACGTTAACTCTTCTACATCACTTGATATCCTATACCTGATGGAAAAAGCTGAGTACCAAAATGGATATAACAGCAAACTCACTAAGAGATTAGATGAGTTAGTTGCTAAATTATTAGCTTTGAAAAAGATACGGGTCCCTCCTCAACCTAGCAGGAATACTTAGAGTAACTGCACTCACCACTCTGAGAAGAATTCTCAAAAGAGTAAAGTGAGTAGGCCTAATCCTAAGGCCGCATGTAATTTTTATGGAAAACTAGGACATGCTACTTTCATGAGTAGGCAAAAAAATGGTTATTATAATGAGTATGATTGGTCAAGGATGGCCACCACTAACAAGGGAGACCCAACTAGAAAAAGGCTTGGGTACCTAAGAAAACTTAACTGTTTTACAGGTGAGCCTGAGATCCACTAATGATAGAAAAAGTGGTATTTGCATGGTGGATGCTCGAGGCATACGATAGGTGACGAAGAGCAATTCATCATGTTGGAGAGAAGAAGAAATGGAAGTGTCATTTTTGGAGATAAAACGTAAGGAAATATTAGAGGCAATGGCACTATAGGCATGAAGTCTTCAATTGACAATGTGTCTCTGGTAAAAGGCCTAAAGTTCAACTTGCTAAGCAGTGCTCAACTATATGACAAAGGCAGAAAAGTGATATTTGACTCAGTGGGCTGCTCAGTCATTGATGGTAATTTTGACAAAACTATTCCTAATGCTCCTAGAATCAATAATGTTTATATGGTTGATTTATCCCCTGGCTCCAATGATATATGCTTAGTTTCTAAGGAGGAAAACTCATGGCTATGGCACAGAGGGTCAGGACATATCAATATAACCAATCTGTCCAAATTAGCCAGAAATGAACTTGTTGAGGGTTAACCAAATCTAGCCTTTGATAAAGATAGACTCTGCTCAGCATGCCAACTTAGGAAACAATTTAGGAAGACCTTTAAAGCTATAGCTAATATATCTTCTTCTCATCCCCTTAATCTCTACACATGGACTTGTTTGGGCCTATTATGCCAACTAGTCTAGGTGGAATGAAATACACCCTTGTAGTTATAGATGATTTGACCATGTTCACTTGGATTATCTTGCTATCCAGTAAATATGAAACATTTGAATCATTCTCTAGGTTGGCTACCCGGATTATGAATGAAAAAGACCTTAAAATTAATAGAACTCGCAGTGACCAAGAGAATTTAAAAATAGGCAGTTTGAGGAATTCTGTTGTAAGTATGGTGTTAACCATAATTTTTTTACACCTCGTACACCCTAACAGAATGGTGTAGTTGAGAGAAAGAATTACACTATTGCAGAGATGGGTCGTTCTATACTGAGTGATAATAACCTGCCAAAGTATTTCTGGGGAGAGGCTGTTAATATAGCTTGTTACATTCTAAACAAGGTTTTAATTTGCCCAGTTTTAAATAAAACTCCTTATGAACTTTGGAAGGGGCCCAAGCCCAAGGTTGGTCATATCAAGGGCTTTGGTTGTAGATGCTTTGTATTAAAGACCAATTGGCTAAATTTAATCCCAAGGCTGATGAAGGAATCAGTATGGGTTACTCAACACACAGTAGGGCATACAAAGTGTATGTCAAGAGAATTGACTTCCTAGAGGAGTCAATGCATGTAGATTTTAATAAAACTAACAATGCAGGTAGAGACACTAGTGATGATGAAAGAGAAAAGGATCCAATCAGTGGATCAATCAGTCAGCCCATAGTCATACCAGATCTAACCCAAGAAAAAGAGGAAGATGAAGCTGACTTGGACCAATCAATCAACATTGGTGATGATGTGGATGCTCAACCAATGACTATAGCTTAGTGAGCTGATCCTGATCTACCCAAAGAAGTCAGAGCAAGAAGAGATCACCTAGTTGACAAGATTCTTGATAGTGTGCAAAATCCAGTGTTGATTAGAGTTCAGTTGAATAGAATGATGAGCCACTCAGCATTTGTGTCCTTGATTGAACTAAAGAAGTTTAAAGATGCTAAATTTGATGACAACTGGATGATTGCAATGCAAGAAGAGCTAGACCAATTTAGGAGGAATGAAGTATGGGATTTGGTGGAAAAACCTAAAGGAAAGTCAATCATAGGCACCAAATGGGTTTTAAAAAAAAGCTAGATGAAGCTGGTAATATTGTCAGAAACAAGACCAGACTAGTTGATCAAGGCTACAATCAATAAAAAGGCATTGATTATGGAGAAACATCTGCCTCAGTAGCAAGACTTAAAGCTATAAGAATTCTTTATGCTTTTGCATCTCATATGAACTTCAAGCTTTTTCAAATGGATGTAAAGAGTGCATTTCTTAATGGTTATATTCAAGAAGAAGTCTATGTGAGACAGCCCCCAGGCTTTGAAGACCCTAAATATCCAAATCATGTCTTCAAGCTGAAGAAAGCTCTATATGGACTGAAATAGGCTCCAAGAGCTTGGTATGAGAGACCGAATATCTCTTTAATCAATATAGGTTATGTCAGAGGGAAAGCAGATACTACTCTATTTATCAAGAAGAGGCATTAAGATGTGTTGCTAGTCCAAAGCTATATGGATGACATCATCCTTGGAGCAACTGATGAGAAGCTATGCAAGGAGTTCAGCCAACATATGAAGAAAGAATTTGAAATGTCAATGATGGAAGAGCTTAATTTTTTCCTTGGTTTACAAATTAAGCAAGGTGATGATGGGATTTTCATCAGTCAAGCTAAGTATGCCAATGAAGTACTCAAGAAGTTTGACATGGATAAAGTTAAGCCAATGTCAACACCCATGGCCATTGATACAATTCTGAGTAAAGATGAGGAAGGTAAACCTATAGAGAGTAAGCTCTATAGAGGTATTATTGGTTCTCTACTTTACTTAACTGCTAGTAGGCCTGACATTCAATATACAGTATATTATTGTGCAAGATATCAAGCTGACCCCAGAGAATCTCACTTAGCTATTGTTAAGAGAATTCTCAGGTATTTTCTAGGCTCTATTAATGAGGGTTTATAGTATCCAAGTAATGCAGATTTCACTCTGAGAGGATACACAGATGCTGACTATGGAAGAGATAAACTAGAAAGGAAAAGCACTACAGGAGGTTGTCAGTTCCTTGGTGATTGTCTAGTAATATGGTATAGCAAGAAGCAAATTTCTATAGCTCTGAGTACAGTTAAGGCTGAGTACATGGTTGTAGGAAGTTGTGTAGCACAACTGCTATGGATCAAGTAGCAACTGGAGGATTATGGGATAAAGTCAAATTATCTTGAAGTCATGTGTGACAACAAGAGTGCAATTGACCTATCCAAGAATCTAGTTCAACATGGCAAGATGAAGCATTTCGATATTAGACATCACTTCATAAGGGATCATGTGATAAAAGGAGAAGTCAAGCTCACATACATCCCAACTGAGGAATAGCGAGCTGACATATTCACAAAGGCCATTGGAAAGGATCAATTCAATACTCTCAGACAGCTGATCGAAATGTCCAATCTAATATAAAGAAACACATTTCACTCTGACTTATTTTGGAGTTGACTAAACTAGGGCACACTCTGAGCTTTAGTAAAAAGGTTAAGTATTTCTTTTACTGCTCAAATTATGGACCCGTCATTAATTATCACCAGCTATCTTTCAAATTTAAACTTGATAGAAATGGTAGCAAGTTATGAAATGATCCATATTCAGAGCAATTATTTCGTGTTTCTCGCCCTCATTAGTCCTACATATGGGTTATAAAATCTAACTGTCTATCTTGAGACAATGGATTGTGAGTCCTACACCTAGCTTTAGAGGTTTACATTTAGAAATTTTAGCTATTTAAGGAGAAGTTGAGAAAGGAGAAGGGTCATTTTACCAAAATTCTCTGCTCTGTAATTCTCTCTTTGAATCTCTAATTTTTATTTTTCTCTCAAAGTATATTCTATAACGAGCACATCTGGAAGATCTTTTGAGCCCAGCTCTAAGAATCCTTTGTTTATATGGGACAAAGATGAAGAGTGTTGGGTGACAACTGTTGATCACTGGGCTCAAGCAGCCATTAATATCAAAGATACGGAGGATTTATTCATTCTAGCAGGAATAAAATATATTCTAATTGAGTGGGAAACAATCGAAGGTACAAAGGTGAATGAGCCAACCAAAGTTGATTTTCTCAACTTTGCAAGCGATGAAAGGTTTGGAAGATGGATGCGCCAACACTATCTCAGGGGATTTTTTGAAATTCCCAGTGGGTGCTATGAGTAGATTGTAAAGCGCTTCTATGGAGTAATTCATATGGTGGAAGGTTTTAAAGATATTTTTATCACCACAATGATAGGGAAAAAGGTGTATGTAACCCACAAGCTTATTGCTAGGCTTTGTGGGATGAAGGAGAGGGGACTCAGACTGTGAGCTATAAAAGACAAGGAGGAAGACAATGTAGACATTCCCATTGACTACAAGGTTCCTTATGATTATAAAGCTGGAGAGTTGATCGCTTCTATGTTTACATAGGAAGCCAAGCAGGCTCATGAGCTTGTTACTAAAGTATTATTGCCCAAGACAGGTTCTACAGGGAGTTGTTCTAAGTTTGAGAGAGTATTCATTTATGCTATGACTCATGGGATGCACATAAATTGGCCTTTGGCAATTCTACACAGATTTCTTAAGGTGACTAAGCATATGATATATGGACATCTTGTAATGGATATTTGTAGAGCTTACGAGCTTGATATGGAAGGATGGTCATGGGAGAGCAGGATTACACTCAAGATTATTGAGTCAAGAATTCTAAATAATGCTAACTTTCATGGGCTAAGGTGTGGAGAGAGGCTAGGGAATACAAAGTATATCAAGCTAAAGCCCGAGGAAGTAAGAGTGAAAGGTCGTAAAGCTATTATGCCCATGAGAAAGATTAAACCTAAAGAGGAGGATCTGACCTTAGATGCCTTTGTAGCAAGAAGGCTAGCTCAGCGAGCTCAGTTCTAATTATTATTCCCAAGAAGACTAGGTCCTCAAAGGACTCTAAAGATATCAAGAATAAAGAACTGACTCTGAAGGATATTATGGAAGAAAAGGAAGCTGAGAAAGAATTAAGGGAGGAGATGCCCCTATCAAGAAAGAGAAAGTCAGAAGAAGCTGAGTTAGACAAGGTGACTGCCAAAGGAAAGGAAGCTACATCAGTTCCTATTCTCAAGGTAGGTCAGCCAAAAAAGAAGCTGATGATGATAAAGGGAACATGTGTTGCCTAAAATCTTGAGGAAGTAGAGAAGGTGAGGCTGCTGAGAAGGAAAGAATCTTAAAAAAGAGTGAAGAGATTGAAGCTGAGATAAGAAGGAAAGCAGAAGTAGCAGCAGCCAAAGCTAAGAAAACAGAAGAAGTTTTACAAAAGGCAATGACTAGCCTGGCTGAGAAGGAAGTGAATGAAGTAGTGGAAGATGTGATTAGGGCTCTAGATGGAATTAATGAGCAGGAAGAACAAGATGAGTAAGATAAAGTTGTGAAGACAGAAGCTTGCAAATTTAAAGTGCAGAACTCTGACTAGTAGGTCATATTGACTACTGAGGAAGCAAAGGAGGCAAGGAAGGAAAGGAAGAGGATTTATTAAAGAGAATGAAGGTAGTGATTGATGAAGAGGAAGGTGATTTAGAAGATGGAGAGGACGAGATAGTTGAGCACGGAGCTCAGCTGGCTGAGATCACTTAAGCTCAGGTCAGTGAGTCCGCTGTTGAAGGTGAGGAAGAGAAGGAGAAGGAAGAAGAAAATTTTTTCACTTTCCCAAACACCGCCGAATCACCACTATCCCCTACACCCATCTCCGCCTTACCCTTGCCAAGCCAAACGCCACCTACACCCTCATCATCCAACTCTAGCCAATCCAACCAACCCACTGACCAAACAACCATCATTCCATACCTTTCACCACCAGGATCTCCAGTAAGAGAAGTATTTTAATTGGAAGGCCCTCCTCTAGTCAAAGGACCTCCAATAATTAAAGAGATCCCTGAACAACCATAATAACCACCATAATATCAACCCCGATTCAACCATACTACTGCCCTATTAGAAGACATAAGGAGGCTGGAAAGAGAGAGATTTCTAGAACTGAGGATAGAGGCTAAACTTGATGCCCAAATTACCAAATCTTTACTGTCTGAGGAAGTTCTGAGGAGTATAGCTAAGGCTATTGAGCCTGTGAAGGGTTTCATGGAAGCAGTGGATGAAATGAAAGCTCACTTCAAGTCTGTACCTACACAATTTTCACTAGTCAAGGCAATAGTATCCCACTATTTGCCCTTATTATCTATTACAGGTAGGCAGGCAGCTAGTCTAAAGTTAGAAGTGGAGGAGCTGAAGAAGATGATGCTGAAAATATATGAGAACAATTAAAGTGGTGACTCAAGAGAGGGATTTTTGCAATACGCTGATTAATAATTTCAATCCACTACTTGAAGCCATGATAAAACTCCTTGATAGATACAGCATCCTAAGCAAAGAAAATTATAAAAATACAACATGGTTGGATACACTTACTAATAGAGTCAACTCTTTCATGACCGTTGTTACAAGAAATCAAGGATTGCATGCTGAATTCAAGAACTTAAGAGATGATGTGTTGGAAGGAGTGAAGAACTCAGAAGGAGTTGTGCTAAATGCCTTAAAGAGGCTTAATATTTTTTATGCTCTGAGTAGTGACATTGTAATGGCAGATGCTGAACAGGAGCCCAATCTTTACCTGAAACTTGGTCATATCAGAGACCAAATTAAGCAAGTTCAAGCACATGTCATCAATGATGGAGAAGCCCTGGATAAGGTCCACAATGAAATATCTACTCATATCTCGAGCACTCAAATGCTAGAGCGCATACTCAGAGAGAACAATCAACCAAAGGTGCTAGCATGTCTCACCCAGATATCCAGCAAAGGTTTGCATGCACAATATAAGGTTAATCTATCTCAATCTTGAGCACTTGTTGGACTTTTAACTTTTCTTAGAGAGTAGGATGCAATACTACAAGAAATTTATGAGCTGTTGGTCCAGAATTTTCCCTCGAATATATATGGACAGTTTGAATCATTTAAAGACTCTCTAAGCTCATTTGATCATCAAACTCAAGCCATTTTGATTTAATGGCAATGGGGGGAGAAGGATCACAAGAAGCGTGAAAAAGAAGCAAAGGAGAGGGAGCAAATGATTGCTGAATTTTCTTATAACCTATCAAAGGATCTGGAGCGCATTCAGAGAGAATATGCTGAGACTAGAAAGAGGAAAGGCAAAGAAATTGCTCAGCCTAAGGAAAAGAAGAGCAGGTGGGATTAGCAAGAATATGAGCAGAGAAGAGACAATTTAGGAGCCCCACCTATGCCTAAGGAATAGAATAGAATTTTCTTTGTAATTGCTAGTTCATACTTGTAAAACTTAGTATACATTAACTTTCTGTTATCTGTACTTAAGTTCCTATCAATGAAAATTACAATTTTCTGTTCTAAGTTAAGATGTTCTTAACTTCATATATTATTCTGCTCTATACATATTTGCTTTGATCATTTGCAGAAATATATAAGAAGTGATTGAGGAATGTTAATCTTGGACGAGTCAAGAATTATGGGGGAGTATGCATTCACTCTGAGCAGATTGAAGATGCTGAATCAAGTCATATCAAGCATGAATATAAGATAACTCTGATCTAAATACCTTATTGATTTAATTCTCGCTCAAATTAATTGCCATTGATCAAAATAGGGGAGATTATTGAACATAAGTTAGGACTGACATAGGAGATGACTCAGTCGTGCTTAAGTTTTGATCATATCAATTAAGTTAAGTGTGAGATAATTAAATCAATAATGATGTTAAAATAAGTTGTCTGAGGTTTTAAGGGAGTTAGTAAATTCAAGGGTAGAATTTCAAGTCTCCGTTGACCTAGCTATTTTATTTTAACTCTGAGTGGTTTCTGGGCTGAGTACTTGCGGGGTCGCTGACTAAATAATATTTGCTCAAAACACTTAGTATTTAGACTCTATATCAGCTGTGCTTTACGTTTACATATTCCGCTGAGCTATCTTTAGTCTGTCAAAGGAACTGGCATTACCTTTTAAGGTAAAAAGAGATCTTTGCTTTTAGTGTTGCTTTTTACAGGAACATTAATGAGACACAGACAAAAAGAATTAATGGCTTGACAACACTCAAAGCTGTGAAGAAAATGACGAAGTCTTCTAACTCAAGTCTGCAATAAGTAAATTGCCATTTTGGTATAATCTGTATATCTACCAACCTTGTATCGTGCACTCTATATCATGTCAGAAAATCAGAGGGAATGGGATGAAGACACGTGGCAAGCCAGCGCAAGTTATCTCTAATGGAAGACTAGCATTAAACGATAAAAGATTCAAATTGAAGCTCGAATTTCAATCTAATGGAATGAAATGCATTTCACAATGGTGCAATTCTCTCTCTTAATGGATTAATTTAAAGAAGCAATGGGTGAATTACTGAGCTATCAATTGCAGAAGATGCCAAGGCAAGTTCAACAGCTACTTTCTCAATCCATCTATAAAAGGAGCAAGAAGGCAAGCATTAGAACTTAGTGATTACACCTGAATTTTCAAGAAGCTAAAACTCTGTCCATTTGCAAGCTTAAAAGAAGTTCAAACTAGAAAGTACTACTCAGCAAGAATCTACTTTAAATTAGAGAGAATAGTATAGATCACTCTATTGTAATATTAGATTATTTATAACTGGATCAACATTCTACAAGTTGATTCCTGCTCTTATTTTTAGACTCTGTTTGAGTTGCTGATAGAAGTGGGTATTCTAGTTAGCCGATGAGCGATTGCAGTGTGGAGGGTACTTACTGTAATTAGGGAATTTATGAAAGGCTTCTCTGTCTAGGGTAAAGGAGTAGAGATTAGTGGATTAAAGCCGAGACACTCTCTCGGTACTGGATGTAAGCACAGGTTGTCGAACCAGTATAAAAATCTAAGTGTACTTTACTTTCTCGCATTTTTCAGGTTATTACTCAGCCAGCTAACCTCACTCAACGGAGGAGTCATCCTTTGAGAAAAAATTTCATTTATTCTGTAGTGAGTCATTCACTCCCCCTCTGACTCAGTGAGTGTACACATAGGGACCATCAATATACATTTATTATAATATTAGTGATATTAGATCTTTAAAAATGTCTATATACTAAAAATGTATACTAACTTATTTCTGAATTGCAAAAGTCATCATTGGTTTACAACACCTGAGTTTTGCAAACGTGGAATACCAGATTAATGATAGAATCGGACAACGACATTATTCATGTCATTGCAAATCTGCCCGAGAATATCTGTAAAAAGTTTAGAAGCACAATATTCAGATATTAGGTGGACCACCCTGAGTTCAAGATTCACACGAAGTCTCTATCTCTATATTCATTGAGCTCTTATACCATGTCATGTAATCATTCAACCCAAAAGTTTAAGTTAATAGGTGATGGCTAATCATACCTCAAGAACAAATTCTTCACCCATCAATATTTTTATTATGTTTGCAAACTTAAGAAGCTCCTCAAAATCCAACAACTATTTCAAATCCACAGGTTAACATAAAGCATGCTCATAGCTTTGGTACCACGCCAAAGAGTGTTGAAAAATAATTACAAAATAAACAAATACAAATAAATCTTCAATCTTGATTTTCTCTATTGGATTTGGGGATGCCAAATTCATCACGATGTCCCTCTCATAAAGTGTTTTCCGGTCTCCACCTTGCATCAAAGATACACATAATTAATATAAAAACATAGAAGTATAATGGGTATTATAAACAAGTTAAAGGAAAGTAAACACCGATAAGTTAAGTCTTGCGGAGCACTGTCCTTAAAGGATACTTGTAGTTCCTTCCAGGATTAAACAGCTTCTTCAACTGATTAGTTGGATCAGGAATGGAAATGCATCACATATCTAGAATAGAGAAGAGAGAATAAAATTATGTTGGAAAGTTATCAAAATCTCAAAAGGAACAATATTGTAAAATAGAATAGAGTATATGTAAAGATGGTATATCCCAAATCACAAAGCAAAAGAGTCATTTTATGGTGAAAGTAATATAGCTGTTAATACTCATTAAACACACAATTAATTATATACATAATTATAATTAAGCTAAATCTTTGCAATACTCTCAAAATCAAAATATTGTTTCCAAAATCGACATGAAATAAATGTAAAACTTATTGCCATTAAAGAGAAAATTGATTCTCATTAAAACATAAATGTATGGCAACAATTTAACTCATAAATGTATATTAATAAATAAAATAATGACATATTTCATTTCCCACATTATAATTTGAAGTTAGGCAATAAGATTTAATAAATATACAACAATTAATATGCTACCAAAACTTTATAATAATATTTGTAATTAGTAACATATCAATAAAATTCTTTTGAAATAATATAAAATAATTTTTCCAACAAAGTGAACATCCTCTTTCCTTCCCAAAGATTAAAGCCCACAACACCTTTGAGGATAAAAGCTTGAAGAAGAGTAGGACAGGGACGGTGATAGGGACAGACCTAAAAGGGTGATGGAGAGTCAACTGACCCTCCGAATTTCTAAGGAAAATTGAAACCATAATATATCTACCATGAAAGAATACTGATTGCAGGAACTTTTGAGGATGATGAAGACGAAGAAAGAAGAGGGGGAAGAAAAAGAAAGCTTTACCTTTCAGTTTTCTTTTTATAGGTGGTCCCTACATAACACAATTAAATCAATCATTCCAAATCCAGTTCATTGCTTGACACTCTTAGGAATAAATCTCATATCGCTCTCGGATGATCTATTGAGCTTATATATAGATAGGGCCCTAAAGGCCTTCACTTGAACGACGCCTTTTAAAGCCGTGAGGTTTGCCGTAAACGGCGGCAAAGCGGACAATATCGTTCAAACTGTATTATAATACGTTATTAGCACGATCGCAATGATGGGGTGTGTTAGGAATAAATCTCACATCGCTCTCGGATGATCTATTGAGCTTGTATATAAACAGGGCCCTCAAGGCCTTCACTTAAATGACACATTTTAAAGTCGTGAGGCTGGCCGTAAACGATGCTAAAGCGGACAATATCATTCAAACTATTTATAACAGACACATGATCAATTATCTTTGTTTTTAAAAATTAAAATTCTCTATTTTGATTTTCCATCCACATTGGATATTTAACTGGATTCCATCCATATGCATGTGTTTCCATTTAAGACTCTTGGAGACATTGTTATTTCCTTATTATTAGATGAATGTCTTTATTAGTGTGTTAATATTTTATATTAAGAATTTTTTTCATTCTTCGAACTAATCTATGTTAGGTAGTTTGCATTCACTCTCCATAGATATTGGGGTTTCAAACCGAAAGTTATTAGTAGGAACAACTTGATGCATGTTAATTGACAAACTGAGTTGTAAAATTAATAGATAATTAATTAGCATTGTTGGATTGACCAACTTGCCTTTTTACTTTTCAAAAAAGTAATTTTTCTCATTTTATCTCTTTAATTAAAAGCTGAAAAGTGGCATTTAAAGTGCAAGCATATTTTTTGAAACAAATTCACCTACTTGAAAATGCACTGTGCTTTATTTTTTTATAAATGTGCAAAATCATTGTTCAAAGAGATTTACTCACAATTATTGCTCATTAGCTCATAAATATTACCCGACAGACGAAGGTTAGTGAAATTATAAAGCTCATTCTCATTTCAGATAAAAATAACAATGTTCAGGGAAACAAAACATCAGTAAACAGATAGGAGAATCTGATTCGATAATCTTGATTATTCAAACGGGCAGACATAATTAAATTTCTGTTAGGCCCAATAATGAGTTACGAGAAAAATAATAGCAGCAGAATAAAAAGACACAAAGATTTTTACGTGGAAACCCCAAGCAAATCAGGAAAAAAGCACGGGACAAACTCTGAATAATTCTCCACTATAAAATAATAGTAGGTACACCAAGAGATTAAAAAATAGTGGCACTCAAGTGTTTCCCAAAACCTCACTATTTTCTCTCTTATCCAACTCTTAGGAACCCTTTCCTAAGTCTCTCTGCACAGATTATACTTTATTTGTGTTTCTACATCTCAAATGAGGCAGAAAACCTCCCTATTTATAGAATGTAGAAGCCGCGTCCAACAGTCGTCCTGATTAATTCAGTCAATTAAGGCACAAATTAGCACCCAATTTGGCCACCTACCATGCCACTTTTTCAACTTTATATTCTTCTTCTATTTTCTTTTTTTTCTTTTTTCTTTTTTTTTTTAAAAATTATTTTAGTAGGCCCCAAATGTAAAGGGATACCACTCAGTAAATCTCCCCCACCCGACTACATTGTGGGACTTTCCATCCCGGTTGCTTCAACATACTGGTCGAACTTTTCTTTTGGTACGACCTTCGTTAGCATATCAGCAACATTGTTGGTGGTATGAATCTTCTGCAACTTGAACTCTTTTTCTTCAATGGCAAGTCTGAGCCAATGATACCTTACATCAATATGTTTCGTCCGTGCATGGTACATAGTATGTTTTGCTCAAGTCTAATGTACTTTGACTATCACAATAAACTACGTATTCTTCTTGTTGCACACCCAATTCAGAAAAGAATCGCTTTAACCAAAGCATTTCCTTTCCTGCTTCTGTTGCTGCAACGTACTCTGCTTCAGTTATTGATAATGAAACATACTTTTGTAACAATGACTTCCATGAAATAGCTCCCCCCGAGAATGTAAATAAGTAACCTGATGTAGATTTTCTTTCATCAAGGTCACCAGCCATATCCGCATCTGTGTAACCAGCAAGTGCTGGCTTTCCACCTCCAAAGATTAAACGTAACTTTGAACTTCCTCTCAGGTATCTGAAGATTCATTTTACTGCTTCTCAATGTGTCTTCTAGAGATTTGACAGGAATCTACTCACAACTCCAACTGCATGAGCGATATCTGGTCTCGTACACACCATTGCATACATTAAACTCCCGATCGCTGAAGAATATGAAACATTTGACATATCTTCTTTATTTTTCACTGTTGATGGGAAGGATTTCTTACTCAACTTGAAATGAGCAGTAAATAGAGTGCTAACTGGTTTAGCATTGTTCATATTGAACCTTTCTAGTACCCGTTTAATATATTTTTCTTGCGATAACCACAGCCTGCTGGAACTTCGATCTCGGGTAATCTCCAATCAAAGAATTTGCCTTGCCAGTCCCAAATCCTTCATGTCAAAAGCCTTAGCCAAATCACCCTTCAACTTACTAATCATTTTAGCATCTGGCCCAACGATTAGAATATCATCAATATATAAAAGAAGAATGATAAATTTTCCATCAAGGGATTTCTGGACATATACACATGGATCAGCTTCAGTCCTCTTGTATCCTTGATTCACCATGAAGGAATCAAAATTTTTATACCATTGTGTCGGGGCTTGCTTTAACCCATACAAACTTTTCTTCAAGAGACAAACCATGTCCTCCTTTCCTTTAACCTTGAAACCTTCTGGTTATTCCATATAAATTTCTTCTTCTAAATACCCATGCAAGAACTCAGTCTTTACATCAAGCTGTTCTAACTTAAGGTTCAAGCTAGCTACAATACCTAGTACAACTCGAATGGAACTCATTTTCACAACTAGTGAAAAAATCTCGTCAAAGTCGATACCTTTCTTTTGAGTAAAGCCTTTGACAACCAATCGAGCTTTGAATCTTACTAGGTTTCCATTATCTTTCTTCAGCTTGTACACCCATTTGTTCTTGAGTGTTCTCTTCCCTTAAGGAAGTTTCACCAGCTTGTACGTGTCATTCTTCTTCAAAGAATTCATCTCCTCCTGCATGGCCTTCATCCAATAATCTTTATCTTTACAAGATTGCACATCTTGGAAGCTTTCAGGCTCCCCCTCATGTGATTAAAATATAATCAGAACTAGAGTATTTTTTAGATGGTTGGTGTTCTCTAATTGACCTTCTTAATTGAGGTTCTTCTTCTGGTAGAATGGAGTTCTCTGGCTCCCCCTGCTCAATACCCTCTTCATTCTTATCTTCATCTACAATCGTATCTTGATGCCTCACAACTGGCTCTTCTTCTTCATCTTATTCTGATTGATGCATTCTTCTTTCTGTGGCATCATTTGAAAGAATGCTCTCTGGTGTAATATCGATAACACCGTCACTTGTAGATCTTTCACAGATGATATCATTCTCATTAAATACAATATCTCAACTCCTTATAATTTTCTTTTTCACCGGATCCCATAATCTGTAGCCAAACTCTTTATCTCAGTAACCGACACAAGTGCAAGAAACTGATTTATCATCAAGCTTTAGCCTTTGCTCTTTAGGAACATGCATAACTGCCTTACAGCCAAATACCCTCAAGTGAGAGTATGAGATATTTCTACTTGTCCAGACCCTCTCTAGAATATCTAAATCTGAAGGTGCTGAAGGTAGTCAGTTGATAAGATAGACAACAGTATTTACAGCTTCTCCCTAAAATGACTTAGATAAGTTAGCCATTTTGAACATAGATCTAACTCTTTCGACAATGGTACGATTCATTCATTCAGCAACGCCATTGTGTTGAGGTGTATCAGGAACTGTCTTTTCATACCTGATACCATGTTGACTATAGTAATCCTTGAACTCCATGGAGATATACTCACCACCATTATCTGTCCGTAAACACTTCAATGGCACTCCAGTCTCCCTTTCCACCATTGCATGGAATTGTTAAAAGTGCTTGAATACTTGATCCTTTGTGCGCATTAAATAAATCCATGTCTTTCTTAAGAAATCATCAATGAAGGTAAGAAAGTATCTTCTCCCTCCAATGGATCCTGTATCCATGGAACCGCAAACGTCAGAGTGTACCAACTCTAACTTATTATTTCTCCTTCTAGAGCTTTTCTGAAATGAAACTCGATGTTGTTTCCCACATAAACAGTGGTTATACGGGTTAATTTTTCCTTTAGCTGATGGGATGAGGACTTCTTAGCCAGTATATTCAACCCTTTCTCACTAATATGCGCCAGTCGCCTATGCCACAAATTTGGCGAAGCAACATCTCCATCTGTATTCAGTGACCCGTACATATTGTTGTGTGCGTTTTGTATAGCGAGCAACACAATCTTCCTTTCGCAACCACCAATGATCCTTTGGTGAGTTTCCAATTTCCATTGCATGTATGATTGTGATAACCTTCCTTGTCCAATACACTAACAGATAATAGGTTTAACCGAAGATCTAGAATGTGTCGCACATTTTTAAGTGTTAATGTGCATCCGACACTTGTCTTCACGCAAATATCACCGATTCCCATCATTTACGAGGAACTATTTTTTCGTATTTTAATTCTACCAAAATCGCCTGGTTTATATGTTGAGAAGTATTCCCTTTTTGGAACACAGTGGTATGAGGCACCAGAATCTACAATCCACTATGTATTTGCATCTCCAACATGATAACAATCTGCATTAAGAGATACTAAAGCCACCTCTCCATCTTCTTTTGTGACTGTAACAGATGTATTTTTATCCTTATCATGACTTCGGTTTGCATTCTCTTATTTAAAGAAACGACAGTTCCTTTTGAGATGGCCTTGCTTTCCACAGTGGTAGCAAGACCTATTCTCCCGGGACTTGGATCTATCTTTCAATTTTCCGTTCCCACGACCTCTACTCTTGCTTCGACCCATGTTTTCAATGATAAGGGCTTGTAAACTGGTACTGGCAATGTCTCTTCTACGAAGTTCTTCATTAAGTAGGCTATTCTTTACTATAGACATTATTACCATACTATTTGGAGCTGAGTTACTCAGTGATACAACAAGAGTATCCCAGCTATCTGGTAGAGTTTCCATCAAAAGACATGCTTGAATCTCATCATCCTAGGACATACCGGTGACTGCTAACTCACTTATGAATCCTTCAAAGTCATTCAGGTGTTGCGTGATTGATCGTCCCTCTATCAGTTTCAAGTTCATGACTTTGCGAATCATGAACACTTTTCCTTGAGCATTTTTAGCCTCGTACATATCCTCTAGCTTCTTCTAGAGAACTTTGGGATCTATTTCGTTCCTCACGTGGTTGTATAGGCTAGCATCTATCCATTGCCGTACTGTACCCAATGTTTGCTTCTTCAACTTTATCCACTGCTGATCTTTCATACCCTTCGATTTTGCGTCGTCACCCTCAATTGGATCATACAAATCTTTGCAATTGAGGTAGTCCTCCATTCTGGATTTCCACATTGAATAATTTGTATCCGTCAATTTGATCATTACACCGTCATTCGCCATGTCAAAACTTTAAAAATGGCAAAATTTTACTATTCACAAATTTTACTATTCATATAATTAGTGACTGTATATGTGAATAGTACCGTATACCCAAATAATACTTGTATATTGGAATGGTAACAGCATGCCTCCCGTCTACCTAAATAATACTATTCATAAAACGACCAAATATGAATAGTATTATTCAAGTTACTATTTTACTAAGTTACTATTTTACTATTCACTCAAATTGCGTATCTGCGACCGTTTTTTGAATGGATTGCGCCACCAGATTCACTGTAATTTTCTTGTCGTCATGGTATCTTTATTTTTGAAAAATATATCCACAGATTTTACTGATAAAACAACCTTTGGCTCTAGTACCACTTGTTAGGCCCAATAACGAGTTATGAGAAAAATAATAGCAGCAGAATAAAAAGACACAAAGATTTTTACGTGGAAACCCCAAGCAAATCAGGGAAAAAGCACGGGACAAACTCCGAATAATTCTCCACTATAAAATAATAGTAGGTACACCAAGAGATTAAAAAATAGTGGCACTCAAGTGTTTCCCAAAACCTCACTATTTTCTCTCTTATCCAACTCTTAGGAACCCTTTCCTAAGTCTCTCTGCACAGATTATACTTTATCTGTGTTTCTACATCTCAAATGAGGCAGAAAACCTCCCTATTTATAGAATGCAGAAGCCGCGTCCAACAGTCGTCCTGATTAATACCGTCAATTAAGGCACAAATTAGCACCAAATTTGACCACTTATCATGCCACTTTTTCAACTTTATATTCTTCTTCTATTTTCTTTTTTTTTTAATTATTTTAGTGGGTCTCATAATGTAAAGGGACACCACTTAATAATTTCAAGGCCGTGGAATCCCTCGAATAATAATAACAACGATTCCACACAATTTTAACAAATTCTGATTATCTGTTGAAATAGGACAGACAGTAATTGGTGGCTTCCTTTTGTAGATGCCCTCGCAGTTCATGACACCGGCAGTTGCATTTTGAAGACGTTCTTGCATAACCTGATAAGATCTGGCATTTGACAATTTAAGTGCTTCATTTAACATATTCACTGAATATTCATAACTAATCTGGCACACTCCAATTCGTATCCTTCCTACAGGATCTTTAACTCCACTGGCAATTTTTGGTATTTTCTGTAATATCTGTCTCGCCTGATTAATAGTGATTGTGGTAGCAATTGTCGCTAATTTACTACCGTCTGCGTTGTAACTGCCCTTATCGCTCCTCAGAGCGCCAATGCAGAATTTGTAGTCTTGAGACTTCTTGCATGTTGTTTCTGCTAGATCTTCTGCAGCATTTGTTTCGAAGACAAATGTGGCTATCAAAAGGAGGATTGTTAATGGGATTTGGGGACGAAGATGACGGCTCATTTCTGTTTTTGTATTTTATGAATGTTTTGCCTTTGTGTTTGTATTTGAATGTATAGGCGTTGTTGTGATTAAGAATTTACTATAATTGGGCAATTTGAGATTTTTTTTTGGTTTAACGGGATTCCATCCATGTGTATGCGTTTCCATTTAAGATGCCAGGGAACATTCTTACTTCCATTTTATACGTGGCGTTTTATATGTTTATTTGGTTTTTAATAATGTAAATGTTACTTTATTTATACTCGGTAGTTCTCGCCCTTTTTTATATTTATTACCCCCATAATAATAATAAAAATATCCTTATAAATAAAATAATTAAATCATCCACCACCTCTTTTCAAACTTACCATACCAATATGATGAAGATATCCTTATAAATAAAAAAACAAAAAAATATTAATTTTACATTAAATAAATAATGTTTTTTATTTTAAAACAAACCAAACATATAATTTAAATTTTGAGAAACTTTATTAAATTTGATATAAAGAAATTTCAAGAAAATACAATTATTATTATTATTATTATTATTATTATTATTAGTATTATTATTTATTATTATTTTAGTTATATTATTATTTTTAAATATCTTATGTATTAAATATTTTTGAAGTTGTGCAATCTGGTTCGGCATAACCTATGGTTGAACTAAACCGTGCTCTGTTCGACAGATGCTTTGAAAAAAGAAACAGATTTTGAGTAAACCATTTAATTGGGTGGAATATAGTTTTTTAATGATTAAATACAAATGATATATAAATAATTTTAGTGTGAAAAGTGTAAAAATGAGAAGTAAATAATATTACTTATATTTTAATAAATAAATATAAAGGGTATGTAAATAATTTTAGGAGGTGGTAGGTTAAAAAGGGGCGGCAATTATCATAATCCGTTTTTAATATTGGATCAATCATATAGAGAATGTAAAACCTTTTAATTTGTAATTGAATGCAATCACGAAATCTATACCATTTAAATGTCATAAATTATAATCCAGACAAACCCGAAGCCTAGCTTGTCTTTGTCAGGAATAATATAAATATTATGATTGGGCCTCTTTTTATCAGCTTAAGCTTTTGAGTGGTCGAGGGTTCGAATCCTGACAGCTTCATTTGTTGAATTATATTGCAACACATAGCGGAATGGGTCTGTGTTGTACCCGCTTCAAGCTCATGGGGCATTTGTGTGCGGGGGAGTATCAGGAATAATATAATTACTATGATTGAGTCTTACCTATCAGCTTAAACTTTTAAATGAGATAGTTCCATAACAGTCTTATGATAAAACAAATAAACAGAAGCGTACCTTAATTCTTTCTCTTCTCTTACAATCTACGTTGGTTAGAGATGAAAGGATTGTAACAATTGAATTTGAAAACAAAAAACAATTGAATTAACTAAAGAGATGAAACCATGACCATACTGTTTCTATAATTCGTTCCCAACTGTTGTTTTCTGTTCTTTGATATATTGACGTTTTCTTCTCACTTTTCATTTCAATGAATCAATACTTCTAATGCTTCTGTAGTTATGAATACTGCTACGACAACGAGTAATTGCTAACACGTTCCATTTATTGGCCATGTAGGGAAGGAAAAGAAACTCAAGCTAGGATTGGTCCTTGGCATTAGACATGTTCGTCAGGTGAGTCGGGTTCGGCTTTTAACTAAAACATTAATTCAAATCCGGCCTAAGCCCATAATTTAGAACTTTGGATTCGGGTCGGGTTGGGGTCGGACTTACGAAGCATTTCCAAACCCGACCCATAGCCTATAGATAATTTTTTTTATATTTTGTAAATTAAATTGAAAAATATTACAAATTCTATGTAAAAATATCTAAATATTGCATACAATCATATTTTGCTAATAAAATTCTATTATATATAGTGAAAAATTTAGTAGGTTGAAATATGAAAATCAATAAAAATATATTAAAATATAATATAAAAATATAAAACATATATTATTTTTGCTGGCTAGGCTAGGCTCGGGCCGAGCTTGGGTATTTATATAAAAACTAAGCTCGACCCATAGAATTTTGGGCTTTTGGCCAGGTCGGTTTGGGCTTTATAATAAAATGAATGTCCAAATTTGTCCCATTTGATTGTGCTCGAGTCGGACCTGATGGCTAGTCCAGCCTGCGAACATGTCTACTTCAGAGGATATTATAAGAATATTAAAATAATTATATGTAAGAAAATGTAAGACTCACTATGACGTGGGATGCTTGGTTCAGTGGTAGGGGTGTGTGGGCAAGGTCATGAGCTTTCGGTTTTCAGTTCGACTCCATGATGACTGGTTATAATTTTAGGGTGAAAAGTGTTAAAATGAGAAGTAAATAATATTACTTATATTTTAATAAATAAATATAAAGGGTATGTAAGTAATTTTAGGGGGTGGTAGGTTAAAAAGGGGACGGCAATTATCATAATCCGTTTTTAACATCGGATCAATCATCATTTCACTCGTCCAATGGAGATAATAGAGAATGTAGGCTCTGTTCTTTTCAACTTATATGCAGTTTAGTCCAGTCCAGTTCAGTTCAGTTCAATACTGCATACATATAAATTTACACTGAAATAAGTTTAGTTCAGTTCGGCACTGCTACTTATAAATTGAAAAGAATAGGGCATAAAACCTTTTAATTTGTAATTGACTTCAATTATGAAATCTGTACCATTTAAATGTCATAAACTATAATCCAGACAAACCCGAAGTCTAGCTTGTCTTTGTCAGGAATAATAGAAATACTATGATTGAGCCTTACTTATCAGCTTAAGCTTTTGGGTGAGATAGTTCCATGACATGGTATCAAAGTAGGTCAAACCCATAAGTCGATGGTTCGAATCCTGACAGCTCTATTTGTTGAAATATATTGCAACACATAGCAGAATGAGTCTTTGTTGTACTGGCTTTTGTTAAAACAAATAAACTGAAGCATACCTTAATACCTAATATTCAAATCATCTCGATGAAAAATGCAGCATTCTTTCTCTTTCTCTTACAATCGACGTTTGTTAGAGATGAAAGGATTGTAACAATTGAATTTGAAAACAAAAAACAATTGAATTAACTGAAGAGATGAAACCATGAACATACTGATTCTATTTCGTTCCCTATTGTTGTTTTCTGTTCTTTCATATATTGACGTTTTCTTCTCACTTTTCATTTCAATTAATCAATACTTCTAGTGCTTCTGTAGTTGTGAATACTACTACGGCAACGAGTAATTGCTAACATGTTCCATTTATTAGCCATGTACGGAAGGAAAAGAAACTCAAGCTAGGGTCGGTCCTTGGCATTAGATATGTTCGTCGGTGACCCGGGCCGGGCTTTTAACTAAAAACATTAATTCAACTCCGGCCCAAGCCCTTGATTTAGAACTTTAGGTTTGGTCGGGTTTGGGTCGGACTTACGAAGCATTTCCAAGCCTGACCCATAGCCTATAGATAATTTTTTTAAATATTTTGTATATTAAATTGAAAAATATTGCAAATTCTATGTAAAAATAACTAAATTTCCCATAATAGGTTAAAATATGAAAATCAATAAAAATATATTAAAATATAATATAAAAATATAAACAAATATTATTTTTGCTCACTAGGCTCGGTTCGGGCCGGACTTGGGTATTTATATAAAAACTAAGCTTGGCCCATAGAATTTTGGGCCTCTGGCCGGTCGGGTCGGGTCGGGCTTTATAATGAAATGAGTGTTCAAGCCCATCCCATTTGAGTGTGGACCCGATAACTAGTCCAACCTGCGAACATGCCTACTTGGTAGGAGCGAGGTGAGCGACCGCTCATGCTCCCGAGGATATTGGTTTTCAGTTCAACTCCATGATGACTGGTTATATACATTGTCTTTTAATTTTTCCTATATGTTTTTATAACTTTTTTCTGTCATTTTATTATTTTTTAACAAATCAAATTAAAATTTTGTGAGGATTAATATTAAAAGTCCTAAACAGTTGTGTGTTAATAAATATATATTAATAAAAAATCGCTTAGGGATCTAAAACTTTAAAAGTCCCAAAACTGCTAACAACGTATAGGATTCGCTTTTATTGATGAATTTGTTGTTCGTAATGATAGAAAAATTAGAATTACTCTTATGAGAAAATAACAATATGAATAATTGCAATTATAATTACAATATTATAAATATGTACTATAATTTTCAGGATCACATCATTGTCAAATTATTAAAGATTCGAATCAATAATACCTTAACTCCTTATCATCGATCGTCATTGCTGCGGAATTTAATTGACAATCGTTGGTCGAACGAACACGTACTAATGGTTTTGAGGTCTTCCTCAACTAAATTGTTTGGTCTCAAAGAGACCCAAATATTTCTCTCTTGATGGGCAGACACTACAACAAATCAAGCTTTTTGTGACAGCGGATGTTGTCACAGAAAGGCAAGAAGTTGTCACAGATAACATTATGTGACAATAAATAGTTGTCACGTGGTCATCGCTAATAACTCCGTAACAGAGAATATGTCCATTTTGCATCAAAATGTTGTCACAAATATTTAGTTTTTTGTGACAACAATAGTTGTAAATAAAAAAATATTATCGTCACAAATAAGATACTTGTCACATATAATACACCAAAATTAAATAAAATTACATGATAGCATAAAAAAGTCGTCGCACAAAAAAATAGTTTGTGACAATAAAATTGTCACATATATTACATGTGTTTGTGACAACAATTTACTTCACATATTATTTTTTATTAGTTACAACTCTTTGTTGTAGCTGAAAAGAAAATTACTTTTCACAAATAATATTGTTGTCATGTATTATAATATTTGTGATAATAATTGATGTCACAAAAAATTTTGTCGCTGTTACATAAAACTATATGTGACAAGAATCGTTGTCACAAGTTATCGTCGCTAATAACTCTATAATTGATGATATTTCCAAATTTGTTGTCACAAAAATTGCAATTTTTGTGACAATAATTTTGTTGTCACATAAAATTGATTGTCACAAATAGATAGAATTGTCACGTATTATACAATACGTGACAATAATTTTCTTGTCATGTATTGCATGACAACTTTTATTAGTTGTCACAAAATACTATTTGTAACAACTTTTTACTGTCGCAACATTTTACATCAGTTACAACTTTTTTTGTCACTATATATATATATATATATATATATATATATATATATATATATATATATATATATATATATTTGTCACATCAAATATTTGTAACAACTTTGGATTGAAGGGAACTATCAGCGATAATGAATGTAAAAACGGGTCTAAATTAATTAAATGGAAGAAGATGTTGTCAGAGTAATGTAAATGTAGCACATTAGCAGCGGATCTAAGATATATTTTAGGGCTAATCGATCAAAAGCAAACCTTATGACAAAAGTATATGTTTTACCTAAAATAATATGAACCATGAAGGAGTTGTGTAGAAAGAAAACCAAATTACATAATTATAGTACTCACATGAAAAGTTTCTAATTAACAAGTAAAACAAAAGGACTTCAGAAATCAGTGTTCATTGACTAAAAAGGATGGTGCTTTATGATGTGCATTAAATACTAAAGACCAGCGAATACAAAATTTTACACTTAGGTGAATAAATACAATAAAAAGAACTTGTTTGTAATGTACCTACTAAAGAGTAGCTTCTGCACTTTCTGCTGTAAGTTTACAATCAGTGACATGAGCGTAAAAAAGACAAACGTCATGATATTTTGTGTCGAACTCCAAAAAGGGGAAGATAAGCTGTACACATGGATTGAAAGCATAAAGATATTAGCAACATCCTTTGATTAGAAAGTAATTAGGGGAAGTTGCTAAGAAACAGTAAATCACCTTATCCTTAAGCGATTTCCAAAAAAATTGATATCATTTCATCTCCTGCATAACCATACGAACAATAAAGACAAGGAAATTGACATGTTTAACATATAAGAAGATAAAATTTCAAATGAAACCAAATTGCATATATCATATTCATTTCATGATTTCGTGTTAGAAGCTAGAAACACACATCTAAATAATATCATGCAAGACAAAAGAAATATGTATAACATTCATCATACAAATGAAGTTCATCAAATCAGTACAAATCCTTTTGAATATTCATAAGACTAGAAACACAATTATGAGCATCAATTTAAGTGAAATAATAGCGTCCATATGAGACCAATAGCTGAAATCACAACTTACAGTATCAGTGTCTTGAAAGTCCAGTATAAATATGTGTATTAATGATAAATAGCCTCAACCAGCACACAAGCAATAGAGAAAGGAAAAAGAAAAACTAGAAAAAAGTAAAGGGAAAAATATTCATCTATGTTGGACCAAGCATACTCAGTTCATGTTATAAAGTTTTGATCATGTCAAAGTGTATTAAATCAATGTTGATGTATGTATATGGCTATTATGTAAATTTATTAGTATTTTTACCAAGTAGCGCTTCACTTCGCTAGGGCGAGCGCCTAAGGTGCGCCTCACACCTCTGGCAACTTAAGGTTATAGCTCCTCAAGGGTGCCTATCACTTTTAATAACACTGCTTTCCAATAGATATCAAAAGACTCTATTACCGAGGAAATGAAACTAAGCTAAGGAACAAAAAAACAGAAAGGTGGTTTTAAAGTCATCAATAACCCAGTTATACTCAAAGAACCACTTATGTATAGGTCAAGCATGATAATGACAAGACAAAACTATTTAATGTTTCAATGGTAACCAAACAAATTAACTTGAAGATTAATATTTAAAAGCATACCTCTTACAAAATATTCAAATTAACATATTAATTCAAATAGTGGTATATAATGTTGGACAAATGCTCAAGTGAGAAAAATGTAGCACTTTCATTTGAATTCCATCTAATCTACACAATAGGTGAGTAAATACTTGAGTAAATATCGTTATAAATATTCACCTGAGAAGTCAAGAGAAATGGGGCAGCATGGGGTGAAAGTGCCCTGCTCGAAGAGAACGCCTTGTCTTCAAAATAATGGTTGTTGAAGATGTCTCTCCTCTCTTATTCTAATGCCATATGCACAACTAAAAAAATGATACAAAATGACAATCTTACGATACATTACAGAATTTCTCTAGATAAAAAGGAAAGGAACAAATAATTAAAGCAAGGCTTACTGTAATTAGGGATGGCAATGGAGCGGATTTAGATTAATCCAACCTAAATCCATTTTTATACAAATCTACTCCAAATCTGTTGGATATATCCAAATTCGATGAGTGTGGATCCAAAACAGATCTAGAACACATGCACCGATGCACAAACAATGATATACGTTTAATACTGCGGATAAATTATTTCCTATTAGTTCTATTTAAACTAACAATAATACAGTAATACACAATTTAATTGCCCATGATTCTGTAACTTAAATCAACTTAAACATGCTATTTATTTGCATATTATCTTTTTGGTTTGTAGGCTTCAGAAAAGTTACAGCAATTTGATTAAACCAGCGTCATCAAAAGGCGATGAGGCACTAGCCTAGGCACTGAGCCGAGGCGTTGCTGGAGCGCCTCATCAGTGTTAAGGCCCCACACCTTCAAAGATGTGTCGCTCGCCTAAGCGCCTCAGGCAAAGATTGAGGTAATGAGGCGAACGTCAATAAAAAAATGTGCATAAGGTTTCCTACTAATTTATAAAAAGAGTTCTTTGTAGAAAATGAAAATTTTATTAAACATGGAAAAATGAAGTCTCACTATAATAGAAATATCCAATTTCTATAAAATTTATACCAATTAGAATCCTAAATAAGAACAAGCATTAAACACAATAAACATATAAAGGACTCTTACATTAATTTTGATATTTCTTAAAAAAAATTGAGTTATTTATTTTTCAAAGTGTATTTTTATGCTATTATGTATATTTATTAGTAATTTTAAAAAATACACTTCACTTCGCTCAGGGAGCGCCTTTGGTGGTGCCTTGTGCCTTGGACATTTCGGGGTTGTAGCACCTAAAGGGCGCCTAGCGCTTTTAAATACACTGGATTAAACTATGCTATTAAGACTGCTAATATATACTATATGTAATATAACCTGTATTCCTCCAACAAGCACTTCCAAAGAAGGATTTACTATCAAATTTGTGTGCCTATTTCATTTATTACTATCACTTACACCACATGGTTCTCAAGTTTGCTTCTATCAAATACCTTTGATGAATATAAAAATAAAAGCACCCCTGAGATTTTATTTCTTTTAATGTAACAGATTATAACCATTTTAGCTAGAGAGAAATAGGACAAACCTTAAATTTCAACTTTAAACTTCAGTTCTTTGGTTTCAGTTTTGAATTCAACTTCAACTTCAACTTCAACTTAATTTCATATAAATTTTAGGGTAAACTTAAAAAACATGTCATATAGTTTGTCCATATTACAAAAAGGTCCTTATAGAATTTTTTATTTCAAAAGAGTGTATGTGGTTTCAAAAGTTAGCAATAACATGTTTCTCAAAATTTTGAAACCACATTTGGAAGGGTAATCTTGTCTATTTTGAAGTGAAATTTTGCAGCTTTATTTATAAAAGTACAATACACATTAGTGATAAATTTTAAATTTTTTTGAGAAATATAAATATTTATGTTAATTGAAAATTGACTATAACTTTAAAAAATCATAACAAAATGAAAAGTTTCCAAAATTTACTCAAATTTTGATAAATAATTTACAAATAATATAGTTGAAATTAGGAATGTTGAATTTATTGAAATAACTGAGATTACCCTTCCAAATATGGTTTTAAAATTTTGAAAAGCATGTTTTTGCTAACTTTTGAAACCACATGCATCATTTTGAAATAGAAAATTCCATAAGGATTCTTTTGCAAAACAGCTAAATCACAAGGCATATTTTTGAAGTTTACCCTAAATTTTATTGCCTAGCTAAAGAACTGAAGTTGGAAACAAATTAAAATGGGGATAAATAGGTCAGTGACCGAGAAACTGAAGTAATTAATTATTGAAAGCATTCGAGCATAAACTATACATAAAGTATGAAATTGAAGGCTTCTAAGTTATTTATTTAGTTGGATCCATATCCGGATCCAAATCCAATCCATATCAATTTCATTGGATCCAAATCCAATGAATTTTAAAAAATAGGATATGGATGCTATAAAATGGATATGGATACACGGATTTGGATGGATTGAATATCCATCGCCATCCCTAACAGTAATAAAAGGTCAGATTCAATACCTTGTGACCTGATGCAACTGTGAAAAGTTCCCCTTCAGCACAAAAATCAATAGAAGCTTTAGGACGATCTGTAAGGGAAATAAATCTAGCAAGGTCAGGTTCAATACATTATACATGCTTTAACAATAAATGCATATAGAAAGGACAACATAAACTATAATAGGATATCAGTAACTAAAACATTGTTCAGAATGGAGATACGAAAGCCACGAGATCCTATATACTCTGATGTGGTTGCATCCTATAAGCGATAAAGCATAATTAAATCAACCCCCCACAAGGACACTAAATAGTGATTGGACATCAAACAGAGGCCTTAAAAGGCACCACCAAAATTGATATTAAGAAACTCAAGTTAGGCATTTGAATACATCACATTTACACCATGTTAAAAAGAAAACAAATTAAAGTGGTCTTTTGTAGAAACTGGAAAAGAGGAAAAATTGACTAAACTTTATGCTAAATTTAAAAAAAACAAATATACTTTATTAGGCACCCCCAATTTCACAGCTCAATCTAATCAGAATTGACAAAGGTAACCCATAAACTGCATTTTGTATTCACTTATATTTGAGCCTAAATAAAACTCTTCCTGAAGCTGTCATATTCCTAGAAAGACAAGGTCTTCAAGTTTTCAAGCTTGGCGCATGGAACTACTTCAAAATAAATGAAATCAAATAACAAAACTACAGAGTTATGCTAATCAGTAGTTGTAATTTGCTTTAGTTGGGGCACACTAGAGATGAAAAATTAGTAGGAGGATAATCAAAGCAACGCTGCAACTGCAAGACAAATGATCAATTTTACAGTAAATAACTATGTTACTCTCTCTTAGGGGGTGCAAAAGCCAGTTTTCTGTTTTTTATCTTTCTAAAAATCTGTATAGCAAAAACAGAAAGTTAGTAAAGCATTTAAAAATCCCCCCAAAAAAATCCCTAGTCTTAAACATCGCTAGCATCATCACTGCAGAAAACTAGTCCAATTTGAAACGCCATTCAAAGCAATAATGCAGTAACAAACAAGAAAGTTGTAATTACCTGGAAACAAGGTACTCTAGTTTCTTAAAAAGGAAAATAGCATCAATAGAAGTCCTATTTAAAAGCCCTCAAGTTAAACAGTTCCACTGCAAGAGAAAGGGCAGCCGCAATAGCAATTGTAAGTGCTCCACAGATAACAATTCCTCTTATGGTAGAACTAAGCCATTGGATTATAAATCGCTAAGATATTTAAATACTATCATATGCTACTAAACTTTCTCAATATAGGCACACCCCGAACAATTCTTGACATATACATAGAGAAGAGAAAACTTGTGCCAATTTTCTGTTAATTTCATATAAAGTTCACAAAACATCAGAAAAATATGTAACGAAAATCAAAACAACACCACTGGAATCAAACAAAAATTCAATAAAAGAAAACAAGAAACAAATAAACCTGAGGCCTCCTCACTTTGCTCAAATCCTTATCGATCTCAGACGAAAATGTTAAGCTTCGATTAGCGACTAAAGAAATGAGAAAGGAAGATCGGTGGTGGCGGTGCAAACCGATAAATGAGAATAGAACCCAAACTCAAAAGGCCCCAATTTAAGAAAACCATAGATTATAATATAATGAGCTAACCTAATCTGAGATGAGCAATTGATGAGCTAAATGAAGAGCAAACCTTTATTATTGGGTATTGTAGCCATGCTGCAAACCTTAGAAGGAAGCAGCCGGCTGTGGTATGAGAGATCGAACGAGTAAGCATCTAGTGACCAGAGAGGAACAAGTAAGCACTTGAGACATCGAACCTCAACGGTGGCAACGATTGTAGAAATCCGGTGAGTGAGAGCAGAGAGGGAAGTGAAAAGGGATTTGGGAATTGAGTCTGTGAATATAATGTTATACATATAACATATACATAATGTCATATAATAAAATAAATAGAAATAATGCTGATAAAATTTATAAATTTTGAATTTAACAAAAATAGATAATATTCCACAAATTTTCTAATTCTACTTATATAGTAAAGGATATAGTAATATAGAGTATTTATTGTAATACGAAGAACATTTATTTTCTTTTTTCTTCTTTCTATAATTATGAGTTTTGAAGATGTTAGATATTGAATTTAGGATCTCCCACCACTACGGGTGGTGTACCAATTAAGCACACCTAATTGGTATTTATTTTCTATTTTAAAATTGGCTAATTTATATACATACCATGTGAATTTAATGGAACCGAATAGCTTTTTTTTAATTCCTATGACTTTCTCATACTCCTAACCTTTTATATAACTATCTAAATAACTTTATAACTTTCTCATACTCCTGACCTTTTTATATAACTATCTAAATAACTTATAACTATCATATTGCAGTTTTATGCCTTTCTCTAAATCCTGTTATTTAATCCTTTAAATAACCTATGGCTTTTTGTATTCCTTTTACACAATTTTTTAAAAGAACTTATAATTTTCTTATAACTTTATTTATCATTCCTAAAATTTCAACTACCTTTTGTATAGCTAATCATAAGATCCCTATACTTTTCTTATGCATTTGTTATATACATTTTAATATAATTTTCAGATTACCTATTCCTATTGCCTATAACTTATCCCTAATAACAACGAGAATATGTGAGAAGCCACGAGCAACTGCTAAAAGCTAGAGAGAGAAAATAAAAATATACTTTTATAATTAAGAATAAACAGAGAGAATGAAGCTATGGTTAATAATCAAAGCTCGGCGTTAATGGAGAATTAGAATAGGAAAGTTTCAAATTATCAGGGATTTAATTAAAGAACAAATTAAACATAGAAAAAAAGGAATTGGTAAGTCTAATAAGGATTCTCATTCCTTCAAACTTACCAATTCCTTTTTAACTAAAATTCTAATTAAATAACTAGGATTAAATAAAGAGAATGAAATTATGATTAATAATAAAAGCTCTATTGTTTCTCCATTTATATGCTACGTTGGTACACCTATTGTGTCATCATATAATTTTATTGCATTTAACTTCGCTTTTCAAACAAATATTTTTTAGAAATTTTTGCGCCTAGCGTACCTCAGACACACGCCTTGGCTTGAGGCGCGCCTGGACCTTTATTGCCTAGGCTGCGCCTAGCACCTTGATAACTATGAGAATACAAACATGCGACTAGATAGGTAGAGTCAAGCCTCATGTTAAAGTTTACTCTCTCACTGTCTCATACACCTAGTAATTGCATTCAAAGAAGGCAATGGAAAGTTGTGGAACCATGTGTGGCTAGTACTTTTCTTGGTCCTCACTCTCAATAAGCTGTGCTTAGGGTTGAGCAAATGTCGGTTCGATTTAAAAATCGGATCGAACCAACCTGAACCGAAACCTAAATTTGTAAAAAAATAAGAACCAAAACCAAACTGAATATAGTTTGGTTCGGTGTAAACTGAACCAAATATAATTTGGTTTGGATTCGATTTGGTTCGGTTATAACCGAATCGCTCAAACTTTATAATTTTTAATTTATTTTTTTGTTTTAGGATTATATGAGAGAGAATTAAAGTAATCTTATCTTAATATGTGTTAAATTTGATGGTAATATAAATATTTACAATAACGAATATAAATATTGATACATAAACTATATTAATTCAAGTGGTATGACATGCATATATAATGAATTATTGAATGAGTCATATTCTAAAGTTGTAAAGGGCAATAATTTTTTCCTAAATAGAATTACTTAAGTTAAAATCTCATATTTCTTATTATTATTTACTAATTAGTGCAATGTATATCTTGAATATGACTAGGATATTAGATATAATATAAATATATATTAAAATATAATATTTATTAATTTATTCGGTTCGGTTCAATTTTATTTCAGTTTTTGCTATGAAAATCAAAATTGAACCGAAACCCAATTTTTAAGAATTTTAAAAACTGAATCCGAACGGAAATAAATTTGGTTCAGTTCAGTTCGGTTATTTTTATTCGGTTTCAGTTTTTGGACTTCAGTTACGGTTCGGTTATGCACACCCCTAGTTGTGCTTGGGTAATAAACTAGGAAAAGCTATCTATGCATACATCTCTTCCATACTTAATATTTATAACTTGACTTGTCTACATGACAAACGAAGGAAAAGAAAAGATCCAGTTCATTAACTTTTGCAAAATAAAAAGAAAGTAATAAATTTAAATGAAGACAAAACATAGTATTTCCCAAAGCAGGCAATGAAAGATGCAAAAATAAGATCAACCAACTAAAATAAATTTCAATATACTCCATCATTTTCAATATACAATTACAATATTTACCTAATAAAAGAACGTATTTTAATGCTAAACCACATAGTAAGCCATATGCAATGAGATCTTAAATTAATTAGAAAATAATAGCATTGGCAAAATCACAAAAAGTATCAACATTCATCTAAGAAAATATATACCAATATCTGAATACAGGCAATAGCTCATTCCTGAATACTATAGACAATATTTACTAATAAATATATAAGAGATTAAACAAGATCAAAATAATCGAACATTATCACGTATAATTCATTATCACATATTGAATAGTTTGAGTTACAGCCTTTTCTTATAATATAATTATTTTTTATTTCAAGTTAAACTTATTGTAACAAAAACAAAAAAAAATTGCAATAAGCTTTTTATGTTGTCACACATATAGTTTTTGTGACAATAAAAAAATTTGTTGTCACGTATTGAATAGTTTTAGTTATAATTGAAGAATTTTTTGTTTCAAGTTAAATTTATTATCGCAAAATTATCATATTTTTTGCAACAAGTTTTTTTATGTTGTCACGCATATAGTTTTTGTGACAATAAAAAATTCTTAGTCACATATTGAATAATTTTAGTTACAACAGTTTCTTGTAACATAAGTATTATTTATTTCAAGTAAAATTTATTGTTACAAAAATAATATATTTTTTGCAACAAGATTTTTATGTTGTCACATATATTATTTTTGTGATAGTAAAAAAACATTGTCACATATTGAATATTTTTTGTTACAACCGTTACTTGTAACTGTAGGGTTTTTGTTTCAAGTTAAACTTGTTGTCACAAAAGTAACATTTTTTTGCGACAAGCTTTTTATGTTGTCATGTATATTACTTTTATGGCAATAAAAAACTTGTTGTCACATGTTAAATAGTTTTAGTTACAACTTTTATTTGTAACTAAAGCATTTTATTGTTTCAAGTTAAAACTATTGTCACAAAAATTATATATTTTTTGCAACAAGCTTTTTATGTTGTTACATATATATATTTGGTGACAATTTAAATATATTGTCACATATTAAATATTTTTAGCTACAACTATTATTTGTAACTGAAATATTTTTTGTTTCAAGTTAAAGTTATTGTCACAAAACTAATAAAATATTTGTAACAATATTTTTTATTGTCACATATATATTTTTTGTGACAATAATTTTTTTATTATAACAATTTCTAAATTTTAGGTTACAACATAAGTTGTAACGGAAAAACATTAGTTACGATCTTAAAAGTTGTCACAAAAATATATATTATATGTGACAATTTTATATTAAAATTTCACAAAACTAAATTTCTGTGTCGATAAAAATTTTATTGTAACAGATAATAGGTTTTTTGTGACAATAATTTTAGTGACAGTGAAATTGTTGTCACATATTAATCATTTTCTTGTAGTGAGAGTAGAAAAGTTGTATAATTTAGTATATTGGGGAACTTAACCATATGTACCTCATTTTATACTATCAAAATGAGAACCCCATAAATCCTCGTTTTAATGGCAATTTTATTTCTTTACCTGTATTAAAGTAAATACTCCTTCCTACTTACCATTGAAGTAATATTCCCATTGTTGTGTGGTGTTCCTCTAACATATGGGACCCATATTATTAAATTATAAAAAATAAAGAAAAATCTGAAAAGATGGTTGAAAAAGTGGCATTGGTAAGTGGCCAAATTCGGTGCTAATTGGTGGCGAAATTGAAGGCCGCTTAATATACACGTTTGTATTTCCTATAAATAGAGAGGCTTCTGCCTCAACAGAGAGTGAGAAGAAACACAAATAAAATGTTATTTATGTAGAGAAACTTAGGAAAAGGGTTCCTAAGAGTTGGATAAGAGAGAAAATAGTGAGGTTTTGGGAACCACTTGAGTGCCATTATTTTCTAATCTCTTGGTGTACCTACTATTATTTTATAGTGGAGAATTATTCGGAGTTTGTCCCATGATTTTTCCCCAACTTATTTGGGGTTTTTACGTAAAAATCTTCGTGTCTTTTTATTCTGCTGCTATTATTTTTTCTCGTAATTTATTATTGGGCCTAACAAGTGGTACTAGAGCCGAAGGTTGTTTTATCAGTAAAATCCGTGGATATATTTTTTAAAAACAAATATACCACGATGACGAGAAAATTACGACAAATCCGGTGGCTCAATCCGTTCCAAAAATCGTAGCTGATACGCAATTTGAGTTAATAGTAAAATAGTAACTTGAATAATACTATTCATATTTAGTCATTTTATGAATAGTGTTATTTGAGTATAGGACGAGGCATACTATTACTATTCCAATATACAAGTATTATTTAGGAATATGATACTATTCATATATACAGTCACTATTTATCTAAATAGTAAAATTTGTAAATAGTAAAATTTTGCCTTTTTTTAAAAGTATCGACATGGCGAATGACGGTATAATGATCAAATTGACGGATACAAATTATTCAATGTGGAAATCCAGAATGGAGGACTGCCTAAATTACAAAGATTTGTATGATCCAATTGAGGGTGACGACGCAAAGCCGAAGGATATGAAAGAACAGCAATGGATAAAGTTGAAGAAGCAGACATTGGGTACAATACGCCAATGGATAGATGCTAACCTGTACAACCACGTGAGGAACGAAATAGATCCCAAAGTTCTCTGGAAAAAGCTGGAGGATATGTACGAGGCTAAAAAAGCTCAAGGAAGAGTGTACATAATTCACAAAGTCATGAACTTGAAACTGATAGAGGGACGATCAATCACACAACACTTGAATGATTTTGAAGGATTCATAAGTTAGTTAGCAGTCACCGATATGTCCTTGGATGATGAGATGCAAGCATGTCTTTTGATGGGAACTCTACCAGATAGCTGGGATACTCTTATCGTATCATTGAGTAGCTCAGCTCCAAAAGGTGTGGTAACAATGTCTATGGTAAAGAATAGTGTGAGCACGGGATATTGCAGTCCCTCTCGCGAGACGATGATGACGTGTACCCGATTTCAATACCTCCAAACAAAAGTTCTCTTCAGAATTTTTATTACCAAAATAATATTCCTTGTGAATTTTATAATTGGTAGAATCCAGTTCGGCGTGGCCGATAACGCGTTCGGTAGGAGCTTGAACCGATGATTTACACCTAAATTAAATAATACCCATTAAAATATAATTAAAATTCAAAAAGATACCTTTCCACCCACTAATAAACCACTTTTCTCGGCTTTTTAGGCTTTTTGACCCGTTGGTTGTCGGTATACTGGAGAATGATGTCGCCACTGACATCATTCATGCCGCCGGCGGCATCACCATACCGCCGGCGGCATCACCATACCGCCGGCGACATGGCACGAAATGGGTCCTCCACAGACAGCCTTTCGGCCACTTTCGGCGGAATAAGTCAAAAAGGTCTCAAAAAATACCCCAATTTGCTTATAAAAGGCACCCAAAAACTGCAATAAAAGGGGGGGGACTGAAATTATAGAGGGAAGGAGCTAAAATTGGGCAACTAAGAGGCTGAAATCGAGAGAATAGATTTTAGTGAGATAAGAACTAGAAAAGGCAGGAAAAAGGATTCTAATCCATTTTTCCCGATTTTTCTTCTTCGAACTCTCTGATTGTGAGCTTAAACCAGTGGGTCTTTGGGTTAAATCAACTGGATAGAATTTAGAGACCTAAAACCTTTAAATTAACAATCAAATTATCGTTGCAAGCTCCCCGGGGGTGTTATTGTTCAGTTCACGAAGAGTTGGATTCACTACCCCGAGGTGAAAATCCTGAGTCTCATAGCTCTTTGGCATTATTATTGTTTTGCACTAATTTTTGTTGATTTGTGTTCATTTTGAGTTTTCGGTCACTTTGACTGTAAACCGCTACTGCTGCAAGAAATTGAAGTCGCCGGAGACATGCGATGTTGCCGGCTGTATCACCCATGTCGCGATAGACATCATTGATACCGCCGTTAGCATCGCATTCCCTAGAGATTTTGCTTTCTTGCGGGACCCTTTCTTTACGGTACTCAGAAAGCCTTGTGCCTGTCTGCATGCTGATGTCGCCCGTTACATAATCGATATCGCCGACGGCATCATTGATGCCGCCAGCGACATCAACTTATCTTCGGCGGCATCAGATGCCCCACGGCGGCATGGCTTTCTGGACAGCAATATTGTCTTCGTTTGTTTCCAAATTAATTTATTTTCTGAAGCTAGGACCTACAGTGTAACGATGGAGGTTCGAGACCTCCTGAAAACAGACCCGCCCCGCGTTGAGTGGTATATTCACTTGTAATCCGATTAAAGTAACGATCGAATCTAAAATTTGGATAAAAATGGAATTTCCCCGCAAACGCCATTCAAATCTCATTTTAGCCATCCAATCGGGCTTTATGATGTTATAAATAAAATATGCCATATTTGTGTCAACCATGCTCTGTAGGTAGATGTATATCGGACATTCGGTATTTCATTTGTTACGTAGAAAATGTACAGGACTTGAAAACCTTGTAATAATTCCACTTTCCGCACTTACTTTTCTTTTACGATTGTAAATATTTTATTTATCGCTTTAATTGCTTGATAAATGCGAAAACAACAAAATAACTGAAAATACAAATAAATAGGGTGGATTAAACCGATTAAGAAAGAATGAAGTATCCTAACTTAGCCTGATGAAAAGTAGATAACATCATCCGAACTCAGAATCTCTACTTAAGGTATGGTCCAACCACCCGGTGGGAAAATCGTACCGAAAATTTCTTGGTTGAGCTGAACCGGGTGGCGACTCTATTCTAAGTACGGGGTTTCGATCTCATATCTTTTAAGCATTACAATATGCAAAATCATTTTCTTTTCAACCACATCACACTCATCTCCCTGACACACCAAAAATGGGCCGGTACGACTCGGTCCGGCCCCGCGCCGCAGCCGTGCAAACAGTCGTCCGCTCACAGTGGCGACTCTGCTGGGGATCTTTAAACTTGAATCTTCTTTCATAGTTTAAAAGATTTTGATGATGTATTGAAATCATTGGCCAAATTAAAACTTCATTCTTTTCTTATGACGTCTTATCCTCACGCGTGTAGATAGTTCGGTAACTTTAGGTACCCTATTTCACTCGAGAAGCTCATAAAGTATCACTCATGCCCTGTTGGAATTGAGGATGCCTAGTGGGTGGATCACTCGTTTTAATCAACACATAAACTCCTATGACCGTGCCCATTTAGGCAATGGTTGAGTAACGTGGAATCAAGGTAAACAGGAACCTTCTACATCAACAACCCTATACCAAAGCCGCGTTAGAAAAAAGCCTTAGCACATCATTTCCCCTTAGGATTACCCAAAATAAATAAAATAATTGGGACGCGCTTCTTTTGCCATTACCGGTGAAGTAGCCAAACTCCATCCTACCAAAGAGGTATTATGCGGAAGTCATAAGGTTGGAACAGGGCCGATTCGCATACTATATGCTTTATAATCATACACCCCCATGCATCGGCTTTAAGAGCCGAAAATAAATCAACTTACCCTTATCACTTCCACTCATGGAAGAGGTTTAGCAACATACATAGGACTTCTCTTGTACCTCTATTGCGTCACCACATATCGCTATGTAAGACGTGAGATGCAAATATCCCACGTATGTTGAAGTAATAAGCCAACACATTATCTCTAACCACGTCTACGTGCAGCCATACATACCACGCACCACTTCCAAAAAAAAAAGACATACATACATGCCATCCATACCATTTACAACCCATTCATGGTCTGATCCGCGACTCGTGATCCTAAGCAGCCTTCCTCTTGAACCGAGACCTTCACAACCAGCCATGTCTCTTCCCCATGATGACAACCGTACCTCATCTAGAGGATAAGCTAGCCTTCTCTCCATCGTAGGGGCAATAGCTCACCCGCCGTCTCTTGGATCGGAGATCACCGCTGCTATCATTCAGTTTCTGAACTCCGATCAGTTTAGAAACATCATTCAGGAGATAGTGTATGTATCCGTCAAGAAGGTCCTAGAAAGTCAGGACTTCGACCAGGTCATGTGATCTCCGGGCATGACACCTGATGGCGATACACTCTGGCAATCACCGCCAACCGCTTACCCTGGACAAAGAGAAGGAGCCCAGAGTCCAATTCTTCCACCATTCTTTAACACCTTACCACCAACTTTGGTCACCCCATCACAATTTAAAATCCCCGCTGCCCCGATGCTTCCTCAATATGACCAAGTCATGCAACACAAAGTTGAAGACTTCTCACGTCAATTGATGACAGTAGACTGCTATCAGAAAGAGGGAAGGGTCCAATCAGAGAAAGACCAGTTCTTTCAAAACACTGAATCACCCACACCCCCACCTCAAATCATGGTGGACCAAGAGACCAATCAGAAGTCGGCACCAGTTGCCATTATTCGGCCAAACGACGGTCTTAAGTATAGAACCAATCCGTGGAAACTGCCACTTAATGTAATCTTCACCGGGTTGAAGGAAGCTGGGATTCTTAAACCTCTTCACGAATTCAATCCCCCATGAGAGAAGAAGGAAAAGGCTTTTACAGATATCACATGTTGTCGGGTCATAACACCAACCAGTGCAAAGCTTTGGTCCGTACCATCCAACGACTGGTGGATGAAAAGAAGATTACCGACCCTGAAAGGGCATCCTACCCCTTACTAGAGTCTGGCAACCAGACACGGACGATTAATCCCGGCTTTTCCAAACAACGAAAAGCTCCTCAAAATCTCATCAAGGCCATCTACTCAAATGGTGGGGGAAAATCGCGCTCTGATGGTGAGGACGAAGAATCCCGATTTGCAATCCTTAGAGTTCAGACCTTTTAGCTCCATAAGCCACTTCCATTTTTCTTACTTACGTTGTGTCTGTATCCTTTGATCAGCGTCTTCATATGAGCATACGTACGACGCTTTCAGTGTTTAAGATATTTTTATTAAATGGAATTAAATGAGTACATTATGTGGTAATCAAATCCAATAATTTAAACCCTGTCAAACACATGAGGGATAATAAAGTGCTTAAAGACCATGATAATGCTTTTGCTCAGCTCAATAATCGGATTGTTGAAACGCCATGGGTCTCTTCTAGAATTAACTCAACAACCCTGCAACGGTGCACCTTCAAGCCACCAAAGAAGTGTCAACTGGTCCCCTGAAATAGAGAATCAAGGCTTACACCCAACGGAGCCCAACCTCCATCAAATAAACATCGCAGCCAAATCTTAGACCAATGTCACCACCAAGAACATGACCAAATTTGAAGAGAAAAACATCTTCACCCGGTACAAATCAACCCCATTAAACCCTTCGACTAACAAAGGTCAGGGGGGAACCACTTCCTAGAACACCAAGTCTAAAGGCAAGCACCTTCATCCTACAAGCCACAAAGACGATCACGCAACCAATGTCGTAATCGGCTTACCAAATGAACCAACAAGGCAAACAACCACTACAAAGGCACCAAACAAAAGGTCCTTAAAGCCGAACATCACTTGTTCATAACCCATCACCACTAATACAGAATATGAGTTCAGGCCTAAACAAGAAGGGCTCTGCAGACCATGAATTGAAGGAGCAATCAAAATAGCGATCAGGACGACTATCAAACCAATCGATGAAGCTTTGGAGTAAGCACCCAAAAACTCCCGCAAACAAAATGGTTTGCAATAAGGTCAGCCAAAAACTCCCGATGTAACTTTGAAGGTCAGAATGAACTGGGTGATCCAGGCAAAAATTGAACGGGCACTACGGAACTTGGAGAATCTGCAAAGGCACAACCAGGCGCACAACAGTGAATCAGATACTCAACGCCCTTGCCGAGAGACAGGCCTAACACTGAAGTATCCGAAGACCTCCAATACTAGTGAAAAGTCCAGACTAGATTGAGAAGGTTATCATATGGCTAAGGATGATTCCAAAGTCGTAAGTATAGTCAAGGGTGAGTCCATCGATCTAGTCGACCAGAACAAGCCTAAGCATTATCATGTCTAAACAAAAGAAATGAATCAGAAAAAGCGGCACACTAAAAAATATATATATATATATATATATATATATATATCGCCCGCCTATCAGTCTTCTATTGACTGGGCAAAAATTAGGGTTACACCCGACGGTCGGTACCCTGCAAACCGGCTGTACAAAAATTAGGGGATAAGTCAATAACGCCTGTTGAACTGAAAACCCAAAAAGGGCGGTTCAGACGAAAATTAGGGCACGAGAGAAAAATAATAAGATGTTAACTTGAAAACCTGTAAAGGCTGGTTAACACCAGGGGTCCCATTAATGGAAATGATTGCCAACATATTGTACTCAAATTAAATTCACTCGATAAAAGGGTCTTTCATATTGGAACATCTGTGCTTGTGATTATGTGAATGCCTGGCAATCGAAGGATGGAAACATCACAAGTAAGCTTAATCGAAGACACTATGCGCTCAAAGGTCGGAATAAATCTGTTAGGGTGAAAACCCGAAAGGATAGTCCATGCAAACCATGGGGTCAAATTGGAGCCCAAAATCTGTGTTCCCCAGGCTCTGCAGAAAACCCCACAGCTTTTGGTTATGGGTTGCCATGACGAAAACGGACGGAATAGTTGAAAACAGGTTGCTGGAAGATTGAAGTCGCCGGCGATGAGAGTGATACCGCCTCCAGCGATATCATGATACCGCCTCCGGCGATATAGGATTGATTTGGGCGACTTGGGTGATGCCGCCGGCGACATGGAGTTAACTTTTTGGGCGGCATCAGAAGTATTTCTGCCATTTCAGACCTGTACAAAGCCTATAAATAATCCTATGCTATGTTTCCAATGACTTATCAAACAGCAATTCATTTTTTATATTCAAAATACAAGCCCGAAGGCGCAAATTGCTCAAATTGTACCAAATCATCTAGCCCATGACAAAATCAAATTATCGAAACCCCAATGTACCGGAGGTACAAACAAGAACTCAAAGAATAAACAAAAACGAAAAGTAAAACTAAGCATGTCCGCCACTACCGGCTGGACGGGATGAAACGTCATTAGGACTTAGGAGCCAATCGTCAACGTCGTCTTCCTCTCTACCCTCCGTCATGGGAACACTACTAGACTCCTCAGCCGCGGTAAACGCACGTCGGCCGGCAGACTTCTTGACCCTCCTACGACCGGTACCCCCAGGGTGCGCACGGTCCAGGTTTTGTTTGCTTCTCTGTTCTTGAGCGGTGGCTGCCAGCTGACCCTTGAGATCGCTCACGCGGCGCTGTAAAGCTGCAGTCTCCTCCTCATACCGCCGTCGGGCTGCATCAGCATCAGACAAAGAAAGGGCTAAAAAATCCTGCAAACCGGAGAAAATATCAGCCTTACATGCATGCATAACATCCATACATATATCCCATCTTAACATGTGCATAAAATACCTGAACGAGAAGTGATTGCCCAATAAGGGTATCCCGGAGAACAAAATTATTCTCCGCGAGTTGCTCCACATGACTCCGCGCCACCTAGCAAATCTAAAAAGCAAATCCTTAGACACCCGCATCTAAGACTTAATAAATAATTATTAGGTCTTACGTAGGTTGTATTTTCAGGCATAAAAATCGGGGCTTGCCGGCTCGAGCCAACATTCCTATGAGAGAATTCGCCTCGGGAGTTCATCAACAGGAAGGTGGTTTTCAACGAATTGACTAATCTCCCCTCCACGAAGTTCATGCCCTCTGGCGTGCCATAATGTTGGGTCCCACTTTGGTTATCCCGGCCCCTCTTTCTCGCAGGCTCCTGCAAAACATGAAAGTCACACGTCAACAATATCCCTAAAATGACTTCAAAATCATACACACAAGCATAATCATACCTCGAAAGAACGTCGCTCCCCCTGGGACGTCGGTACACTCCCGCCAGCTACACCCGCACCTACCTCATCCTCCCCCTCAGGGTCGACCGCAACGTCCCCTTCCAGCGCTTCATCCTCATCATCATACTCCTCATCAACATCCACAACGCCTTTGAGGCGCCTCTTTTTGTCCTCCAATCATTGCTCGTTATGATACTCAATTGTATCGTTGTCGTGGATGCGAGGACACACAGGGCGTAGGCGCTGAAAAAGCTGCTCGTAGAGGCCAGGAACGCTAGGGATCACTCGGCCATTCCCTTTAATATAATCAGCTTTGTTGGCCTCGGTAGAAATCACCAAGTCAGGCCACCACAAGCCCCGCGGAGGGTCGGCAGGCACCGGTCTAGCTGCAATCGGAAGGGACCTCCAACCCCGGACACGCTCGCCCAGATACCACTGCTGGGATAGGGGGCACTCAATAACAAACCGGCGGTCATCCACCTCCCTCCGGACCCGTGCAACCTCAGCCAAGTTCTCCACCCCATCGAACGGGTCCAAGACGAGCTACATTAAAACAACCAACATAAGTCCATAGACCAAATAAATAAATAAATTAAAAAAAAAAAAATTTTGCATACCGAACTCAACCGCACGCTCCTTAGGACCTCCCTATACTGCGTAGGGTACTTTGCCTTCCCACCGATACCCCCGCACCAGCGAGCAAGGAAATGAGAGCCCGATGGCACAACCTTCTTAAACTCCACCGGTGGGAGGATCTGATGCTCAAAGGCCCAGGCCTGCACAAATGACGACTGATCAATTCAAGGGACGTCATGCAATAAATAGGAACGCATGTTATCGAGGGAAATGTTTCAAGAAAATCTATACCTGGAGTAGCAGGTGGCAAAGGCGAAGGGCTTTCTCCTTCTTTCGGGCTCCCACGTCCAGCCCGTGGTACAACTGGGCCATGATAGCCCTCGGCCAATTCTTCCTGCTGATTCCCGGCACATCTTCCACTGCGGTTATAAGCATGTAGTTGATCTTACTCCCCGAGATTGGGAAGAACAGCACGATGAGTAGTGAGATCACAAAGGAATGGACACAAGCCTCCCTCTCCTCCTCGGGTACCATATCCACCCGGGTCCAATGATGGTACAACTCACCATAGGACAGCCGCCCAGAGACGGGCTTCAGACCAAACAACTCCTTTACCCGCCTCACCACGGGTCTCTCGACATAGTACTTGTCCATGTAGACGTCAAAATGTATAACCTCATTCGTCCAAGGAAGGCCGGTCATGGCTACCACATCAGAAGGGGTAATTGTAACTTCCCCAAAGGAGAAATGGAAGGTATGGGTGGTCTCGGACCACCTTTCAGTCAAGGCCGTTACTGAAGAATGAGGAAGCTTAGGCATCAACATGGGCATGATCCGGGCCAAATCCCCAAACCCTATCTCGTTAATTGCAAGCGCAAGCTCGGGATCATTCTCTGAGATATGGTGCCACCACTCACCGATGGTACCCATCCCCCCTGTGTAAGTCAGTTCGTATGGCTGCAAAATCGAAAACAAAATGGATCAATTCTGTGCATTTCTGTCCAAAAGGCTGCTGATGTCGCCTCTGTTAAAAGTGATATCACCGGCGACATCAGCCCATACCGCCAGCGGCATGGTTCATGTCGCCGGCGACATCAGACTCCCATAAAGCCTTTGGCAAGGACTGTTGTCGCCAGCAACAACACTGATGTCGCCAGCGGCATCACTCATGCCACCAGCGGCATCACTCTGCGCGGGCAGAACCAGTTTTCTCCCTAAATCGCACCCATCGTGCCAAAAATCACAATCAATCGAACAACAAGGCAAAAACCGATCCTAAAGCATGCAATATGACTGATATATTCCACATTTCAAACCCCTATCATGGCATGTTTTCAAATCTAAAGCAAAATCACATTCGAAAAGAAGTAATTGTGGGATTACTTGGAAATAACAGAGGTGTTTCTCCTTCTCCGGAGTCAGATTGGTGATAGGAGAGTTAATGCCATAGCCATACATTTTGGCCGTCTCCTTCAGGCAGTATGCAGTAGGAACCGAAAGGATTTTCAATCCCTCAACAGAAGAATCGGGCAGGCTCTCCCTAGCCTTGGATTTACCCCTGAAAGCCTTACTAATCCTCTTCATAATTTAAAAAAAGACAAAGTTAGAAATCAAAGAACTTTGGCAGAGAAGAGAGGGGGGATACGGTTTTGTGAAAGAATGGGGAAGAAAAGAGTTCCAATCCCTTTTGTAAACTGCCGCACGGAATTCGAGGAGTTTTAATTTATCTGAAACTGTTCCTCCATGCCGCCGGCGGTCTCCATCCATACCGCCAACGATATCAGTAATGTCGCTGGCGACATCGCCTCATTTAGTTAAAATTTTGAAATTATCTGACCAGTCAAAGCTACCACGTGGCATCCATACCGCCGGCGATATCAGTCATGTCGCCGGCGACATTGCGTCATTTAGTTTGAATTTTGAAATTGTCTGACCAGTGCAAGCTACCATGTGACATCCAAGCCGCCGCCGACATCAACCCATGCAGCCAGCGATATCAGTCATATCGCCGGCGATGTTGCCCCTCCAAACTAGATTTTCAAAACGAGCCCAATCGGAGGGCAATCTCTTTAGAACGAGCCCAACCAAAGGGCAATCTCTTCAGAACGAGCCCAACCGAAGGGCAATCTCTTCAGAACAAAAGCCTAACCGAAGGGCAATCTCTTCAGAACGAAAGCCCAACCAAAGGGCAATCTTTTCAGAATGAAAGCCCAACCGAAGGGCAATCTCTTCAAAATAAAAAGTCCAACCGAAGGGCGATCTCATCAAAATGAGCCCAACCGAAGGGCGATCTCTTCAAAATGAGCTCGACTAAAGGGCGATCTATATTCAAAGTGAAAGTCCGACCAAAGGACAATCACTATACCAAGATAAAAAGCCCAACCGAAGGGCAATCTCCTCATTCAAAATGAGCCCGACCGAAGGGCGACCTCTTCGAAGTAAAAGTTCGACCAAAGGACAATCACTATACCAAAATACAAAAGCCCAACCGAAGGGCAATCTCTTCAAAACAAAAGCCCAACCGAAGGGCGATCTCTTCAGAACGAACCCAACCGAAGGGCAATCTCTTCAGAACGAAAGCCCAACCGGAGGGCAATCTCTTCAAAGTGAAAGTCCGACCAAAGGACAATCACTGTACCTAACAAAAGCCCAACCGAAGGGCGATCTCTTCAAAGTGAAAGTCCGACCAAAGGACAATCACTGTACCTAACAAAAGCCCAACCGAAGGGCGACCTCTTCAAAGTGGAAGTCCGACCAAAGGACAATCACTACACCAAAGTACAAAAGCCCAACCGAAGGGCGATCGCTTCAAAATGAGCCCGACCAAAGGGCGATCTCTTCATAGTGAGCCCGATCGGAGGGCAATCTCTTCAAAACAAGCCCAACCGAAGGGCAATCGCTTCAAAACAAAAGCCCAATCGAAGGGCAATCTCTTTAAAACTAGCCCAACTGAAGGGCAATCTCTTCAGAACAAAGCCCAACCGGAGGGCAAGCTCTTCAAAGTGAAAGTCTGACCAAAGGACAATCACTGTACCTAACAAAAGCCCAACCGAAGGGCGATCTCTTCAAAGTGAAAGTCCGACCAAAGGACAATCACTGTACCTAACAAAAGCCCAACCGAAGGGCGACCTCTTCAAAGTGGAAGTCCGACCAAAGGACAATCACTACACCAAAGTACAAAAGCCCAACCGAAGGGCGATCACTTCAAAATGAGCCCGACCAAAGGGCGATCTCTTCATAGTGAGCCCGACCGGAGGGCAATCTCTTCAAAACAAAAGCCCAACCGAAGGGCAATCTCTTCAGAATGAGCCCAACTGAAGGGCAATCTCTTTAAAACGAAAGCCCAACCGGAGGGCAAGCTCTTCAAAGTGAAAGTCCGACTAAAGGACAATCACTGTACCTAACAAAAGCCCAACCGGAGGACAATCTCTTCAAAGCGAAAGTCCAATCAAAGGACAATCACTATACCAAAGATCTCATCAAAATGAGCCCAACCGAAGGGCGATCTCATCAAAATGAGCCCGACCGAACGGCAATCTCCTCATTCAAAGTGAGCCCAAGTAAAGGGCGATCCCTTCAAAATGAGCCCAACCAAAGGGCGTGCTTACAAAATGAGAGCCCAACCGGAGGGCAATCTCTTCAAAGCGAAAGTCTAATCGAAGGACAATCACTATACCAAATACGAGCCCAACCGAAGGGCAATCTCTTCAGAACGAAAGCCCAACCGAAGGGCAATCTCTTCATAACGAAAGCCCAACTGAAGGGCAATCTCTTCAGAATGAAAGCCCAACCGAAGGGCAATCTTTTCAGAATGAAAGCCCAACAGAAGGGCAATCACTTCAGAACGAGCCCAACAGAAGGGCGATCTCTTCAGAACGAGCCCAACCGAAGGGCGATCTCTTCAAACGAGCCCGACCAAAGGGCGATCTCTTCATAGTGAGCCCGACCGAAGGGCGATCTCTTCAAAACAAGCCCAACTAAAGGGCAATCTCTTCAAACGAGCCCAACCGAAGGGCGATCTCTTCAAACGAGCCCAACCAAAGGGCGATCTCTTCATAGTGAGCCCGACTGAAGGGCGATCTCTTCAAAGTGAAAGTCCGACCAAAGGACAATCACTATACCAAAATACAAAAGCCCAACCGAAGGGTGATCTCTTTAAAATGAGCCCGACTAAAGGGCGATCTCTTCATAGTGAGCCCGACCGAAGGGCGATCTCTTCAATACAAGCTCGACTAAAGGGCGACCCCTTCAAATTTAAAGTCCGACCTAAGGACAATCACTGTACCAAACAGAAGCCCGACCAGGGGGCAAACCTCTCTATTCAAAGTAGAAGCCCGACCAAGGGGCAAACCTCTCTATACAAAGCACAAGCCCGACCAAGGGGCAAACCTCTTGATTCAAAGCAGAAGCCCGACCAAGGGGTAAACCTCTCTATTCAAAGCAGAAGCCCGACCAAGGGGTAAACCTCTCTATTCAAAGCAGAAGCCCGAACAAGGGGTAAACCTCTCTATTCAAAGCAGAAGCCCGACCAAGGGGCAAACCTCTCTATTCAAAGCAGAAGCCCGACCAAGGGGCAAACCTCTCTATTCAAAGCATAAGACCGACCAAGGGACAATCTACAAAGAACAAGTCCGACCAAAGACAAATTCTCTACGAAGCACAAGTCCGACCAAGGGACAATCTACAAAGCACAAGTCCGACCAAGGGACAAAATCCCTACAAAGCACAAGTCCGACCAAGGGACAAATTCTCTACGAAGCACAAGTCCGACCAAGGGACAAATTCTCTATGAAGCACAAGTCCGACCAAGGGACAAATTCTCTTCGAAGCACAAGTCCGACCAAGGGACAATCTACAAAGCACAAGTCCGACCAAGGGATAAAATCCCTACAAAGCACAAGTCCGACCAAGGGATAATCTACAAAGAACAAGTCCGACCAAGGGACAATTTCTCCATAAAGCGTAAGTCCGACCAAGGGACGAACAATCGATAAAGCGTAAGTCCGACCAAGGGACGAACAAATGACAAAGCGTAAGTCCGACCAAGGGACAACAAATGACAGAGCGTAAGTCCGACCAAGGGACAACAGATGACAAAGCGTATGTCCGACCAAGGGATAAACAATCGACAAAACGTATGTCCGACCAAGGGACAACAGACGATAAAGCGTATGTCCGACCAAGGGATAAATAATCGACAAAACGTATGTCCGACCAAGGGACCAACAGACGACAAAGCGTATGTCCGACCAAGGGACAATCTACAAAGAACAAGTCCGACCAAGGGATAATTTCTCCATAAAGCGTAAGTCCGACCAAGGGACGAACAGTCGATAAAGCGTAAGTCCGACCAAGGGACGAACAGTCGATAAAGCATAAGTCCGACCAAGGGACAAACTAGTCATCCCTCTGGTATTATTCATATCCCTTGCTCTTTCGTGTCATCATACTGACCTATGGCAGCAGTGATCCCCCGAGGGGCAGCCTGTGAGCACGGGATTTTGCAGTCCCTCTCGCGAGACGATGATGACGTGTACCCGATTTCAATACCTCCAAATAAAAGTTCTCTTCAGAATTTTTATTACCAAAATAATATTCCTTGTGATTTTGATAATTGGTAGAATCCAGTTCGGCGTGGCCGATAACGCGTTCGGTAGGAGCTTGAACCGATGATTTACACCCAAATTAAATAATACCCATTAAAATATAATTAAAATTTAAAAAGATACCTTTCTACCCACTAATAAACAACTTTTCCTGACTTTTTAGGCTTTTTAACCCGTTGGTTGTCGGTATGCTGGAGAATGATGTCGCCACCAACATCATTCATGCCGCCGGCGGCATCACCATACCGCCGGCGGCATGATCCATACCGCCGGCGACATCATCATATCGCCGGCGACATGGCACGAAATGGGTCCTCCACAGACAGCCTTTCGGCCACTTTCGGCGGAATAAGTCAAAAAGGCCTCGAAAAATACCCCAATTTGCCTATAAAAGGCACCCAAAAACTGCAATAAAAGGGGGGGACTGAAATTATAGAGGGAAGGAGCTAAAATTAGGCAACTAAGAGGCTGAAATCGAGAGAATAGATTTTAGTGAGATAAGTACTAGAAAAGGCAGGAAAAAGGATTCTAATCCATTTTTCCCGATTTTTCTTCTTCGAACTCTCTGATTGTGAGCTTAAACCAGTGGGTCTTTGGGTTAAATCAACTGGATAGAATTTAGAGACCTAAAACCTTTAAATTAACAATTAAATTATCGTTGTAAGCTCCCCGGAGGTGTTATTGTTCAGTTCATGAAGAGTTGGATTCACTACCCCGAGGTGAAAATCCTGAGTCTCATAGCTCTTTGGCATTATTATTATTGTTTTGCACTAATTTTTGTTGATTTGTGTTCATTTTAAGTTTTCGGTCACTTTGACTGCAAATCGCTGCTGCTGCAAGAAATTGAAGTCGCCGGAGACATGCGATGTTGCCGGCTATATCACCCATGTTGCGAGAGAGATCGTTGATACCGCCGTTAGCATCGCATTCCCCAGAGATTTCGCTTTCTTGCGGGACCCTTTCTTTACGGTACTCAGAAAGCCCTGTGCCTGTCTGCATGCTGATGTCGCCCGTTACATAATTGATATCGCCGGCAGCATTATTGATGCCGCCAGTGACATCAACTTATCTTCGACGGCATTAGATGCCCCACGGCGACATGGCTTTCTGGACAGCAATATTGTCTTCATTTGTTTCCAAATTAATTTATTTTCTGAAGCTAGGACCTATAGTGTAACGATGGAGGTTCGAGACCTCCTGAAAACAGACCCGCCCCGCGATGAGTGGTATATTCACTTGTAATCCGATTAAAGCAACGATCGAATCTAAAATTTGGATAAAAATGGAATTCCCCGCAAACGCCATTCAAATCTCATTTTAGCCATCCAATCGGGCTTTATGATGTTATAAATAAAATATGCCATATTTGTGTCAACCAGCCTCCGTAGGTAGATGTATATCGGACATTCGATATTTCATTTATTACGTAGAAAATGTACAGGACTTGAAAACCTTGTAATAATTCCACTTTCCGCACTTACTTTTCTTTTACGATTGTAAATATTTTATTTATCGCTTTAATTGCTTGATAAATGCGAAAACAACAAAATAACTGAAAATACAAATAAATAGGGTGGATTAAACCGATTAAGAAAGAATGAAGTATCCTAACTTGGCCTAATGAAAAGTAGATAACATCATCCGAACTCAGAATCTCTACTTAAGGTATGGTCCAACCACCCGGTGGGAAAATCGTACCGAAAATTTCTCGATTGAGCTGAACCGGGTGGCGACTCTATTCTAAGTACGGGGTTTCGATCTTATATCTTTTAAGCATTACAATACGCAAAATCATTTTCTTTTCAACCACATCACACTCATCTCCCCGACACACCAAAAATGGGCCGGCACGACTCGGTCCGGCCCCGCACCGCAGTCGCGCAAATAGTCGTCCGCTCACAAATAGTCCATTTAATGAAGAGCTTCGTAGAAGGGACGTTGCAAATACATGTTCATAAGCCCTTGTCATATAGAATAGGGGCCAAAGCAAGAGTGGAGGTCGTGGAAATGGAAAATTGAAAGATATATCCAAGTCCCAAGAGAAGAGCTCATGCTACCACTGTGGAAAGTAGGGTCATCTCAAAAGGAACTGCAGTTTCTTTAATAAGAGAATGCAAGCTGAAGTCATGATAATGACAAAAACACATCTGCTACAGTCACAATAGAAGATGGAGAGGTGGCTTTAGTATCTCATGATGTAGATTGTTGTCATGTTAGAGATGCAGATACCGAGTGGATTGTAGATTCTGGTGCCTCATACCACTGTGTTCCAAAAAGGGAATACTTCTCAACCTATAAAGCGAGCGATTATGGTACTATCAAAATAGGAAATAATAGTATCTCATAAATAGTGGGAATCAGCGATATCTGTGTAAAGACAAGTGTCGGATGCACATTAACACTTAAAAATGTACGACACATTCCAGATCTTCGGTTGAACCTATTGTCTGTTAGTGTATTAGACAAGAAAGGCTATCATAATAATACAGGCGATGGAAATTGAAAACTCACCAAAGGATCGTCAGTGGTGGCGAAAGGAAGATCGTGTTACTCGCTATACAAAACACACGCAATAATATGTGCGGGTCAACTGAATACAGTTGGAGATGATACTTCCCCAAATTTATGGCATAGGCGACTAGTGCATGTTAGTGAGAAAGGGTTGAATATACTGGCTAAGAAGTCCCTCATCCCATTAGCCAAAGGAAAAATTAACCCATGTGATCACTATTTATTTAGGAAGTAACATCGAGTTTCATTTCAGAAAAGCTCTAGAAGGAGAAATAATAAGTTAGAGTTAGTACACTCTGACATTTGTGGTCCCATGGATACAAAATCCATTGGAGGAAGAAGATACTTTCTTACCTTCATTGATGATTTATCAAGGAAGACAAGGATTTATTTGTTGCGCACAAGGGATCAAGTATTCAAGCTCTTTTAAAAATTCCATGCAATGGTGGAAAGGGAGACTGGAGTGCCATTGAAGTGTTTGCGCACAGATAATGGTGGTGAGTATATCTCCAAGGAGTTCAAGGATTACTGTAGTCAACATGGTATCAGGCATGAAAAGACAGTTCCTGGTACGTCTCTACACAATGGCGTTACTGAACGAATGAATCATACCACTGTCGAAAGACTTAGATCCATGCTCAAAATGGCAAACTTACCTAAGTCATTTTAGAGAGAAGCTGTCAATACTGCTGTCTATCTTATCAACCGACTACCTTCAGCACCTTTGGATTTTGATATTCCATAGAGGGCCTGGACAGGTAGAAATATCTCATACTCTCACTTGAGGGTATTTGGCTGCAATGCATTTATGCATGTTCCTAAAGAGCAAAGGCTAAAGCTTGATAATAAATCAGTTCCTTGCACTTTTATCGGTTATGGAGATGAAGAGTTCGGCTACAGATTATGGGATTCGGTGAAAAAGAAAATTATAAGGAGCCGAGATGTTGTATTTCATGAGAATGATTTCAACGGCGAAAGATCTACAAGTGATGGTGTTATCAATATTACACCAGAGAGCATTCTATCGAATGATGCCACAGAAAGAAGAATGCAACAATCAAAATAAGATGGAGAAGAAGAGTGTAACGAACCGAAATTTCCAAAATTTGCTTATAATAAATTACTATGGTATTAAAATATCATGAAAATTATTTTTATTGTTATTATTGTTATTGGATATAAGACATGAGGAAATAAGAGTTAACTAAGTTAGAGGGATGAATTGAATATTTAATTATTTGTTCAAGGGCATTATAGGAAATTGGAAATATATATATATATATATATATATATATATATATATATATATATATATATATATATCATCTCCTGCATATCCCTTCATCTTCTTCTCCATTTTTCTCTCTTCCTATCCTTTATCAAATTTTCTATAATCTTAAAAACTTCCGATTTCTTCGATTTAACTTTAAATTCGTGGTAAAAATCGATCATAAAGCCCTCTATCATTATCAATTTCAGTCAATCAAGACTATAAGGGGAGGATTTCAGATTTTAAGATTCAGATGAATAGTAACCCGAATTTGAGGTGAGTGATTTTTGATGAAATTAAAGCTTAATTAGTAGAATTCATGGTAGATTAAGCATATTTATGGTATTAGAAAGTTTATTTATACAATATCTTGATAGAATTATATATGGCTATTGTAGAGGAAGCTAGTGCAAGCAAATCAAAAGCAAAAGAGGTAGAAGAGAGCTAGAAAGAGGTTAGAAAAAGGTTTGTGTCTCGAATTTCGATTTCTCGATTTTTCGGAAAATTTTCTAGATTGTATACTTGTTTTGTTTTAATGTTTTCTCTCATTATATAAATCCGATTTGAATGATTCTTGATTTTATTGATATCTACAGAAAGTAAGGAATATATGTTGAGAAGAAACCTTGTTCAATTTCGTTCTTTTTCAATATGAAATTTTCGTTTGAAGTTAAGTCATGAAATCTCTTTTCGGAAAATCTCAGCTTTGCACACTGTTTAGTATTTTGATCATAACTTTGGTTATACAATTTGGATTTCTGTGATTCTGGTGGCTTTGGAAAGCTGAGACATGTGGATAATTATTTTTAGAAGAACGTTCTTCGATTGGGTGATGTTTTGATAGTGAAAAATGCAAGGTAAGTCAGGTCACAGAATCTGGAAATTTCTGGAAAGTATGAATATTGATTTTATTGAGTTTTAATTGAAGTTTGATGCTTAAAAATTTGGGATTTGGATTTCTTAATTACTGAAGTTATGTTGAATTATGATTGATGGTTTATACTGGAATTTTTAAGATGTTACTTTGATTTATTGCCCTTATTAAACAAGTAGAATACGGGTCAGGGTAGATTGGCGCCAATTAAGGGGGGTACAGTACTGTACAAACAATTGAAGCTTTGGCTTCGGGCTTTGGCCGATATATATATTGATATTGAAGCTTCGGCTTTGGGCTTGACCGATATATTGATTTTGAAGCTTCGGCTTCGGGCTTGATCGATATGTTGATTTTGAAGCTTCAGCTTCGGGCTTGACCGATATATTGATTTTGAAGCTTCGGCTTCGGGCTTATCCGCTCCCGGATCCATTTTACCGTTATTCAGGACTTGTTTTCTCTGGGCAATATGTGGTTAAAGTGTTTGGAAAAATTGGGTACAAATTTGACTGTACTTTGAAAGGATTACTATATAAGTTTTGTGATTTGGTTCCATAAAGTTGGTTAATTTATTTTTGACTAATAAACAATCTTGGTTTCTATTTTAAAGTGTTAAAAATGTTCAAAGTTGTTATATTTCTTTTATGGACACCACTAAGTAAATTGCTTTGCGTGTAGTTTTTTTCTACACGTAGGTGGAGAACTTGTAGATAGCTTGGACCAAAGTGGAATAAGTGGATCAGCTTGAAGAGCAAATAAGACTCGAGGTGGATTTGTAATTTAATGTAATATTATGGTTTATAGAATAATGGCATGTACTAGATAGTGTGAGAAATATAAAATGGTATTGAGAAATATTTGGTGAATAATTAGCATTGAGAAATAATTTGGAGTCTCAAACATTATATTTGTATTTGTACATATTAAATATATAAGTATTGAACTTTATATTGTGGAGTAGAGTTCTTCATTGGGTGTTTATAGTACCTGTGGTGCTCCCTATAGGGGGGTGTTACAAAGAGCCAGTTGTGAGGGATCAAGATACAATTGTAGATGAAGATACTAATGAAGAGGGTATTGAGCAGGAGGAACCAGAGAACCCCATTCTACCAGAAGAAGAACCTCAATTAAGGAGGTTAATCAAAGAATGCCAACCATCTACAAAATACTCTATTTCTGACTATATTTTAATCACTGATGAGGGGGAGCCTGAAAGCTTTCAAGATGCGCAATCTTGTAAAGATAAAGATTGTTGGATGAAGGCCATGCAGGAGGAGATGAATTCTTTAAAGAAGAATGACACGTACGAGCTGGTGAAACTTCCTAAAGGGAAGAGAACACTCAAGAACAAATGGGCATACAAGCTAAAGAAAGATGATGGAACCCTAGTGAGATTCAAAGGTCGATTGGCTGTCAAAGGCTTTACTCAAAAGAAAGGTATCGACTTTGACGAGATTTTTTCACCAGTTGCGAAAATGAGCTCCATTCGAGTTGTGCTAGGTCTTGTAGCCTGCTTGGACCTTGAGTTAGAATGGCTTGATGTAAAGACCGTGTTCTTATATGGGGATTTAGAAGAAGAAATTTATATGGAACAACCAGAAGGTTTCAAGGTCAAGGGAAAGAAGCGCATGGTTTGTCGCCTGAAGAAAAGTTTGTATGGGTTAAAACAAGCCCCACGACAATTGTATAAAAAGTTTGATTCCTTCATGGTGATTCAAGGATACAAGAGGACAGAAGCTGATCCATGTGTATATATCCAGAAATTCCCTGATGGAAAATTTATCATTCTTCTTTTATATGTTGATGATATGCTAATCATTGGGCCAGATGCCAAAATGATTAGTAAGTTGAAGGGTGATTTGTCTAAGGCGTTTGACATGAAGGATTTGGGACTCCAAGGCGAATTCTCGGAATGGAGATTACCCGAGATCGAAGGTCCGACAGGCTGTGGTTGTCACAATAAAAGTATATTGAACGAGTACTGGAAAGGTTGAATATGAAGAATGCTAAACCAGTTAGCACTCCACTTGTCACTCATTTTAAGTTGAGTAAGAAACCCTACCCTTCAACAGAGAAAAATAAAGAAGATATGTCAAATGTTCCATATTCTTCAGCGGTCGGAAGTTTAATGTATGCAATGGTGTGTACGAGACTAGACATCGTTCATGCAATTAGAGTTGTGAGTAGATTCCTGTCAAATCCCCAGAAGACACATCGGAAAGCAGTTAAATGGATCTTTGGATACTTGAGAGGAACTTCAAAGTTATGTTTAACCTTTGGAGGTGGAAAGCCAGCACTTATTGGTTACACAGATGCAGATAAACCTTGATGAAAGAAAATCTACATCATGTTACTTATTTACATTCTCAAGGGGAGCTATTTCATGGCAGTCACGATTACAAAAGTGTGTTTCATTATCAATAACTGAAGCAGAGTACGTTGCAGCAACAGAAGCAGGAAAGGAAATGCTTTGGTTAAAGCGATTCTTTCAAGAATTGGATGTGCAACAAGAAGACTATATAGTTTATTGTGATAGTCAAAGTGCACTAGACTTGAGCAAAAATATTATGTATCATGCACGGACGAAACATATTGATGTAAGATATCATTGGCTCAGACTTGCCATTGAAGAAAAAGAGTTCAAGTTGCAGAAGATTTATACAAACAACAATGCTGCTTATATGCTGACAAAGGTTGTTCCAAAAGAAAAGTTCGATCAGCGCATCAAAGTAACCGGGATGGAGAGTCCCACAATATAGTCGGGAGGGGGAAATTTGTTGTGTGGTGTCCCTCTAACATATGGGACCCACATTTTAAAATTATAAAGAAAGGGAAGAAAAATCTGAAAAGAGGGTTGAAAAAGTGGCGTTGGTAGGTGGCCAAATTCGGTGCTAATTGGTGGGGAAATTGAAGGCCGCTTAATTTACGCGTTTGTATTTCCTATAAATAGATAGGCTTCTGCCTCAACTGAGAGTGAGAAGAAACACAGATAAAATATTATCTGTGTAGAGAAACTTAAGAAAAGGGTTCCTAAGAGTTGGGTAAAAGAGAAAATAGTGAGGTTTTAGAAAACACTTGAATACCATTATTTTGTAATCTCTTGGTGTACATACTATTATTTTATAGTGGAGAATTATTCGGAGTTTGTCCCGTAATTTTTATCTAACTTATTTAAAATTTTCACGTAAAAATCTTTATGTCTTTTTATTCTGGTGCTATTATTTCTTTTTATAATCTATTATTGGGCCTAACAATTCTTATATTGTGTTTTATTCTTTTCATATATAAATTCTTGTTCATTAACCAAATTATTAGGCTCAATGTATGAAATAAAGATGTAAATAAATTGCCAATATAATTGCATTTTAATACGATGCCCCTTAACAATTTCATAACCTTTAAAGGTAAGGATTTCTAACACGTAATCGATCATTATTCCATTAATAGTCTTCCAATAGTCACTAAAATGTATTAGCATAATATTTAAGCGGATTTGTGACGAGATACATATCGCAAAGTTGGTTGATATTTTGTCAAAATTATTGTCGGTCAAATAAATAGAATATGTTTTTGTTGGAATAGAACCCACTTTTTTTCTGTTTCACATATAACCTTATAAATTTTTTAGATGACCATCAAATAATAATATTATCAAGATGATTAAAATATGTTTTTGTTCTTGAAAATTTTTGCTCACACTTATAATTTAAGGCCTATATTTTAATTTCCACTCGTAGCCAAAAAATTTGCAAACTGGCCTTGCCTCTGATTTTATTGATTTTAATAACACAAAAATTTACGGTTCCTTTTTTCGGATAATATTAGAGTTCTAGGGTCTTGTTTTGGTAAAGGGTGTGTCGATCTAGTTGGGTTGTTGGTTTCATAATTAACTTTTCTTTTTCCCCAGCTTTTATTTAAAAATAATTATGTGTGATTTTTGTGGCGGTGTTTTGGACATTGATGTATATAGGGATGGGACTGGATCTTGGATTCAGTCCGGATCCGTAGATCCGTATTCGTTTTTTAGGATATGGACTCTATTATTTCAAATTCATTGAATTTAGGCCGGATCTGGATCTAACTAAAAAATTTAAATCCAGTATCGGTTTTTTCATAGACTCGAATTAAGATTTAGATCCATTTATATATATATATATATATATATATATATATATATATATATATATATATATATATATATATATATATGTAATTATTTTTTATATTCATATTTATATATATAACGGTGCTCTAACTCTAACTCTAACATATATATGTTTACTCTCTCTCTCAACCTTCTACTGATTTTCACCGGCTCTATATTTGAACTTGGACGAATGTTAATTTGCATTATATTTATTTCAAATTTTAAACCTTGAAATTACATGTTAAACCCTTTTTTTTAATTATAAACTAAGATAGTGATTTTGTATACGGGGCCTAACCTTATAGATTCAATGAATATGGATCGGATCTGAATCTTATACATGAAAAATTATATGGATCTGGATCTCTATAGATCCGGTCCAGATCCGGCCAGCTCCCTTCCCTATGTGTATACATTAATTTTTTATATATATATTATTTAATAATTCAACTCCATTGGGACTAAATTTTGGAAAGAATTTCCGAACTCAAACTCAACCAAGCTCCTGATGTGAACTACATTGAGCCTAAATAAAGTAATTTGTTTAAGTCCAGAATCAAATACAATATCTTAAACAACTCAATTTGCATGTTCAACATGTCTAGCTTAAACAAAATCACGAGTTGGATCTCTAAAATATGTATAAAATATTAAGAGATGAGATATTTAAACGAGGCTTAGAAGTTATTCAAATTAAATCACAGATACGGCAAAGGCTGGTCTATTGGTTGAGCCTTGAAGTTGTGATTTTAGAGGTCACAGGTTCGAGCCCACACTCAGATGGGGTGGGATAACGTTTTCCTTTATTATAATTGTAACCCCATATTAGCAATTTTTTTAAAAAAAATTAAATCGCAGATGTTAATTGCTTATTTAATCCCAGAAAGCATAGCTTCATGCATGAGATAGTGCAAATCGCAACCAAAAGATTAGTAAACAGAAAGGGATATCTCAACTCCAAGGGTGTGGTCTAGTAATAGGGACTAGTCCATCCTTAAGCATCCACTAGGGATCGAACCCTGGGATGTGCATGGAGCAACCTTAAATTTTGAGGCCAGCCATCCTGCCCTTCGAGGCACCCACAAATTGGCGATCGGGAATCAGTCTGAATGTAGACATAGCTTAAAGGTGCCGCCCATAATTGAGACCCATCCAGAACCACCTCATGGTGAAAAACAAAAAAAAAAGAAAGGGATATCTCAATTAGTTAATCTTGGCTATCCAAATGGATAGATATAATTTATTATTATTCAATCAGGGCGTCCTAAAGATTATTGAGGCCCTGGGCGAAAATTAAAATATGAATTCTTATAAATTAGAAGTGTACGTGTATAAAAATTTTCAACAATAAATACAAGCTTTATTATATTCAAGGTCATGCAGGAGATTATTGAGACTCCCAGCAAAAATTAAAATATGGATCTTTACAAATTAGAAGTGTACATATATAAAAGTTTTCAACTTATTGTCTTAGGTGACGTGTAAAAATTAAAAAATCCACCCCATTTCAACAGAGTATGTTTTATTTCTTTAAACTACAAAGATTTCAACAAAATATCAACAAACTATGTAATAAATATCTTCTTATGAAAGTAATGGCATGTTATGTGACATTTTAATGACTGCAAAAATTAATTACAAAATAATGATGGATTATCTATAAAATATTTTGACCGTAAAAGCAAATTTTAGCAACTTTGAAATTTCTTAATGTTTGGAGGCCTGAACAGTTACTCGAGGGAACAAATTTTTTTTTAATGATCAGTTGCTACACAAAATAATAAACTTATTAAATTCAAAGTACAAATTATCGCAACAGCTTAAAGAATCAAGAAAATGGAAAAACAAAATACTTATGAATTGGTTTACCTTTACTTATTAAATGAAAAAGGTTAAGAAAAAGTTATTAAAAATGGAAAGAGGAAAACACAAAGCCGACACTGAGGTTCGAACCGCCATAGATCAGGCCGCCAATACACAGTCCTTTCCACTGGGCCAAAGCATAAAACTAAACCCAAGCAGATTCGACGCCGCCTAAAACTCGGGGCCCTGACCTCGCTCCTGCTAAGGGCCGGCCCTGTATACAGTATCTCCACGAATATCCACAATAATTTCAAAAAGAACCATCAACAATCCAAGCAAATCCCCATTTTCTTTAGCAATAGGACAATTTGTTTGAGGTTCATTCCATTTGTAGCCTCCCTCACAATTAATAACAGCTTGAGTTGCATTTCTAACACGCGAAGCCATAGGAGAATAATCTTTAGCATTTGACAGTTGCAGTGCTTCACTCAGCACCTTAGCTGTATGTTCATAATACAATCTGCACACTCCTATTTTCATCTTTTCCGTAGTATCTTTTATTCCACTGGCAATTTTAGGTATTTTCTGTAATGTCTGTTTTGTCTGATTAACAGCAACTGACGTAGCGATTGTCGCTAATTTAGGAGGGTCTGCATTGTAACTACCCTTGTCGCTCCTCAGACCATCAATGCAGAATTTGTAGATATCTGGCATTGTCTTGCACATATCATCTGCATAATCGCTAGTAGCAATTATGAACATCAAAAGGAGGATGATTATTGGAATTTGGGGATGAAAAAGACGACTCATTTCTGTTTGCGCTTTTATGAATGTTTTGTCTTTGTGTATGTATTTGAATATATAGGTATTTCATTAACTATATGTAGTTGGGCTATTTTGGGAATTAACTATAAGATAGAAACTAGGAATTAGCTATTTTGTGTAAGATATTATTATGATTTAGGAATTAACTACATGTAGTTGGGCTATTTTGGGATCCAAGACGGAATTCCATTCATAAGCATGTGTTTGCATTTATATCGCTACTAGACATTGTCATTTCCAATAATCTTAGATTCATACATGTGGTTCATAAAGAAGTGCTAAGAATTTAAAGTTCAAAACCGAAACATCTGTTATAAATCATGGAGGATGAAAGTAAAAAGATAAAATGAAAATGGCCTAATACATCCGGACCCCATTGAACTTGTCCCTAATAGCCCCTCATCCCCTTTAAATTTTCAAATTTTCCTCTCGACCTCTAAACTTGTCTAAACCGCATCTCCAAACCCCCTAAATATCAGTCAACTAGTCTCAATATGGAGAGTGTAATGCAATCTCCCCACATGTACAAATTTGAAAAGTCAAATCACTTATAATTCGACACGTGTCATGGTTTCTAATTACTTTTTTAAATTATCCACATTAACTACATTAAAATCCTTCAACTTATTTTAATTTACAAAAACACTCCCTTCCTACTAAATCCAAGCTCATTTCAAAACCAATGTTTTAAAAAGCGTTAGGCGTTAGTGGGGCGGTCGGAGCTTCTAAATGCTTAGACGGGACATAGGTGGATTTATATTTTTTATTTTCAAATATTTATTATATGTATGAAAATATAAGTTCAACTAAAAAGTAAAATATAATAATATCAAATATCAAAAAATATAATTTAGACCATGTTTTAAAAATCACTGATTGCTAATTGAACGGTACGGACCTCTTTATTAGTGGCATAGAGCATATTGTTTCTCAGTTTGAGACTCAAAATGACAATTTTATTGTGAGAACACTTTAATGTGTTTTAATTTTACCAACTAAATTATTTTTTGTTGGGAAACTATGATTATTACATTCTTAAAAAAACTATAATTATTACAAGTAATGGTATCTTAAAAAATCAAAATTAGATGGTGCCTAGGCGGAAAAAATCGAACTAGCCGGTGCCTAGGCAGCAGTATACCGGCAGAGCGCCTGATAGCGCCCTAGGAATGAAAAGTCGGACGGCAAGCCCCAAAATAGCGCCTAGGCGGGGCCTAAGCAGGACTAGGCGGAGATTTTTAAAACAGAGTTCAAAACACATTCTCCTTCATCCACCTTGCCTTTAATCTCGGTCTTTGCAACACGAATCAAGCACAAAAGGGCAAAGGATATCGAGCTTATAAGCATAAGGTGTTGGAAAATTTGCTCTTTATACTTAGTTCCGGAATTACTTCCGGACAGAGGCACGCTTTTCTGAAAACTGTTGTAGAAGCTCTAAAACTGGATCAGATGCAACACTTCCGGAGGCAAACTGAGGCAACACTTCCAGAGGCAAACTGTTCCTGAGGCAAACTAGTCCCGAGGCAAACTTGGTGGAGAGGCAACGTTTTATCAACAACTGTTGTAGTAGCTTAGAAACTGGATCAAGGCAACGCTTCTTTGATCAGAATCAGTTGCATAAGCTCAGAAGCAACGGTTTATTCAGAAGAGGCAACACTTTCTACTGAAATTGAAAATGATCTTCAGAAGCTATAAATAACTATTTTAATTACTTTTCTTAAAAAACGATTTTAATTACTTGGAACATCACTGAAATATCAAGAACAAAGTTATAAGTGTTAGGATGAGTTGAGTCGAGTAGGAGACTCTGTCCTTAAAGGATATTTGGTAATTCCTCTCAGGATTAAACAATTCCTTCAAACTCGATTTGAGTTTAGGTACAGGAATCATAAATGCTTATCATATCCAGAAAAGAGGGAGAAAGAATAGAGTAAAAATTGGTTACATTTTTTCCAAATGGAAAACCTGCCAACCTTTTTATAGGTAAGAAATATAGTTGTTGTAAAATAATAAGTATGGTGCCTTTAAAATCGTAACCGCAAAGAGTTACAAACATTTAATAAAAAATATAGCAGTCATAGAATTAATCACATTTAAAACTCTCTTTCATGAAAGAGTTGAAACCAATAACGGTCACAATTAAATATTTTGACAAAAGATATTTTCTCAATAAAAATATCATAATATTATTCCTTTTGAAAATAATAAAATCTCTTATTTTTCCAACAATATGTCCCCCACAACTTTCAAAAGAAGAATTAATAAAAAGAATTTTCTGGATATCTCGAGTTTGATATATAATGCATGGAACTGGTGTCTTGTGGACTATGAACTAGAACTTGATAGATAAAATTTAACTTACGGAATATTCGGTGAAACATATAGTTACTATGAACCAAATAAGCACTATTGTAAGATAGGAATTTCACCATTTTGCATTATACCAAGTACATTTCTGTTCATCGCGGTTTTGTGCAAATAGGTCGTACGCATGCCTGGTCTTTCACAAATGTTCTAGAGATAGTGCCAATATTTTATCTCATAAAAGCGACCCCACTTCACACTCACATAGGTGATATCATCAAGTGTATGTTGCACTTTATACGCTACTCATAAGAGCTATGAAATTTCATTAAGAGTCCTTTTGACTCAACCTCTCAAGATATGCAATATAGTACTTTTCTCACATCTAGGATTAAGACAATTATTCTATTGTGCTAGCAGAACTAATAAAAGGCTTGTTAGTACCCATATGTGTTGGATATGATATATGCCCTTAAGGCAATTAGGACGATATATCTTAATTATGTAATAGTACGAATAATTTATTTAATCAATAAAGGCATTTGTTCTTTTGTTTATATCAATGTGTTTCTATACATATATATTATAGCTGGTTAAAATATATTCATTGATGTATGTATACAAAAGTCCTTGACATATCATAGCATGAAGTCAGAGAAATTATAGTTGGACTATATTTGGTGGAACCTACTTCATGTGCAATTATGATTATGTCTAAACTGTCCCTAGTCACAGTGTCATCAAGAAAGGATATTGATGAAACGGAAAGACTAGCATGTGGTCAACTTTCTTGGAAAGGGTCCAAGCAGTTAATCTCCTAAAGACTGAAGGTGGTGCCTTAAGCTTGACACATGGATATATCTGGGAGATATATTGGAGACCGCAGCAAGATAAACACTTGGTATAAATATCAATGTGTTAGTGTTTATCTTCATGCAATAAGCTTTGCGAATGCCCTCATACTTGAGATGCTAGTTGCCTTGTGTGGTACTATTGCTATACTTTGGGCCATTGCTATGCACTCATTAATTTAGGGTGCTAGGGGTGATTACGGGTATAGTGATGACAGCACGTTGGTAGGCTGAGTAGTCGGAAAGAATCCATCGCTCCGGATATATTAAGGAGTTGTACCTGGCCACTTGTTGAAGTGATGATTGCCATAAACCTCTGATCAGAGTATGTGTATGATAGAAATGGTTTCTAGTCAAACACACTATAGTAAAAGGCAATATACTTCGGTAACAAGTAAATAACTGGGATAGCTTGGAGCAACCTTGCTATTAGTGGGTTAACACTTTAACCGAACCCAATAAACCAGATGGTACTAATATTAAAGAATGGAAGGAATTTATCGCACTAGATAATTATTGCATTAACCGGGATTAAGTCATAAGCATAAATGACGTTCCGAGTAATGGGGGATGGTAGACCCTTGCTAGAGGCGTACTACAGTCGTTTAAGGTAATCAAGTTCTATTCACGGTCTAGAACATCGAGCCAATGGTTCTATTAGAACACGGGTTGGTTAAGCCTTAACAGCTCAATACTTCGGGATCCTATAAGGTCACACACATTGGACCTTCATCGGATTAAGTAAAGAACTAATAGATTTATTCTATTACAAAAATATAACATGAATAATAATTGGATTATTGTTTAATTGGTTAAAATTGATTAGATCAATTTTGGATAGACCAAGGAATTTATTTTGACCGATAACTAATTAATTAGAGTCATAAATAAATTATAATTGATTAGATCAATTTTGGTTGGACCAAATTATTTATTTTGACTGGTAACTATTTTATTAGAGTCAAAAATAAAAATTTATTTGAAAGGATTTATAAGGAATTTTGCATTGATAAGTTGGAACCGAAAAGTATAAAATATTTTATACAAAGTTCGATTGCCGAAAAATGCGCAACCCTTATTCATGGGCTGCACAAAGGCAGCCCATGAAAAGTGGCGGTGTGTGATGTGAATTAACATATATATATATATATATATATATATATATATATATATATATATATATATATATATATATATGTTAATTAATGGGATGGGAGTAATACTCCCATCCCACATCGATGAAAGGGGGAGCATTTTTGCTCCTCCAAGCCTATATATAGGCTATTTCCTTTCCTTTCAAATTGTACCAAGCTCAAAGCATAAATCCTAAGCGAGATAATTAATCTCTCGGGTACTTGAGCAAGTTATTTTTGTGGAGCCTGAATTTATTCGGGCACCGCTAGTTTATATTTTTGGGTGAGGCTTCTAGAGTGGTCTAGCAACTACTCGAGGCTTCTTAGTTCTTCCTCCTGGGGAGGTTTTGGTTTGTGGGGTTCGTGTGGATATTGATAGAGGCTATCCTACGACTGGAGGCTTGTGCAAGAAGGTCCTGCAAAAGCACGCTTCAACTGGTAAGTTCTTTTTCTTTCTCTTTTAATTATTAAGTCTTTTTCTTTAAGTGTTTTTAGACTTAATAATTATGCTTAGGTTATTTTTGCATGCTTAGTTTATTTTATGCTTAGGTTATAACTTAGAGTTATAACATGCTTAGTATAAAATAAATATGCTAGGATATAATTTAGAATTATGGTATGCCTAGTCCTTTAGCATGCTAACCTAGGTAGAGAATTATTTAGTTAAGGCTTTATTTAATTTATATGCAACTAATAGGAGTTCCTGGGACAGGGACAAAATTTTGAATTTCCGTCATGCCTCTTATGCATGTTCAATTTGACTGTCAGTTTCCAACAGTGGTATCAGAGCCTGCCTATTTAGTGCATAATTAAGTTAGAAGCAAACTAAATATTATTTTCTAAATGAAATGATTTGTTTATTTAATTATTTGGAACAATATATATAAACTTCTGCCTTTCATTTCAAGGTTAAAAATTAGTTATGAATAATTTTGAATAAGCTTGCTCAACTTACTCAAATTATACAAGTGTCAATAATTTATTTAAATTACATGGATTATAGATGCTCCCAATTTACATGAATTGGAAGAACGAAATTTATTAGTTCAAGAGAATCCATTGGTCTTCAAGTTTGTGCCCGTATTTGTTCTGGCTAAGGATTGGACTTGGTGTCTACTCCTCATAGGGCACCTCTACTACCTGGGAACCTATATCGGTGCAATTTGAATTGACCAATCGGGGGATTAATATGAACTAATTTATTTCTAGTATATAAGATGGTGCTTATATATGTTTCTATAACAAAGTAAAAAAAATTAAAATTATTGAATAAAAGCTTAAAGGAAATGCAATATAAATATAACAAATAAAAGTGTTAATTATTTTGCATATAATCTAGGTTGATGGAATAATTATAATAAAGAGCTGAACCCACCTAAGGTTAGACCTTATAAATTAATTCTAAAATTCCCTGAATTAATACAAGTCATTATAATTTTGTCCATCTGATAAAATTCTAGATTGGGTGAGACGTTTAACACCAATAAAATCCCAAAGTAAATATATTAAGGCAAGTTATCGTCTTCCTTACTCAAATTTATAATACGGTCTTTTTGGGCTATCAAAGTGCTACGCAAAGCGTTCCTTTTAGTCCACATTGATTGGTTGTAAAGTTTGAGATAGGGTCTGCCTTAACAGAGCTGGGGTAGTCCACCATAAAATTGGGGGCTTGGCCCAGATCTGAGACATATTCAAGGAGATGCTAATATAAGAGCACACGTCCCTTGGGATTAGGGAACTTGAATGAATTAGCAATTGCATGCGATGCAAATGGAATTGGATTCCAACTATGACTGACTATTACGACTTGACTCATAAAATTGGGGGTTGTAATAGACTAGTTATAGATGCTACCTACTAGGAAATTTAGCTGGGCTAAAATTCACGAATTCAATAGAATGGGATATTGTAAATTTCGAAGAAAATAGTAGGAAAATGTATTTAATTAAAATTCCTCATATTAAATACATGTACTTAAACTAATATCTAAACACTTTTCTTTTCTTATGTCTTAGGTTGAAAATGGCTTCCAATTTTAATCTCCGTATGTTACTTGACACCAAATTGAATGGCTCGAACTTTTCTAATTGGTTCCGAGCAGTGAGAATAGTTCTCAGATCTGAGGGAATTGCCTGTGTCCTAAGTGAAATTTTCCCTGTAGAACCTGATGTTGAGGATCATGTGGAACATGATGCCTAGTTGAAGCACAGGAAAGATCGTGAGACTGCCATGTGTATTATGTTGGGGTCCATGAATTCTGAGCTTCAGAAACAACATGAGAACATGCCCTTGGAGGATATGGTTCTCCATCTTGAAGAACTCTTTTCGGAGAGGGAGAGGACAGAGAGGTATGAGACCTCTAAGCTCCTTTTCGGGACCAAGATGCAGGCTGGCACCTCTGCCTCTCAGCATGTACTGAAACTCTTGGGATACCTTGAGAAGCTGAATCGATTGGGATTCGAGATGAATCATGACTTAAGCATTGACCTTGTGTTGATGTCCTTGACAGATAGTTACTCAGGCTTCATAACTAACTATTACATGAACAGGATTAATTCAACTATCCCTGAATTAATTAACATGCTGAAAACAGTGGAACCTCAGATCAAGAAAGATCAGAAACCTCTACTGTTGGTTGAAAAAGGCAAGGCTTTTAAGAAGAAGAAGCAGGCACTGGGTGCCAAGAAAAGAATCAGTAAGAAGAAGAATGAAAAGAAGGCATCTAAGTATGTCTGCTTCCAATGTGGGAAATCGGGACATTGGAAGAGGGATTGCAAAGCTCCTGCTTCTGAGCACTTGAAGAAGAAGCCTACAGAGGCATCTACTTCAGGTATATTTGTAATTGAAAACTTTGCTACTTTTTCGCAAGAATCCACTTGGGTATTAGATACTGGTTGTGGTTCTCATATCTGTACTTCTGTGCAGGGACTAAGGAATTGTAGAAAACTTGCAAAAGGCGAGATGGACCTACGCGTGGGAAATAGAGCTAGAGTTGCTGCATTAGCCGTAGGGAGCTTTAGTCTTGTTTTGCCAAGTGGACTTGTTTTAGTTTTGAATAATTGTTATTACATTCCAAGTGTTACTAAGAATATTATATCTGTTGCGTGTTTAGCAACAGAGGGATTTGAAATTTTATTTTCGAATAATAATTGTCAGATTCGTTTGAATAATATTCTTTATGGTTATGGAATGTTGAAAGGTGGCATTTATGTTCTTGATACTAAAACAGAAGTTTTCAATATAAATAATATGAAGAAAGTTAAATTAGGTAATGAGAATTCCTTCTACTTATGGCATTGCCGTTTAGGCCACATAAACAAAGATCGCTTAACCAAGTTGCATAATCGTGGAGACTTGGGCCCAATAGACTTGGAGTCTTATGGTGATTGCGAACCTTGTTTAAAAGGAAAAATGACAAAGTTACCCTTTAAAGGAAAGGGTGAATGAGCCACGAGTACATTGGAACTTATACACACTGATGTGTGTGGTCCAATGAGTGTTAAGGCACTAGGAGGATACTCCTACTTCATAACCTTTACTGATGATTACTCACGATACGGTTATTTGTACTTGATGAAGCACAAGTGTGAGCGGACGACGGTTCGAGCGGCTGCGGCGCGGGGCCGGGCCCTGTCGGGCGGGCCCTCTTTTTGTGCGTCGGGGAGACGAGTGTGATATGGTTGAAAAGAAAATGATTTTGTGTATTGTAATGCTTAAAAGATACGAGATCGAAACCCCGTACTTAGAATAGAGTCGCCACCCGGTTCAGCTCAATCGGGAAATTTTCAGTACGATTTTCCCACCGGGTGGTTGGACCATACCTTAAGTAGAGATTCCGAGTTCGGATGATGTTATGTACTTTTCATTAGGCCAAGTTAGGATACTTCATTCTTTCTTAATCGGTTTAATCCACCCTATTTATTCGTATTTTCAGTTATTTTGTGGTTTTCGCGTTTATCAAGCAATTGAAGCGATAAATAAAATATTTACAATCGCAAAAGAAAAGTAAGTGCGGAAAGTAGAATCATTACAAGATTTTCAAGTCCTGTACTTTTTCTACGTAACAAATAAAATACCCGAATGTCCGATATATACCCACCTGCAGATGATAGTTGACACGAATATGGCATATCTATTTATAATATCATAAAGCCCGATTGAATGGCTAAAATGAGGTTCGAATGGCGTTTGAGGGGAAATTCCATTTTTCTCCAAATTTCAGATTCGATTGTCGCTTTAATCGGATTACAAATGAACATACCACTTGTTATGGGGCGGGTCTGTTTTCAGGAGATTTCGAATCTCCATCGTTACACTATAGATCCTAGCTTCAGAAAATAAATTAGTTTGGAAACAAACGAAAACGACACTGCTGTCCAGAAAGCCAAGCCGCCGATGGCATCTGATGCCGCCGACGAAATAATTGATGTCGCTGGCGGCATGGATGATGCCGCCGGCGACATCAACTATGTCACGGGCGACATCAGCATGCAGATGGGCATAGGGTTTTCTGAATACCGTAAAGAAAGGGTTTCGCGAGAAAGTGAGGTCTCCGGGGAATGTGACGCTAGCGGCGGTACCAACGATGCCTCTCGCGACATGGGTGATACAGCCGGCAACATTACATGTCTCCGGTGACTCCAATTCCTTGCTATAGCAGTGGTTTGTAGTCAAAGTGACCGAAAACTCAAAAGATCGTAAATGAACGAAAATTCTTACAAATCAGTAATAACAATGCCAAAGAGCTATGAGACTCAGGATTTTTACCTCAGGGTTGTGAATCCACCTCTTCGTGATCCGAATAAAACACCTCCGGGGAGCTTGTTACGATGATTTAATAATGATTTTTAGTGTCTTTTGGTTTCTAAGTTCTACCAAGATGATTTTGACTTAAAGATTTGTCGATTTCAACTCACAATCAGAGAGTTCAAAGAAGAAAAACCAGAAAAAATGGGTCGGAATCCCGTTTTTTCTGTTTTATCTAATTCTTATCTCACTATTATCTATTTCTACCTTAAAAATCCCTTTTCTCCTTTTCTTTTTTTTTCTCCCCCCTCTAAGTGCAGCCCAAGGTGCCCTTTTATAGGTGAAATGGGGTGCTTTTTGGGGCCTTTTTTAATAATTCCACCGAAAGTGGTTGAAAAGGCTGTCTGTAAGAGGACCCGCTTCGAGTCATATCGCCGGCGACATGAATATGTCGCCGGTGGTATGATCGATGTCGCCGGCGGTATGGTCATATCGCCGGTGACATGAATGATACTCTGGGCGGCATCAGCCTTCAACATGCCTTCAGTTAGTGGGTCAAAAACAGCCAAAAAGTCGGGAAAAGTGGCTTAATAGTGGAAAAAAGGCATCTTTATGACTTTTATCAATATTTTAAAGGGTATTATTTAATTTGGGTGTAAATCATCGGTTCAAGCTCCTACCGAACGCGTTATCGGCCACGCCGAACTGGATTCTACCAATTATAAAATTCACAAGGAATTTTATTTTGGTAATAAAAATTCTGAAGAGAACTTTTATTTTGAGGTATTGAAATCGGGTATACGTCATCATCGTCTCGCGAGAGGGACTGCAAAATCCCGTGCTCACAAGCTGCCCCTCGGGGGATCACTGCTGCCATAGGTCAGTATGATCACCCGAAAGAGCAAGGGATAGGAACGATACCTGAAGGATGACTGGTTTGTCCCTTGGTCGGACTTATGCTTTGTCGACTGTTCGTCCCTCGGTCGGACTTACGCTCTGTTGATTGTTTGTCACTTGGTCGGACGTATGCTTTGTCGACTGTTCGTCCCTTTGTCGGACTTACGCTTTGTCGACTGTTCGACCCTTGGTCGGACTTACGCTTCGTCATTTGTTCGTCCCTTGGTCGGACTTACGCTTCGTCATTTGTTCATCCCTTGGTTGGACTTGTGCTTCGTAGAGAATTTGTCCCTTGGTCGGACTTATGCCTCGTAGGGAATTTGTCCCTTGGTCGGACTTGTGCTTCGTAGAGAATTTGTCCCTTGGTCGGACTTGTGCCTCGTAGAGAATTTGTCCCTTGGTCGGACTTATGCTTCGTAGAGAATTTGTCCCTTGGTCGGACTTGTGCTTCGTAGAGAATTTGTCCCTTGGTCGGACTTATGCTTCGTAGAGAGGTTTGCCCTTGGACGGGCTTCTGCTTTGATTAAAGAGGTTTGCCCCTTGGTCGGGCTTCTGCTTTGATTAAAGAGGTTTGCCCCTTGGTCGGGCTTCTGCTTTGATTAAAGAGGTTTGCCCTTCGGTTGGGCTTTCATTTTGATGAGATCGCCCTTCGATTGGGCTTTTTTTTGAAGAAATTGCCCTTCGGTTGGGCTTGTTTGAAGAAATTGCCCTTCGGGTGGGTTTGTTTGAAGAAATTGCCCTTTGGTTGGGCTTATTTAAAGAAATTGCCCTTCGGTTGGGCTCATTTTGAAAATCTAGTTTGGAGGGGGAACATCGCCGGCGGCATGATTGATATCGCGGCGGCATGAGTTGATGTCGCCGGCGACATGGATGCCGCGTGCAGCTTTGACTAGTCAAATAATTTCAAAATTTGAACTAAATGAGGCAATACCGCCACCGATTTGAGTGATGTCGCCGGCGGCATGGACTGATGTCGCCGGCGGCATGGAGGGACAGTTTCAGATTAATTAAAACTCCTCGAATCCCGCGCGGCAGTTTAAAAAGAGATTGGAACTCTCTTCTTCCCCATTCTTTCTCAAAACCGAATCTCTCTTCATCTCTTCTCCAATTTACTTTTTTTTGAAATTATAAAGAGAATTAGCAAGGCTTTTAGGGGTAAATCCAAGGCTAGGGAGAGCCTGCCCGATTCTTCCGTTGAGGGACTGAAAATCCTTTCCGTTCCTACTGCATACGGTCTGAAGGACACGGCCAAAATGTACGGCTATGGCATTAACTCTTCTATCACAATTCTGACTCCGGAGAAGGAGAAACACCTCTCTTATATCCAGGTAATTTCGCAACAAAACTTGAATTACTTCTTTTCGAATTCGATGTGATTTGGCGTCAGATTTGTAAACATGCTATGATAGGTTCGATTTTTGCTTCGTTGTTCGATTGATTTGGGCTTAGAGCGGAATATATCAGTCATATTGTATGCTTTTAGTGTCGATTTTTGCCTTGTGGTTCGATTGATTTGGGATTTTTGTGATTTTTGGCACGGTGGGTGCGATTTAGGGAGAAAGCAGGTTCTGCCCGCGTAGAGTGATGCCGCTGGCGGCATGAGTGATGCCGCTAGCGGCATCAGTGTTGTTGCTGGTGACATCAGCCTTTGTCAAAGGCTTTATGGGAGTCTGATGTCGCTTCTGTTGAAGCTGATGTCGCCGGCGATATGAGCCATGCCGCTGGCGGTATGGGCTGATGCCGCCGGCGACATCGCTTCTAATAGAGGCGACATCAGCAGCCTTTTTGACAGGAATGCACAGAATTGATCCGTTTTGCTTTCGATTTTGCAGCCATACGAACTGACTTACACAGGAGGGATTGGCACCATCGGCGAGTGGTGGCATCATATTTCAGAGAATGATCCCGAGCTTGCGCTCGCGATTAACAAGATGGGGTTTGGGGATTTGGCTCGAATCATGCCTATGTTGATGCCTAAGCTACCTCATTCTTCAGTAACGGCCTTGACTGAAAGGTGGTCCGAGACTACCCACACCTTCCATCTCTCCTTTGGGGAAGTTACAATTACCCCTTCTGATGTGGTAGCCATGACCGGCCTTCCTTGGACGGATGAGGTTATCCATTTTGATGTCTACATGGACAAGTACCATGTTGAGAGGCCCGTGGTGAGGCGGGTAAAGGAGTTATTCGGATTGAAGCCCGTTTCTGGGCGGCTGTCCTATGGTGCGTTGTACCGTTATTGGACCCAGGTGGATGTGGTGCCTGAGGAGGAAAGGGAGGCATGTGTCCGTTCCTTTGTGATCTCACTACTTACCGTGCTATTCTTCCCAATCTCGGGGAGTAAGATCAACTACATACTTATAACCGCGGTGGAAGATGTGCCGAGAATCAGGAGGAAGAATTGGCCGAGGGCCATCTTGGCTCAATTGTACCACGGGCTGGACGTGGGAGCCCGGAAGAATGAAAAAGCCCTTCGCCTTTGCCATCTGTTACTCCAGGTATAGATCTTTTTTCTTCTTTTTTTAGATAACATGTGTTCTTATGACGTCTTTTGATTTGATCAATCGGTCGTCATTTGTGCAGGCCTGGGCCTTTGAGCATCAGATCCTCCCACCGATGGAGTTTAAGAAGGTTGTGCCACCGGGCTCTCATTTCCTTGCTCGCTGGTGCGGGGGTATTGGTGGGATGGCAAAGTATCCTACGATGTATAGGGAGGTCCTCAGAAGCGCGCGATTGAGTTCGGTACGCGAAATTTTTTTTTTTTTTTTTAAATTATTTATTTAGTCTATGGACTTATGTTGGTTGTTTTGATGTAGCTCGTCTTGGACCCGTTCGATGGGGTGAAGAATTTGGCCGAGGTTGCACGGGTGCGGAGAGAGGTGGATGACCGCCGGTTCGTTATTGAGTGCCCACTGTCTCAGCAGTGGTATTTAGGCGAGCGCGTCCGGGGTTGGAGGTCCCTTCCGGTTGCAGCTAGACCGGTGCCTGCCGATCCTCCGCGGGGCTTGTGGTGGCCTCATTTGGTGATTTCTGCCGAGGCCGACAAAGCCGATTATATTGAAGGGAACGGCCGAGTGATCCCTAGCGTTCCTGGCCTCTATGAGCGGCTTTTTCAGCGTCTACTCCCCGTGTGTCCTCGTATCCATGGCAACGATACAATTGAGTATCATAACGAGCAACGATTGGAGGACGAAAAGAGGCGCCTCGGAGGCGTTGTGGAAGATGATGATGAGGATGATGATGAAGATGAAGCGTTGGAAGGGGACGTTGCGGTCGACCCTGAGGGGGAGGATGAGGTAGGTGCGGGTGTACCTGGCGGGAGCGTGCCAATGTCCCAAGGGGAGCCACGTTCTTTCGGGGTATGATTGCGTTTGTGTGTATGATTTTGAAGTCGTTTAGGGACGTTGTTGACGTGTGACTTTTACGTTCTGCAGGAACCCGCGAGAAAGAGGGGTCGTGATAACCAAAGTGGGACCCGACATTATGGTGCGCCGGAGGGCATAAACTTTGTGGAGGGGAGATTGGTTAATCCGTTGGAAACCACCTTCCTGTTGATGAACTCCCGAGGCAAATTCACTCATAGGAATGTTGGCTCGAGCCGGCAAGCCCTGATTTTCATGCCTGAAGATACTACCTACGTAAGACCTAACAATTATTTTCTTATTAAGTCTTAGAAGTGGGTGTCTAAGGGTATGCTTTTTGGATTTTCTAGGTGGCGCGGAGTCATGTGGAGCAGCTGGCGGAGAACAATTTTGTTCTCCGGGACACCCTCATTGGGCAATCGCTTCTTGTTCAGGTATTTTATGCACATGTTAAGATGGGATATACGTATGGATGTTATGCATGATATGCAAGGCTGATATTTTCTCCGGTTTGCAGGATTTTTTAGCCCTTTCTTTGTCTGATGCTGATGCAGCCCGGCGACGGTATGAGGAGGAGACTGCAGCTTTACAGCGCCGTGTGAGCGATCTCGAGGGACAGCTGGCGGCCACCGCTCAAGAACAGAGAAGTAAACAGAATCTGGACCGTGCGCACCCTGTGGGTACCAGTCGTAGGGGGGTCAAGAAGTCTGCCGGCCGACGTGCGTTTACCGCGGCTGAGGAGTCTAGTAGTGTTCCCATGACGGAGGGAAGAGAGGCAGACGATGTTGACGATTGGTTCGCAAGTCCCGATGACGTTTCATCACGTCCGGCCGGGTAGTGGCGAATGTGCTTAGTTTTGCTTTTCCTTTTTGTTTTGCCTTGTTCTTGTTTGCACCTCCGACACATTGGGGTTTTGATATTTTTGTTATGGACCAGAGGATCCGATACAATTTGAGCAATTTGTGCCCCCGGGCTTCTATTTTGAATATAAAGATGAATATGATTGTTTACAGGTTTTGCACAGGTCTGAAATGGCAGAAAAGTTTCTGATGTCGCCGGAAAATTCACTCCATGTCGCCGGCGGCATGACCCATATCGCCCAAATTGTTCGAGCTAAAATAATATATACAGGGCTGTCTGAAGTCCATATCGCCGGCGACATCGTCTGATATCGCCCTAGCTGGCTCCATACCGCCGGCGGCATCAACCAAATCGCCGGCGGCATCAACTTTCCAGCAGTCTGATTTCAACCATTCTGTCCACTACTTGTCATGGCAACCCATAATCAAAAACTACGGGGTTTTCTGCAGAGTTTGGGGAATGTCGACTGGAAGAGGCTCGAAAAATTCAGGCTTTGGGGTTTTCGATATGTCGCGGCGTGGCCTGTGAGCCGCGAATTCCTTCGAGCGGTATTGTCCTTTTGGGATCCAATGGACCATGTTTTCCGCTTTTCATCGTTCGAGCTTTGCCCCTTGCTCGAAGAATTCCATGCTATTTTAGGGACTCCGTATCCTAAGCGCGTTTCGCTGGCGTTATCGGATCTTCAATTTGGCATAAATGGAATCCCATGAGGGCTATGGAATTTAGATTCTATCGACCCATTTCTATCTCAGTTGCCTGACAGACCTGGTTTTCAGCTCGAAGCAGTCTTGGAGTGGTGTCGTGGAGTGTCTCGCTCCCATCCTGCTTGGCCATTTATGATGGCCTTATTACTTATGGCGGAGTTTATGTGTGGAGTGAGCCTGGTCGCTCCGCTGAGGTTAATTTTCCTCATTGGTCCCATGTTGACAGGGGCTTCCCCCGTGGCCGTGGGATTGGCCGATGTTTTGTTAAACGTGGATGCTGCTTCTGTTGACTCGTCACTCATTGGGGATCAATTCACATTATTACAGGTATCTCTTGTTCTTTTTGATCCCAGCATTTCTTTCTCCTATCCTTACCCGAGTTCTGCATTTATAGGTCTGGTTGATGGAGAAGCTAAAGCTGAGGGAGGCACCCCGAGGGAATCCAAAAAAGTATCTTCCTGTCCATCTGAGGGAGAGAGGGCTTATGCGGGCCGATTTCGATGAGCTGACATATGACGATTGGGTGACTATCCTGAGGGGGTATACTAACACGCAGGTTCAGTGGGTTAGTCCGTGGTGGAGAATACAGGATGTGGTCGTAGAATCTTGGGGAGCATGTGTTCAATTGATAGGCTTGGAGAAATCTTCATTTTATACCCCATACCGGCTATGTCGTCAGTATGGTAAAAGGCAGAGAGTCCCGATCAAATTGCCCCACAACCAGATCGGAGTTTACAAGGCTAGGTGGGTCAACCATATTCAGGAGAAGTGGTCCAGGGAGGCTGTGTTCGAGATTCTAGATTATGATCAACTAGAAACCACTGAAACTGACACATACTATAGAGGATGGCTTGCCGAGATAAGAGGTTTGCCGACCCGTCGAAAGCGGTCATGGGCCCGTTTGGAGGGGGAATGTGCAGAGCGAGGGGAAGATTCTCTCTTTACTAGCACACCAAGGCGGATCTCTAGGTACCAGGATGATGATGCGGGAAGTTCATTTTAAGTCTTGTCATTGTCGGAATCATCAGTTTTTTTTTTTTTTTTAACTCTAAAATGGAACAAAATGAACCCTGTTCAAAGCTTGTCGAAGTTGTCTTGAATTTATGAATACATGATTCACGTAAGCATAAGCATCTAGATTTTAACAAAAGAAAACTTTTTATTAATCGAGATAAAATAAAGTACATGATGCTTGGTTGCCATTTCCATCGACTTAACTCCCGGTGCCGACTAGCCGAGTTCGGTTTTCTAGAAGGCACTCGCTCTGTGCTCACGTACCCTAACTTTTGCCTAGATCGCCCTGTTCGGGTTTTCGATCTAGCAGGTTTGTCTTATCCCCTAATTTTTGCACGGTTGGTTCGCAGAATACCAATCGTCGGGTATCACCCTAATTTTTGCCCGATCAGTGAAAGACTAAAAGGCGGGAGATTATTATGTATGTGTTTTTTTGTGTGCTGCTTTTCTGATTTGTTTCTTTTAAACATGATAACGCTTAAGCCTGTCTTGGTTTACTGGATTTACGAACTCGTTCCCATCCATGTCCATAAGTTTAGCTGCCCCTTTGCTAAGCAGCTTCTTTATCGCATATGGTCCTTCCCAGTTCGGCCTGAATTTTCCCCTCACATCAGTGGTAGAGTGTTTCAACTGCTTGAGGACCAGATCACCGACCTTTAGGGGGAACTTTTGATGTTTTACCCGACTGTTATATGCCCGAGCCACACGTTGTTGGTACATCTGGAGGTTGTCAAGGGCTTTCAACCTTTGTTCATCCATCATGTTCAACTGTTCGAACCTTGTCCGAGTCCATTCGGATTCTTCTAACTTAGCTTCCAGGGCAACTCTTAATGAGGTCACCTGAGTCTTAACTGGCAAGACCGCTTCCATTCCGTAGACCAAAGAAAATGGAGTTTGGCCTGTCGGAGTGCGTATGCTGGTGCGGTATCCCCAAATAGCGAAGTGCAACTTATCCGCCCAATCTCTATAACCGGCTATCATCTTAGAAAGAATCTTCTTTACCGATTTATTGGCTGCCTCAACAGCTCCATTGGCTTGTGGTCTATATGGAGAAGACCTATGGTGTTCGATCCCATACTTCTCGATTAATGAAGCGGTTGCTCCTTGAAACTATACCCCGTTATCTGAGACTATATGATGTGGGAGCCCATACCGCGCAAAGATATGCTTTTCTATGAATTTGGCCATCTGTCTGGCAGTGACATTGGTGAAGGATTCGGCTTCAACCCATTTTGAAAAGTAATCTACTGCTACCACAATGAATTTATGGCCATTCGTTGAGGAAGGACGGATTTCACCAATTATATCTATACCCCATGCCGAGAATGGCCAAGGGGTGGACAAGTGATGGAGCTCGGTCGGTGGCAAATGTCGCATGTCCCCATAAATCTGGCATTGGTGGCATCGTTTGACTTGGGCGATACAATCGGCTGTGAGAGTGAGCCAAAAATACCCTAGTCGCTGGATCTTCTTTGCAAGGGCCAGACCATTCATGTGAGGGCCACAGTCGCCGGCATGGACCTGGATCATTACGTTCTGAGCCTCGGTATCAGTGAGGCAACGGAGGAGTAGGCCTTCACTGGTGCGCTTGAATAGATCATTATCTATAATACGAAATTGGGTAGCAAGCCGCCGTAGGGTGGTACGGTCCGAGTCGGAAGAATCTGTGGGGTATTGGCCGGTCTGAAGAAATAAGACTATGTCAGAATACCAACAAGGTTCGGATGAAATGGCGAGAACTGGAGGAGTTGTTTGAACACGATATGGGGTCTTGGTGGATAGCAAAACCAACGGGCGGATAGGTTGCTGTTGGGGTCCTTCCCATAAGGACGCGAGAGTGGCGAGAGCATCTGCCATTTGGTTCTCATCTCGAGGGACATGGCGGTACAAGCATGAGGTAAATTTCTCAGACAATTCGCGAACGGCCTCAACATAAGGGCGAAGGGATTCTTCTTTAACTTCCCAATCTCCAACAACCTGACGAACTACTAGAGCCGAATCTCCGATGACGGATACATGGTGTGCTTGAACCTAAAGAAAAGCCTCGAGGCCAAACAAGCAAGCTTCGTATTCAGCGCCGTTGTTGGTGACAGTGAATTCTAAACGTTTGGATAACGGGATTATCTTATTATCTGGTGTGACGATGATGACTCCGAGACCTGCTCCCCGGCGGTTCACAGCGCCGTCAAAGTACATTGTCCAACTGTCAACAAGGGTTGTAGCAGAGGCTAGCTGTTCGTCAGGGAACTCTAAATTTTCCTTATAATCGGAGCTGAGGGGTTGATTAGCCAAGAATTCGGCTACAGCCCTCCCTTTAATGACCTTTCGGGTTACATATTCAATGTCAAACTCAGATAAGAGAAGTAGCCATCGTGACAATTTACCGGCTAGAGTAGGGGATTAACAAAGAAACTTCATTGGATCAATTTTGGCTACGGCCTGGACTCGATAGAATTGGAAATAATGTCGCAACTTCTTAGTGAGCCAAACCATGGTAGCACAAGTCTTCTCTACAATTGAATATCGGGTTTCGTAATCCAACAATTTTTTACTTAGGTAGTAGATGGCATGCTCGCGCTTATCATCATGTTCTTGGACAAGCATGGCTCCGACGGACGTTTCTTCAATGGCCAGATAAAGGATGAGTGGTTTCCCTGGGATGGGAGGCGTCAAGACCGGTGGATTGACAAGGTATGCCTTGATTCTGTCGAATGCTACCTGGCAGTGATTGTTCCATACCACGGGTTGCTGTTTCTTCAACAACTTAAAGATGGGTTCGCAGACAGTAGTGAGGCGGGCAATGAATCGGCTAACATACTGTAAGGACCCTAAAAACGATCGGACTTCTTTCTCCGTCTTAGGGGAAGGCATATCCCTGATGGCTTTGGCTTTGTCTGGGTCCATTTCAATTCCTTTTTGGCTAACCACGTGTCCTAACAGCTTGCCGGAGGTAACTCCAAACACGCACTTCTTTGGATTTAGACGAAGATTGTACTTTTCAATGCGAGCCATGAACTTATCAAGAACAGCAGGGTGTTCCTCTCGAGTGGCCGATTTCACAATCATATCGTCCACGTACACTTCCACTTCTTTATGGATCATGTCGTGTAGCAGGGCAGTTACAGCTCGTTGATAAGTGGCTCCGGCATTTTTCAACCCGAATGGCATTACTTTGTAGCAATAAACCCCCCACTCAGTAATGAATGTTGTTTTGACTTTATCAGCGATATTAACCAGGATTTGATTGTATCCTGAAAACCCATCCATGAACGAATACATAGCCGGCCTGGCGGCACTGTCAATTAGGACATCGATGTGCGGGAGAGGGAAGTCATCCTTTGGTGAGGCTTTATTGAGATCTCGAAAGTCTACGCAGACTCGAACTCTACCATCCTTCTTTGGCACCGGGACGATGTTGGACAACCAAGTCGGGTATTCTACTACTTCTATGAATCGAGCTTCGATCAACCTCAAAACTTCTGTCTTAACTTGTTCTGCCCATTCAGGTCTCAATCGGCGGAGCTTCTGTTTGACAGGTCAGAATTTAGGATCAGTTGGGATCCTGTGTTCGGCGATTCGTCGATCAACCCCAGGCATGTCTTCGTATGACCAGGCGAAAGCATTAACATGATTCTTAAGCACCTTTATGATCTCACTTTTTTCCTCGGGAGTTAAGTCTTTGGAAATGGTTACCATTTTTGGATTGTCATCCGTACTTAGGTTTATTTCACTTAATAGAGTTTCACTAATGCCAAAAAATTATGCATATTGTTACGTGAATGCATGGATCCATCCGGAAAGGCATCAAACAAGTAAGTTGAACGGGAGTTATTCATTGCGTGAAAAGCCTCATAAGCGGCATTGTTTGTATCAAAAACATCAGAAATATTAAAAATTACATCATCCTTGTCTTCCTCCACATGCGGAGGGGCTTCTGCGGCTGCATCTGTGGGAGAGGTGTTCCCTATATCATTTGTCGGGGTGGTGTTTAGGTTGCGTTCCCAAGTGGTCTTTTGGGTAGTGGTGAGCGAAGGCCCCTCAGACAGGTCAGCCTTTTTGGTTATAGCCCTGGTGAGCTCTTCCACTATAGTCATCGTGGCATCTTCTTTCCCATTACCTTTCCAGCCTTTCTTCATCAGTAGTGCCATAGCTCTTGTCACGGTTGCCACGGCATCCTCAATTTCTAGATCGACAGACTCACCTTCGGGATACATCTTATCTTTCCCCTTATCTTTTTCAGAAATCACGTTGACAGGCACATCAGACTCTGCAGGTTCAGGTTCAGCTGAAGTTATCATGTGACCGGCCTCAAAGTCGTAGACATCTTTAAAGATTTCAAAGCCGGGCCACATTTTCCCGTCATGCTCGATTGGTTCGGTCTCCCCTTTATAAAGCCTCTTTCCCTGGATTTCACAAGTAGTGACCATGCGGCAATAACAGTAAGGGACGCGACGATAGGCTTTTTTAGGCTTATACCCCAGTCCAGCTCCACGAATGAGGATCTTTGGTTCCAATGCCTCAATAATCCCCTGTTCATGTATTCCTCCACCCTTGCCAGGCCTGTAACCAGACTTCTTTATTAGCTTGCCCATACTAGCGTGGAGGTAGCTATGCTAAAGGGGAAGGGATCTTTCAGCCTTACTAATCACGGCAATCTGGAGGCTCTTTTCTAGGTTTGCTTCGGCTTCCATAACGGCCATGACAGAAGCAGGATCGGCCTCTATAGTTATCATTCTATCACCATGGATTAGCTTGATCTTTTGGTGTAATGTGGAGGGTACTGCACCCAATGCATGGAGCCATGGCCGGCCAAGCAGCAGAGAATAGGTAACAGGAATGTCAATGACGATGAAACGTACATTGTTTGTGATACCTTCGACAGTAACCCCTGCCTCAAAGACCCCAATTACATTGCGCTTTGAGTCGTCATAAGCTCTAATAACAGTGTTGGACCTTTCGAGCATGTCCTCTGACAGTCCCAGATGAGGAAGGATCTTTAAAGGGCATAGGTTTAGGGCGGAGCCATCATCTACCATGACGCATGGGATGACCTTATCAAGAATTTGAACCCGGATGAACAAGGCCCTATTGTGATCCCTTCCTTCAAGTGTAAGATCAAAACTATCAAACACGATCTGAGGCCCTTTTCTTGGGGGAATGCCTTCTCCTATCGTAGCGCACATCTCAACGACCGAAGTGGTCAGACTAGCCTCCAGGTCAAGGAGCCGTTTGATCAAACCCTTACGATGCCTTTCTGAGTCAATTACCAGTTGCCAGATGCTGTATCGGGCTTGGGTGTTTTTCAACTGGGTAATGAGGGGGTCAACCTCAAGACTAGTATGGACAGGTGGAGGTGGAGAAGGGGGCCTCGCTGTAGTTCCAACCCTGCCAGGAATCGGGTCTTTGTTTAGACGGAGATACCGGTCTTCCGGCTGATATACACGACCACTCCGGGTGATATTAAGGACATTGTCGAGTAAGACGCTCTTGGTGGCTCGCGTCTCAAATAGGTATTGCTGCTCTTCAGAGTCCGAATCTGGGTCTCGTAGTTCATATTTATCCACACTAAAAAGGTCATGGTGGTCGACCTTGAACAAGTTGGTACTTACGGCCTTGGATTCCCGAGCCATTTCCCCCTCCTCATCAGAATAGTTCTCCTTTGAAACAAAGGAATCTACACTGAATAGTGCCTTTCCCTCAGCTTTCCTTCTCTTTGCCACAAATGGTTTAGACCTACGACCCTTTTGTTTTGGTTGGCTTGGATCCCTTTCCATTCCTTGAATGGAGTTAACTCCTGGGTTAGCCTGATTGATAAGTTCAAAAACTGAGCAAGATGGAAGTCCTGAACCGATGACCAAGACGAAATTACTACTGCCCGGCCCCTGGGCAAGGAGGTCGAAGACCGTGGCTTCAAGTAAACCAGATTGGACCATTCTGACCTTACTTTCGAAGCTTGGTAAAGGGTTATTCATAGTGCTCAGGGCTTTTTCTGGTTCAGCAATCTTTGCCTCGCTAACCAATCGCTGAATAGCTGAGTAGGGCCTTGCAGTTGTTGGTTTGGTGCCCCACCTGAACGTGATAATTACAGAAGTTATTCTTATCTTCAGGTTTGGGTGGCTTGTATTCTTGAAGGGACTGTATAAAACCCGCTTCCCTCAACCGTTGGAAGATGACCCGGAGGGGCAATTTATAGGGGTTGGTCAAAACAAAAGGGGGTCGAGGAGTCTGGACCGAGGCAATCGTTGATGGTGGCATAGCAGGGGTATGAGAAATGGTTTGGATAGCAGCCAGTGTTTTTGGCTTAACCGGCGCTAGGGTCGAGGGTTGCGCTTCATTTTTCCTGAACCACGGTTTTCCTGCCCTCTCGGCCTTCTCGCGTTCTGCCTCACGCTCAATCTTTTCTACTTTCTTAAACACAGCTTTGTAAGAAAGGAAAGAATCCGTAGCCATTTCCTTGCGGAACAAGGGGAGAGATCCTTCGAGGAGTTTGACAATCATTTCCTCAAGGCTAAGCTTAGACTTCATCAATACCTGGGTTGACATCCACCTATTGAAGTACTGCTTAAAGGTTTCGTTGGGCATTTGACGGATCCTCTCAAGATGTTGGAGGGTCATCTCCATCATAGTATTAAACCCATAGTGTACTTTCAAAGCCTCAGATAAGAGCGTCCAGTCGGCGACAATATGCTGCGGCAAAGTGTGGTACCACTCGAGTGCAGGTCCCCGAAGAGAACAAGGAAACATCTCTGCCAGCACTTTGTCACTTAGCTTCTTTACCCGCATCACCCTTTCGTACATTATGATGTGAGAGGCGGGTGCTCCCGAGCCATCATAATGAGCCATGTTTGGCATAGTAAAATTATCAGGGACCCAATCCTCGTCCCTTTCAGGTTTTTTATTAATGATGAGGCGGTTGATGTAAGCTTGGATTTCTGGTGTCACGCCCGGAGGTTGCGTGACCTGGTCGCTGATCGGTTCGCGAGAGATGGTTGGGGCTTGGGGTGTCACGCCCGGAGAATGCATGACCTGGTCGCTGACGGTCTGAGAAGCTATCATTTGTCGAACGAAAGCGGCTACCTCAGGTGTCACACCCGGAGGTTGTGTGACCTGGTCGTTGAATGTTGAAGGCAGCGTAGGACGAACAGTCAGATGGCTGGCAAATGGATTCTGAGGGTAAGTGGGACCTTTAGGAGTTACAACAAACTGCGGAGGTGTGAATGAGGGTAGAGGCCGAGATGATGGGCTTTGGTGATTGAATGTCAGAGGAGTTGAGGTTTGGGTGAAAGGTCTTGGGTTGAAAGGTACAGCTGGTGGAGTGGTCGAAGTCGACAAGAGAGCCGAAGCCTGTCCAAACTGGAATGGACTTGTCAGGGGTTGGATTGATTGAAGTATAGGTGCGACAGGTCCTACCTCTACCAAACTAGTCAGTATCCGAGTTATACCATCCGGGGCATGGATGTCGGATGCCGATACTCTATCGGAATTCCTATTTTCCAGAGCTCGCTTAACCGCTGCATCAACCGTAGTTTGGATTGAGGCTTGGAAAGCATCTGAGTTTAAGAACTGCAACATAGCATTGGTCAAGTCAAAGCCAGGAGGTGGTTGGGATCCTGTTCCCGAGCTGGAAGTGGGACCAAGGGGCTCTTCTGGAGGGGGGTCCCTTCGTTTCTCGGGAAAGACATGGTCGGTCGAAGGAAACTTTGGCTTAACTGCACTTGCTCTGAATCTGATTCCTCGCTGGAATCGGTATGGGGGATTCCTTCAACTTCCGTGGTGGCAACCGGGGTCGGAGGATGACATATCAGGCGATGTTCTATCCTTCTCCAGGCCGGGGTGCGACGGTCAGTGCGCCTCCTCCTAGCTGAAATGGTAGGCAGCGGATCAGGCTATACGTGGATGGGTGAATGATATGCGTGGTATGCATGCTTTTCGTGCCCTGGGAGTGACGTGTAGTGCGCATGGCTGTACGTAGATGTGGTTAAGGATGATGTGATGGCTTAACCCTCAAACATATATGAGACGTGTGTACTTCACGTCATACATAGCGATATGTGGTGACGCAACGGAGGTACAAGAGAAGTCCTACACATGTTGCTAAACCTCTTCCATGGGTGGAAGTGGTAAGGGCAAGTTGATTCATTTTCGGCCCTTAAAGCCGATGTATGGGGGTGCATGATCATAGAGCACTTAGCATGCGAATCGGCCCTGTTCCAACCTTTTGACTCCCGCGTAACGCCTCTTTGGTAGGATGGAGTTTGGCTGCTTCACCGGTAATGGCGAAAGTAGCGCGTCCCAATTATTTTATTCATTTTGGGTAATCCTAAGGGGAATGATGTGCTAAGGCTTTTTTCTAACGCGGCTTTGGTATAGGGTTGTTGATGTAGAAGGTTCCCGTTTACCTTGATTCCACGTTTACTCAATCACTACCCGAATGGGCGTGGTCATAGGAGTTTACGTGTTGGTTGAAACGAGTGATCCACCCACTAGGCATCCTCAATTCCAACAGGGCATGAGTGATACTTTGTGAGCTTCTCGGCTAAAATAGGGTTCCTAAAATTATCGAACTATCTACACGCGTGAGGACAAGATGTCATAAGAAAAGAGTGAAGTTTTAATTTGGCCAATGATTTCAATACATCATCAAAATCTTAAACTATGAAGGAAGATTCAAGTCTAAAGAGATATCCCCAGCAGAGTCGCCACTGTGAGCGGACGACGGTTCGAGCGGCTGCGGCGCGGGGCCGGGCCCTGTCGGGCGGGCCCTCTTTTTGTGCGTCGGGGAGACGAGTGTGATATGGTTGAAAAGAAAATGATTTTGTGTATTGTAATGCTTAAAAGATACGAGATCGAAACCCCGTACTTAGAATAGAGTCGCCACCCGGTTCAGCTCAACCGGGAAATTTTCAGTACGATTTTCCCACCGGGAGGTTGGACCATACCTTAAGTAGAGATTCTGAGTTCGGATGATGTTATGTACTTTTCATTAGGCCAAGTTAGGATACTTCATTCTTTCTTAATCGGTTTAATCCACCCTATTTATTCGTATTTTCAGTTATTTTGTGGTTTTCGCGTTTATCAAGCAATTGAAGCGATAAATAAAATATTTACAATCGCAAAAGAAAAGTAAGTGCGGAAAGTAGAATCATTACAAGATTTTCAAGTCCTGTACTTTTTCTACGTAACAAATAAAATACCCGAATGTCCAATATATACCCACCTGCAGATGATAGTTGACACGAATATGGCATATCTATTTATAATATCATAAAGCCCGATTGAATGGCTAAAATGAGGTTCGAATGGCGTTTGAGGGGAAATTCCATTTTTGTCCAAATTTCAGATTCGGTTGTCGCTTTAATCGGATTACAAATGAACATACCACTTGTTATGGGGCGGGTCTGTTTTCAGGAGATTTCGAATCTCCATCGTTACACTATAGATCCTAGCTTCAGAAAATAAATTAGTTTGGAAACAAACGAAAACGACACTGCTGTCCAGAAAGCCAAGCCGCCGATGGCATCTGATGCCGCCGACGAAATAATTGATGCCGCCGGCGACATCAACTATGTCACGGGCGACATCAGCATGCAGATGGGCATAGGGTTTTCTGAATACCGTAAAGAAAGGGTTTCGCGAGAAAGCGAGGTCTCCGGGGAATGTGACGCTAGCGGCGGTACCAACGATGCCTCTCGCGACATGGGTGATACAGCCGGCAACATTACATGTCTCCGGTGACTCCAATTCCTTGCTATAGCAGTGGTTTGTAGTCAAAGTGACCGAAAACTCAAAAGATCGTAAATGAACGAAAATTCTTACAAATCAGTAATAACAATGCCAAAGAGCTATGAGACTCAGGATTTTTACCTCGGGGTTGTGAATCCACCTCTTCGTGATCCGGATAAAACACCTCCGGGGAGCTTGTTACGATGATTTAATAATGATTTTTAGTGTCTTTTGGTTTCTAAGTTCTACCAAGATGATTTTGACTTAAAGATTTGTCGATTTCAACTCACAATCAGAGAGTTCAAAGAAGAAAAACCAGAAAAAATGGGTCGGAATCCCGTTTTTTCTGTTTTATCTAATTCTTATCTCACTATTAACTATTTCTACCTTAAAAATCCCTTTTCTCCTTTTCTTTCTTTTTCTCCCCCCTCTAAGTGCAGCCCAAGGTGCCCTTTTATAGGTGAAATGGGGTGCTTTTTGGGGCCTTTTTTAATAATTCCATCGAAAGTGGTCGAAAAGGCTGTCTGTAAGAGGACCCGCTTCGAGTCATATCGCCGGCGACATGAATATGTCGCCGGCGGTATAATCGATGTCGCCGGCGGTATGGTCATACCGCCGGCGACATGAATGATACTCTGGGCGGCATCAGCCTTCAACATGCCTTCAGTTAGTGGGTCAAAAACAGCCAAAAAGTCGGGAAAAGTGGCTTAATAGTGGAAAAAAGGCATCTTTATGACTTTTATCAATATTTTAAAGGGTATTATTTAATTTGGGTGTAAATCATCGGTTCAAGCTCCTACCGAACGCGTTATCGGCCACGCCGAACTGGATTCTACCAATTATAAAATTCACAAGGAATTTTATTTTAGTAATAAAAATTCTGAAGAGAACTTTTATTTTGAGGTATTGAAATCGGGTATACGTCATCATCGTCTCGCGAGAGGGACTGCAAAATCCCGTGCTCACAACAAGTCTGAAAGTTTTGAAAAATTCAAACTATTTAGAGCTGAAGTAGAGAAACAGCTTGAGAAAAGTATTAAAACACTTCGATCGGATCGAGGTGGAGAATACTTAAGTCAGGAGTTTCAGGATTATCTAAAGGAAAATGGGATAGTTCCCCAGTGGACCCCTCCTTATACACCCCAACACAATGGAGTGTCAGAAAGGAGGAATCGGACTTTATTAGATATGGTCAGGTCCATGATAAGCCATGCAGTTCTTAGTAAATCCTTTTGGGGATATGCACTTGAGAGCGCGGTTTATGTCTTAAACAGAGTGCCCTCTAAATCAGTTGATTTTACACCTTATGAAAGATGGTGTAATAAAAAGCCATCTCTAAATCACTTAAGAGTATGGGGTTGTCCTGCTATAGTAAAGAGGATAGCGTCAGATAAGCTAAATGCCAAGGCTGACAAATGTCTGTTCATTGGATATCCAAAAGAAACAATTGGATATCTGTTTTACCAACCCGAAGCATAAAAGGTATTTGTGTCTCGCAATGCTCACTTTTTAGAAAAGGAACAATTACTTGAAAAGGTCAGTGGGAGCAATATTGAACTGGAAGTTCAAGAGGAAGAAATAGACGATCAACTGATTAACCCCGTTCTAGATACACAAGAGAGTGTGATCCAAGAACAAACTGTCGAAACACAATCATTGCGAAGATCAGGTCGTGTTCATAAGGGTCCCGATAGATATGGGTTTATTATCACTAATGATAAGGAACTATATCTTGTGGAGGATGATGAACCAAGGACATATGATGAGGCAATGAAAAGCTCAGATTCTGATAAATGGCAAAAGGCCATGAAATCAGAAATGGATTCTATGTACGAGAACCAAGTTTGGAATTTGGTTGATGCACCGCAAGAGGTTAGACCAATTGGGTGCAAATGGGTCTTCAAGAAGAAGACAGACATGGACGGTAATGTAATTACCTATAAAGCAAGGTTGGTTGCGAAAGGTTATAGTCAATGGGAAGGTATTGACTATGATGAAACCTTCTCACCGGTAGCCATGCTCAAATCCATAAGGATACTCCTCGCCATTACTGCTCATTACGATTATGAGATCTGGCAGATGGATGTAAAAACAGCATTCCTAAATGGGGATTTAGACCGGGATGTGTATATGACACAACCTGAGGGTTTTACATCTCAGAATGGCTCGAAGGTATGCAAGCTACAAAGATCCATTTATGGACTTAAGCAGGCATCCAGGAGTTGGAATATAAGGTTTGATCAGACAATCCGGGAACTGGATTTCTGCCCAAATGCAAATGAGCCTTGTATTTACAAGAAGGTTAGTGGGAGTGCAGTCGTTTTTCTAGTATTGTATGTTGATGACATTCTGCTAATAGGAAATGACATTTCTCTTCTTTAAAATGTTAAAGTATGGTTGTCAAGAAAGTTCTCCATGAAAGACCTTGGTGAGGCAGCATTTATACTAGGTATAAAGATCTACAGGGATAGATCCAAAAGGCTGTTAGGTCTTTCTCAAAGTACATATATAGACAAGGTGTTGAATAGGTTCAACCTTGAGCATTCAAAGAAAGGTTATCTCCCGATGGCAAAGGGGATTAACCTATCTAAAGCTGAGTGTCCGAAGACAGCTCAAGAGAGAATGCGCATGAAGGATATACCCTATGCATCCGTGATAGGATCCATCATGTATGCTATGATATGTACTAGGCTGGATGTCTCTCAGGCTTTGAGCTTTACGAGCAGATATCAGTCAGATCCAGGTGAAAAACACTGGATGGCCGTCAAGGCAATCCTTAAGTACTTGAGAAGGACTAAGGATGAGTTCTTGATTTATGGAGAAGGTGATCTCACTATCAAAGGTTACACTGACGCAAGCTTTCAATCTGACAAGGATGACTTTAAGTCTCAGTCAGGTTTTGTGTATGTGTTAAATGGAGGGGCAGTATGCTGGAAGAGTTCCAAGCAAGAAACTACTGCTGATTCAACCACGGAATCTGAATACATTGCTGCATGCGAAGCAGCAAAAGAAGTTGTCTGGTTGAAGGGATTTATTGGTGATCTCGGTGTGGTGCCTGAGGCTATTGATCCAATTACTTTATATTGTGATAACAATGGTGCCATAGCTCAGGCAAAGGAACCACGGTCTCATCAGAAAAATAGACATGTATCCAGAAAGTATCATATAATCAGGGAGATTGTTGATGCTAAGATAATAAGATTAGAATATGTACCCACTGATCAGAACCTCGCGGATGGTCTGACAAAGCCATTGACTCAAGTCAAACATGACCAGCATGTTAAAGCATATGGATTAAAACATATGGCTAATTGGCCTTAGTGCAAGTGGGAGTTTGTTGGATATGATGTATGCCCTTAAGGCAATTAGGGCGATATATCTTAATTATGTAATAGTACGAATAATTTATTTAATCAATAAAGGCATTTGTTCTTTTGTTTATATCAATGTGTTTCTATACATATATATTATAGCTGGTTAAAATATATTCATTGATGTATGTATACAAAAGTCCTTGACATATCATAGCATGAAGTCAGAGAAATTATAGTTGGACTATATTTGGTGGAACCTACTTCATGTGCAATTATGATTATGTCTAAACTGTCCCTAGTCACAGTGTCATCAAGAAAGGATATTGATGAAACGGAAAGACTAGCATGTGGTCAACTTTCTTGGAAAGGGTCCAAGCAGTTAATCTCCTAAAGACTGAAGGTGGTGCCTTAAGCTTGATACATGGATATATCTGGGAGATATATTGGAGACCGCAGCAAGATAAACACTTGGTATAAATATCAATGTGTTAGTGTTTATCTTCATGCAATAAGCTTTGCGAATGCCCTCATACTTGAGATGCTAGTTGCCTTGTGTGGTACTATTGCTATACTTTGGGTCATTGCTATGCACTCATTAATTTAGGGTGCTACGGGTGATTACGGGTATAGTGATGACAGCACATTGGTAGGCTGAGTAGTCGGAAAGAATCCATCGCTCCGGATATATTAAGGAGTTGTACCTGGCCACTTGTTGAAGTGATGATTGCCATAAACCTCTGATCAGAGTATGTGTATGATAGAAATGGTTTCTAGTCAAACACACTATAGTAAAAGGCAATATACTTCGGTAACAAGTAAATAACTGGGATAGCTTGGAGCAACCTTGCTATTAGTGGGTTAACACTTTAACCGAACCCAATAAACCAGATGGTACTAATATTAAAGAATGGAAGGAATTTATCGCACTAGATAATTATTGCATTAACCGGGATTAAGTCATAAGCATAAATGACGTTCCGAGTAATGGGGGATGGTAGACCCTTGCTAGAGGCGTACTACAGTCGTTTAAGGTAATCAAGTTCTATTCACGGTCTAGAACATCGAGCCAATGGTTCCATTAGAACACGTGTTGGTTAAGCCTTAACAGCTCAATACTTCGGGATCCTATAAGGTCACACACATTGGACCTTCATCGGATTAAGTAAAGAACTAATAGATTTATTCTATTACAAAAATATAACATGAATAATAATTGGATTATTGTTTAATTGGTTAAAATTGATTAGATCAATTTTGGATAGACCAAGGAATTTATTTTGACCGATAACTAATTAATTAGAGTCATAAATAAATTATAATTGATTAGATCAATTTTGGTTGGACCAAATTATTTATTTTGACTGGTAACTATTTTATTAGAGTCAAAAATAAAAATTTATTTGAAAGGATTTATAAGGAATTTTGCATTGATAAGTTGGAACCGAAAAGTATAAAATATTTTATACAAAGTTCGATTGCCGAAAAATGCGCAACCCTTATTCATGGGCTGCACAAAGGCAGCCCATGAAAAGTGGCGGTGTGTGATGTGAATTAACATATATATATATATATATATATATATATATATATATATATATATATATATGTTAATTAATGGGATGGGAGTAATACTCCCATCCCACATCGATGAAAGGGGGAGCATTTTTGCTCCCCCAAGCCTATATATAGGCTATTTCCTTTCCTTTCAAATTGTACCAAGCTCAAAGCATAAATCTTAAGCGAGATAATTAATCTCTCGGGTACTTGAGCAAGTTATTTTTGTGGAGCCTGAATTTATTCGGGCACCGCTAGTTTATATTTTTGGGTGAGGCTTCTAGAGTGGTCTAGCAACTATTCGAGGCTTCTTAGTTCTTCCTCCTGGGGAGGTTTTGGTTGGTGGGGTTCGTGTGGATACTGATAGAGGCTATCCTACGACTGGAGGCTTGTGCAAGAAGGTCCTGCAAAAGCACGCTTCAACTGGTAAGTTCTTTTTCTTTCTCTTTTAATTATTAAGTCTTTTTCTTTAAGTGTTTTTAGACTTAATAATTATGCTTAGGTTATTTTTGCATGCTTAGTTTATTTTATGCTTAGGTTATAACTTAGAGTTATAACATGCTTAGTATAAAATAAATATGATAGGATATAATTTAGAATTATGGTATGCCTAGTCCTTTAGCATGCTAACCTAGGTAGAGAATTATTTAGTTAAGGCTTTATTTAATTTATATGCAACTAATAGGAGTTCCTGGGACAATAACAAAATTTTGAATTTCCGTCATGCCTCTTGTGCATATTCAATTTGACTGTCAGTTTCCAACAATATGAACCTATTCCGTGGGATCTCCACTCGTGTAGGTTGGGTTTCCACCTTTCATTAATTTCAAATTGGCTTAAGTCTCATCCTCTCTGATGTATCAAAATAAATTTCTTTTTCAAAAATTTATTTCTCAAAAAATTAGTCAGATGGTTTGATCGAAATCACTCTAGACTTAAATGGATAAAATTTCATCTCAACAATATGTCTCAAACGTATACATTTTATTTTTGTCATTATAGGTCTTATTTCTCAATATATATTGCTATAACACAAGGTTTCTTGCAAATACTTTGATTCGAAAGATAAAATAGCTTTGCAAACAGTAAAAGTTCATCTTCGACCAAACACTCATAAAAATTTCAACAAAAAAAATTCATCTTTCAAAGTTCTATTTCCTTTCCTCAAAATATCATTTTCAAACTCAATTTGAAAAATAGATGCAACCGGGTCAACATCGCGAACAATACTTATAAATGAAAACCTCTCTAGTCTTTATTGAAAACATTCATAAAGAATTTGTGTTATTTGTCTCAAAGATATTATTTTCAAGTGCATCACTATGTTCAACATAACTTATGAACACACCAACATGAAGTTTGAACATATTTCTCTTTTCATAAATTCGATAAGAACCACCTTAAAAAGATACCCCCACAATTTTAAATATTTCAAATTAGGATGATGATCCTCTCATTTTCATATAGTGTCTTATAGGTTTCTCATACATAGAACTTAACAAATAGTTCCACCAACTAACATATTAAATATGAAACTCATATATATATTTAGTCAAATGACTCACAAAACATGTTTTCACACATCTTAAATTTATTAAGAATTTTGAATCATCAAATTTCAAGGTAAACTCACAAAATTATACTCTTAGAATCACACATAGTTGGTAAGAATGTTGATGTATTATGTAGATGACATGGCTAATTTTATAAGTCATGCTTTAGGATACTTCATTCACCTATAAATAGGTGGATTATTTAGTGTTTATGTATCAAGTAGAAGTAAGAACTTCTAAGAGAGAAAAGAAAGAAGTGTGAGTTGTAGCATTTTATTTTGAGAAAATATTCTTGTAATATTTCTTTGAGTTTAATAAAAGTTGTTCATCGAGTGTTTTAATCCCAAGACTATACTCGTTGTAACAATTTGTCTTTCAATTATTCTTTCTCCGATGTTTTTGAGAATCCGTCTTATTTCCTATTGTAACTTTCACTTATGTTTGAACTTTGTCCTCTTCTCAAGGATTTATAATATATAATTCGGTTTTAAGGGGAAAGCGTCGTGATTTGGATCCCTTAATCCGGGGCTCCACGCCCCCTCTTCTAACCATCTTTCTCATAAAAAAAATATATTTAACCGGATTCCATCCATATGCATGTGTGTCCATATGCATGGGTCGGAGTATTTAATACTCTTCTTGTTGGATGCATGACACGTGACCACTATTTGTATTATAATAATATTAAGTGGGCACGTGTCATTCATCCAATGAAAATAATATTAAATACCCAGACCCATGTAAAATTATTTTTATTTCCATTATTAGATTAAGACGCGGTGACGGGGCAATCCAGCAGCTTGCGGTTCCTAGGCAGTTGCATGAAAACGGATAAAAAAAAGGATGGCTAGATGTTTTCCTTAATAGAACTTCACTTCAAAAAATGATCTGAATGGAGTCTTGAGACGCTATTCTTATCGGAGACGGTTTCGGCCAAAAATGTTATTAGGTCCTCAATTATGCAATTCATCGTAATTGCAGTTTTGAAAAAAAAATGTTCTTTTCCATTTTGTTTAGTGTTTTAACTCTAACTTTTTGACGATATTTATATGCATTTAAGACAGCCAATTTTCAGTTTTGATCGTAATAAAATTTAGGCTTCGGCCTTTCTCTTATTGTTCCAAAACTTTAAGATCTTTTAGAATGTTCACTTTCGGCAATCTAGAAAAATTGTCGAATTTGAGAATTGTTTTCAATCTTTTAATTGTTTTCGTTGCAACAAGATCAGCGGAGAGCGATTCCCGAGAAGAATCTCTAAGAAGGATATTCTTGTCATTTTGACACTAGTCTCTTTCAATGTGGCATTCCAGATCTTCTTTTCCCTTTAGATGATATTATTGTCATCCGATAGATACTTAGAGTTAGCATAAGCTAAGATATGATGTGATGCTTATTTATCGTTAATTTATTTTATGACTTAATATATCTTTATATATCTAAATTTATTCTAGAAAATATATTGCCTCAACTTTTAAAGTGATTCAGTAGTTCTCTTAATTTCAAAAAAGGCATCATTTTGCTCCTTGAAAGTCACGTGCCAGCTTCTGATTGGTTTGACTTATCAAAGAAGTCATTTTTCTGATCTTCTCTTTTCAATCGGAAGTTGACACGTGGCATTCAAGGAGTGAAGTTGTAGACGTTTTAAAAGTTGATGAAGCTATGAAGTCACTTTAAAAGTTCAGGAGATAGCCTTATTTTATTATAAAAATGTGCAAATTTGTTGTCCCAATATACAGGTTTGGTTATTAATGACTATATTACTTTTGCTAATAAAATTATGTACGTCCATCTGGTTCGGGTTAGCATATATATGATTGTGAATCAGTTAACTCATAATTATTAAGACTAGTCAATTGTTCAACTGACAAAGGTTGGTGAAATTATGTGGCTCATTCTGGTTTCAGTTAAAAATAACAATATTAAGGAAAACAAAACATTAGTAAACAGACAGAGGAATCTGATTCACTAGTCCTGATTGTTCAAATGGGCAGACATAATTAAATTTCAGGGTCGTGGGATCCCTCGAATAATAACAACAATCATTCGAAACAATTTTACAAAATTTTGATTATCTGTTGAAATGGGACAAATAGTAATAGGTGCCTTCCTTTTGTGTGTTAATAAATTGGTAAGAATAGTAAAATTTACTTTTATTGGCCAAATATTTGTATTTTAGTAAGGTTTAATACATTCGGACCTTCTGAACTTCTCTCTAATAGTTTCTCGCTCTCCTGAACTAACTAAAGTTTCTTTCACCTTCCTGAATTTGTCTAAAACTCCTCTTACCCGCCTAAATTTATTAAAAAAGTACCGCTTAACCCCCTAAACAACACAAAACCAGATAATAATTAGAAAGTAGCTTACACGGCCATCACTTGGCATTTGTTGAAAAGTCAAGCGAAATGACACGCGTCATACAACAAAATTAATTATAACTAAATTCTTTTCCCTTGGGTTGTTCATCTACAACTTATTTTCCTAGCGACGCCATCCGTCACTCTGTATTAGTATGATATTGTCTATTTTAGGTCAAGCCCTTACAGTTTTATTCTTGGGGCTCCTCCCCCTAAAAGGCCTTATACCATTGGGGATATTGTCTAACATATAAATCATAGAATCTCATCCCTTCTAGCAATGTAGGATATTTATTTGCCCAACATTTCTCCCCTCAAACAAAGATCAATCAAGCCCCATTCAACCAATCAACCTTCCTTCTACAACACATCTTTTTTCCCTCTCTAATACCATGGAGGATACGCGTCTTCCATAGAGCACAAGTGGTTTCACGGATATTCGGTGATTAAACTGAGCGTACCCACTTTTTGCTCGACTCTCCAGAGATTCATCCACGTTACGGCTAACGTCGAGGCATGGATTCAATTCAACACAACTGAATTATTTTTCCTCTCATTCAATTCAAATTCAAAATCTTTGATTCTTCTTTCACCGTAACCATAACCTAAAATCAAATGCAACTAATGATAATTGAGCTTTGATATGAGAGCTCCCCATTGATGGAAGAGTCACGGCGACTAAACCATTACAGTCCGGCGAGCAAGTCGTGAACGTGAAACAGAGAAATTTATGTTTGTCATTCTGCACAAATCCTTGAGAAACTTGTAGAAGCATTATAAATAAAATAAAAAAACTCCTTCAGAATTTCATAATTTCCCTCAGATTAACAGTTTAATCTCTCACAATCCAAACAAAAACAATCATCAGCAAATCAAACATAAAGAAGAAACTCTTACCCGGCAACCGCCCCTCCATTGAAGTAGCCACCGATGAAATATTCCGGTTTCCGCAGGTCATGTTGGTGGCAGTGGCATCTTACTTAACACAAAGGTGGACCTAGATAAAATTGAAATTATGTTGATCGAGAATGGTATTCAGAGAAGACAAAAGCTTTTAGTTGATGAATGGAGGTTTTAATTGATGAGTTTGAGTTTGATTGGAGAAGAGTGGACCAAAATTTGGAGTGAATTGAAAATTGAGATGGGTTTGAACCGCCATGGTTGGAGATCTAAAGATAGAAAATAAATGAATATTTCTTTTTATTTTAATTCTTTATTATCAAATTCACGCGCCTGAAAGTTTAAGATTTCCACGTAGGCAATAGGTGTTTAATCAGTGCACTTTAGTCAATTTAAGGGCGGAAATGAACTTTAGATAAATTCAGGGACGAGAGAAACTTTGAAAAGTTCAGGGGGCGAGATGTTATTAGGGACAAGTTCAGGGGTCCGGATTACTAGTGGAAAACAGGGCTATGGCATCGGTTCTTAAGCTGCGATTGGCATCGTTTTAAACTGATGCCAAAGCTTGGCACTCCTGGCATTGGTTCCTAATTAACAGATGCCATTATGTGTTCCTGCAATCGGTTCTTAATTACAACCGATGTCATGCTGCTCAATAGTAGGGCGTCAATTATGGGTATTGGGCATCAATTTTCAAAAGACACCGATCTTGAGGCTCATATTTATATTCGCTTCTAGCCCAAAATTGATGCCCAAATTATTATAAAAAAAAAAAAATTGCATTGAAGAGAGCCCTGTAAACTTCAATTAACATAGAATTTCTGCATCACATTCTTTAGTAAGGTCCTCATTGCATGCTTCAGTTTCTGCTCATCCTGAATTTATCACATTACCCTTCAAATCATTAAACATATAATCCATTCTATTTATTTGCAGAGATTGCCAGGGACTAGTCACTACAACTACAAGGAAACATGGAGAAAAATAGAGAAGGCCTCAAGAAAATATTTTGTTATTAAGAATGATGCACACCCTGCTTCGAATATTGGCATTTAACTGATGTTGAAGATTTATAAATAACGAAAAATAAGAACAGAACTTTTCACAAGTTGGAATCAAACAATTCACACCATAGAAACATTTAGCTTATGTTGGAAAATGGGGATTACTTGGATAATTCTGAAGTCGCGAATACGCTGTCAGATTGAAATTTATTTGGTCGGTTCACCAAACTTTCAATCGGATAAAATCAGAAACTGTATCAAGAACAAGAATTATATTTGCTGTGAACTTTATCAATCAGAAATTATGCCTATATGCCAATTTCGTTTTTGGGTGATTTATATAGCCAAAAACATCAAAAGACATGTCTAAAAGATATGTCATTTCGGGTAGCAGTTATATCTAAAAGACATGCCTTTTCGGGTTTCAGCTGTGTCCAAAAGAGATGCTGTTTCAGGTGAAAAAAATTTCTGATGAATTTTCCAAAGGATGCGTTCCGTCAGGAATAAAAAATTTTCGACCCCGCCAGGGGCTGCCGCCCCTCAGACCCTACTAAGGGGCGCTGCCCCCAGACCCCCAAATCGTAACCGAACTCGAACAAGCGTGCACTCTGCAGTCTCCCGACTTATTCGATGAAACGTCACGATCGCAGTGATTAACTAATCAATCCAATTACACTAAAATACTAACGGTTTACATTATCTAGTGCGCAAACAAATGAACTTAATGTTGGAAATTTAATGTTATTTCAAAAAAAAAATTTCTCAATATGTGTTTGACACCTAAACTTGCTTAAGTTAAACGAGGTGTCGAATATGTTTATGTATTTTGACTGTTTCAAAATGGTCATCATATAATTATTCTTTAATTAATTATTATTATTATCTTTTCTTTTATAAGATATTGGATACGTTTATATATTTATAAACTTCCAATTTTGTTTTATAATTAAAAATAAAAACACCCACTTCCTCTTTTTGACTTATTCAAAGATTTTTTACAATTTTGATTTGTTCCATTATTGGCCTTGTTTTCAGGAACTATATTACCGTTGAACAACAGCTAGAAAATGCACTATAAAATGGGTTGTTTGCTTTGAGTTTTTTACCCATCATTTTTTCCTCATTCCCAGTATCATATTATTCCTATTTTCTACATAAATTGAGTCGTTACTTTTTGAGTTTTAGACAACTAATTTCAGTATTCCTTATACTATACTATTTTAGATATATATATTCGAGTTTCTAGTCCTGATCTAATCAATTCGATTGAAGAGACCGTTTAATCCTGGAAGGAACTCCAAGTATCCTTTAAGACCAATATCATTCGACATAACTCAGCTTTATCGGTATTCTAGTTACTTTCACTTCATTATAATTTCTTTTATGTTATAATATTATTTATACTGATTCTATTTATCATTTTGATGGAAGGTAGAAATTAGAGTTTGATAGAATAGGCATTCCTGATAAGTTTGGCACTCCCATATTCGAGAGAGATAACAACCGAGAATTGAAATATTTTAATTTATTTATATTTCATCATCATTATTATTTTTATTGATTATATTTATTAATTAATTTATAACATTTTTTTTTACTTTTGTAATTATTAACTACCACTCAGCAAACCTTCGAATTACCATATCTCCTCGATATGACCAACTTCTTCAAAATCCAATGGATGGTTCTAGAAAAGGGGCGGACATCCGATACAAAACATTGAACAACACCAGTTCACTTTTAATAAAACTGTCAAAAAAAACCACTTGGTGCCATGTCATGGCCCATCAATGATAGATCAATATCACTTTACTCTTCAGCCAATTACTTGGGATGTAATGTCACATCCACGAAAGGAAAAATTCAAGTAACAGCACCTTACCTGTTTATGATTCTGTTTGATCGGAGAACAAGCCCTTAAAAGATTTCGCCATATATCCTGCACAATATACCAGGATTCAATTGTGAGAAAGTAAAGTAGAACTTCCTTATTGGAGAAAGAGGTGAGGGGCATATTAAAATTATTAAACTTAATTTGATAAAAATAATAGAAAAAAAAGGGTTAAAAATAGGCAGCCATCTAAATTAGACTTTGAAAAAAATTGGTAAGCATTGTTATGTTGTTAGAAAACTTGAATTATTAGGAGATTTAGACTTTGTAGGATTTGTTAGTTGAATTTTGTGAAAAATTAAAGTAAGTTGTTAAACCTAAATTTGAATTTTGTAATAGACTGAATTATTGAGAAAATGATAGGGCCATTATAGAATTAATCAAATACCTATATAAGGCAATGTAATTTGCTATTTTAAAGGGTGTAAGAGAGTGAAAAATAATAAGAGTTTATTAGTGTATTGTAATAAAAATTAGTGTGTGAATTACTCATTTTTATGTTCTGAGCATTTTTTTGCTTGATTATTTTCCTCTTCCATCCAACAAAGTGGTACTAGAGCCATTTCATATCCAATCCTCTTCCCAAAAATCCCCGAGTAAAAAAGTCAGAGTTTGAAGAGTTTCAGAAGCAACCCAGAAAGTGTTGCAATAGGTTGTCAGAAGTGTTGCAAAAAAATGCAAAAAGTGTCGCAGTAAGCATAAAGTGTCGCCAATACTCAAAAAAGTTGCAATAGCCTCTGTACTTCATTTCAGAAAATTTTCAAGTTCATCTAAAATTGCAAGGAAATATTTTCTCTTGCTGTTCTCCTTGCAAAATCTGTCTGGAGCTATAGCGACGCACCAAAGTGTCGCAATAGACTCAAAAGCGTTGCAACAACCCATGTACTCTTTGAAAAAAATTTTCCTCTATAGAAATGAATCTCAGCGGTGTTTCCTTCGTTTTCCCTCAACTTACAAAAACCAATTACAAAAATTGGTGTATCAAGATGAAAGCCATTCTAGGATCCCAAGATGTTTGGGATACTGTTGAAAAAGGCTATAAAGTCCCAGCTGCAGATGCACAACTGTCGCAAGCCGAAAAGGACAGTTGCATAAGAGTCATCGTAATGACCAGAAGGCTCTTAGTATCATCCATCAAGGGTTAGATGATATTATGTTTGAGAAGCTGGCAGAAGCGACCACCTCCAAGCAAGCTTGGGATATACTACGAGTTTCTCTTCAAGGAGAGGAGAAAGTACAAAAAGTTCGGCTCCAAATGTTGAGAGGAGAGTTTGAGATGATGAAGATGAAGGAGACAGAAGCGATTGTAGATTACTCCTCACGGTTAAAATCTGTTGCTAACCAAATGCGGCAATATGGAGAAAAGCTTGAAGAATCCAGGGTTATTGGAAAACTTCTAAGGTCACTACTACCAAAGTTTGACTACGTAGTAGTGGCAATAGAAGAATCTCGGGATATGAGTAAAATGACCATCGATGAAGTAGTTGGCTCATTACAAGCACGTGAGGAGAGACTGAACAGATAAAGAGAAGAGTCTGTAGAACAAGTCTTGACAGCAAAGGTTTCAGTCAAAGGTGAAAGTAGCTAGGATTCTAGCCATTACGGACGAGGACGTGATAGAGGCCGTGGAGGAAATGGAAAAGGAAGAGGACGTGGCAAAAATCAACCATTCGGTAGAGGTGAAAATAATAATGGAGATAATCAGTCCATACGAGGCAGAGGTCGTGGTCATGGTCATGGACGTGGACGAGGAAGAGGAAACTGGAGGCATAATGATGGACGTGACAAGTCCAATGTTCAATGCTACAATTGCTCCAGATATGGCCACTATACAGCAGAATGTCGAAGCCTACCAAAGGAAACAGAGAAAACGGCGAACAACATTCAAGAAGAGGACGTAACCGACACGGTATTACTAACCCATGAAGGTGAATACAGTCAAGAAAACAACATATGGTATCTTGATAATGGTGCAAGTAACCATATGTGTGGAGATAAGAAAATGTTCGTAGAGCTGAACCAGTCATTCAGTGGTAATGTTGTTTTTGGGGATTCCTCAGGAGTTCCTATTTAAGAAAAAGGAACTATTCTTATTCGTTTAAAGAATGAAGAGCACCAATTCATCAGCAATGTTTATTACGTTCCAAACATAAAAAGCAACATTTTAAGTTTGGGACAACTGCTGGAGAAAAATTACCAAATTCACATGGTCAACCGAAAGTTGGTGTTGTTAAACGAAAAGGAGCTGCTAGCTAGTGTACCAATGTCAAAAAAATAGAATGTTCACTCTCAACATCAAGACGGATGTAGCAAGATGCTTAAAAGCTTGCGTGAAAGAATCTGATTGGCTTTGGCATTTGAGATTCGGTCATCTTAATTTTGGAGGGTTGAAATTGCTAAGCCAGAAGAAGATGGTGTATGGTCTTCCGCTGATTAATAAACCCCATCAGCTTTATGAAGGATGTCATGTTGGAAAACATTCTAGAACTAGTATTCCAAAAGAGTCCATGTCAAGAGCAAAGGCTCCCCTTGAGCTTATTCATGTCGATGTCTGCATACCAATGACACCAGTATCATTGGGAGGCAACAAATATTTCTTGCTATTCATTGATGATTATAGCAGAAAGATGTGGGTTTATTTTCTGAAAGAGAAATCAGAAGTTTTTGAAGCATTTAAAAAGTTTAAAGCTATGGTGGAAAAAGAAAGTGGCTATTACATCAAAGCTTTAAGATCCGATAGAGAGGGAGAATTCACGTCAAATGAATTCAAAAGATTCTGCGAGCATCAAGGAATCCATCATTTCTTGTCAGTCCCAAGATCGCCTCAGCAAAATGGTGTTGTTGAACAAAAGAATAGAACTATGATGGATATGGTGAGGAGCATGTTAAAGAGCAGGAATTTGCCCAAAGAGTTGTGGGCAGAAGCTGTTGATTGTGTTGTCTACATCTTGAACCGATCTCCAACAACAAGTGTGTCGGATACGACACCCCAAGAAGCATGGAGTGGAAGAAAGTCTAATATCTCTCATTTTCGTGTTTTTGGGAGCGTTGCACATGTTCATGTTGCTGATGAAGAAAGAAGAAAGTTAGATGACAAAAGCAGAAAATACTTGTTCGTTGGTTACTCAGAATTTTCCAAAGGTTACAAGATGTTTGATCCTGATACTAGAAAGACTATCATCACTAGGGATGTGACTATTGATGAGGAAGCAATTTGGGAATGGAATAATGACAAGCAGAAGAATTACAGTTTTTATCCTTTCACCATGGATGAAAACAATGATCGAGATGTGGAGGAGCCAGGCAAAGAATCGACATCATATAATCCCATTCCAATTGCATCTCCAGGACACGATGATGATGAAAGTCAAAGTCCAAGAGAAAAACCTAGAAAATTTTGTCTTATTAAAGATCTTTATAATGCAACTAGAGAGCTCAATGAAGAATTGACTCTTTATTGTCATCTTATTGATAGTGAACCTATTGATGCTGAAGAAGCCATGAAAGATGAGAAATGGAGAAAAGCCATGGAGGAGGAGATCAATTCAATTGAGAAAAACAAGACGTGGGAGTTGACCAAACTTCCAGCTGACAAAAAGCCCATTGGAGTCAAATGGGTGTTCAAGGCAAAGAAGGATGCAAATGGAGAAATCGTTCGACATAAAGTGAGGCTAGTCGCAAAGGGATATAGTCAAAAATCCAGTATTGACTATGATGAAGTATTTGCACCAGTAGCAAGAATGGAGACTATTAGACTGGTGATCTCAGTCGCTGCCCAAAATGGATGGAAGATCCACCAAATGGATGTAAAGTCAGCATTTCTGAATGGATACTTGGAGGAAGAGATCTATGTCCAACAACCACCTGGTTACATTGTCAAAGGTCATGAACGAAAAGTGTGTCAAAGGTCATGAACGAAAAGTGTTGAAGCTGAAGAAGGCGTTGTACGGACTTAAGCAAGCACCGAGAGCTTGGAACAGCCGCATCGATAAATACTTTTGCGAGAATGGATTTGTCAAGTGCCCACATGAGTATGCCTTGTACGTGAATGTGAAAGGTGGAGACATATTGCTTGTTTGCTTGTATGTGGAAGATCTCATATTTACCAGGAACAATCCTCAAATGTTTAATGATTTCAAGAAGACGATGACTCATGAATTCGAAATGACTGATATTGGCCCGATGTCTTACTATCTTGGCATTGAAGTGAAGCAAAGTGATGATGGAATTTTTATTTGTCAAAGTGGCTTCGCCAAGGAGATCTTGAGGAAATTTAAGATGGAAAATTGCAACCCTATCAGCACTCCGGCCGAATGCAGTTTGAGATTGACCAAGGATGAAAATGAAGTTAGGGTGAACCCGACAATTTTTTGAAGTTTGATCGGGAGTCTCAGATACTTGTCGTGCACAAGGCCAGATATTCTATATGCAGTTGGACTAGTGAGCAGATACATGGAAGAACCGAAGGAGTCTCATTGGAATGCAGCGAAAAGAATACTCCTCTATGTTAAAGGTACAACTAATTTTGGATTGCATTATTCAAAATCTGACGAATTCAAATTAGTTGGCTACAGCGATAGTGATTGGGCTGGTGATAAAAATGATCGAAAAAGTACAAGCGAGTTTGTATTTTTTCTCGGTAACACGGCATTTACTTGGAGTTCAAAGAAGCAACCTATAGTGACGTTGTCAACATGTGAAGCTGAATATGTTGCTGCAATATCATGTGTGTGTCATGCAATATGGCTGAGAAGACTATTAACGGAACTTCAAATGACGCAACATGATCCAACGAATATTTTTGTCGATAACAAATCGGCATTGGCGTTGGCGAAAAATCCTGTCTTCCATGATCGAAGCAAACACATCGATACAAGGTATCATTTCATTCGAGAGTGTATTGAGCAAAAGGAAGTCACATTGAAGTATGTGAAAACACAAGATCAGATAGCGGATATCTTTACAAAGCTATTGAAGTATAACGTATTCAATCATTTGCGACCGTTATTGGGAATAACGGATAATTAAGTTTACGGGGGAATGTTAAAATTATTAAACTTAATTTGATAAAAATAATGAAAAAAGGGGTTAAAAATAGGCAGCCACCTAAATTGGACTTTGAAAAAAATTGGTAAGCATTGTTATGTTGTTAGGAACCTTGGATTATTAGGAGACTTAGACTTTGTAGGATTTGTTAGTTGGATTTTGTGGAAAATTAAAGTAAGTTGTTAAACCTAAATTTGAATTTTGTAATAGATTGAATTATTGAGAAAATGATAGGGCCATTACAGAATTCATAAAATGCCTATATAAGGCAATGTAATTTGCTATTTTAAAGAGTGTAAGAGAGTGAAATATAATAAGAGTTTATGAGTGTATTGTAATAAAAATTAGTGTGTGAATTACTCATTTTTATATTTTGAACATATTTTTACTTGATTATTTTCCTCTTCCATCCAACAAGGCACCCTCAGATCCAGTGTGACATGCATATAATGTTAAAAAGCATGGCATAAAACTAGAATTTTACGAGATACCCACCTCTAGGAAAGATGGATGGACTTCAATTAACTAAACAAAAGCCGCACATACCTATTTAAGAAGACAAAATGAGTAAGTCAAGCTATGGACTAGTTACCAAGCTACATTCCGAATCTTTTTAAAAAGCAATAGAGTAACTTAGCATGTGTATGTGTATACCTTGAGTATTCCCCTGCAGAGATGGCAACTGAATCAGAACCTCTGAGAAGTTTGATTATCAGCAGTTAACTGGTGCACGAGATAAACAGTCACCATACATTATTGGGTTGTTCCTACAGCCACCATCTCCAATGAAGAAATATTAGTAGAGAGAGTAATGGAGGATCAAGCATCTTGGAGGTAATAAGGGAAGAGGGTTGTGACCATAAGCAGAGTTTTATTATTGAACTTAATGAAAATTTTCCTTCGTATAAGAAGAAAGCTGGAGTAAAACTGAATGAGGGGAGTAAAATATTGAGCAGAAGCTAGTAGAAATTATTAAATAAATAGGGAATCGGTACTTTGAAATTGAAAACATTACCTGGCAGTTTTTGCACATTGCAATTATCCTGTCAAAGTCTGTTTATTGCACGCAGGAAGTGATCAGAAGGGCTTTGCACAGTTGGGCAAGGAAATCCAGCATTTGAGAAGTGTTGCATCAAAACAAAATCTGTAATTTTGAGTCCAAGAATGCTATTTCCATTTGAAAGCAGGCAAATTCGATCAAAGAGGCCAAACACTTCTGTTATCCAGGCAACCTAACAACAAATTTAGACCACGAGAAAATTCAAATGCTCCTTGAAATGAAAAGGGCTATAGCATCGCCCATTTTGCATCGGTTATCGATGAACAGTGTGTTCATTTTTCAGCAATTTAGACTCGGTTGTTCACTTTTCCATTTAATAACCACTAAAATATTATAAAAGGCCTCCCATAGTACGCTAGCAGATTTGTGACAAGATATTTATTGCAAAGTTGATTGATATTTTGTCGAAATCATTCTAGTTTAAAGAAATAAAATATGTTTTTGTCCAAATAGAACCCATTTTTTTATTTTCACATATAACCTTATAATTCTTCAAAAAAAACATATAACCTTATCAATTCCAAAACCACCATCAAATAATTATATTATCAATATGATAAAACATATATTTATTGTCTAAAACTTTTGCTCATACTTTTAATTCAAGGGCCTATATTTTGATTTTCGCTCAGGACTCAAAACATTTGCGGGATGCTCCCGCCTCAAGTGTGGGCTGACTTTATAGTGATTCTATTAAAAAAATTATGATTGTTTTTCTTTTTGAAATATTAGAGTTCAAGGGTCTTGTTTTGGCTAGTTGGTGAGCCAACTAGGTTGGAATGTCCGTCTCATAATTAACTTTCCTTGCCTTCAGTTTTTATTCAAAAAAAATTCTTTGTGATTTTTGTGGAGGTGTTTTGGAGTACACTCATATGAAATTAAATCAATGATACTTTGCTTTAATTTATAATAATGTGTTAATATTATACTCCTTCATCTTTTTAAAATAGACATTCTAGCCAAAAAAAATTTTTTATCGGAATTCTAGCATAAAATTAGTTTACCAAAATACTTGTCATTTATGCTTTTTTAGGTATTTTTTGCATTATTCTTCTAACTCTACCCATGTACTGTTAATTATATTTAGTTGAAAATTTAAAATATTAATTTAACTACAAGGATAAACTGGTATTTTTATACATTTAATTAATTATTTTATTAAGAACCGTGAAACTTGGAGGACGACAAGTAAAAAAATATGGTATTCAATAGTTCAATTCCATTGGGACTAAATTCAAGAAGATGTTCCGAACTCAAACTCAACCGAGTTCCTGATGTGAACTAGATTGAGCCTATATTTTTTTATGAAGTCCAGAATCAAATGCAAACTATTAGAAAACTCAATTTGCATGTTCAGCATGTCTAGCTTAAACTAAATCACGAGTTTGATCTCTAATATATGTATAAAATATTAAGAGACGAGTTATTTAAATCAGGCTGGCTTAAAAGTTATTCGAACTATATTGTTGATATTGCTTAATTTAATCCCGGAAATCTTAGCTTTCATGCATAAAGTAGCGCAAATGGCAACACCAAAACACTAGTAGACAGAAAGAGGAGAATCTCATTTCGTTGATCTTGGTTATTCAAATGGATAGATATAATTTATTAGTATTCAGTATCCACGAATATCCACAATAATTTCAAAAAGAACCACCAACAATGCTTTCAAATTAGTATTATCAGAGGCTATAGGACAAACTGTTCGAGGTTTATACCGTGTGTAGCCTCCCGCACAATCAAAAACAGCTTGAGTTGCATTTCTAACACGCGAAGCCATAGGAGAATAATCTTTAGCATTTGACAGTTGCAGTGCTTCACTCAGCACCTTAGCTGCATGTTCATAATACAATCTGCACACTCCTATTTTCATCTTTTCTGTAGTATCTTTTATTCCACTTGCAATTTCAGGTATTTTCTGTAATGTCTGTCTTGCCTGATTAATAGCAACTCACATAGCGATTGTTGCTAATTTAGGAGGGTCTGCATTGTAACTACCCTTGTCGCTCCTAAGAGCATCAATGCAGAATTTGTAGGTATCTGGTATTATCTTGCACATATTATCTGCATAATCACTAGCAGCATTTGTGAACATCAGAAGGGGGATTATTATTGGAATTTGGAGATGAAAAAGACGACTCATTTCTGTTTTTGCTTTTATGAATGTTTTGTCTTTGAATATTTAGGCATTATTATGATTTAGGAATTAACTATGTATAGTTGGGCTATTTTGGGATCCAGAACGGAATTCCATTCATAAGCATGTGTTTGCATTTATATCGCTACTAGACATTTTCATTTTCAATAATCCTAGATTATAATATATGTGGTTCATAAAGAAGTGCTGAGAATTTAAAGTTCAAAACCGAAACATCCGTTAAAAATCATGGAGAATGAGAGTAAAAAGATAAAATGAAATTTGATTTTGAAATTGGCAAATTTTATATGAGAACATGTATTTAGTACCCTTATCATTGAATCATTGACACCTACTCATGTTTTACTATTATAATATTGAAAGTGTATAGGTGTCATTCATCGAATATGGAGGGTACTAAATACCCGGTATCATGTAAAAGAACTCTATTAAAATAATGTGTTTTATTTCTAGTTTAATAGTTCTTTTATATAGCTAAAAACATTTTATGGGAAAGGCTTGGTCTAATGTTTGACAGGATCGTCTTGAAAACTTCTAGGGCCATGCGTAGAAGCTATAACATGGGCCCTTAAATTAAAAAAATAACCGTTGGAAAATTCGAACAACAAATATTATATTTCATTTATAATGCTAGAAACACATTATTGAACTTATTATTTGAAATCTCTAGCACTCCTAACAGTTATTTTAAGAGAATTTATCGATATAAATTTACAAGAAATTTTTTTCAAAATTTTATTCTCAATTGCTATCAAAGCTAGTTCATTAAATATTTTATGTGACATAAAACTATGATCAGTATGGTACGACGTATATAATATGATAAAAATTGAATAAAGTTAATTGATGTTATACCTTAAGTCATTATAATATGAAAATTTAAGGTATTTTTATGGTGACTGTATTTTACAAAATACCTACAAAAGAATTAATATATGTTAAAATTTTCTTATAATTATGTTAATTAAATATATGAAAAATTTCGATTTGGATATAAAACAACATGATTTTTAAGTATAAATCAATATATCTTTAAATATTTTATTTCACAAAAGTTAGGACTCCATGCCATAAATTACCTCCATCTTTACAATTTAAATTGAACAATTAGAATAGTTGGCCGACTTATTTTGTTATTTGTCTGGTAATTATAAATAGCATGTACTGATAATTTAAGTAACTAAAATTAGCACTCAAAATTGAAAACTGTAAATTTTATTATTTATAAACAAATTTGTACAAGTAGTAAGACAGGCAGGCGTAACTTGCATTGTGTGGAGTCAAAGGGGTAAGTAAAAGTGGGCTCCCTCAAAAGACGCCAGATGGATGTTTAAAACGAATAACCCATATCTTAAGAATATAGGCCCAGTTTAAAAATATAACTTTTACGCTCATCCACTTATCTCCTTCTTCTTTAATGGAACCCTAAATTAACTTACTGCACATAGCAACAGCTACCAGCGAATCTCGCCGGTGGTCGGAAATTTGGGGGCTCTGATCGGTTTTGGTAGTTGATTATTAAAGTTATGATCTTAAATGTTACGGGTTTGAGTCTACATATAGGTGGGGTGAAATGGAGGGCTTTTCTTTATTATTATTGTAAGTCCAATGACAAAAAAAAAAAAATTTTAAAATATGACTAAAACCGTAACAATCAATATGTGAAAAACTCCTTAAAATCTCTTAATTTATTTCTAAGCGGCCAAATACATAAAAATCATCCTGAACTTGGTTAAAATAGCTTATCGTCTCCCTCAATTTTTAAAAAGACCTATTATCTCCTTTAACTTAACAATTATGCTCTTATTATCTGCCCCAACTTTTAAAAGGACCTATTACTTCTCTCAATTATACTCATTAAATAAGAGCATAATTGCCAAGTTGGAGGAGGTAATATGAGCATAATTGTCAAGCTGGGTTGGGTAATAGTAGCATAATTGTCAAGTTAGGGGAGGTAATAGATCATTTTAAAAGTTGAGGAAGATAATAGGCTATTTAAACAAATTTTAGGATGGTTTTGATGCATTTGGAGTTTCTAAGCTAAAGAATTCATTAATAATATATGAACTTTATCATTAGTAACATAACGGTGCATGAATTTTAAATTAAACTTGACATAAATATACATCAACTTAATACTTTACTAACATAATAGTCAGGATAACAGTTGACCAATCAAATTTACCTTTGACTCTTGTTTTTTCCCACAAAGAGCACATTTATACCTCCTACTAATTTTTCAGATAATTGTATTCCAATTATATCCTCGTCTCTTTCAATATGTTCTTTTATGGCTTCCCTTGATCAAAATTCAACCTACTTTCTATAGTGAATAATTTGACTCCATGCCCATCTTCTCCCTATTCTTCAATTACTCATTTCCTTTTGCTAACCTAAAAAAATAACCAAGAGCCAAAAACCGACGCCATTTTCAAATCTAGACTGATGCAAAAATACCATTTGATGTGGGAAGTGATTTTCAAAGTTTATGAAGATGTGGCCTAATTCAAAATTTCATGCATATAAATACCTCCTTGACTTGAAGTGAATATTGTCATGGAACCATTTCACCCAAAAACTTAAGCTATTAGGTTAGGTTCAATCGTAGTATTTATATTATTCTTGACACTCCTCTGCACGCGAATGCCCCCTAGGCTTGAAGCGGGTACAACACAGACATATTTCGCTATGTGTTGCAATATAATTCAACAAATGGATCTGTCAGGATTCGAACCCTCAACCTTTAGGTCTAAACTGCTCTTATACCATATCATGGAACCATTTCACCCAAAAGCTTAAGTTGTTAGTTAGACTCAATGATAGTATTTATATTATTCCTGACAAATATTACAACAAATGAAATTCTCAATATCTAGATTTTATAACATATCATGGAACCATTAGGTGAAGTCTAAATAGTAGCTCAAGAACAAATTCTTCACCCAATAATGTTTTGATTATGTTTTGCAAACTTTACAACCTCCTTAAGTTTCAGCACTATTTTAGATCCGCATATTGGCAAAAAGCATGATCATAGCACCCCGAAGAAAGCATCCTCTTTCCTCCTAAAGATGAAGGCACACTACAACTTTGAGAATAAAAGCTTGGAGCAGAGTAGGATCAAGCCATAATGCCTCTAAAGGATAGATCCTAATTATTATCCGTCTTTAATATATTTCCTTAATTACTTCTCTAATTGAGGAAATGGTGGGTAACTCTCTTAAGAATTGGGCTAATATTATGGTTTCTTTAAATACCTATTGACTGTATTCTCCTATAAATGTAACTCTTATAAATCATGTAAATCACTGAAATATTCATTCACTATATGGTATCAGAGTTTGCTCTCAGTATTCCGAGTCAAACAAAAAGCTGATGGAACGATCGATCGATACAAGGCCAGACTTGTTGCTAAAGGTTTTCTTCAAGAGGCAGGACGAGATTATTTTGAGACTTTTAGTCCAATGATGAAACCAGTTACTATCCGGCTTGTTCTCAGTATTGCTTTGGCCAATCACCGGCCACTCAGGCAACTTGATGTGAATAACGCCTTTTTACATGGAAGGTTGCAGGAACAGGTTTTCATGGAGCAACCCCCGGGTTTTGTTCATCCAGAACTTTCTAATCATGCTTGCAGGTTGTCTAAGGCTCTGTATGGCCTTAAACAGGCTCCTCGCACCTGGTATGAAGCTCTCTCCCGTTTTCTACTCACTTCGGGTTTTGTGAAATCTCACTCGGATTCATCTCTGTTCATATATCATCGGGATGGTGTGCTTGCCTATTTTTTAGTATATGTGGATGACATAATACTGACTGGAAGCTCATCTGGTTTTTTAGATCGGTTTGTGCACGCCTTGGCTACCAAATTTTCTTTGAAAGATTTAGGTCCCTTGAGTCATTTCTTAGGTGTTGAGGTTATCCCCACAAAGATGGGTCTTTTCTTATCTCAATCGCAGTATATCTTGGATATTCTTAACGATGCAGCCATGACTGGAGCAAAGGAAATTGCCACACCTATAGTTGTGGATTCTATTCACATCTCCCCCGCCTCCACCAAGGTTGTCGATGCTCCAGCTTATCGTCGTATCCTTGGCCGACTACAGTACCTCTCGTTGACTCGTCCCGCTGTCTCGTTCACGGTAAATAAATTGGCTCAAGTCACGTATGCCCCAACTGATGCTCATTGGCTGGCTCTCAAACGAGTTTTACGTTACCTTAAGGGCACTATATTTCATGGTTTATTTTTGTCCAAGCATGTACCTATGTCTCTCACAGCTTTCTCCGATCTTGATTGGGGTAGCATCATGGAGGGAGGTCGATCTACAACTGCTTATGTTCTTTATCTTGGCCCTAACATTATCTCTTCGAAGTCTATCCGGCAGAAAAGTGTGTCTCGTTTCTAAGCTTCGTATCTCATTCACAAAGCCCCATATGCTACATTGTGATAATCTATGTGCTCTTTATGTTTGCAAAAATCCTGCTTTTCATTGCTTTGGATTATTTTTTCGTTCGTGAGTTAGTTGTCGTTGACAGGCTCAGAGTTGCTCATGTTCGCTCCGCTGATCAAATCGCCAATGTGCTTACTAAGCCTCTGCCTCGGGTATTATTCACCAGGTTTCGTTCCAAGATTGGCTTATTCGACAGGTCCTTCATCTTGCAGGGGCGTGTAAAGGACAATTCCTAACTATTATCCACCTTTAATATATTTCCTTAATTACTTATCTAATTGAGGAAAAGTAATTAAGGAAATGGCATATAACTCTCCTAGGAATTAGGCTAATATTGTGGTTTCTTTAAATACCTATTGATTGTATTCTCCTATAAATATAACTCTTGTAAATCATGTAAATCACTGAAATATTCATTCACTATAATGCCCTATCACGATTCATAATCCTTAACAAAATATTGAGTCCTCCGTTTGAGTCTCAATTCTCAAAAACAATATGTATTATTTAATTAAATATAAAAGCGTAAAATGCATGTATTGTCGTTTAACTTATTTTTAAAAAGATGTTTAAAGTATTTTTTTGTCAAAATTGAGTTACATTTTACAAAATATCTTTTTTTGTTACAAATGATATTTTAGTAAATTTAATATTCTTATAATTAACCATATTATTAAAATTTGAATAAGTTTTGGAGGTTAGAATTTTTAAAATTATCACCATCTTTTAATTAAAAAAATATTTACACTTTTCAAAAATTTTAAAATTTATCACTTAGATGTATTGTATTTTTATTAATCAATCCGTAAAATTTCAGTTCAGAATGAACTAAATTACCCTTTATTATGGTATTATTTCAAATCAAGGACATTTTTTTATTACTAGTTGTTACTTTGAAATCAAATACCATGTTTTGAAAAAAAAAATTTGATCATATTTTTAAAAATAAATTAAACCACGAGAATTTAAGTTGACTGATCCAGTACGTAATTCCAGAGATACCTACAACGGGTGGAGAGGATGCAGGTTCTTGCTGCTTGAGTTGACCCAGCATAGCCACAGGGATCTCATCAGGTAACAAACTAATATACTCTTTGCAAGTGAGTCCCAGTTGTTTCTTATTTATGTGAATTATAAATACTCATATTATACAAATCAAAATTATTATACAAATAAAAATACGGGAGAGAGAAAAAAGATGCAGGGTCCTTTGTCTGCTTGGCTAGTCAAACATGGAGTAGTTCATAGATTTTTGGATTTTGATTACCAAGGAATAGAGACTAATAAAGTCTGAAGATTGGCATTTCATTGCTCTGATTTTGTATGTATATGGTTACAATTATTTGCGTTCACAATGTTCCTATGATGTAACAGTGGGTGGGCTTTTAGCTAGTGTATATCATCTTATATGAAGAGAGTATGGTATAGATCAATCAAAAGAATGCCCCACCAATTATATCTTCCAAATCGTCCACACTAACAATCCATCCTTCTCCCCTAAAGGGAGATTTTAATAAAGGCTCAATGCTCTCTCATATTCCCAATTAAGATGAAAACACCTTTGATACCCCCTCAATCTTAAAGTGAACCTGCAAAGTACCCCAACTTCATAAAAGTGAGTCTCTGTGCTACCTCAATCCGACTAAACCAGTCTCAACCCAATGCGTGAAAGACACGGGCGCAAATTGAAAAGTCAAACCCGTAAAAAGATGACATGTGGCATTTTTTTAAAAAAAATCATAAAAGTCGTCTTCTTCCCCGGATTTTTTTACATGACTCCCGGCATTAAGTGCCCATCCATCTGCTCATTAACAAGTGTAATTCGGTTATAGTTAAAAAACTTCCATAAAAATTTGATTGGAGGAAAATTATATGTATCAATAAATAAATGGATGGACATTAATCTAATCATGAATTACCGAGAGCCATATAAAAAAACACCTTCTTCCCCCTTTCAATTACATTCAAGTCAATAATTTCAATTACCTTTATACATACACCTTTTCACAATTCATCCATTTACAGATTCCAATTTCCAATCTCTTCAACCTAATCTCAACTCTCAAATCCAATGTTTTCAAAAATGTTGTTCGGTTGAAATTTTGTGAAATTTTGAAACTTAATTCTGCTCGATGTCAGGCACCGCATCTCCGCCCATACAATTGCTGATTTTTCGTTTCATCGGCGACGCAAAATCTTTGTTCTAGATGTTACCGCGATCTCCAGCTGAAAGAGGAGTAGTCAAAGCCTAGCTGCTGAATCAAAGCTCGCGTTGAATCAAACCCTAACTGCTGACGCCGTCGTCGAATTCCTCTTCCTCGACTGCATCAGCCTCCATATCTTCCTCACCCACAGTGATTGATCTGCTAGAATAGTTGTAAATGCTTTTGTGAATCTTACATATAGCTTGTATTTTCTGTATATAAAACTCAATTCAATTCAAGGGATCCACAATTAAAATTCTCAAGTGAGACTTTCCTGGTGTCTTGATTATCTTATTTTCTTAGGTATCAAGGATTGAAGAATATCATATATTGTTTTAATATTAAAGAGTTAACTAAACATGTTTACAAATTTAATACATCGTTTCTCGAAATTTTCATTCTGTGTTGGTTGAATTGGGGATTTTCGGCTAATTGCTGGTTGGAGAAGGTCCAATGAATTATGATGTAATTGCGGGTTGAAATTTGGAATGATATAATTTGTTGATTAGGAGAAAGGAAAAGAAATTAAAGAAATGTGAAGATGGTGGTTTGAAACCAATAAATTAACAAAAATTTTAATGAATTTATTTCATGAATTTTTATTTTTTTTATCCTCACCTTAATTTTCCAAACATTAACTCGTCATCTGTCACATTAGCACAAAGTAAAATAAGGATGCATTTTTTATAAATTGAGATAGTTTAAAAAAGTTAGAGATTTTAAAAATGTTTTCGTCTAAATGAAAAGTATAGGAAAGCATTGGAACTTTAGTAAATAACAAAAATAAGAATGAGGGTTTGGTGACATTTTTACATCTCCCTCGCCAAGAGTCCAACTATCATATACGCGCCCCAAAATAAAAAATCTTAAACTAGAAGAAAAACACTCGTACCTAACAAAATTTTTAAGATACAAAAAATTTCAGACCTAAATAAAACCTTATAAGAAATATTTTTTCATCTTTTAAAAATTAACTTTTTTAATTAAAAGATTCCTTACAAAAGTTAAATTAAAAGATAACTCATAGCTACTTTTTCAAATTTTTCTTAAATTAATGGTAAACCAATGGAACATTGAATTAACCAACCCAGATTAATCTATATATCTGTATTCCATTGAACCAAAACATTAAATCCCCAACTCTACATTATTCTTATTACAATCTCCCATTATCAAGATGAAGAATACATAATCCTTTTTTCTGCCATAATTTTTCAACTACCACTATTTACCACATTAAGCAATTCATCTCTAACCATTTACCTATTCATACGACATATTACAAGACCTCACTATCAACAAGACAACAACAAAACAATCAAAAACACCAGAGAATACATCAATTTCCTCAAAAGGAAACCGAACCCTCTCCTCCTTGTTGGACTATTGAAGATTAATATACCAAAGCACTTCCTCTTTTGCATGATTTCAAGCCGCTGATGGGGCCGTCACATATTGAACGGCACCGGCCTCCGATAGTGCTGCAATGAACGGCTGCAAGTTCACAGGCTCATCCGCCGCCGCAGGCGACTTCTTGTAGTCAAGTGACTCATCGTTGTATATGTCCCACCATTTTTTCACCAGCATCTTTATGTCCTCTCTTTGCATGTTTTCTTCCTTACCTGTATATCTCCATGGCTTTGACCCCTGCAATTCAATTAAATTCCCAAATTATTAGCTTTATTTAACACATCTATTATCTCAAATCATTAATGTATTAACTACTACCTAGGCAAAGATCTTAGACTAGTGATTGAAACTTAAACCAGTAAGTGATGATTGAAACTGTGATCCTTGAGATCACATGCACATACACATACAGGCCACAGAGTGGAATGAAGTTTTTCTTTCCTGTTATAAGCCCAATCAGACAATTATTTTTAAGAAAAAAAACTATGAACTAACATAACACTCACCGCTGCACAATAGTGCACAACCTTGACCTTGTCAAGCTCCACATTCTCGGGGTGACGCCACAGCATTGCAAGAACAAGATTGTACACCAAAGGAATCGGCTTATAGATGTCTTTGAAATACATGTTTAAAAAGTCCTGCCATTACAAATCAAACACAATTAATTTCAAGAAATCAAAAATAAAAACCGGCCGCCATTGAAAATGTGATGATTTCAATTAATACCTGCTCAGCAAAAGAGGTAGGAGTAGTTTCTTTGAGAGTCTTCAGGAGATCATGATAAGTAGCAATGCTGGGCTCATAAACAAACATGCCGGCATTGAAATACAGAGAAGGTGGCTGGCCTAACTCAGCAGGCCACTTGACCCTGTCAGGGCATTGCTGGCAGTACCCAACCTCGTATTGCAGAGTGTGGCTCCATGTTTTCTCGCAGAAACAGTCCATCACGGCATAGAAATGTCCGTCAGGAAGATCAAATAGATGATCTATATTATCAAACACCTGTATATCTCCATCTAGGTATATCATCTTACTGTACTCCACGAACTGCAAAAAATCAAATCCTATCGTCAATCACCTAAATCAACAGACAAATAAATAACTACGTCTCAAGTAATTACCTCCCAAATACAGAGTTTGGAGTAATTAATGACGTAATAAGCCATGGCGAACTGAGTCTGATTCTCAGGCGGGTGAACAGGTTCGATTTCCCGGACTATGCAGCCTTGAGACAGCAGGATCCGCCGGTGCTCCACCGGCACATCAGGTAAAACAGCGACAACGAGCGGATAAGCAGACTTGGCTTTCCTCAAACCTTTAGCCAAACCGACAACGCCTTTGATGTAATCACCGTCACCGGCCAAGAAAGTAACATAAGCACGGCTAGGTAGAGTTGCTGGCTTCGTAAATGCAGCAGATTTCAATGCGTATTGAACGACCTCAGGCGCCATAGTTAATGATCACGAAGTGTTTGAAAGAATGCGTGAACGGGGTATTTGACAAAGAGAGAGAGAGATTGCCCGAGTGCTGCTATTGATTGCTGTGTTTGTTCTGTAATTAGAGGAGTGAGGGTTGTTGGGGTTATATAGGGGGAGTGATTACAGTGAAGTTATTAGATTGATTAAAAGTTATTTTATAAGGATCTGATATTTAATATTTAATAAAATACTTAACAGGTATATATTTTATATATTATAATAATAAAAATTATATATATATTAAATATTTAAAAATATTTAATTTTTTATTAAATATTTAATACATATATAATTTATATATTATAATAATAATTCTCATAAAATTTGCGATTTTGGATTTGATATGTACACGTGTTCTGATGAGATGATCCGACAGTGGACGTGGCGATTGGCGGAAGGTTCTGGAGTTAGGCCTACAGGTAATAGCGCGGGATCTATGGAAGACGCTAGAACAAGATTTTATAATGAAACGAAGGAAGTGATCGAGTGTGAGAACGTGCAGTTCACGGGATTTGAAATTAAGTTTTTTCATTTGCACTTTGCAGACTGAGAGGCATGGCTACCTAAAAGCAATCAGGTGTTACTGTTTTTCAGAAGCTCAACTTACAATTGGCAACTAATTACATCGTATTTTCTGAAAAAACAAAGAATTTATACGATTGAACAACATTTTTAAGTAATTGTATGGATTCATTTTTTATATATTTCACATAATACGAGATCATCCGCTTTCTTTATAAATTCCCGTGAATTTATCCTTTAATTTTAATTTTAAAAGGTTTCATATCAATGAGAGTATTGTCCATATATTTAAATTCATACTTCTTCTTTATAATCTGTGTAGGATATTTGTTTGCATCCTGACAATCATTTTTTCAAATAAAGTACCATTAAATCTTTTCTCGATCATTCATTCGTCCGCTAACACATTTTTCATTTCACTCTAATGTGATAGAGGACACGTCTTATATAGAGAAATAGAAGTTTAACGGATTATAGGTGATCAAATGAGCGAACCACCGTTGTTCGACATTCCGAGAATTCATCCATGTCATGGTGAGCGTCGAAGCATGGCTCCGATACCACGTATTAGCGCTTTTTAAAAACGTGAATGGATCAGCCGAACCGGATTTGACCAGAATCAGCTGTTGAACCGATCAGTTTTCAAGCAATTTATTATTTGTTCAACAACTATTCAATATCTGGAAACTAACCAGTTCAAATCGGTTCAATCGATTTTATCCGATTCAACTAGTGTTGATCAATCTTTGACCATATGAAAAAAAAAGAAAAAAATTTTAATGCTGGAAGAATTTGACCAGAAAACTTTTAACTTTGATTAATGTGTTAACCAATTGATCTATACACATTTTTAATACATTATTACTTGCATTTCTAAATTTTTAAATTGTTTCAATTAGGGAAAATTTGTATAAGCTTATAACATATAAACAATTATTGATTACCTTTATATTTTGTTAGGGGATAGCATTGGTCGATTTCGTCCAAGAATTGAACCGAACCAAATAAATCAAAAATCGAATAACAAGAAAATTAGAAACCTAATTAAATTCGGTTTGGTCCGGATCGAACCTAAATTTCTATGTTCGGTTCGATTTAGTATAGAATCAAATTTCTTTTATATATTAAAGATGTAATTATTATTTGAATTAGTTATTATGAAATTTAATAACTTACTAAACTTAAAATTGATATATTAATAGTAAAATATAATAAAAAAAACTAATTCAATCAAAATTCAATTAATGAGTTTATTTTAATCTTATAAAATATAACACATATTAAAAATCAATCAAAATTAATAATAACATTCCAATGTTCGTCATTTGTTGAATTTTAATATGAAATTCTCTATGTTCTTTTCATATAATACTTATACTTATAATAATATTAATACTTGAAAAACATGAATAAAAAATTCTAATGTTCACTATTAGTTAAGCTTCTAGCATAAAATTCCCTACATTTTTTGCATATATTTATATATTATCCTAATTAGGTTCGATTCTTGGTTTATTTAGTTTTTTTCCCTCAGAATGGAGAACCGAACCGAATACCAAATAAAAAAAATATTAGAACTAAATATCGAACCTAATAAATTAGGTCCGATCCAATTAAATTTGATTCGATTGTTTAAGTTTTTTTTTGTCTCCCGTAGATTTTGTATAAGGAGTTTCTTTGTCTTGAATTAGCTTGGAAAATTTGGTTGTTACCTTTTGTTATATTAAACTTTGTCTGAATGGATATGGATTCTCTAAAGTTTAAATTCTTTAAAGTTGTATATTTTTGTTAATTTCAATCATCCATTAAGTTTTAATGGTTGAGATTTAATTGAATTATGGACCCCACAAACCACTAAAACTAAATCTAAACCATTAAAACTCAATTGATAGTTGAGATTGAGTGAAATGTACAACTTTAGGAAGTTTGAACTTTAGAGAATCCAAATTCGTATGTGAATAAGGCAACAAAAAAACTATGGGGGTGTTTGTTTACCATCTAATCTACTGCGATTAGCGGATAGAACATCAACCGCTATTAAAACTGTGTTTGGTTAGGATTGTAAAAAATTAAACTGCTACTAGTAGATGAAAAAGCTTCATCTTAGAACTTTTTGATTTCTATCTATTTTTTTATCAATTATAAATTTTTTAATTAAAATAATATTACCATACTATTTCCACATAAATTGACCCAACATGTCATCTTTATTTTTTTACTTTCTTGCTTTATTTTCAATTTCATATTTAAATGGAAATTTTTAAATATTTCGTGCAACTCACTTCAAAATTCAAATATTAATGCAAATAAAACGATGAAATTATTGAAACAACTCATAAAAATATTGTCCAGAGCAAAAAATGGGTTTTAATGAAAAAGTATTATTTGTATTTATATAATATATATTAATTTGAATTTTTTTGAGTAATATAGAATATTTTTGTCAAATTATTAGTTGTGATTTAAATCCACAACTCACTCTTGTTGATTTTTTTTAATAAGGTGGTGACCAGTAACCCAAAGCCTAATATTTTATTAAATTGAAATATAGTTGTAATACTAGTTTTTAATTTTTATTAATTAATTTAACTCATGTCCAAATTTAGAATTTTATATTCTATCCGCAACAACACCTCAGAGTTTAATCAAACACTTAATTAAATTAAACAGTAAACCACAACAGCAAACAGCTAACTATAACAGTAAACAGCGGGGCTGTAAGTAAATAACGTTACACATGAGTTAGAGCATATGCTACAATTATCTATTACGAAAACATTTTATACGGTAATAGCATATAAACAATTATTGATTATCTATAGGTTTTGTTTAAGCAGTTGGTCTGTCTTCAATTAGCTTAAATAGAAAATTTGGTATTGTTACTTTTTGTTATATTAGACGTTATGTGAATAATGTTACACATAAGTTAGAGCATACACAACAATTATCTTGGACATAGTATAGAGTTTAGTCTATTAAACACGACTCCATGTCCATTATGTACTGCACGTGGATCCGTAATTAAATTGATATATTGAACCTATTCGATTGAAACTCTTCCTATAAAGTTTTTTTTTCATAATGTTTACTGGAACTTTATTTTGACTACGTCTAGATTCGACCTCGGTCGCGTCTCTAGTTGCGATATGTAAGTTTTTCAATAAAATTTTTTACATTTACTAAAATTCAAACTCAAAATTTTACTTAAACGATATCAAATCACTTACTATTTAAACTGACATGATTGCAACAAAAGAAAAGGAAACAATGTGATGTAACACAAGAGAAGAGATTAAGTTTGAGGTTGAGATGTGTTTGAAAAGAAAAAAATCACATATTTCAAAGTCTTTTACATGTCACTATTTATTATTTAAAATATAAAAAATTTAATTATTTTTTAATTATTTTTTAAATTTACTTTTATAATTTTTATCATAACTTTTCTATAAACTTAATATAAATTAAAAATAAATAAAAGATATAAAACGAAATAATAAATTATTAATATGTGAATTTTTTTCGTGTTGGTACCCCACATTTGTTTTTTTCTTCTTTCTACTCTCTTCATCAACTTCCCTTTCGTTTATTTCTTTCCCTTGTTTTATTCAACTACACTCCATCATTACGTAATTCCGATTATTTTAAATTTTGGTCTCTCATATTGGAGTATCCCGTATTAAAAATAACCCTACAAACTCTTTTTTTCATATAAAAATTAATATTTGACGCTTAAAAAATACACTAGAGCCTTAACATTTTATAGAAACAAAAACAAAATAGTTGCACCTTAATGTTATAAAATTGTGACTATAATTATTTGAGGGTAAAGTTTAATGCTCCCTCCATCTAGAAATAATGATCGGTTTAATAACTTCATACTTTTTAAAATAACAATTAACTGATTGATGTAATTTATTTATTTGCCTTTTAATCAATGCTTTACTTCATTCTCAAAGCCTTTTATTAATGATCATAACAAAAAAATATATTTCCAACTACTGTAATTAATAAGGATAAAATTAAAAAAATACAATAAAAAATATATAAAAAATAAAAAATGATGATTAAAAAAATACAAAAAATGTAAATGACCACTATTTTTAAATGGAGAGAGTAGTGATATTTTATGATCATTTCATATTTACTTTATTATATATATCCCATTCTATTAAAATAAAATAATTTATAAAAAGAGTTTTCTATAATTACTTTATTTTATTATTATTGCTCAAATTTCATATTTCATATCAATCACTCATCCACTCTATCACACTAGATGACAAAATGATTGTTATTTAAAAAAATAATTAATAACAATTCTTTCTTATGGTGTTAAATATGTAATTTCCTTTCTTGGAAAGCAATTAAGAGTTCAATATTTACTTTCTTCGTTAAAAAAATAAATATTTTTTAAAAATAGGATATTTAATTTTTAAAAAACATGAAACTGAAACACAGTTTTTCTTAATTTCTTTTTATATTTTGGAAGTAAGCTATAGACATTAAATCGAATCTATTGATTAAAATTTAAATATATAGTTTGATGTCAATTATGCACTTTTTAAAAGACATGTTCTTCGGCCAGGTTAGGTGAAGTTTGAGTTGGATATCATCGGACTTTTTATTAAAAATATTAACTTAAATCTAATCTGATTTACTGAGCTTTAACATTTTTGTATTTTATGTGGGTGGAATGATCTGGATCCATCACGAGGTCCCAGTATAATCCTTTCGGTGTTTTTTTCTCAATTATAATTGTGATTGATGTAACTGAAATGTTCTAACAATTTCCAATTCCATATTGAGTTAATTAAGCATGAAGCAATGACCAGATTACAGCCTCTAATTAATTCTCCTCTAGATTTTTGTATACCTTTCTTGTGGTTCGTCTTTACTTAACCATCAACTAATCACAGTATGTCTAATTGATAAACTCCAGATTAATCTCCATTTTCCCATTATTTTCCATATTCTTCTTTCTCTCTCCCTTTTGCATTTATCATGCCCCGGATAAAAGTGAGATACTAATATTTTTCTTTCATAAAACAATATAAGTGGATCAAAATTTATGAGACATAAATATGCGTTTTTTTACATAAATTGTCGTGTGATTGATTATTTTAGGTCTAATAAATAAAAATCATCCTAAACTTAGCTTAAATAGACTATTGTCTCCCCCAATACTGAAAATGATTTATTACCTCCCTTAACTTGATAATTATGCTCCTACTATCCGTCCAAAGCTGACATGGCAGTGAGTTGGGGGAGCATAACCGAGGGAGGTAATATGTCCTTTTAAAAGTTAGGGTGGATAATAGGAGCATAATTGCCAAACTAAGAGAGATAGTAGGTCCTTTTAAAGATTGGGGGAGATAATAAGCTATTTTAACTAAGTTTATTATGACTTTTATGTATTTTAGCCATTATTTTATGCACTTTTACATATTTTAGTCAAGTATATTAAAAATTTTTGATGCACTTAAGCATGTTTTTGCCATAATACAACATATCCATTACATATAATATAATATAAAGGTTTAATGCATCTCCAGCCACGTTAACTTGTCCAAAAAAATCTATTGCTCTCCTGAATTTTTAAAGTGACCCCGTAGCTCCCTCAGCTTTCAAACAATGATCCACTTACACATGTCAGCTTCTGATAGGTTTGAGTTTTCAAAGATGTCATTTTTCTAGTTTTTTCTCTCAAATCAGGATGACACGTGGCATTCAGGAAACTGAGTGGAGCACTTTTTGAAAGTTGAGGGAGCTACGGGATCACTTTGAAAGTTTAGGGGGCAGTAGGTTTTTTAGGATAAGTTCAGATAGCTAGATATGCATTAGGCCTAATATAAATGAAAGTATGCAAAAATGTATCAAATGTAGTGATTAACATTGAAGCTCTGACCTTTAGAGGTCTCAGGTTTGAGTTACATCCGGGGCAGGTTAAGGATTTTTCTTTTCATTTAATGTAAGTCCAAATGGGACAAATTTTTTTAAAAAAAGAAGAAATGCGAAATTATGTACACTTACGTTACGGGGTCATATAAATGTTCTTTTCTGATGAAATTAATTTTTTGTGCCATTACATTATGTCTACTTATTATGGTCGACATGAGTATGACGGTTTTAATTAGCTTAACGGTTAAAACTCTTCCTATAAATAAAGGATATCATAGGTTTAAGTTACATGGTAACAGGATAAAAATTAACTTTGTATTTAATGAAAGCTTAATTTCACAAGTAAATCTAACTTCGACATGAAACTCAAAAGTAGAAATCAAGATGAAAACCAAGATGAGCATTTATCTAACAAAAGCATGAATAGAATAAATGAAAATTGATAAAAAAAAATTTTGAAGTATACGAGCAGTTACTTGAAATTAACATCAAAACAACTTGGGGTACTAGCCTGCTGTGAGCCCTCTCCCATGAATCAGACTTTGAAACTTATTTTTTACAAAGCTCCTGGTAAAGCCCGCAGTTTCATAGGTTTTGAGGAATACTAATTTTATTTATTATAGATTTATATATTATATTTAATATTTATTTTAAATTTTTATATTTTAACCTATTAAAATTTTAATTTTGACTAGAATGAGTTTTACACTTTCATTATATATTAGATGATTAAAGAAAAGAATGTAATTATATTTAATATTTAGACATATCTCTAAAAAGTTGTTTTTTTTATTTCTATTAGCTTACCTAAAACTTTAAGAGAAAAAAATTATATATAAGTCGTGGACCTTAATTAGAAGTACACTTTCTAACCCGGTCTGCGTTAGATATGGGCCCAAAGTTTTAATGTGTGGACTACACCAAGTTTAAGTTAATGTTTTGAATAAAAGAATGGCATTACCCACCTTAAAGCCTACCCATCGGACGTGAAGGTCTACTTGAGTTGAGTTTTTTTATAGATAAATCCTTGTGATTTTTTTAGAAACAAGTGGCATTTTACACCAAATTTATAGATTGTGGACTGAACCAATAACCCCGTATTTTTTAAAAAGTGGTGACTACCGTGTCATTTCTTAATGGTTGAAACCCTTATGATTTGATGTATGGTATGATGGATATAGATGAAATGGTGATCGCGGGAGAGGAATCGAACGAGGAGTGAACTAATTGATTGTTGTGAAAAAGCTTAAACAACAAATTTACTCATGCTTAATTGAAGTCCAAATCGAATCGAGACTCCCTAAATTTATCTACAAAAGTCGAATGTCACCGTAAACTCTTAAAAATTTTAAATAGTTCCTAGAACTTGATAAAAGTATACCAGTTTGCTTACTTATTGCCTCATGTCAGCTTCTTGTTAATTTAACTTTAAGATATCATTTTTTTATTTTCCTTTCTCTATTCAAAAGTTGACATATGCTAATAGAGGGACAAACTCTTACACTTTTATCAAATTTAATGGGCTAATTAAAACTTTTAAAAGTTTAAATTAAGAATTAACTTCTCAATTTAATTGAACGAAGATTTAAAACCACGCGTTTGTGCTAAGGAAAATCTAAAATATTATACAAAATTATGAAAAGTTGCCAACAGGCCACAACGGGGTCTTATGGCCCAATAATTGTTCTAAACAAAGCCCAAGTGGAAACGGACTACGGAGCAAGGCATAACTTTTGAGCTTTTTCATGAAAGCGGATTTTGAGGGTGTTTCCGAATTATAATCAGATAGTTTTAGCCTTTTAGCTCTTAAATTAAGTGTTAGTTTGGTATTGCTATTTGAGGTGCTTTTAAAATAAGTTATTTTTACAAACTTTTAACATAACTACATATTTTGGATATGACCAACACATTTTGATATTTCATACTAATTATTTAGGAACTGTCTGATTTATTTTTTTTACAATCGATTCTGCAGCTTTTAAAAAAAGCTTAAGAATAGAGCTTTTTCAGAAAGACTGCTGAAAAAAGCTGAAAAAACTCACCCTCAAACTAGCCTAAGTGTTTCTGAAAGTTTAACTTTTGACTTTTAAGTGGTTTTTAAGCTAAAAGAAAAAAGCTCAAAGTTGAAGCTTTTCAAAAAAACCAGCTTACAAGCTGGCTTTAGCTTGAAAACCAAAAAGCCAAAGCTATGAGAAACGCCCTTTGAGCTTCTAAGCAGTTAAAAAATTTATATATGAAATGATCGACAAAGGGGGTGTTTCTCCAAACTTACAACTTATTACTTGTTACTTAAAAGATACTTATAAAAATATTTTAACTTATAAATTGGAGTGGTTCTCACTTTTTTTTTTATCTTAAAAGCTCCTTATTTCTATGCCAATCGGACGACATGCTTCTTTCATGTTCTCTTCACGGTGTGCTTTATTTCTATATAACTTATGGTTGTTTTTGGAGATTTGAAGAATCAACTACACATTGACTTGCTGAATCAAACTTCACAGGATGGAGCTCTTGCATTTTACATATATGCTTTCAGCTCTATTTGTCGATAGTTTTATCATCATCTTTGTGGTTACTATTGTTCTTGCTGCCCTTGATTCTTGGGTGGTAAAGAATGTGAGCGGCAGGATATTAGTTGGGCTTAGGCGGTGGAATGAAATAAACGAGCAGAGCATATGGAAATTTGAATGCCTTGACCAGCAGGTTAACAATATAATTTTAATTAACAACTGTATTACATAGTTACCTTTTGTCCATTCCTTGTCTGGTGGGACAAATTACATATTGTACACACCCACTAATCGAATTCTGTGTACATTCTTCTTACATTTACAGTCATTAGCTCGCACGAACAAGAAGGATTTATGGCTGTTTCGGTGGACACTATACCTTAGCGTGAGTAAATACTCTATTGAAGAGTTTATATATTGAGCTCTATATACCTTTTTATTGCGTTATCGATGATTTTATAACATTTCATTTTTTTTTCAAATGAAAATCAAAATGGCTTGGTTGTTGAGGAAAGAAATAGCAACTTCTTTTTCTTTTTTCTTTTGCAAGACTCATTCAGACATTTAGCCATACATCTCGTTGGAAATTTGGGGATTACTTGGATGATTCTGAAGTCGCGAATGCTCTATCAGATTGAAATTTATTTGATCGGTTTACCAAAATTTCAATCGGATAAAATCATAAAATGTATCAAAAACAAAAATTATATTTTGCTGTGAAGAAAATCAACCGAAATTATCTATATCTGTGCCAATTTCATTTTGGTGATAGATATAGCCAAAACGTCAATAGACATGTCTTTTCGGGTAGCAGGTATTGCTTTTCCGGGTTTCACTTGTGTCCGAAAAAACACACTGTTTTTGGTCCAAAATTCATTTCCGGATGAATTTTTCAAATGATAAGTTTTGTCAGGAATAAAAAAATTCCGAGCTGACCTGGTAGCTCGACCCCATCCTGGGGCGCTGCCCCTAGACCCTGCCAAGGGGCACTGCCCCCGGACCCCCTCAAATCGTAACAGAACCCGAACAAGTGTGCACTCCGCACTCTCCCGACTTATTCGATGAAATATCACAATCACATTAGTCAAACTAGTCGATCCAATTACACTAAAATTATAACACATCTTATATTGTTTGAATGCCAAGCTCCATCCCTAAGCTGTAACTTTAGGTGCACACATTGGCGAGATTTTAAGGGTTCCGTCTTGATTTGATATTCTTTTTCTTTATATTCTTTGTTTGTTTCTTTAACTTATATAGTTTTAACTATTTATTTCTATACAATTTCCAGTCTAGTTTCAATATTGGGGTTGTCTCACTTCATACTCTACTTGACATATTACATTTGGTGTTGAATTTAGCTTTCTAATTAGACAATATTTATGAAATCTTGTGACATTTGGTATTTCTTTACTTCTCAACTGTCTTATGTTGCAGATGGGAAAATTTGTTCTTTTGAAGAATTATGGATTTTGAAGAGATTAGGTATTCAACCTAAGTCCTCCCATCACTATATTGAGTGGTATATCAATTGAGTTACACCCAATTGGTGACGCGAAAAAATTATTGTTTGGTATATCATTTAAAGTTAACTTCACAGTTTCTATTACCCTTTTCCTGCTTGTAGCTTGAATTTGTTATTAGTTTTTTGCATGCTGTCCGTTGAAATATGCTTCAAAATTAGTTTCATATTTTTAATAATTAGAATTTGTTTTTGGTAATAGGTCAAAATAAGTAGTTGTGGTTAATATGTTAGTAGTGATTATTTTCCTAAATTAAAGTAGCATGTTTAGGTGGTTGTTATGTTGCAGGTAGTTTCATATCCCACAACCTGTGTTTTTCTAAGCGTATATAATGGCTATTGTTCATTTTATTTCATGAATAAGAAAGTAGTAGCATTTTTCATATGGTTATTTTCTCTACTTTACTTTCTTTTTTCCAACATTTGGTATTAAGAGCTAACGATCCTGTGAGCCTTTCCACTCTTCCAATTTTGTTTTCATGGCATCCAACAATTTTTCAATCTCAATTCTCATTTTTAACGGAGAAAATTATCACTCATGGGCAACCAAGATGAAAGAGTATTTACAAGCCATGAGTTTATGGGATATTATTGAAAATGGTGAAAATCCTACCCTTCCACAAAATCCAACCCTTGCCCAAGTGAAACATTATGATAAACAAATGGCTAGAAAGCCTAGAGCACTTTCATGTCTGCATTCGGGTGTGTTAGAAGGAATTTTTACAACTATTATGGGTTGTGACTCTCCTAAAGAAGCATGGGAATAACTAGAAGAGGAGTTTGAGGGCAATGATCAAACTAAGCTAATGTAAATCTTGAATCTGAAGAGAGAATTTGAAAAAATGGGGATGAAAAGCAGCGAAGGTGTCAAAGAATATGAAAGTCGATTGATGTTCATAGTCAATCAAATCAAGCTTCTCGGTTGAGAATTTACTAGCGAAAGAGTGGTGGAGAAGCTTTTAGTCACTCTTCTAGAAAGATATGAATCAAAATCTCCTCACTTGAAGAAACTAAAAACTTGTCACAGCTAACATTTGCGGAATTAATCAACTCGCTTCATGCCGCGGATCAACAAAGGAGTATGAGAGATGGTGATGGCGAAAGAGTTGAAGGTGCGCTATTAGTCAAGTCTTCATATTGAAAGGGAAAGGGAAAACTTGTCAAATGCTATCATTGTGACAAAAATGGTCATGAGGAAAATGACTGTTGCCACAAAGATAAGCCACGATGCTTTAAATGTAAAAGATTTGGACATATAGCTAGGAGTTGCAGGTTCCAAAATGATGGAATGCGTGATGAGAAAGAGCCAATGGTACAAGTAGCCATGGAAGAAACTTTATTTTAGCAATGTGGGTGATAATGTGCACCATAGAGAGAAGTGCTCTAAAGATTGTTAGTAATAATGTCCATCAATAAAATATTTTTTTTGGTGATGAGACAGGCATCATAAAGTGAAGAGAAGTGCTTCGTAATATTTACCAAATTTTGAAGCAAGGGAGTGTGTTGAAATATGCTTCAAAATTAGTTTCCTATTTTTAATAATTAGAATTTATTTTAGTAATGGGTCAAAATAAGTAGTTGTGATTAATATGTTAGTGGTGATTATTTTCCTAAATTAAAGTAGTATGTTTAGGTGGTTGTTTTGTCGTGGGTAGTTCGTATCCCACTATTTGTGTTCTCCTAAGCCTATATAATGGCTATTGTTCATTTTATTTCACGAATAAGAAAGTAGTAGCATTTTTTATATAATTATTTTCTCTAGTTTACTTTCTTTTTTCCAACATTGTTTGACTATTACATTATATAAGAAGTTGTTTTGTTAAATGTTCATGCCTTAGATGCCTTAGTTCCACCTCCCCACTCTCCTAGTGGTAGATTGTATAATTTTGAGTTGAGCTTTATAGAAACTGAACACTTGTAGTTGTAACCTATAGGTCTGATGATCTTTGGATTAGGTTTAAATTATGATTTTACATGTTTCTCTCTCTATTTATATAACTGTACAGATGCAACACTCAAATGCAATGGTTATGGCTAATGCAACGATTGAGCCTAATGCAATGCCTACTTGCAATGGTTGAAGCTAATGCAATGCTTAATTGCAATGGCCGAGGATAATGCAATAACTATTTACAACGTGTTGGGCTTATGTAATGGGTATTGTAATGATAGGCCCTATTACAATGGCAATATAGACTATTGCAATAGACAAGTTTGTGCAACGGTTGTTATATTTGGTTTATTGCGGCGGGTCCATTTTGGCTGGTACAACAGCTTGAATATTATAGCTTTTCTTTGAAGAAGAAGAAGATATTATAGCTATTGTAGCGGTTTAACTTTTTTGATGATGCAAAGGCAATAAATTACCTAAACCCTACACTATACCGCAGCAGCAGCTGCAACAGCGCGCTCCGAAAAATTTTAAATTAGTTTCAATCCCCAACTCTCCCTCCCTTCTTTTTCTTTTTGATTGTTTCACCTCTCCTTGTGTCCTTAGCCCAATGAGTCTCATACATAATTATAGATCCCATATACATCTCACTCTCAAACAATTTTTTTCGTCATCCTCTTCGTAATTCCTTTTTCCTCTTGTCGGAATATCAATTATCTCAAACAAATCCCTAATAGATTTTTTTAATAGTGAAACAAATCCAAAACTGTGATCCATCTTCTGAAAAAGAAATCTCGAACCTCGCACTCACATATCAGTATTAGAGATTCACAATCGCTCTTCTTAATTCATCTAGATAAGTAATTCAACACCAGTTTCACTGATTCATCATTAGTCGAACACTCGTTTTTCACCAGTTCATCCCAATTTTGGCCCACACCTGATCCTAAGATTCATCACCGATTCCGTTCAAGTATTTTTAATCTAATTTAATCAGCTATTACTAGGGAGTTGAAATTACTTGGCTTTGTAGATAAGGTATTTCAGCGATTTTATTTCTTAGAAATATGTTGTCGATAATTTTTCGAAGTGTGGCTACTTATTGTTCTATTTTAGTTTATGTTGGGCTTTTCTCTTTTCTTAATGCTCTGTATCAAAAATATAATTTGCTTCTCTTGATTTTGTGGTTTGGTGGGTTCTGATTGAATTTTACTTTACGCCCTTTGCATTGCAGTTGAGATTCAGGTCATTATTGTTATCACCATGAGTGTGGTATACAAATTTTTTGAGTTCTTCAGAATAATTTCCATGTGGGATGTTTTCTATTGAAGTCTCAAGCCAGTTGGTCATCATTATTGTGTGTGCTACAAATATTTTTTTACAGTTGAACTTATACAACGTGATGTATATAAAACTGGAACCAGAATAAAAAAATTGATAAATGATAGTATTAAACAATTCCAAATCCCAGTCCTCTGTCTGCTCTCTTTCATTTTAGTTCATAGTAAGTCTCATTAAAACTAAAACCGCCATTAGGAAATTCCCAACAAATTAAATATAATCCCACTAATATTTAATTTGGTCAAAACTCCACATTAAGTATTAACTATTTGGTAGTCTTAGCATCAGAGTTAAAAAAAATTAAATTTCCTGACAAACTAATTAACTCAAATGCCCATATATCAAAGCAAGTTGTGAGAAAAGCTCACCATCATGAGCTCTAACTGGTTCCATCTCGCCACCTCCTTCGCCAGCTCCTCCCCAAATGGATTCCCCTTCTTCCATTCTTCCTCCCTACAACATAAAATGCACAAATGCAACACCTAAATGCAATGGGTTTGGCAATTGCAATACCCCGATGCAACAGTTGTGGCTAATGCAATGCTATTTGCAACAATTGGTGTTAATGCAATGCCTAAATGCAACAGAGTAGGATAATGTAATGCCAAATTGTAACATTTGAGACTAATGCAATGCCTAATTGCAATGTTTGAGGCTAATGTTCCGCCTAATTTACGATAGGCTATTGCAATGGTGGCACGGTTAAAATTCCAAGTATTGTAACGGTGCATAATTATTCTATTAATATTAATAATAGTTTCCCAAAAAAAAAATAAATTTACGATTCCCTCCAAGATTTTCTAGGTCTCCCTCCAAGAGGATATTAGTATAATTATTCATATTATACTAATGAATTAAATAATTTAGTTCCCACCAATTAACTCTCCAACCAAAATCTAATTCCTCAATTGCTCACCGAAATCTAATCCCTCCAAAACTCGGGAACCCTAAACTCTGCCTCCCAAGTTTCAATCACTGAAACTTTCATACCCACCCTAATCTCCATCTCTAAAACTTTTGAACCGTAACTCTCCCTCTCTGAAATTTACAAACCCTTACTCCCATTCTCTAAAAGTGTTGATCCTCTGGCCACCAACAGAGTGACTAAGGGATACTCTAACGCATAGGATTCTGCCTCAGATCTTGATTGATAATCTCCAAAAGCTAAGGTATGAAGCTTTGTAGTGTTAAACATAGCCACCGTTGATTGTTGTGTCACTAATTGACTCCATCGTTGTTATCGCATTCATAGATGTGACTCACCATCGCCAAATCTATCATATGTTCTCTTCTATCGTGTGAATTTTCAATGTAATTTGGTATTTTTGTTCCAATTCATGTTTCTCTTCATTTGTTTCTACTCGTGTGAATTTTCTTTGCACCAATTCTTTCTCTATATATTGTTCGTTGACTATTTAGATTCATTGTTTATTTATGGACACTTTTCAAAAGACTTGAATATCGTCATATATTTTTGGCATTTCCTTAGGTCTTCAGCATCCCCTTCAAAAAAAGCAAAAAATTACAAATTTTTGCTCTCCTGGAGCATTGTCTGCATATCGTGCTCTACGTATGAAACACCGAGGAGAAGTTGGAAAACAACATGAAATTAGCAATGTGATTGAAGAGATAGTCCCTAGAAATGATCAAACTGTTGAACCTCCAATGAATTGTCCAAACGAAGAGGTTGAGGACTTACCTTCTCCATGGATGGCTGAAAGTACAAATAAAGTTAGTCTAATGTTCTGTTTTGTTCATTTTTAATATTATAGATTTGAAATGCTACTGTTTTGTGTGAATAATTTCTTTTTGAACTTATGGTGCCATGGTTAAATCATCTCAGGCTCTAAATGTTAGATATTTCAATTGTTATCAGAATTTCCTATCATATAACTTTTACAAAATATGATAAACTTTATTAATCTTATGTGATAATTCTCTGCCACTGTTAACCTTACTTGTATCTGATTATTTATGTCTATTTTACGAGATTGTTGCTCTTCTAAAAAACATCGTGGGCCAACAAAACTTGTCATGATTCATGCACGGAAAGAGAGGAACGACAAATGATAATGCTTAATGCGTATGGGCAGCAAATTGGTCCAACAAATGCTACTGTGTTTCAATTTAGCCGATTTTTGGGGACCATTGCCAAGGATCCAAGTTTAGCAGCGTTGAATTATCTTCAATGGCCAAGCCTACCTACACACAATGATATTTGGGAATATGTATTGGTATGATGTAATAAATTAATTAGTTTTTATCATCGTACATTACTAATTATCACATAATTTTTTCCAGGAAAAGTATATTATTCCCGAAGAAGGTAAAAAGTGGGTTTTGGAAACTATAAATGAAAGTTGGTGTGTGTACAAAAGTAGGTTGAAGAAGAAGCACTTCCATGACTATAATACCAATGAGGAAAGATGGAATAATCGACCAAAAAGATTACCTGAGAACCAGTTTCAAGATCTCTTGGATCATTGGAATAATATCAGCGTTGAGGTATTTTTTATGTCATTTGTTTTCAGTGAATCATTTGATTGTTATTTTTGTCTGCAATTTATGAAATGTGAACTGAATTTTAATCAATATATGAATTGTATAGGAAGAAAGCAGAATGAATAGAAGTAATCGTCAACATTTATATGATATGGATACTATGGGTCCAAAATCATTAGCAGTATTACGTCAAGAATTGGTAAATAACTGTGTTGCAGTGTTTTTTTAATAAACATTTTCTTGTTAAGTTAAGCTAAATCCATATTAATTATATTTACCACATATGAACAGCAACAACCGGATCCCAACAAGGAAGAACCATCTTAACACATGATATACAAAGCTTCAAGGAGTAGAAATTTAAATAAGACTTATAAAACCGATGATCTAACATCAAAGAACAATATAGTAAGACACTATTATATTTTTACATTACTCTTTATTACATTATACATGTAATCTGAAATAATATTTATGTTCGATAGGAGCGGATGGACACATTGAAGTCCCAACAACATGAAGAAAACAAATCAGATCCATATTATGAAGTGGTAAGCAAACCCGAACATCATGGACGTGTACGCCTACAAGGAAAAGGTGTGACAAAGTCTTCTTTGAAAAAGAAAGGAAACACAACAAGCATCATATTGCCACAAGAATACCTAGTAAACATGCAAGCCCAACTTGTTAAACAACTAATAGAAGCTAATGCTCAACTGGTAGCACTTGATATAGTCATTCCACAAGTTCTACAAATGCCTAACACTACCTCTCAACATGTTGAAAAGAACGGTGGGGAATCATCGATGCATAGCCAAAAACTTTCAAATGAGGTAAATTATTTCTGATTTGTTGTTTCTATTATGAGTCATGCTTTGTTAGTGTCTATGTTATATCTGATGGTTTGACCATTTTACCTCTTCAATTATTATGCCGTGTAACTTTTTTCTATTTAAATTGATGAAAAACAAAGTGGTATCTTTAGTCCCTTGTGCATTCCTAGTGTTATATGTCAAAGAGGATATATTGTTGGGTAAAAGAAAGTAGTCTGTTGACAAAAGCCATTTTTAGTGCATGACACCAAAGACTATATATTCTGTGGGAGAAAATAAAGTAGTTTCACTAGTCCCTTGTGTTTGATATGTTTCTCCTATCTTTGTGTTTGTTGACAAAAGTCGTTCATAGTGTCCGAATAGCAGTGGCTGAAATTCTTTATATGGTTAATTTTGTGATATCATACACGTTAGGCATCATCATATTAATTATAATAATTATACACCTTGGGCATCATCCTAATATATTACTTGAATAGAATTTTACACGAGCTCAAAATTCAATCATTTAACATAAATATATTTCTTGTATTTTGTGAATAATTTTTTATCTAATACTAATTGAATTGTACACAGGTACATGATGAATCAAATGATGAGGAAAACCATGTACAATTGGAATGAAGTGTTCAATGGAAATGAAATGGGAACAATTTATTTGGTGAATTTATTTTTTATATTTTGATGTAAAAGATATATGGTTTATTTGTTTTAAACAATTTATTATGTATCTAGTTACTTGAATATTATTTATATAAAGTTTGTTAAACGACATTTCATTTGTTTATTTTGTATATATATATATATATATATATATATATATATATATATATATAATATTTATTATTGTATTAAAATATTAAATTATTTTATTAATTAATGGCAGAGATTTTGATAGCTATTGCAACGATAAAAAATTTACTGCAAAAGGTACTACAACGACTGAAAGAAAAATCGTTGCAATGTCAGGCAATATAGCAGCGATAATTAGCTGCTAAACGTTGCAATAGCATGCAATTTAGCAGCGGTTCCTTGCTAAACCATTGCAATAGAGGATGATTTTGCGACGGTTCTTGAATAAATAGAGGCGTTGCATAAACTTATATGACCGCTGCAATAGCTCTATTGCAACGGTTCATTATAGACATGTACAACCGTTGCATTAGTTACTCATAACCGTTGCAATATAGCTAAAGCAACAACAGTATCCGCAACGGTCATATTTTGGCTAATGCAACAGCTAAATCACCTATTGCAGTAGTTTTCACACCTAATGCATCAATAAAGCGTTGTTACATTTGTGCATTTATGTTGTCGTGTTATTTGTTATATCTCATGATGTGTGGGTATGGAAGGATTGCAAGTAAACTTTGGCCTTTTTCTTGTGTAATTTAGACATGGTACTAGTTTTTTTGTCCATGGTTCAACTACTTACATTACATGGTCAATGAATATACATTAATTGCAGTACTGAACTTACATTTTTCTTCGTTCTTATTAACCCTATATCTAGTATTTATATTCTCTCTTTTCTATTCCTATCTGGCTATTTTGCAGGCAGCTGCTTGGGTTGTCCTCGGAGTATTTTCAATTATAAAATTAGAGATTGATTATGTCTTTTGGTGGTTGGAGTTTGTGTTGAGAAATTTTAGTAGAATGAAACCTTGAATGTCTGTAAAAAATGTTTCTCAATCTTTGTTGATGAAATCTGACAGAATGATGCATGGATAATTCTGAAGTCGTGACTTACAATTTTATATTGAATCTTATTTGGCGGTTCTACCAAATAGATCAATCGGATAAATCAGAATTAAAGATCAAGAACTTATAATGAAATTTTGTTGTGAAGAAAAGTGAACCAGATTGCAACAAGATTGCAGAAAATGTTGTCAATGCCAGGTTTTATAAGCCTCAATGCCAGGTTTTATGAGCCTGCAACAAACAGTTGCAACGCTTCAAAAAATACGTTGCTAAAAGTCGTATCTATTCAAGCAGTTGCAACGGTCCAAAGGCAAAGTGTTGCTAAAGTTGTGTCAATTCGAGCAGTTGCAACGGTTAAAAATAGAAGCATTACGAAAAGTCGTGTCCACTCAAGCAGTCGCAATAATAAAAAACATAAGCGTTGCAATAAGTTTTGTTCACTCCAGTAGTCACGACTGTTCTAAACCGAAGCATTGCAAAAGGCAACTCTCGGAACCTTGTAAGCTAAGTATCGTGATACAGCTCTAACAAGCGTGCACTCCGCACTCTCCTGACTTGTTCGATGAAATATTACGATCGCATTGATCAACTAGTTGATCTAATTATACTAAGATACCAACAATCCTCCTCCATTTTAATGTAATCCATGATTAACTAAACAAAATCACAATAAATAATAGGCTTATGCATAAATGAAATGTCGAGACAATTGAATTTCATCTTAGTATATTACACATTCGAAATATTCGAATTAGCAAGGTGTCACTATAGATTGAACCTTTGTTATTCATTTTGAATACAAGAAGATAGTATACATATAAGTCAACATTCTAATATGTTCTTACTTAACACTATCTTTTACTAGCTTTGTGTCCTTATCCTTCATAAGCATATCAAAGCCAAGTCCAAGCTTCTTGAAGCGACTAAACTTCATGCTTATCTAGGTAGCTCTTTTACTCTTGCACCTACATATGCAATTTTTCAAAAGAACTATTAAGAAGTTAAACTTCAACCTCCTTTATCTTGCAGGTCTAAACACACACCTTGGGATGTTATTATTAGTGTGTTCCAATCTCCAGATGTTAAGCTTTCCTCATTGAATTGAGCATTTAACGTCATATTAGATGTAAATTGGGTATCTCAACATAAGAGATTTTAGATGGACTTTAATCACATCCCCATAGTCGACTTGTGCACAAGATTTCATCTTAACCCTTTGGTTAAACGATCAGCTAAATTACGCTCAGTTTTTATAAACTCTAATGATATGACTCCATGCATGGTCCGCTTCCAGATCATATTATGTCTCACACCAAAACGTCTAGACTTACTTGACTAAGGCAGTTTCACTATCATTTTTTATGCCCAAGAGATAATACCTCCCCCAAGAAGGAATACTCACCCGCTTGTGGAAGAACTATCTTCTTTATTAGAAATATAATATGCATCCGAATAACCTTCAACAACCGAAGGAAATCATTGGAGTGCTAACTGGAGAACAATCCTTGAAGGTAAATTTATTCAATATCTTCTCAATGTAATGTGATTGAGAAGTGGGAATAATATTATTCTTCCGCTTGATTCTTATACCAAGAATCACTTTAGCCCCCCCTCCCCGGCTAAATCCTTCATCTCACAACTAGATGACAAAATGTCTTTATTTTATCAAACTGACTTTTGTCAGTACTAAAAATCAACATGTCATCTATATATAAGCATATTATAACTCCTTTACTAGAAGTATCTAACTTGCTATATGCACACTTGTCTGCTTGGTAATTTATAACAAAACCACTAGACAAAACCACATTAGAAGTATAAGAAATCATGCATATAACACAGAAAATAATCGCAAGAAATCCTTTCAACGATACCAACAACGAAAATCTAAAGAGAACAGATCAAATTCGTACCTTTTCGATGCCCAAGATTGAAGAGTACTACTATGATACCATTTGTACGCAAAAACAAGATTTTCCTTGGGTCTTATGGATCATGAAAACTCAGGCTTCAAGCGAAAATAAGATTCAATCTTTGTTGGGGAATCCCGGTAGCATGAAGCCTTGAATGTCTGTAAAAATATCTCTTAATCTTTATTGATGAAATCTGACAGAATGATGTCTGGATAATTCTGAAGTCATGAGTTGCACTTTTAGATTGAATCTTATTTGGCGATTTTACCAAATAGATCAATCGGATAAAATCAGAATTAAAAATCAAGAACTTAGAATGAAATTTCATTGTGAAGAAAAGTAAACCAGATTGCAAAAAACGTCGCCAATGCTAGGTTTTTAGAAACCTGAAACGAGCAGTTGCAAAGCTTCAAAGAAAAAGCGTTGCTAAAAGTGATGTCTATTCGAGTAGTTGCAGCGGATCAAAGATAAAGTGTTGCTCAAAGTAGTGTTCATTCGATCAGTCGCTATGATTCAAAATAGAAGCGTTGCGAAAAGTCATGTCCACTCAAGCAGTCGCAACTGTTCGAAACAGAAGCGTTGCGACAAGTTGTGTCCACTTCAGTGGCCACGACTGTTCTAAATAGAAGTGTTGCAAAAGGCTGCTCTCAGACCCTCGTAAGCTACGTATCGTGATAGAGCTCGAACAAGCGTGGACTCCACACTCTCCTGAGTTGTTCGATGAAATATTACGATCGCATTGGTCAACTAGTTAATCCAATTACACTAAAATACCAACAGTTTATTTGACCCTCAGCCTTGCTAACATCTCTGGGTTCACCAACTGCCGGAAATGTCTGGAACTTTATTACTTAAAATTTTTTCGAATTTAAAACTCTTATTATATGGCATAATACAAATAAGTGAAAAGTTTAATCTATATCTGTTTATGATGCAATGCTAGAGAACTCTTGAATAGCTTAAAAAGGTGTTATCTGGCTGTTGGTGATGATGTTTCCAAGTTTACTATTGTTTGTGTTATCATTTAGGTTGGGCTTAGGCTGCATATTTGGGAAGCGAGGAACGGAAAACGTTAGTGTCTAGAAGTTTCCGTGCTTTCTAGATTGAACTTTGTCTTTGAAAAGCAACTCGCTGAATGGTCCCAATCAAAGCTAATAGAAAATAAAATAGAATTTCTCTTCGGCTGAGAATGAACCACAATTTTTCTTTGTTAGGAAAAAAGCACAATCATTTACCGCTCGACTCCCGTTACTCTCTCGGAATAATTTAATGGCAAATGGAGAACGAATTTATGTAAGAAAATAATAGTAATTAGACACAAGGATTTAACGTGGTTCGGCCAAACTGCCTACATCCACGACAGACAATCAAAGAAATTTCCACTAAGAATAATCGGAGATTTGCAAGACCACTCAATTATTTACACTCTCCCGATGACCCCAATACACCCAAAGAAAATTCACACAGTAGGCTAATTATACAACCTACTGATCGTAACTCTCTCTAAATAATTCACTCCAAATAACACAATCTCTCAATTGCAATTTAAAGGATATATCAATTATGCATTTCATTGGCTTTTATAGCCATATGCATATGTGTGAATATAATCCACGTATAACCAACATTGAGGCCTTATTAAATGAATGAAGGCAACACCATTTAATGCCTTTGTCTACATGTCTTCCATTAGTCAACAATTTCATCTCCATTTTTCTAATGGTTGACTAATTCATTTTCATTTCAAATTACTTTACAAATCTCCACCTTAATTTGAAATTCTTTCGATCATCTTTCTAGTTATTTTGAACACTGTAAATGTCTGTCAAGTTCCTATACTCAAACTTGACTGTAGAAAGATCTCGTAACTTCTCCACCATAGAAGCTATTCTCCCTTTATTTGTAAATATCTCCAATGGTTGCTTCTCCGATGCATTTATTTTCTCCACCTCTTGCATAACTCCAGGTCAAACCGCCAATTGAACTGACCGGACATCCACCACATGTTGCATTAGCACTTCGCATCACAATTCTTTTGGTTAAATAATAGAGGCCTCAAATGTTTCTCCCTTTCATCACAACTACGGCACCTTTATAGACTTTCAAGACTCCACCTCGAGCAGAAAATCAATAACCTCGGGATTCAAGACGACTCAGTGAAATAAGGTTTTTCTTCAATTCCGATACATGTCGAACCTCTAGTGTTCTAGTAATGCCATTATACATCTTGATTTGGACTGTACCAACACCAACTATCGAGAGTTCTTTGCCGTTCCCAAGTAACACTTTTCCACAATCAACTTTTTGATAAGTAGAAAACCAGTGTTTATTAGGAGACATATGGAAAGTACAAGCTGAATCAAGAATCCATGCATCTCCAGTGCGTTCTTCTAACACTGCTAGAACGTCCACGACATCCGTGGAGTTTACTTTTTTAGTGACAACATTTGGCTCGTCACCTGAATCACCAGCGTCATTATCCCTTTTATCTTTCCTCCTTGGACAATCTTTTCTTATGTGCCTAGTTTCATTATATTCATAACATCTGACCTTCTTGGATTTGGATTTTCACTTGCTTCCATATCCCTTTTCGCCAGATTTACATCTCATGACCATGACCCTTGCCGGATCCTCATATTCATCACCATCAGTTTTCTTCTTGAGCTCTTTCAAGTTCAAAGCTGACTTGACACCTTCCATCGTGATAGTGTCTCGACTGAAAATTATGGTGTCGATGAAATTGTCATACGAGGATGGCAACTTACACAGCAACATCATTGCCTGATCTTCTTCGTCAATTTTTACATCAATATTTTCAAGATCCAAAATTATCTTATTAAATTCATCAAGATAATCTTTCATCGACGATCCTTCTTGCATACGGAGAGAATATAACCGTTGCTTCAAGTATAAACGGTTGGTGAATCACTTGGTCATATAGAGTGATTCGAGCTTCTTCCATAAAGCTTCAGCGGTACTTTCTCCAACGACTTCTCTTAGAACATTGTTAGAAAGACACCACAAAATCGAACTTCGTGCTTTCTCGACAACATCTTCAATTTCGTCATCATCGTATTTTTCTAACAAGGCTTCTTCTCCTTCAAGTGCCTTTGAAACTCCTTGTTGAACCAATAACGCCTTCATTTTAATTCGCCATAAATTAAAATCATTCTTGCCATTGAACTTCTCCACTTCATATCGCATTACTGATTGTCAACCCGCCATGTCGGTATTCAATTAAATTTTCCGAACTCAATCCGTAACAAAAGAGCGAAAAATTGCGCCGTAAAAATATACTGATAAAAATTTATCAGTACCAACAACCCCGCTCTGATACCAATTTGTTAGGAAAAATGCGCAATTATTTACCGCTCGACTCCCGTTACTCTCTTGGAATAATTTAAAGGCAAATGAAGAACGAAGTGATGCAAGAAAATAACAGTAATTGGACACAATAATTCAACGAGGTTCGGCCAAACTGCCTACCTCTACGACAGACGATCAAAGAAATTTTCACTAAGAATAATCGGAGATTTACAAGACCACTCAAGTGTTTACACTCTTCCGATGACCCCAATACATACAAAGAAAATTCACTCAATAGACTAATTATACAACCTACTGATCTTAACTCTCTCTAAATAATTCACTCGAAATAACACTCTCTCAATTATAATTTGCAGGATACATCATTTCATTGGCTTTTATAGCCATATACATATGTATGAATATAATCCACGTATAACCAATATTAAGGTCGCATTAAATAAATGGAGGGAACGCAATTTAATACCTTTATCTACGCGTCTTCCATTAATCAACAATTCCATCTCCATTTTTACGATGGCCGACTAATTTATTTTCATATCAAATTGCTTTACATCCTAAATTGATATTCACCCTTTCTTTTCATAAATTTGGAAATATATAAGAATCCTGCGTAAACTCCTAATTGGACGGCACATCTCTAATGCCACTTTTCAATAACCAACCACTAATTAGAATAATATCCTAAATGAAAACTAACTCTACCACTAACAGAATATAACTTACACAACAATAAAAACAAATAACAAATAGCTAAATAACTATTTCAATAATTCTTTGAAGCACGTTCTTATCACTCGCCTTTAGTGTTGTCTACTTCTCTAGTTCTCTCTTAAAATTTTGTTGTGAGATTAACAGTTAGCTCCTTTGTCTTTTTGATAAAATTAGAATTACGTTGTTTTCTAAGGGCGTCTGAAATGAAAGTAACGTTACTTAATCTCTGCTCTGGTTTCTTCGTCGTTGGGTATTATTACAATTCAATTTGATCTCGCCTTTTGGTCAGTGTTTTGATTAGTTTAGCTCACACGTACTAATATTGTATGTGAAAGTTAGGAAATGCTTGAATTGTAGTTTCATATCGTTCCTTGAAGCTGTGGTTTAGGGTTCTTCATGTTCATTCATTACTAAACAATGTTTCTTTTTCCTTAATTCAGATGCCAAGAAACAGATGCAAGCATTTGCCACGCAGACAATTGCATCTCGCTTCTCATCAACTATACAGTCAGCATTTAGTGTAGTGTGATTTGCCTGAGCTCGAAGGAGATTCACGTATGTATACAAAGAAAGTGAAAAAAATAGTAAGGATTCAAAAAGATTTTTGGCCTAATACATTTGGACCCCTATGATCGTCCCTAAAACTCCTCAACTCCCTGAACTTGCAAAATTTTCACATAACCCCTGAACTTGTTAAAGTGGACCTTGTTAAAAGTGAATCTCATAGCCCCTTGATGTTGATATGCCAAGCATTATTTTTCTAGAGATTGAATCGAAGATTGTTTTGTCAAAGATTGAATCAAAGATTGATTTATCGAAACAAAACTGGGCATGTCAGCATCAAGGGGTTATAAAGTTCACTTTTACCAAGTTCAAGGGGTCATAAGGTCCACCTAAACAAGTTTAGGGGGCTATAAAGTCCAATTTTAACAAGTTTAGGGGGTCACGTGGAATGTTTGTAAGTTCAGGGGCAAATGGGGTTTTAGAGACAAGTATAGGAGGTGGAGATGTATTGATGCAGCGGATATTCAAGCAAGTAATAAAACGATAATTTTATAGTCGTGATCTGCAGTAATCGCAACCTCTACAGAAAATTGACTCTTCGGAAAATCCCTAATAACCGCAATTACTAAGGCATTGACGAAAATTGTCTGCAAATCGTTTATTCATCAAAACTGCGAAAAAATGTCTTACACAGCTTTAAATATGCTAGGGTTGCTGGGGTAAAAATTCCAGAACAAAATAAAAAGTACACAAACTTTTTGAAAATTGCAATTAGGTCCCTGAAAATGAAAAAAGCAAAATTGAGGGCCTAAACGTTAAAATTAGGGCCCGATAGGGTGGGGATCATGGTAAGAGCGTTGCTCGTTGGGCCGTTTCCGATCAGAAAAGTGTCATGAAACATCGAAATCCGACCCAAAAAGCTGACATAAATAGTAACCCTGCATTAGCCACTTTTATCGAGCCTCTCCAAATACACCAAAGCTCTCTCTTCTACATCATGTATTAAGCCAAGATTTTTGGATATTGAAGTTAAAAAGAAGCTGGAGAGTCCTAGGTTCGAGCCCCATACTCCTAAAAAATTAAAAAAGCTAAAATTTCTACTATTTTTAATGGCTTTACCTATATTCCTTGCATAGATTGAGAAATTAACTAGTTCTTAGAATCAGAGAGAAATTTACAGTTTACATTTATACTATCAAATACTGATGGAAGTTTATAGCATTAATTAACGGTACACTACCATCTGGGCTTGTGGGTTACTTGGGCTTGTGTAAACTTGCTTGTCTATTGACCAAATTGAGTCCTCTTCAAAATTTATCCCTTACCAAGGGTTATAGTTATCGTGATCACCCTAATCAACTACCTCTACTCGAACCAACGGCCATATGTTTTTTTTAGAAAGTAAGAGATAGAAATAAAAGAGTGAGGATAACATTTTATCTTTAATGATCCACCGCTTATATTAGCTCATTTGAAGGGAGCAGACATGATAAACTATAATGGAGGACGTCGCCCTTCCCCACTCCTCTAAACCCCCATTTGATATATATAAATGTAAATGTAAAGGTTCAGAGACTATATAAATTGGATGAAGCCATATGTAAATTGGATATACCACAAAGACTATATATCGACCATATGTAAATTGGATGAATTTTTTATTTGAGAATGGCAGATTATGTAAACCTATTCGACGTTTGAGACTCATATTTTTAAAATATGTTACATTACAAAAAAAAATACCTTAGTAAAAATTAGGTAATAAAATGTATAAAATTTATCATTGTAACTTCTGTCACTAGTAATAAAATTGTTAAATATTGCTCATATAAATTAACACCAGATAAGTAATTGCAAAAAAATTTGATATAATTTATATAGCGACCACTAATATTCATAAAACAATAATTTTTAAATATTTATTGATATAGTAGATTTTTACAGCAAAGCTTATTTTGTTAAATACAGTTTTTTAATGTAAAAATAGTTTTGTTTTATTTTTTATTTTCATTACATTAAAAAAAATAAATATTTTATTGAAGGCAGAATGGTTGAAACTGGAGCATGTAACAGGTATGCCCACCAAATGGTAGAGGTGCTCAATTATTGAATAGGATATTTGATGAAATTGGGCAATTTAATTTCTGGACACCACTTATATATTATATACTCAAATCTTCCAATATTGAAATCTCGTCCCTTGGAAATTGGGATACAGCTAAGCCTGCATATTTTCTATACCACATTTGTAATTTTCTGGGGTCCTCCATTTGTGCCAATTTTTAAAATAAACCGAGTTCAACCCATCAACAAGAAATTGAGTTGACACTTCCCTTTTGTTCATTCTCTTATTAAGTGTCAAATTTTATAATTAATAATCAGAGTTTAAATCAATCTGACCAATAAAAAATTGAAATTGTCAGCAATTCATGCATAATCAGTATGTATTCTGGAGTGGAGACACTTGGATAATTTATATGCTAAGTTTTATCTTCTGTTTGTATTACACTAATGTTGCAATTCAATTTATTGGAAATGAGTACAATAGTGGAGTGGAGACCACAGATTAAAAAATGTAAACCAATTGGATACACATCAATTAATACATTTCATGTCTAAAGTGGAAAGTTATGGTTCATATGTTAACCTTTGAATCATCGATTGATGGTAACGGATTTAAATATGTTGTTTCCAAATTAATGTCTCATTTCATATATTTTATTTAAATATTGACACGTGTTTATTTTTATTATTATTTTATTCTTTTCAGTTTATCTCTCCTATAAATAAAACACATGTCAAATGATCAACGGAGGAATATGGAAGGGGATACCAATTTGGAGACAACAGATTTGAATCCGATGGTCACTGAAAAAAAATCGCATATATCCCCTTTTATGTCTCCCATACATTTTCTACAAGTGGTAATTTTATTATTATTTTTCAAATTTACTTTCATATTTTTTATTTCAGCTCTCCTATAAATTTGTCACGTGTTAAAAAATAAATGAGAGATTAAAAAAAAGACACTATATAATTTTTTTCCCATGTTCATAAACATGATTCCATATTTAGGCGAGTTTGAATTATTATCCTTCTGTTTGCCTACTTTGCTAAAAAGGATATAACTTTTACAAAAAAAAAAAGACAGAAAACTGTTTTGGGCCGTAGAAAACAACTCCAAATAACACTAATAATTTTTTTTCATTTCAACTAATTATGTAAAAGTTTCAACAAAAATGTAAGAGAATGAATTAAAATTTTTAGAGTTATGCTATATCTATGCTAGAAACGGCTAAAGGTGGAGGCTAACATATTTTATATTTTTTAAGGAATCAATTAATTAAGGTAAAAAAATATTATTTTATCCTCTAATTAATGTTTAGTTTTTCACTCCATTGCAATTAATGATAATGGGACAAATGAGGGTATAATTGAAAAAATAATTTAAAAAATACCTAGATATTTGAGAATGATAAGTAAAAAATTATTTTTAAAAATGGCTAGAATGCCTATTTTAAAAAGATGGAGGGAGTAATATAGTAAATGCAAAAAAATAAACATTGGCATTTCATATGCCTACATAAAGTCATAAACCATAAATGCACTATCCCTATCCCTCAAAAAATTCAATAAATTAGAACTAAACTTATTCTGATATGCTTTCAAACTACCATATCCTTTTCCTTTTCCTTTTCCTCTTATTTTTCCACATTTGTAGTTCAATAATAACGTTGTCAGCATCAAGTTCAGACACAGAAAGTGAATACAACAAATGGGTGACATGGAACATAAAGCGTTACCATAGAAGAAGGAGATCCACCTTGGAAGCTGCCAAACCAGCTTTTGATTACAAGCTCAAGAATGCTGAGATGAACAGTGTGACCATAACAGTTAGTCAAAATGGCACTGCAAATTTCACCACTATTGGTGAAGCCATCAGTACCATTCCTCCTCATAATACTAGGAGAGTTGTTATCTCAATCAAACCTGGAGTTTATAGGTACGTATAGATAAAATTATATATAAGTTTGTTTAATTAATTAATTAATTCCAATGTTTGTATTTTAAAGTAGGGAGAAGATTGCTATACCAAAAGTGTTGCCATTCATTACATTTTTGGGGGATTCAAGTGATCCGCCGCTAATAACTGGGAATGATACTGCATCAGTTTTTGGTAAAGACGGCAAGGCTTTAAGGACTTTCCAAAGTGCTACTGTTGCTATTGATGCTCATTATTTTGTGGCTATTAACATCAAATTTGAGGTATAAATGTTCGTTTAATCATGTGTTATGTAATTTATTACTTTTTTTTTTAATTTATTTTAATACATTATACATATTACTTATATGAAGATCCTATAACACATGATCCAAAATTATAACATATTGTCGAGGACTAAATAGATAATAGTTGCATAGTATAAATACTGAATATAGATAATATAGATAATATGTATATTACATAGGTCAAACTGACAAACGAGCTGTACCACGACCCTTTTGCAACCCCTTGTTAGTTAAGATTCATAAATTAATTAAAGACAAGATGTTTAATTAGTTAAGCCACACTCTTTGTGTAACCATTTCTTCCGCAAGATTATTAATTTCTTCTCATAACCATTAGATAATATAACAGGTACAACAACTATATAATAAAAAAATATATTAAACATATATGGAGTAACGTGTATTAACAAAACAGTGGATATATTCTCTATTTTGGCACATAAGACAATGTGGACATCGAGATTCCTTAGTTGCTCAAAACATTCCAAAAATTGCAAACAATTGGTACAGATTCACGGGTCTTAATCCATATGAACCATATGTAACAATTTAAAAAATAAAACAATTTAGCATGAATTGAAATTAACGAAAAAATTGTGAAGTGCAGAACACAGCTCCACACGAGGTAGGGACAGTAGGAACACAAGGAGTGGCACTTAGGATATCAGGAAGCAAAGCTGCATTTTACAATTGCAGTTTCTTTGGGAATCAAGACACGCTTTATGATCACAAAGGCCTTCACTATTTCAATGACTGCTTCATCCAAGGTTCTGTTGATTTCATTTTCGGATCCGGAAGGTCCCTTTACGAGGTAATCCTCTACAACTATTACAAATGTTCGATTTTTAGCCGAAACTTTTTAGCTAAAAAAACTCATTTTGTATATCATATTTTTTTTGTTGTAAATGCTTTCTTTTCCAGCAACGCATACGAAATATTTAGTTGACAATTTTGATGTGCAGAATTGCCATTTAAATTCGATAGCGAAGAGAGTGGCATCAGTGACAGCACAGAAAAGGAGCAATGCAACACTGGAAAGCGGGTTTTCGTTCAAAAACTGTGTAGTTACAGGGACAGGATTTGTGTACTTAGGACGAGCATGGGGAGATTACTCCAGAGTTGTGTTTTCTTACACTTATATGGATAAGGTTGTTCTTCCCCAAGGTTGGAATGATTGGGGTGTCCAAAAAAGAGACATGTAAGCATATATATCTAATGTCTACTATACGCAATAGTTGAGATAAGGCCGAATGCGTACGTACCCTTGAAGTTGGCTTTAACCCGTCATTGGCCACCTTGAACTTTCAACTATGACCCCTAAAGTTGGCAAACCGGTACAGTTTGCCCCATCAATGCCACACGTCATTTTGGGTTGGTTTGACTTTTCAAAGAAGAAATAATTCAGATTTTTTTCTCTTCAATCAGAAGATGATACGTAGCATTGGGAGCGAGGCAAGCTGTATCAACTTTGCCAACTTTAAGGGGTAAGTATCACACTTGAAAGTTAAGGATGAACAAGGGCGGTTAGAGCTAACTTTTCACGGGGTCTGTAGGTATTAGGCCTTTAAATAATTTATTATACATAATTGCAGGAGCGTGTATTATGGAGAATACAAGTGTACAGGACCAGGGGCTAACTTCACAGGAAGAGTAGCATGGGCTAGAATTCTCACCGATCAAGAGGCTCTTCCTTTTATTGGCACTTATTATGTTTATGGAGATACTTGGCTTCTTCATTAAATTTAATTAACTATATAATTGCAACATAATTATAACAATAATATTATTGAATCAATTGCAAAGAGTACGTACCAACATATATTAAAAATGACAAATTATGTCATAATTAAGGCAAAATGCAAAACTTAGCTAATTCCCAGCCGGTATGCAAATCCTGATCAAAACTTGTACCATAATAAGAACTCAAATTGATATTTGGGGTGCTAACAGTGTGGCAACTTGCAATTTTCTCCTTTGCTTCCATCATTTGCATTTGTAATTGTAGAGGATCGTTGTTCTTCTTGCATATCAGTAAAGCCTCTAGCAATAACAATAGCGACGCCATTCTGTCGTTTAAATATGATGGCATTGCAGCCATATGATTTATAGAACTATATGAGTACGAACAAGAAATAACTTGCAAAAATATGAACTACCCATTTGAATGCAGAGTTAATCTATCCAATAAGAAGGGATTAATTGTGAAATCAATACATAGTTTTCTTCTTCATGCAAGCAGTATGCGATTTTGGTCATCTGATATTCCATTAGCAATTAACTGGTCAAAAGCCGTTGAGCAACCTTATGCACATGCGTTGCCCTTTACTCACTTTTTGTCCATTTATTGACAACATAATATAATACGCAAGGATACGGGCCTGGGCTCAGCCTTACCGCTTGGGCCTTATATCTCAGTATAGGCCCATTAACATCATCACAATTCAACCCGTGATGATGTCATCTTGCTTCTATTGATTTCGACTGTCATTTTGTTGGCTGGATTCTTCAGTTCGATCTGTAGCTGATTTTTCTGATCATTGAACTGATCCTGAGGTTGGGGTTAGCCTTAAAAAAAGTAGTTTTGATTATTCAATTAAATAAACTAGGCTATTGTTACCTATATCAACAAAAACATCTGTGAGCTTTCTGTCTTAAGAAAATCAATTTTGGAGTTTGCTGTTATTTTACAATAGAATGACACAATGATATCTAATTTAAAGGACACGTGTATGGTTGTATGTTTACATTAAACTGAAATTGCTTGAAACTATGAGCATTCACGAGCGACAACAGTTTGTGCTGTATTAACTGAATAAACATTTTATAGTATATTTGATTCATGTATAGCAGTCCAATTGTATCAGTTGGCAATACTTAAAAATCATCTCTCAATTTTACAAACGTCTCCCACCACAAAATATCCTACATTATTTGTGGTTGCAAATTAACAGATTCTATACAAGGACATCATTGATTAAAATTTTGAGGGAAAAAAAAAAGACAAAATGAATGCACTAACTTCTTTCAGGAGCTCTTTCTCCCTTCTTCACAACCATAATCTTCACACAACTCAAAAAGGTTCCATTTTCAAACCGCTCTGCAGTTTACGAGATGAAAGAAGACGGAGCCTAACAAGCAGTTGGCCTTCTGTTTCTCTCTCACTTTTCAGTTCAGGATTCTTTTTGGGTCCCCTACTTGACGGGATTCATTCAAGAGTGAATCTTGTTGTATATCAGAACGGAGCTATCAATATAGGTCCGCTACACACAAACATCTGGGTATTTATCTGTATATAATTTGTATAGTTTCCTGCTTCACTTTGATTATATACTATAGTTTACTTTACCTTGTTTTGTGTCGGTCGGTTGGCATACAGGTTCCTCCTTTACTGGGGTTGTTTTACTGCACTGTTGGATTACTGCAACTCTACTTGGATGAAAGGGAACCCACAAAGGCCCCACAAGGCAGCATCAACAAGGTAGCTCTTACTTTCCTGTAAGTATATACTCTGCCTCCACTTAATTCTCGCAACGTAACAGCACTATTGAGAGATAATATAAGATTTAGGGCAAGTACATCAATTGCCTATGAACTTAGCTTAAATGGTCTACCGCACACACAACTTTCCAAAGTATCCCTTAGCCCCCGTGAACTTGACAAAAAGGCATCATTTTGCCCTAAACACCACATGTCAACTGCTGGTTGGAGGGAGAAATAAAAAATGACATCTTTGAAAAGTCAAACCAACGGCGCGTGTCATTCAGGGGCAAACCGATGCATTTTTGCCAAGCGCGGGGAGCTAATAGAAACAACTGAAAGTTCGACCATTTGGACCAAGTTCAAGGATAATTGATGTATTTGGCCTAAGATTTATGTCATTAATCGTTGATGCAGAGCACTTGTGGCATTCTTAGAATTGAGTGCTGAATTGTATAAAGCTGGAGTAGCAAGCAATGTTGAGGCCTATGCATTGTTTGCTGCAGCTGAACTTATATGGTTCTCCCTGGATAGCACATGGTTTGGCTTCACTTTAGCGTCAATTATTGGCCTTGTGTGTCCATTGGCTGAAATTCCCCTGATGAAGTAAGGCAGCCTTTTTTCGAGTTCGAGCTTATCTTGTTCAATATGGCTTAGCAATTGTTCATTGATTTGTTTCAAACATGTTTCAGGTTGTTCCACCTTTGGTACTACCCACAAGCTAACATTGAGATCCTTGGTCAGGTAATTCTGATACTAAATAGAGAGAGAAAAATAAATACATGAACCAATAGGACAAACACAAAATCTGACTTCCGATTTTGTGTACAGGGATTAGTAACTTGGACGATCACTTGCTACTTTGTTTACACACCATTTCTGATAAGCTTGGCACGCTGGTTGAGATCTGTTACTGCTGGCAAGTCTGGCTAAGAATTATAGTTGCCATTGGCACTCGTTCATCTTTCAGAAAGTAGCAGAATTTAGGTGCACCAATCAATTCTCTTCAAACTTCGACGACTCAATTTTCAACAATGAAGTCAGATCCCTCAATTATAGTTTGAGAAATGTGAACCGTGTTTCGTGTTTCCTGCAAGAGCGAGAACAAAACAATGATGCACCAAAACAATGTTGCTATTTTGCCTATAACTTTCTTTCTAGAAAAGCAGTCTTCCACATTTTGGAATCTTAACGTCAACTTTTCTACTAGTATATAGATAGTGCCTAGTGAGATAACAACAGTGGGATACTGTTAAAAGAAGAAATAACATTAGAAAATTTATAGTGTCTGATCGAAACATACATTGCATCCCCAAGGTTCAAGAAGCATAAAATCCCATCATGATGCTAAGTTTAAGCTATCAAAGAATGTGTTTGGATCAACAAAAATGGATCCCATCCTGTAATAAAACACTCTTCACATTATTGGATAGGGAAAAGAATTCAAAATCAAGCCCTTCCCTTTTCATGTTGTCACTGCTTTGATCCCTGTTTCCGATAGTCGAATACCAGACCTAGACAATGTTGGAACTTCTCCTTAATACCTGCTTTGATTCCTGATCCTACGGACTCGGGTCCAGAATACTTTACATAACACTCCTATGGACTCGGGTCCACAATACTTTACATGGCACTCCCCACCCTCACCATAATTTTAATCGCTGGTCTCAATATTTGACATGACCATTCCCGGCCTGCAGCCACAGCAATTCGATATATAATAAATATTTTGGTCCATTTGGACGTTGCAAACATAGTTCAACAGTTGTCTCCCTCACTGCTTCATCTAGGACATATGCTATAAGATGAGACCACAGTTACAGGCTGTGATCTCCAAAATAAATATCATATCCCAAATAATACACTATACTCTAGTTGTATACTATAGGGAAATCTGGTGAATTATTCATCAATGAAGTATTAGCTCATTGATCAGGCAACCTACGTAGCACTGAAACTCCGGTGACATGCCGTTTCCCACCTGTTTCGGAACTGAAACCCCTACGAGACGTTTCCGCAATTAAAGAAAGATGGAAACTTGTTTCTTTAAATTCCGGAACCTGTTTCTTAGCAATTCCTTCAACATTATGACTCAATTTCGGTTCATTCCAAAACTAAATTTCCCATTCAACTAACCGATGGTCAATCCAACAGGTTGAATCAATGCTTGGAAAACTACCCAAGAAACACGTGCCATTCTCAAACCAACCAAGTGGTATTTTTTGTTCAGTTTAGCAGAGTACTGATACAACACAAATCACCATAGCTCCATAAAAATGAGCCCTTATCATGCATTGTATGGGATGAGTCTCACCTTAACAGCCCTACCAGAAAAATCTACAGCAGTGGATGACTTGTTAAAAGAAATGAGGAGATGAATTTGTTGCTAAAAGAAAGGCTAACTCAAGCACAGATCAGGATGAAGCAATATGTAGATGCCAAAAAGACAGATAGGGAGTTTGCTAAGGAGATCGGATTTACCTAAAATGACAACCTTACAGACAGACAACATTGGAAAAAAGAAGCACTCTGAAGCTAGCTGCTAAATACTATGGACCAAACTGCTTAGAAAAAGGGTGGACAAGAGCTTACAAGCTAAGTTGCCTCCTGAATGTAGAAGACATCCAGCCTTTCATGTCTCTTTGTTGAAAAAGAAAGCCAGTCAAGACACAGCAACAATCACCACATTACCTTCAGCCAAAAACGCAGCTCCCGTAAAGGTTACGAATTTGAGGACAGCAGTGGTAGGGGACAGGGTTCATAGACAGCTACTCATTAAGTGCACTGTTGGATTACTGCAACTCTACTTGGATGAAAGGGGACCCACAAAGACCCCACAAGGCAGCATCAACAAGGTAGCTGTTACTTTCCTGTAAGTATATATATGTACTCTCTGACAGCACTATTGAGAAAAAAAAATATAAGATTAATGTTATTGATTTGTTATGCAGAGCACTTGTAGGATTTCTAGAATTGAGTGCTGAATTGTATAAAGCTGGAATAGCAAGCAATGTTGAGGCCTATGTGTTGTTTGCTGCAGCTGAACTTATGTGGTTCTCCCTGGATAGAACTTGGTTGGGCTTCACCTTGGCGTCCGTTATTGGCCTTGTGTGTCCATTGGCTGAAATTCCCCTGATGAAGTACGGCAGCCTTTTTTCGAGTTCGAGCTTATCTTGTTCTATATGGCTTAGAAATTGTTCATTGATTTGTTTCAAACCTGTTTCAGGTTGTTCCACCTTTGGTATTACCCACAAGCAAACATTGAGATCCTTGTCAGGTGATTCTGATACTAGATAGAGAGAGAAAGAGAAAGGCCTAAAACATCAGGACCCCTATAGTTGTCCTTAAACGCTTATTTTGCCCCTGAACTTGTTTAAAGCACACCACGTAAATTAACCAAGCCGTTCGTGAACAGCTTGGTTTTTGGCTCAATAAAAGCTCGACTCGGCTCGACTCGATTTATAAATGAACAGTTCATGAACATGATTTTATGGCTCGAAATGAACTGAACACAAACCAGCCAAAGCTCGAATAGCTAACTCGTGATCGAACTCGATTAGAGGTTTGCGAACAAGTTCGTGAACTGACTTGATAAATGTTCGTGAAATAGCTCGATTATTATAACTATATATCAAAAATAAAAATTTATACAATTAAAATAAACTATGGGTATATAAAATTAGACTGATACAACAAATATACGTATAACATTACTCAATCTAATTTCTATCCCACTTTAAATTATGTATTGAATTGGAAATGTTGTTTACGAACAAAGTAGACAAGCTCATTCGCGAACAACATAAATGAGTTGTTCGTGAACAACTCGCGAACAGACGAACACTTAAACGAACCGAACGGGAACACAACTTTGAGCTCGAATTCGAGCTCGGCTCGGCTCGGCTCGTGTTCAATAAAAAATTAAATGAACGAACATAAACATGTCAAAACTCGGCTCGTTTACAGCCCTACCTCATAACTCCTTGATGGCACATGTTAACTTTGAAAAGTTAAACCAATCAAAATTTGACACATGGCTTCCAGAGGGCAAACTGGTGCATTTTTACAAGCTCAAGAAGGTAATTGGAATTTTGAAAGTTCAGGGTAAATGGGCGTTTAGGGACAACTATAGGGAGTCTCGATGTATTAGGCCAAAAAGGAATGCATAAACCATATGACCAAAACCGTTCTTTTGTTTGCAGGGATTAGTCACTTGGACGATCACTTGCTACTTTGTTTACACACCATTTCTGATCAGCTTGGCACGCTGGTTGAGATCTGTTATAGCTCCCACTGCTGACAAGTCTGTCAATTGGCACTCCATCTTTCAGAAAGTAGCAGAATTTATACAGGTGCACCAATCAATCCTCTTCCAACTTTGACTCCAAAATTTTGAACAATGAAGTCAGATCCCTCAATTATAGTTCCTTTCTACTTGTAAATTAAGACATGTGAACCCGTCTTTCCTGCAGGAGCGAGAAAAAACAGCGATGTGCTTTGCCTATAGCATTCTTTTTAGAAATGCAGTCTTCTACATTTCTAGGAAACTTCACCTTTTGGCCTGGTATATAGCTGGTGCCTAGTGGAGTAATATAAAATGAAAAAATAACATAAGAAAATTTATAGTGTCCGATCGAAACATACATTGCATCCCCAAGGATCAAGGAGCATAAAATCCCATTACGATGCAAAAATTAAGTTAAAAAAAGAATGTGTTTGGATCAATAAAAATGGACCCTATCCAGTAACAAAAAAAACACTCTTCACATTATTGAATGGGGAAAAGAATTCAAAACCAAGCCCTTTCCTTTTCATGTTGTCACTTCTTGGCAACAAGAAACCCACAATTGCAATAAAACTAGTATTTAAATTTAAAAGAAGAGTGGGACACTGGAGAAACAAGAAAAGCAACCAGTTCTTTAGTCGTGACACAAAATGGCAGGAATATGCTTGATTCTCAAAAAGGAAGAAACTGAAGATGAAAAAGCAGGATAATTACAAAAAGACCATACAGGTATATTTGCAAGAAATTCATTGAAATTAGTATGAAAGTAAAATGCATAAACATAAATATATAAAGAGATACAGATATACAACTATAACCTAAATCTCTACATTGATCCTTGTTTCCGGTATTCGAATACCAAACCTAGACAATGTCTGGGAACTTTTCCTTAATAGCTGCTTTGATTCCCGATCCTATGGACTAAACTCCTTTAATGGAAAATAGCTTCATTAAATTTATTTAGATGTTTCTGCAATTCAACAAGTACAGTATATAATCCCCTACGAGACGTTTCCGCATTTAAAGAAAGATGGAAACTCATTTCTTTAAATTCCGGAAACTGTTTCTTAGCAGTTCCTTCAATTAAGACTCAATTTTGGTTCATTCCAAAACTTAACTTCCCATTCAACTAAGCGATGGTCAACCCAACAGGTTGAATCAATTCTTGGAAAACTAAGTAACATGTGCCATTCTCAAACCAACCAAGTGGCATTTTTGTTTCAGTTTAGCAGAGTACCAGTACAACACAAATCACCATAGCTCCATAAAAATGCGCCCATATCACGCATCTTACCAGCCCTACCAGAAAAATCTACAGCAGTGGATGACTTGTTAAAAGAAATGAGGAGATGAATTTGTTGCTAAAAGAAAGGCTAACTCAAGCACAGATTAGGATGAAGCAATATGTAGATGCCAAAAACACAGATAGGGAGTTTGCTAAAAGAGATTTGGTTTACCTAAAATTACAACCTTACAGACAGACAACAGTGGCAAAAAGAAGCATTCTGACGCTAGCTGCTAAATAATATGGACCAAACTGCATAGGAAAAAGGGTCCAATAATAAATTACGAGGAAAATAATAGCAGTAGAATAAAAGACACGTAGATTTTTACGTGAAAACCCCAAATGAATTAGGGAAAAACCACGGGACAAACTCTGAAAAATTCTTCCACTATGAAAATAATAGTAGGTACACCAAGAGATTACAAAATAGTAGCACACAAATGTTTCCCAAAACCTCACTATTTTCTCTCTTACCCAACTCTTAAGAACCCTTTTCCTAAGTCTCTCTGCACAGATCACATTTTTTATCTGTGTTTTTTCTCTCTTATTTTGCTCTCTTCTGCTCTGCTCTTAAAATGAGCAAAACCTCCTCTATTTATAGGAGATTCAAAACGCGTATGGCTGAATTGTGCACAGTAATTTTACTGTGCACTTTTTGAAAAAATATGCTGTCGACATGCCTCTTTTTCTTTTTCTTCTTTTTTTTAAATTAATTAATTTAATGGGTCCCACCATAAGGAGGGACACCACTCAACAAATCTCTCCCTCCCGACTACATTGTGCGACTCTCCATTCCGGTTGCTTCAACGCGCTGGTCGAACTTTTCTTTTGATACGACCTTCGTTAGCATATCAGCAGCATTGTTGTTGGTATGAATCTTCTGCAACTTGAACTCGTTTTCTTCAATGGCAAGTCTGAGCCAATGATATCTTACATCAATATGTTTTGTCCGTGCATGGTACATAGTATTCTTGCTCAAGTCTAATGCATTTTGACTATCACAATAAACTATGTATTCTTCTTGTTGCACACCCAATTCGGTAAGGAATCGCTTTAACCAAAGCATTTCCTTTCCTGCTTCTGCTGCTGCAATGTACTCTGCTTCGGTTGTTGATAATGAAACACATTTTTGTAACCGTGACTACCATGAAATAGCTCCCCCTGAGAATGTAAATAAATAATCCGATGTAAATTTCCTTTCATCAAGGTCACCAACCATATCTGCATCTGTGTAACCAACAAGTGCAGATTTTCCAACTCCAAAAGTTAAACATAACTTTGAAGTTCCTCTCAGGTATCTGAAGATCCATTTTACTACTTCCCAATGTGTCTTCTGGGGATTTGACAGGAATCTACTCACAACTCCAACTGCATGAGAGATTTCTGGTCTCGTACACACCATTGCATACATTAAACTCCTGACTGTTGAAGAATATTGAACATTTGACATATCTTCTTTACTTCTTTTTGTTGAAGGGTAGGATTTCTTACTTAACTTGAAATGAGCGGCAAGTGAAGTGCTAACTGGTTTAACATTCTTCATATTGAACCTTTCTAGTACTCGTTCAATATATTTTTCTTGTGACAACCACAACCTGTTGGACCTTCGATCTTGGGTAATCTCCATTCCGGGAATTCGCCTTGCCGGTCCCAAATCCTTCATGTCAAACGCCTTAGACAAATCACACTTTAACTTACTAATCATTTTGGCATCTGGTCCAACGATTAGCATATCATCAACATATAAGAGAAGAATGATAAATTTTTCATCGGGGAATTTCTGGACATATACAAATGGGTCAGCTTCTGTCCCCTTATATCCTTGATTCACCATGAAGGAATCAAACTTTTTATACCATTGTCGCGGGGCTTGTTTCAACTCATACAAACTTTTTTTCAAGCGACAAACCATGTCCTCCTTTCCCTTAACCTTGAAGCCTTCTGGTTGTTCCATATAAATTTCTTCTTCTAAATCCCCATGCAAGAACGCGGTCTTTACATCAAGTTGTTCTAACTCAAGATTCAAGCTGGCTACAAGACCTAGCACAACTCGAATGGAACTCATTTTCACAACTGGTGAAAAAATTTCATCAAAGTCGATACCTTTCTTTTGAGTAAATCCTTTGACGACCAATCGAGCTTTGTATCTCACTAGGTTTCCATCATCTTTCTTCAGCTTGTACACCCATTTTGTTCTTGAGTGTTCTCTTCCCTTTAGGAAGTTTCACTAGCTCGTACGCGTCATTCTTCTTTAAAGAATTCATCTCCTCCTACATGGCCTTCATCCAACAATCTTTATCGTTACAAGATTGCACATCTTGGAAGCTTTCAGGCTCCCCCTCATCAGTGATTAAAATATAATCAGAACTGGAGTATTTTGTAGATGGTTGGCGTTCTCTGATTGACCTCCTTAATTGAGGTTCTTCTTCTAGTAGAATGGGGTTCTCTGGCTCTCCCTGCTCAATACCCTTTTCATTCATATCTTCATCTACAATCGTATCTTGATCCCTCAAAACTGGCTCTTCTTCTCCATCTTGTTCTGATTGATGCATTCTTCTTTCTGTGGCATCATCTAATAGAATGCTCTCTGGTGTAATATCGATAACACCGTCACTCGTAGATCTTTCACTGATGATATCATTCTCATGAAATACAAGAAAGTATCTTCTTCCTCCAATGGATTCTGTATCCATGGGACCACAAACGCTATAGTGTACCAACTCTAACTTATTATTTCTCCTTCTAGAGCTTTTCTAAAATAAAACTCGATGTTGCTTCCTAAATAAATAGTGATCACACGGGTTAATTTTTCCTTTGGCTAATGGGATGAGGGACTTCTTAGCCAGTATTTTCAACCCTTTGTCACAAACATGCGCCAGTTGCCTATGCCACAAATTTGGTGAAGCATCATCTCCAACTGTATTCAATTGACCCGCATGTATTATCGCGTGCGTTTTGTATAGCGAGCAACACAATCTTCCTTTCGCCAGCACCAACGATCCTTTGGTGAGTTTCCAATTTCCATCGCATGTATAATTATGACAACCTTCCTTGTCCAATACACTAACAGACAACAGGTTCAACCAAAGATCTGGAACGTGTCGCACATTTTTAAGTGTTAATGTGCATCCGACACTTGTCTTCATGCAGATATCGCCGATTCCCACCATTTGCGAGACACTATTATTTCCCATTTTAATAGTACCATAATCACCCGCTTTATAGGTTGAGAAGTATTCCCTTTTTGGAACACAGTGGTATGAGGCACCATAATCTACAATCCACTCGATATCTGCATCTCCAACATGACAACAATCTGCAACATGAGATACTAAAGCCACCTCTCTATCTTCTATTGTAACTGTAGCAGATGTGTTTTTGTCATCATCATGACTTCGGTTTGCATTCTCTTGTTTAAAGAAACGGCAGTTCCTTTTGAGATGACCCTGCTTTCCACAGTGGTAGCATGACATCTTCTCTCGGGACTTAGATCTATCTCTGGATTTTCCATTCCCACGACCTCTACTCTTGCTTCGACCCCTATTCTCTGTGACAAGGGCTTGTGAACTGGTACTGGCAACGTCCCTTCTACGAAGCTATTCATTAAGTAGACTATTCTTTACCATAGACATTGTTATCACACCATTCGGGGCTGAGTTACTCAATGATACGACAAGAGTATCCCAGCTATCTAGTAGAGTTCCCATCAAAAGACATGCTTGCATCTCATCATCCAAGGACATACCGGTGACTGCTAACTCACTTATGAATCCTTCAAAGTCGTTCAGGTGTTGTGTGATTGATCGTCCCTCTATCAGTTTCAAGTTCATGACTTTGCGAATCATGAACACTTTTCCTTGAGGATTTTTAGCCTCGTACATATCCTCTAGCTTCTTCGAGAGAACTTTAGGATCTGTTTCGTTCCTCACGTGGTTGTACAGGCTAGCATCTATCCATTGGCGTATTGTACCCAATATCTGCTTCTTCAACTTTATCCACTGCTGTTCTTTCATATCCTTCGGCTTTGCGTCATCACCCTCAATTGCATCGTACAAATCTTTGCAATTAAGGTAGTCCTCCATTTTGGATTTCCACATTGAATAATTTGTATCCGTCAATTTGATCATTACACCGTCATTCGCCATGTCGAAACTTTAAAAATGGCAAAATTCTACTATTCAGAAATTTTACTATTCATGTAAATAGTGACTGTATATGTGAATAGTATCGTATACCCAAATAATACTTGTATATTGGAATAGTAATAGTATGCCTCCCGTATACTTAAATAATACTATTCATGACCAAATATAAATAGTATTATTCAAGTTACTATTTTACTAAGTTACTATTTTACTATTCACTCAAATTGTGTATCTGCGACAGTTTTTGGAACGGATTGCGCCATCGGATTCGTCGTAATTTTCTCGTCGTCGTGGTATATTTATTTTTGAAAAATATATCCACAGATTTTACTGATAAAACAACCTTCGGCTCTGGTTCCACTTGTTAGGCCCAATAATAAATTACGAGGAAAATAATAGTAGTAGAATAAACGACACGTAAATTTTTACATGGAAACCCCAAATGAATTAGGGAAAAACCACGGGACAAACTCCGAAAAATTCTTCCACTATGAAAATAATAGTAGGTACACCAAGAGATTACAAAATAGTGGCACACAAGTGTTTCCCAAAACCTCACTATTTCTCTCGTACCCAACTCTTAGGAACCCTTTTCCTAAGTCTCTCTGCACAGATTACATTTTTTATCTGTGTTTTTTCTCTTATTTTGCTCTCTTCTGCTTTGCTCTTAAAATGAGCAAAACCTCCTCTATTTATAGGAGATTCAAAACGAGTATGGACGAATTATGCACAGTAATTTTACTATGCACTTTTTGAAAAAGTATGCTGTCGACATGCCTCTTTTTCTTTTTTTAAATTAATTAATTTAGTGGGTCCCACCATAAGGAGGGACACTGGACAAGGTAGCTTACAAGCTAAGTTGCCTCCTGAATGTAGAATAAAACCATCCTTTCATGTCTCTTTGTTGAAAAACAAAGCCAGTCAAGACACAACAACAATCACCACATTACCTTCAACAAAAAATGCAGCTGCTGGAATTCATCCCATAAAGGTGCCAAATTTGAGGACAGCAGTGGTAGGGGACAAGCCTCATAGACAACTACTCATTAAGTCGAAAGACATATAAGCAATAGATGCCACAGAAGAAGAAGAAGATGTATTCATCAATCCATTTCCAGATATTTACCATTCTTGGGGACAAGAATGTGCTGAAGGGAGACAGGGCATTGTCCCATATAAGAGAAAGAGAAGAAGAAGGCAAATTAAGCAGAGGAGAAACGCTAAGGGAAGTTCGGTTATTTAGTTATTTTTGCTGGTAGTTTAAGTAGTTAAGTTGGTCATTTATTTGATATTACGTAGTCTGATGTGGAGAATTATTCTCTATATTGCTGCAGTTTTCATTTACTATAGGATTTAGTAAAAAAGAAAGTCTAGAAGCTTTTCCTATGGCCATGACTCAGCCAAATCCTTATCTTAGAATAGAACTATTTCTGTTTTGGCAATTTCTCTGCAAAAATATAATACAGTTACAATTATCATTACATGTAAGGGAATGAATAGAGGAAGAAATCAATTAACGAGAATATTCACATTTTCCGTCTCTCTCTCTCTCTCTTATCTCTTATTCTATCTCCCTCTATATTCAGTTATTCCCAATCTCTCTCCTCCTCTACCTAATTTCTGTAATTTTAGTAATCTATTATTACACGGAAATATTAGGCCCAATAATAAATTACAAGAAAAATAATAGCAGTAGAATAAAAGACATGCAGATTTTTACGTGGAAACCCTAAATGAATTAGGGAAAAACCACAGGAAAACTCCGAATAATTCTCCACTATAAAATAATAGTAGGTACACCAAGAGATTACAAAATAGTGGCACACAAGTATTTCCCAAAACCTCACTATTTTCTCTCTTACCCAACTCTTAGGAACCCTTTTCCTAAGTTTCTATGCACAGATTATATTTTTTTTTATCTATGTTTCTTATCTCACAAATGGCAGAGGCCTTCTCCTTTTATAGGAGTACAAAACGCGTATGAACGTTGTCCTGATTAATGCCTTCAATTGTGCCACTAATTTCACCGAAAATTGCCATCCCAAATTAGACTTTTGCTTGCTCCGACAGTTGACCTACAATTGCCACCCATTTATCTGTCTTCTTCTTCATTTTCTTTTCTGTACTATTTTCTTTTTTTATTATTTTTTTATTAATTCAGTGGGTCCCATAATAAGGAGGGACGTCCCTCAATAAATCTCCTCCTCCCGACTACATTGTGGGACTCTCCATCCCGGTTGCTTTAACACACTGATTAAACTTTTCTTTTGGAACGACTTTTGTCAGCATATTTGCAGCATTTTTATTTGCATGAATCTTCTGCAACTTGAACTCGTTTTCCTCAATGGCAAGTCTGAGCCAATGATACCTTACGTCAATATGTTTCGTCCGTGCATGATACATAGTATTCTTACTCAAGTCTAATGGACTTTGACTATCACAAAAAACTATGTATTCTTCTTTTTGCACACCTAATTCTTGAAAGAATCGCTTTAACCAAAGCATTTCCTTTCCTACTTCTGTTGCTTCAACGTACTCTGCTTCGGTTATTGCTAATGAAACACACTTTTGTAACTGTGACTGCTATGAAATAGCTCCCTCTGAGAATGCAAATAAATAACCTGATGTAGATTTTCTTTCATCAAGGTCACCAGCCATATATGCATCTGCGTACCCAACAACTGCAGATTTTCCAACTCCAAAAGTCAAACATAACTTTGAAGGTCCTCTCAGGTATCTAAATATCCATTTTACTGCTTCCCAATGTGTCTTCTGGGGATTTGACAGGAATCTACTCACAACTCCAACTGCATGAGCGATGTCTAGTCTCGTACACACCATTGCATACATTAAACTCCCGACCGCTGAAGAATATGGAACATTTGACATATCTTCTTTATTTTTCTCTGTTGAAGGGTAGGATTTCTTACTCAACTGGAAATAAGCGGCATGTGGAGTGCTAACTGGTGTAACATATTTCATATTGAATCTTTCTAATACTCATTCAATATATTTTTCTTGTGATAACCACAACCTGTTGGATCTTCAATCTCGAGTAATCTCCATTCTAAGAATTCGCCTTGTTGGTCCCAAATCCCTCATGTCAAGTGCCTTAGACAAATCACACTTCAACTTACTAATCATTTTGGCATCTGGTCCAATGATTAGCATATCATCAACATATAAGAGAAGAATGATAAATTTTCCATCGGGGAATTTCTGGACATATACACATGGATCAGCTTCTGTCCTCTTGTATCCTTGATTCATCATGAAGGAATCAAACTTTTTATGCCATTGTCGCGGGGCTTGTTTCAACCCATACAAACTATTCTTCAAGCGACAAACCATGTCCTCTTTCCCTTAACCTTGAAACCTTCTAGTTGTTCCATATAAATTTCTTCTTCTAAATCTCCATGTAGGAATGCGGTCTTTACATCAAGTTGTTCTAACTCAAGGTTCAAGCTGGGTACAAGACCTAGCACAACTCGAATGGAACTCATTTTCACAACTGGTGAAAAAATTTCATCAAAGTCGATACCTTTCTTTTGAGTAAAGCCTTTGACAACCAATCGAGCTTTATAAATTTCATCTTTAAATCTCATCAAGAACACCCATTTGTTCTTGAGTGTTCTCTTCCTTTTAGGAAGTTTCACTAGCTCGTACGTGTCATTCTTTTTCAAAGAATTCATCTCCTCCTGCATGGCCTTCATCCAACAATCTTTATCTTTTCAAGATTGCATGTCTTGGAAGCTTTCAGGCTCCCCCTCATCAGTGATTAAAATATAATCAGAACTAGAGTATTTTGTAGATGGTTGGCGTTCTCTGATTGACCTCCTTAATTGAGGTTCTTCTTCTGGTAGAATGGGGTTCTCTGGGTCCCCCTGCTTAATACCCTCTTCATTCGTATCTTCATCTACAATCGTATCTTGATCCCTCAAAACTGGCTCTTCTTCTCAATCTTGTTTTGATTGATGCGTTCTTCTTTCTGTGGCATCATCTGATAGAATGCTCTCTGGTGTAATATCGATAACACCGTCACTTGTAGATCTTTCGCCGATGATATCATTCTCATGAAATACAACATCTCGACTCCGTATAATTTCTTTTTCACCGGATCCCATAATCTGTAGCCAAACTCTTCATCTCCATAACCGACAGAAGTGCAAGGAACTGATTTATCATCGAGCTTTAGCCTTTGCTCTTTAGGAACATGCATAAATGCCTTGTAGCCAAATACCCTCAAGTGAGACTATGAGATATTTCTACCTGTTCAGACCCTCTCTGGAATATCAAAATCCAAAGGTGCTAAAGGTAGTCGGTTGATAAGGTAGACAGCAGTATTGACAGCTTCTCCCTAAAATGACTTAGGTAAGTTAGCCATTTTGAGCATGGATCTAACACTTTCGACAATGGTGCGATTCATTCATTTAGCAACGCCATTGTGTTGAGGTGTACTAAGAACTGTCTTTTCATGCCTGATACCATGTTGACTACAATAATCCTTGAACTCCTTGGAGATATACTCACCACCATTATCTGTACGCGAACACTTCAATGGCACTCCAGTCTCCCTTTCCACCATCGCATGGAATTGCTGAAAGTAATTGAATACTCGATCCTTTGTGCGCAGCAAATAAATCCACGTCTTCCTTGAGAAATCATCAACGAAGGTAAGAAAGTACTTCCTCTAACGGATTTTGTATCCATGGGACCACAAACGTCAGAGGGTAGCAACTCTAACTTATTATTTCTCCTTCTAGAGCTTTTCTGAAATGAAACTCGATGTTGCTTCCCAAATAAACAGTGATCACACGGGTTAGTTTTTCCTTTGGCTAATGGGATGAGGGACCTCTTAGCCAGTATATTCAACCCTTTCTCACTAACATGCGCCAGTCGCCTATGCCATAAATTTGGTGAAGCATCATCTCCAACTATATTCAGTTGACCCGCACATATTATTGCGTGCGTTTTGTATAACGAGCAACACAATCTTCCTTTAGCCACCACCAACGATCATTTGGTGAGTTTCCAATTTCCATCGCCTGTATGATTGTGATAACCTTCCTTGTCCAATACACTAACAGACAACAGGTTCAACGAAGATCTGGAATGTGTCACACATTTTTAAGTGTTAACATGCATCTGACACTTGTCTTCATGCAGATATCGCCGATTCCCACCATTTGCGAGACAATATTATTTCCCATTCTAATAGTACTAAAATCGCCTACTTTATATGTTAAGAAGTATTCCCTTTTTAGAACACAGTGGTATGAGGCACTAGAATCTACAATCCACTCGGTATCTGCATCTCTAACATGACAACATGCTGCATCATGAGGTAATAAAGCCACCTCTCCATCTTCTATTGTGACCGTAGCAGATGTGTTTTTGTCATTATCATGACTTCGGTTTGCGTTCTCTTGTTTAAAGAAATGACAGTTCCTTTTGAGATGACCCTGCTTTCCACAGTGGTAGCATGACCTCTTCTCCCGGGACTTGGATCTATCTCTGAATTTTCCATTCCCACGACCTTTACCCTTGCTTCGGTCCCTATTCTCTGTGACAAGGGCTTGTGAACTGGTACTGGCAACGTCCCTTCTACGAAGCTCTTCATTAAGTAGACTATTCTTTACCATAGACATTGTTACCACACCATTTGGGGCTGAGTTACTCAATGATACGACAAGAGTATTTCAGCTATCTGGTAGAGTTCCCATCAAAAGACATGCTTGCACTCATCATCCAAGGACATACCGGTGACGGCTAACTCACGTATGAATCCTTCAAAGTCGTTTAGGTGTTGTGTGATTGATCGTTCCTCTGTCAGTTTCAAGTTCATGACTTTGCGAATCATGAAGACTTTTCCTCGAGCATTTTTAGCCTCATACATATCCTCTAGCTTCTTTCAGAGAACTTTAGGATCTGTTTCATTCCTCACGTGGTTGTATAGGCTAGCATCTATCCATTGGAGTATTGTACCCAATGTCTGCTTCTTCAGCTTTATCCACTGCTGTTCTTTCATATCCTTCGACTTTGCGTCATCACCCTCAATTGGATCGTACAAATCTTTGCAATTAAGGGAGTCCTCCATTCTGGATTTCCATATTGAATAATTCGTATCCGTCAATTTGATCATTACACCGTCGTTCACCATGTCGAAACTTTTTAAATGGCAAAATTTTACTATTCAAGAATTTTACTATTCATGTAAATAGTGACTATATATGTGAATAGTACCATATATCTAAATAGTACTTGTATATAGGAATAGTAACAGTATATACTTAAATAATAACTATAGGAACACCATTCGTAAAAATGGACCAAATATAAATAGCATTATTAAAGTTACTATTTTACTATTCACTCAAATTGTGTTTCTGCGACGGTTTTTTGAACGGATTGCGCCATTGGATTTGCCGTAGTTTTCTCGTCGTCGTGGTATATTTATTTTTGAAGAATATATCCACGCATTCTGCTGATAAAATAACCTTTGGCTCTGGTACCACTTGTTAGGCCCAATAATAAATTACGAGAAAAATAATAGCAGTAGAATAAAAGACACGCAGATTTTTACGTGGAAACCCCAAATGAATTAGGGAAAAACCACGGGACAAACTCCAAATAATTCTCCACTATAAAATAATAGTAGGTACACCAAGAGATTACAAAATAGTGGCACACAAGTGTTTCCCAAAACTTCACTATTTTCTCTCTTACCCAACTCTTAGGAACCCTTTTCGTAAGTTTCTATGCACAGATTATTTTTTTTATCTGTGTTTCTTATCTCTCAAATGGCAGAGGCCTTCTCCTTTTATAGGAGTACAAAAAGCGTATGAAGGCTGTCCTAATTAATGCCTTCAATTGTGCCACTAATTTCACCGAAAATTGCCATCCCAAATTAGACTTTTGCTTGCTCCAATAATTGACCTGCAATTGCCACCCATTTCATTTGTCTTCTTCATTTTCTTTTCTGTATCATTTTCTTTTTTTTATTTTTTTTATTAATTCAGTGGGTCACATTAAGCAGGAACACCACTCAACATGAAATCCTTATTTTCTAGCTATCTGAAAAATAATACTGCATAAACCAAGAATTGTTAAAACAAAAGAAAAGATAAGCCATGCACACAACTACAGGAAATGGTACCCAAATCATTACACCTAGGTTTTACTGTAGTTATGACTTAACTGATCTGACCCACGCATACTGTCTCCAACCCGACCCATAAACAATAACTCAAAATCCCGATCTTTTCACTCTATTTGACAAAGTGCTGGCCATGTATTTCCTAAGTTTTACACAAACCATACACAAGCCAAAACAATCTGCAATTATAAAACGCAGACAAATGTTGTTCCAAGGCATTGAAAAATTGTCGAAGATTTGTTGCATTGAGAAACACTTGCAGTAAAATATAACATGCATACATATATATATACACACACATACTAAGTCAAAGTTGTTAGAGAGAAAAAAGAGAAAAAGAAAGAGATGCAACTACAAGATAAGAAAGAGAGAACAAATAATTGTGCTTTCATATTGTTGAAGACATACAGAAACGGAGAAAATGTCTTGTCCTATTGCATAGAGAATACACATATTTATGCAGAAGATTATGTCTAGATTTAGGAAAGAAATCAAGCACTAATTCCCATTATAATTGCAATCTACTGCAATATAGAGAATATGTACATTTTGTAAAAATATTCAAGAGCAGCAAATTCAATATCAAAAGTCACAAGGACAAATAGAGAAACCGAACGTAGCAAAGTTATTCCATCATTGGGATGGAGCAACAACAAAAATAAATTTAATTTATATAAATGGTAAGAAAAATACCAAAATTCTATTTTTGTTCTTGAAAGTAGCCAATCCAAATCCCAAAGGCATCAGCAGCAGTTGCAAATAATGTAATTTATGTACAACACATAAGCATGATATTCTTTAACAAGTAAATAAAAAGTTAATTTATATATCAATGTTGCATACCCTAGCTCATTTAAAATTGAATCACAAAGAGTTCAACAAATATGAATCTAGAAGATGCATAACCTTCAATTAGCACATATAAGTTTGAGGAACTGAAAGCACATATAAAATAATATGGTATGAAATAATGTTCTATTACATTACCACAACAAAATATAGTTTGCTATATCTCCCAGTGTATTCTTTCCGAAAGCTAAATACACCATTGAATCACACGAGTACCACGAAGGAATACACGCATAAAAAAGTACAAGGTGTAAACAATCAAGTGCACCAAATATCAAAGTATCAACATATGTAATAACCCAAATAATGGATCTTAAGTGTTACATAGAGCTAGCCTATATAGCCATGCGAAACTTCACAAGTTACAATTAACAAATCTATAAAACATTGACAATCAATTCATAACTCAAAATGGTTAACAAAACATATACAATCAATGCAATAAATAAAAATGGTTAAGAGAGTCGTTTATTTTACTATCAAGTTAAAAGAGTCTTAAACATACAAAAAAAAAGGTAAGATATAGAGAAAAATATGGCATACATGCAGAGAATATACGTCACAGTGTGCATATATTGATAAGATCCAATGTCATGGATATCAAACATTAGCAAGCATGCCAGATGATAAACTCATATATGATAATGCAAAAAATTGCCTCAAAACATAGAATCATATTCCATGTTTTTGTTAGCCAACAGAATTACCATGTTATGGCATATTCAAAATTGTACAGTGACAGAACCAACCAATCAGCAAAAAAATTGACCTATTTGAAGATGAAAGTAATACTGTTGTAGCAACATTTACTGTATTAATCACTTCAACTAACTAAGCTTCACTATATTATAGCATATGTCACCGTATAGAAATATAGGCCAGAATAGAATAGAATTTGTGTAAAAAGATGGGGACGTATATTAGAATCTAGCTTCTATTGTAGCCTTGACTATGGGCTTGATTATAGGCCAGATTATAGGAATAGAATTATTTGATTTCCTTTTATGAATGTTGTAATCTCTATACATAGCATAGTTTTCTATCAATAATAAAAAGAAAGACATTATACTACATGGGATCAGAACCTGCAAGTAAGGCAGTATTCTGGGTTCTTCGATCAAATCTCATTTATCAGTTCTCTTTTTTCTCTTTTCTCATCCAATTTATCTTTTCTTCTATGATCAAATCAAGCCTCCTCTAATTCTCTACTTCTTTGTTTATCATGCCAAATTTTTCTCGTCAATTTCAATCTGCCTTCTTCACTTAGATTTTCCTTTCTCTTTCAAATGATCAAATCAAGTCCAAACAATTTCATTCTCCTTGCTTCTCCTTTCTCTTCCAAGTGGTCAAATCAAACCCTAACAATCTCATTCTCTTTTTTTCTCACTGGCTCTAATTCTACGCTTCTTCTCTTTTTCCCTGTTTCTCATTCAGATTTGAGTTTATGAGTTGGACTTTTCAGAAATTATTTATAAATGTTATAAACTAAAGAGACTACATTTTGTATAAACTTATTTTTTTTAATTCTTAAACATACTTAACTCACTCAATACATATACATACATGTACATATATATATATACACAGACTTAGGCTATTTAGAGTCTGTTAAAACACTACATTGTTTCTATGATCTTATTTCATCAATAACCAATACACACATATATAAATACATATAGAAGACACTTGACCCATACCTAGACCCATACACTATTGTTCCTATTACTGCTATCACTGTAGCAATTGCTGCTCTCTCTAACACTCCCCTCAAGCTGAAGAATGCATGTCTAGCTTGATACAAGCATAAAACAAATTCAAATTACAACAAAATACAAAACACAACGAAAAAAATTAACTCAAACTCGTAAACTTAGAACTGATAAGGAAGAGGTGACGCTTTGAGAAGCCAATAAGACAAATCACCGATCTACTGCAGAAATTGGATCTATAACCGAGATCCCCAAACGCTGCACTATTGGGCAGACTTCAAACGACAATCCAAACAACTATTGCCACAAAACACTGCACATAGAAATAGCCTTCAAAGTATCCATATTCCATAAGCTCAACCTCAATACCACACATACGAAAGGTTCGGGTGAGAGATGTGAACAGTAGCTACAAACAGTAACGAAAAATAAAGCCCAGAAAATAGCTCACAAGGGCAGCCCTGATACCATGTTAGAAATCACAAAGGACTACATTTTGACTAAATCTCAAAACACACTTTAATTAATAAACAACTCTTAAAATATTTTACTTAAAAAAACACTTACACATTTCACACTCACATTTTTCTCTTTACATTTCTTACACACATATATTCAGACTACAAATATCAGCTCTTAATATAGAGCTTGTAACGGACACAACGACTCCACAAAATCCAAATGTAAGCCATACTTTCAATACCTAACCATACCTTCATTATTTCAATTATTAAACTATCACCACCATACCTTTCTACTATTGAAATGGCTGCCACATAATTGGATTATTTTGGCCATTTTCCTCCCATCAATAATGCCATTTACGTGTTCATCTTCTCCATCTTATTATTTATTTTTCTTTTCTTAACTGAATTAAGTTTAAAATTTCGACATACTCTACCTCAAACTTAATTCTTGGTCAATCCCAATGATACTCACAACTGATCAACAATTCACATCAACTTAAACTTGTAACATCCATAACTTGTAATGACGGAGGTGTAGCTTTGAGAATCCAATGAACTTTAGAAATCACCGATCTATTGCAGAAAGGTTTACAACTGAAACCTTCAAATGCTACTCCTTTGGCAGTCTTCTTCAACCATTGCTCTTCTGGCAGTCTTCACTAACTGTTTTTCTTGTAGTCTTCACTGGGCTCATTACAGAGACCTACAAATGCTGCTCTTTCTAGCAGTCTTCGTTTGGCTGCTCCTCTAGCAGTCTTCACTGGGCTCGTTACAGAGACCTTCAACACTGTCAATTCAAAGGGGAATTCTTTTCCCAACTCTTTTCATAAATAATACTGCACACTTTGGCAGTTTACAAAACAATACTGTATGTAGTGGTATTTCCGCAGTGGCTCAACCTCAGTCTCACAAATATCATTATTAAAAACCACCTCTTATTTATTTAAAACTCTACTCAATAAGATACAAAGAACACATTTTTTCCAACTCAAATCTAAAACATTTTTTTTCATTACAAGACACTAAAAAAATTAACGAATAAACTTTTTTTTCTTTTTCATTTTTTACTTCAAAATCAATATACTAGAAAAACACTAAAACAGATAACCCAGAACGAGTCAGGCTCTGATACCATGTTAAAACACTGAAGACAACATTGTTTCTATGATCTTATTTTTATCAATAACTAATACACATATATAAATACATAGAGAAGACACATGACCCATACCTAGACCCATACTCTGTTGTTCCTAGACTCATACACTACTGTTCCTATTACTGCTATCACTGTAGCAATTGCTGCTACTCTCTAACAGAGTCAAAGACAAGCCTACAAACAGCCTGCACACCGGGGCAGAGGCCAAATTCCACAAATAACACTGCACATAGGGGTAATTCTCAAAGTATGATACTTCTACAAGCTCAACCTCAATTTAGAGAAACACCAAGAAAAGAAGAAAACATTCCTAATCAAGCAAAACAAATTCAATCAACCAATCTGTCCAAGTATAGGAGCAAATAAACCGAAATAGAGGATTAACCAGATGGGTCACGGCAATTGAACGGTCTACACGTGTCGCGCATGGAGAGAAGGTGTTCTGTTTCCAAAGGTCTAAGTACTTTTGATTTTTGAAAGTGAAAACGGAGGCTGGAAAACTGATTTCACCAGGAGACAAAAAGTGTAGCAGGAAAACAGAGAAAACATAAACTAAAGATGAAACTAAAAACCCAGGTATACTGCTCTCAAGGGCAGCTTTGATACCATGTTATAAACTAAAGAGACTACATGTTACATAAACTTAATTTTAAAAAAAAATTCGTAAACTTACTCAACTCGCTCAATAAATATACCTATATATAATATATACAGACTTAGGCTATTTAGAGTCAAAGACAAGCCTACAAACAGCCTGCAGACAAGCCTCCATCTACTACCTAATTCACAACTAAAGTCCTAATTTACAGCTAACAATAAACGAGAAAGATATTATCAAAATGTAGTCTTAAACGTTTCTACAGGAACCAAGCTGGTGATTTAGGCTACTGATCATACCTCCAGTTATGTATTTGCTAAAATCAACTGATACTGGTTCCACTAATCCACCATATGATCGACCAAAATTTCATTGGTAGCAAGTAGTTTATATCCGCATCTTCCATACAAAAGAAGTGTATCCGGGCTTTTGGAAATAGAACAGATAATAAGACCTAAAATGGCAGAGAAAATTTTTTAATCCTAAAACCAGTTAATTCTCTCAAAAAAAACTCAACAACAAATTGAAACCTAATTAAACTAAGTACCACCAAATAAACAAGTGATGAAAACAAATTCTATTGAATACACAGGCTAAGCGTCAAATTGTGCAAATAAAACGAAAAACAAAACTCACAAGTGTTGGCAGTGTTGAGTAAATATTGTATCAATCCAACTAAAACTAGGACCAGTTTTGAGGACGAGAACTGAAAGGAGAGTTGTTAGTCCGACAAAAATAGCAATCAAGTTAGAATTTTATGGACATAAAATACAGAGGAAGAAGAGTAGGCTGATAGCAACGGCATACGAACTGCACATATTCTAAAAGAATCAAATAAGAAACACTATCATGATGGAAATATAGCATTTTTTTGTTGTTCCATGACAAATGTCCATCTACAAACTACTTTATTGCCCATGATTTATTCATGACCACAATTGCTGGCAGAAAGAGAGCAAAAGAAAGTTATTTGTGACCAAAACATTTACTTTGATTCCACTATGTTTTAGAGAACTTTCATATTTTTCTTTCTGAAACAATGTTTATCAGAAAATGCACTCTGAATCACTAATGCTACAAGAAGCAAGTGTAATTAAATGTAGCATATATCCTAGGTTTCTTCAGTATCTTGCTTCCACATGGTAATAATAAACAAAAAACTAGAAACCAATATAGTCTTTAAACCACCTTTTATGTGGTATTTAGTCATAAAAATTTCCATTTTTGATTTTGTTAAAATATATAAACTAACAAGGCAGAATGACCAGTGCACTTAAACATCTAACCAGGAATGTATGCTATTTGCGAGAGTATCCACCCATCTAGGATAAATATCCAACATTTTATGCAAAACAATAAGCAGCTAATCCATCTTTTGATATATAATTAAAACACAACTCCACAATGATATCAAACTTGGTCCCTCTGCTGATTCTCATCAGCTGTAGGAACTCATTCATAATCATTTATACCTTCATCTATAGTTATCCTTTCTCCACACCAACGAATCGAGTTTTATACAAGGAAAGATGTAAATGAATTATTTTGTTTGTTTATAGCTAAATATTAAAATCAGTCTACTGATCATACCTCTAGTTGTGTCTTCATTGATTCGAATGATATTGGATCCTCTGGTCCATTGTCTTACCTTCAGGCAATTCATCAGTAACAAGTAGTTCATTTCCATATCTGCCAAACAAAAAATTTGTAAATGCAGGCCAAGATCAATTGGCAGTAGAACTGAAAATAAGACATAAAAGCAAGGAAACAACTTAGAACTTCTAACCAAGGAAACAACTTAGAACTTCTATCGGGATATGTTTTTTCAAACAGACTCCATTTCTTCAACCTAAGACAAGTAAATTCCCTCAAACCAACAACAAATAGAAAAATAGTTAAAATAAGTACCACCAAATAAACTAGTGCAAAAACATACATGTGAAGAAAACAGCGTTGTCAAAGGGTCAGGTGCCCATAAGACAATGGATTTCCATATAGACTAAGGTGAGAGGTGAAGCTTGGCCCGAGTGAAGTAAGACGCAAAGGTATAATTCACAAGTAAATACAAAACAAAAAATCTAAAAGCAGTAATAATATTTCAGAATTCGATTGAGCATTGAAACTTTAAAAATATCAAAGTTGTCTTTTTGCAGGGTTGTTGTTTGGTGTGGAAGTCTTATAAACATTAATGTCTTGTATTATTTTTATAAGAATGGTATCATTACCTGAAAACTAGATTCAATTTAAGAAAAAAATTTTGAGTGTTGAGCAAATAATATGGAAAAAAATATAAACTGAAGGAGCATTTAAGATTATATTACGATAAAGGGCCACCCCAAAATATACAAGTAATTTGTCTCAAAAAAAGTTGCAATGAATATATCTAGGTACTCGATAGACAATGACATTTAGCATGAGACTTGAAACTTAGGCTTACGACATAAATAATAGCAGCAAAAGTCTGTTTGTCACTTCATCTGAAACATTCATCCTGCTTCACAAGCTTTGGGATGGTTCAAGGCAGAACAAATAGCCTTAACATTGCATTAGATGATGGCATCCCATTATTCTAGAGAGAGAAGTAAAAATAAATACATAAAATGAATTCAAGGACCTGCTCTGAGCAGCCTTCTCTGAATTCACACAATGGCATCCCATTATTCTAGATAGGCGTGAATTTTGTAGCCAGGTCAGACATAGAAAATGCTCACAAACATGTATCAACCCTGATTCCAATTGCAAACTTAGTTTGGTAACCATGTTTAGGATACGTATCACACCAAGAAAAAGGATCTCTTTTAAATGGTGAAAAAGTGAACTAGGGTGTGCTCTTACCGCTCCATATTAAATTGTTATCATTCAGATCATGATGCATAAGCACAAGGAAAATACTATAATACCGTTTATATAGTTTCTTAAGCACACCTCAGCTAAACTTAAAAAAGAGCTTACCAGAAAAAGAATCCCCTTTAATTGATACTAAAACTCAGAAAACTTCTTTTGAGTCATATCTCATAGAAAAAATTTGTTTCTTCATAACAAACCCTGCATAGATAAATGGATGATGGGAAAAAAAGAAATATACCTGCAGAAATTTCTATCATCCGAACTTGGTAAAAAAGAAATTTCTAGAAGAAAATAGCCAAGGCTAAAGAAAAGGGAGGCTAGAAAACAAAACAAAATCAATTTACCATCAAAACAAATCAAAGAAGCTCAAATAAACAAAGTTATGGAACTAAGAGATTCATGAGAATCAATTTCCTCCATGAAAAAATAACTATTAGTTTAATTATACCCACATCTGCTTGAGCTCAGCTTTCTTACCTTTCGTTACAACTGTCTCATTTAATGCTCTCCATCTGCCACATAACAAGATCTATGTCATCTGATTGCTCGTGTCGAATGAAAAAAGTTAAAGAAAACATTTGTTTCATGTATGACTTACGAAAACGGAGTATAGAAGAGACTTTATGCTCTCATTTACTATAGCAAAATACTTTTGGTGCTTCCACAGAACCTGTAAAAATGGAAAATTGGTACATAGTTAGTAACCATAACAGAATTAATTTTAAACAAGGATCAAATCACAATTAGCTTGACAACTGTTGAATACAGAGAAATAAAATAAATATCTTGTCTATTGCTCAAAGGAGTTACAGGTATTTATATACACAGGCTGCCTATAGAATAGGAAAGAAAGTAATTCTAATCCCTATTATTTCTCCCTAACATCACTAGCAGATATGTTCACACTCTAATGTTCACATTCTATAACACTCCCCCTCAAGCTGGAGCATAGATATTGATCATGCCCAGCTTGGTACAAATGTAATTGACCCGATTACCCGGTAAAGCTTTAGTAAACGCATCTGCTAGTTGACTCCCGGTTCTAACATGTTGAGTTGAGATTGTTCCATCTTCTAGCTTTTCTCGAATGAAGTGACAATCAACTTCAATATGCTTTGTCCGTTATTGATAGACAGGATTATTGGCAATATAAATAGATGCTTCATCGTCACAATATAATGTCAAACCCAACTTCTTCAAGTAAGTGACGTAGCCATACAAGCTCACATGTTGTTTGTGTCATAGCCCTGTATTCAGATTCTGCACTTGAACGTGATGCAACTGTTTGCTTTTAACTTTTCCAAGACATAAGGTTACCCCCAACAAACACACAATAACCAGTAGTTGATCGTCTATTCGTGATATCACCTGCATAATCAGCATCCGTAAATCCCTCTACCATATGATGCCTGTGGTTCTGGTACAAAATTCCGCGTCCACGTGCACCCTTGAGATATCTCAATATATGAGTCAAAGCATCCCAATGTGAAGTTCTAGGAGATGATACAAACTAGCTAACCACACTAACTGGAAATGCAATGTGAGGACGTGTGATTGTAAGATAGTTCAATTTTCCAACAATCCGTCTATACTTCTCAGGATTCTCCAATAAATCTCCATCTTCAACTTTTAACTTCACATTTGGTATCATCTGCGCATCGCACACTTTTGCTTCAATTATACCAGCATCTTTCAATACGTCTAGACAATACTTTCTTTGAGATAAGCAGATTCCTTTACGACAACGGGAGACTTCAATCCCTAGGAAATACTTCAATGGGCCTAGGTATTTTGTCTGAAATCGAGTTCCAAGAAATGCTTTCAACTTCTTTATTCCATCTCTTCATCACTGCCAGTAATAACGATATCATCCACATAAACAACTAGCAAAATGCACCCAAAACTAGAGGACTTAAAGAAAACGGAGTTATCGTATGCACTTCTTTGCAGGCCAAACTCAATTACTACTTCACTGAACTTCCCAAACCAGGCACAAGGAGATTGCTTCAAGCCATACAATGACTTCTTTAACCTGCAAACTTTTCCTAACTCCCCCTGAGCAACAAACCCTGGTGGTTGCTCCATGTAAACTTCTTCACTTAAATCACCATGTAAGAAAGCATTCTTAACATCAAGTTGATGAAGTGGCCAATTGTAATTAGCAGCCAATGATATATATAAACAATCTCACAGATGAAAGTTTTGCTACTGGGGAAAAGGTCTCAGAGTAATCTACCCCATATGTCTGACCATAACCTTTAGCAACCAAGCGAGCCTTTAATCGAGCAACGGAACCATCAGGATTCATTTTAACTGTGTATACCCACTTGCAGCCAATTGTCCGTTTGTTTGGAGGGAGATACACAAGATCCCATGTATTATTATGCTCAAGAGCCAAAATTTCCTCTTTCGTTGCCATTTGCCAGCCATCATGAGCCAATGCCTCCTTCAGAGACGTGGGGATAGTGATAGAATCTAATGAAGCTACAAAAGACTTGGAAGAAGATGATAAAGCATGGTAAGACACAAAATTAGAAATAGGATAGGTACATGTTCGTTTACCTTTGCGGACAGCAATAGGAAGGTTGGGGCTACGTATGACGGGAGGATCGAGAGACAAAGCAGAAGATGTAGGGGCTGTATCTTGATTCGATTGAGAAGCCGTAGAAGGCTTTTGCACAAGTCTTGAATAAACCTGACGAAAAGAAGGACGGGGAATGGAGACCACTTGTTTAATTGGAGGAACAGAAGGAATGGAGACCACATGTTCAACAAGAGTAGTAGATTCTATATGTTTTTGTACGGTGTAGAAAAGAGTTTCATCATCTAAATTATTAGGAGGAACAGAAGGCACCCCTAAACCAAAGAAAGGCGTGTTCTCGAAAAACGTGACATCAGTAGAAACCAAAGAATGACCCAAAGAAGGAGAATAACAACGATAACCTTTTTGTTGACGAGAGTAACCCAAGAAGACATACTTGAGGGCTTTAGGATCAAGTTTTGAAATTTGAGGGCGCATATCCTGAACAAAGCAAGTACACCCAAACACACGGGGAGTAATAAGAAACAACTTTTGTGAAAGAAAAAGGAGAGAATAAGGTACCTCGCCATTGAGAATAGAGGAGGGCATACGATTTATTAAGAAGCATGCGGTAGAGACAGCATCAACCCAAAATTCTTTTGGACCCTGCATGTGAAACATAAGAGCTCGAGCAACTTCTAGTAAATGGCGATTCTTTCGCTCAGCCACCCCATTTTGCTGTGGAGTTACAATACATGAAGTTTGATGGATAATTCCCTTTTGGGAGAGATAAGTGCTAAAGGAAGATGATAGATGTTTTTTAGCATTATCACTTCGTAAGATGCACAAAGATTTATTAAATTGCGTTTGAATTTCAGCATGAAATGAACAAAAAATGGAGAACAATTCTGAGCGATTTTTCATGGGATATAACCAAGTAGCTCGAGAGTAGTCATCAACAAATGTTACGAAGTAACGAAACCCAGATTTTGACAAAGTAGGACATGGTCCCTAGACATCAGAATGTACTAAAGAAAACGGAGTATCTACCCGTTTATTAGCACGATAGAAAACTCTATGGTGTTTTGCAAGTTGGCATGCTTCACACTCTACTTTGGGCTCATTTTTTAGATTAGGATCAAAATGTTGTAAGATTTTAAGAGGGGCATGGCCAAAATGGTAATGCAATTGAAGAAGAGAAGAAGGTTCACTAGCACATACCATTGACTTAGGTACGAGTCTAGACATAGAATCAAGGATATACAAACCATCTCTCATGGTACCCCTACCAATAATCAACTTTGTTTCAAGATCCTGAAAGATACAATGGTTACGGAAGAAAATGACACAACAATTTAGATCATTAGTGAGTTTACTCACATTGTCCATTATTTCGATGGGGACAAAGATTCACCATTCTTTGGCTTTAGATTATAATGGACTAAAGCAAAATGATTCATTAAACTGTCTGAGCTTCTTTTTATTGTGATGTCACGGATAGCTGTTTGCAACTCCACTTCAGGGTCAATTGGAAACCTCTCTGTAATTACAGGGGTAAGGTTGCGTACACCCGATCCCCCCTTACCCCGTTTGTGCGGGAGCCGTTGGGGTAATGTTGTTGTTGTAGTGAGTTTACTCACAGATAATAAATTAAAAGGAAAATGAGATAGGCACATGACAGAAGACAAACGAATTGAAGGGGTCGGTTGTGCCATCCCCACACCAATTACAGAGGCAGTGGACGACCCATTGGCTAAAGTTACGCTTGGTAAATTGGATACCATTTGCACGGATGTCAGCATATCAGCCTTACCAGTCATGTGATCCATAGCTCCAGAGTCAATAAGCCAACACGAAGAAGAGGTCGAAAGGTAAGCCACCGGATTATTAGCCAAAGTTAGTATTGATTTGGACATTTTCATCAATGAACTAACACAACTAAACAAAACCAGATTAGCTAGAACTGGTGACCATGGAATTTGCCCTATCTCGAGCCACGAAAACAGGAAGTCAAAAGCCAGAACTGATTCCCGGAAAATCTGTCCAGCTACAGCATGAAGCAAATCATATCGAACGCTTAAAATAACCACACAGAACGGCTGGAAATCAGACGGCGGTCAAAAACACATAAGCCATGTCGCCAGTAAACTGTTCACGCACCTCCACTCGCCAGTGAGATTCCGGCGGATTTGTTGCCGGCGCGTGTAGCCTACTCGTGTCCCTCCAAGGAGCCGGATTTCTGTTTTCTGGCCGGAAAGAGTCAGCCTCCGCCTTTGGTCCCGGAGGTGAGGAAAGAATAACGATTTGACAGATTGACCTTGAACAGAGATTTTGTCCATTATTTCGATGGGGCCAAAGATTCACCATTCTTTGGCTTTAGATTATAATGGACTAAAGCAAAATGATTCATTAAACTGTCTGAGCTTCTTTTTATTGTGATGTCACGGATAGCTGTTTGCAACTCCACTTCAGGGTCAATTGAAAACAACCTCTCTGTAATTACAGGGGTAAGGTTGCGTACACCCGACCCCCCCCCTACCCCGTTTGTGCGGGAGCCATTGGGGTAATGTTGTTGTTGTTGTTGTTGACCTTGAACAGAGATGATCGGGGAAAAAATATTTTATTTAGCCTGAAGAGGCCCTGATACCATGTTGAATACAGAGAAATGGAATGAATATCTTGTCTATTGCTCAAAGGAGTTACAGGTATTTATATACACAGGCCGTCTATAGAATAGGAAAGAAAGTAAATCTAATCCCTATTATTTCTCCCTAACATTATCACTAGCAGATATGTTCACACTCTAACGTTCAAATTCTATAACAACAACCAACAACACCATAACTGACTTCACTTCAGTAGTGTGCATCAATCAAAATTTCGGCAAGATCAAAACAGCTCCTCAATTTTCTGCCAGTAACTTAAACTTTTCAAAATCACTATGGATGATGTTGAACTAGTCTCAAACTCCAACTAACAACCGATAGTATGCTTTCTGGAAGTTAACATAAGCATATCATCAACCTGAAGTAATTTTTAAATGATGTAACAATAAAAATGTGAAACTAATATTAAAAAACTATGTACGAAAGTGATTTTTTATAGCAAAGAAATAACTTGGTATGGTTGCAGCAGAGTCGTTTATTTTATAGTTTTTCAGTTCTACTCATTGTATGAATTTATTTGTACTTTATGAACCTTAAAGACTATTCGTTAACATATTTTTAAAAGTTTAATTATGTAGTAGAAATATAATCAATTAGAAAGAAAGGAAAGAGGACAGCAAGGGAGGGAGAGAATGCAGCATAACCTGTACGAAATAATTTTATGCAAATGCCTCAATGATGCTGATGTTGAGCTGCTGCAAGTTCATAACAGTGAGATTATTGTTTATATCATCACCTAAAGAAAGATGGACAAAGAATACTACATCAATGCTGGATTCAATTTTTGAACATCAATGCTGCATAAATGTCTCACTACTGCCAGCAAACATTATTTGTTGTGAAATTTTCCCAAGCAATGCAATATACCCCTATATATCAGTATCAGATATATCAAAAAAATGGATGATTCTTACTGTCTTATATGCCAAAATACAGCTAGAAGTAGGATCATCGCATAGAGGAGCAACACTCTAACACTTCTCTGAGATTTGATTTTCAGTAAATAGCCTAATGTACAATTTTTGCCAGCATGACTAGTACTAATCGTAACCAAAATGACAATGTGATAAACAGATCAGCCATTAATGTAGATCAAACGGCGATCTAGAGTAATAGCATTATATATGTCCAAATGCTCATACTAAGCATGACCACTGTTACAGATTGCACAACAATTGTATATTAGTAACAATAGGGTAACGTTTAGGAGTAATACTAGCAATCAGGACTAATTAGATTATTGATTAACTTATCATTTGTTATTCTCCTAAACCATCAAGAATCACATCAGGAGGGCAACCATCATGAACATGAGCATCTTAATTTATGTCCTTATCCCTTGTCGGAAAATATGTACCTAGACCACCATGTAATTTTTACTTGAACAAACTCCATTTTGATAAATTTCAATGCAATTCACACGGGTGGCTGAATTGACAAAATCAACTTCACTCCAGCCTTGCAGGGCTTCCCATTGGTACCAAGCATTTGAAATTTGTCTGTGCTAGAGTATAATTGCTGAGCAGGTCATCCCACAGCATTATTGTCCTTGACAATAAATGAACTTCATAAGCATATTGTGCAACAGGAGCATTGAAGTGATGCATCCAGACTGCTATGTTTTGGCAGATCCTGCACAGTCAACAAAATCAAATCTTCTATATTCCAATGCAGTAGTGTATATATGAAACATCTCTTGCAGGACAACTAAGACAGCAGGATGGATATTATAGCACGGAAAGCATGAAGGTAGTAGATGTATAAGCTGTTCACGCATAGATAACGTAATAATCTAACACTTTCACATCCTTTATTTATCATCAGTTCCTAGCAGTAGCTTGGGTACACTGATTTACTGATTTGTTTTGATTCACAGGACAACAAACAAAATATTTTGGGGAGAATTATAGTGTACTGGATAGCAAATCTCCAGCAAAATTTTAAAAAGCATGATACCCTATGCAAACTTTCCAAAAATACAGTCAAGAACATGCATATATTTGGGAGATGGGTTAAGAGAAATATAAAGCAGGAAAAAATGCAGCAAAGATTTTAACTTTCTACAACATAAATAGTTAATACTCAAAGGTCATAATAGTGAGATGCTTTGCAATTTAAATACAGAAAATCCTCTACCATTTATTTTCCCCTTTTCAATCCTATATCCTGTGCAGAATGTGCCTGCAGAATGGTAAGACATAAATAGTAAGTACTAAAATATGTTGCTTTCAGTTTAAAAATCCCACTAATCTAAAATAAATCTTACCAAATCTGTTTTATACTCTACAACAATGTCCTCCACTAGTGCCACAGTTTGTCGAAGAGGTGATTAAGCGGCACAAACTTTGAGAATGAATTGAAAACAAACAATCTACCATGCAGGAAATATTGAAACAATGACGTTAATTGTTTAATGAATTGAATGGTTCATTGTTTACCTAATAGTAGTTGAGCAATTTATTTCTCTTCTTTTTCAAAGGTGCAGTTACTAAATCTCTTTCCATGTCAAAAGGGCGAGCCGCCAATATCAGTTCTTCACCAAGTGCAACATATACTCCTTGAGATAGTTTTATCACATTCTTTTTCTTGTCAATTGTCTTCAGTACTCCATTTGGCAGAATTTCGCCTATGTCTCATGATGAGGGCAAAAAAAGGAATGATTTAGAATATGAAGTCAGCAGAATTCTGATCAGCAACATTAGGCTGGTGCATTAACCCATCCAGCTTTTATTGACTTGTTCGTCAATTGAGGATTCTTGCAGTACCTCTCACAGAAATCTCGCCACGAGGAGGATTGGCTTAGTGGATTGTAGTCCATTTTTGGAACCTCTTATCAAAAAAACATTCATAGAGACGCAACTCGTAGACGGCTGGTAAACCAACTACTCCCATCATGCACATTTCATCTGGCAAACCGACCGGTCCGCAAGTTTCAGACGAACCTGAATGAACAATGTTAAAATACAGTTACATCATTTATTTCCTTACAATGTGTTCAACATAACAAGTGAAATTTCATTATGTACCGTAGCCTTGGACTACAAAAGCACAGCAGGTAACTTGCAAGAATTCTTTCGCTTCACTACTTTTAGGTGCAGCTCCTGATACAATCAGTCGAAGTCGACCCCCTAACTTAGCTTTCACCTTGTTATAGAGTAGCAGCAATTGCTAAAGTAACAGCTGTTATAGGAATAGTATAGTGTGGGTTTAGGTATGGGTCAAGAGTAATAGGGTATGGGTAAATCTTCTTCCTATGTATATATATGTGTATTGGTTATTGATGAATCAAGTGAATAAGATGTAGTCTTTTAGTAAATTACATGGTATCAGAGCTGCCCGGGAGAGCAATATTCCTGGGTTTTCTAGTTTCAGCTTCAGTTTATGTTTTCTCGGTTTTCCTAGCTGCAATTTTATATTCCGGCAAGCAAGCTGTTTTCCGGCGATATTTGATCGTCACCGCCGCTCCCAGCACAAGCGTCACTCCATTTCCGGCATTTTCTAGCCGGTCCAATCACCGGCGGACCGGCACGTGAAGGTCACGCCCCGTCTTTGTCTCTCGCGTGTAGGCGAGTGCCTCCGGTCTTCTACTCCGGTGTCGCCTGCCTGTTTCCGGCCAGCCTATGCAATTAGTTGATGGTTTCCGGAACTTTTGTTTTCAGAGTCTTTGAGTTTTTGGCACTAGTTGTTTTTCATATGTGGTCTGTTGTTGATGATGTTAGTTTTGAATTTTGAATTATTTCTTTTATGTCGGGTCTTTGGGTTTGTTATTTCCTATGGGTTATGTAGGAATTATTCGAGTTGTTGTGGTAGTGAGGTTGAGCTGATGTAACTTTGGATACTCCAAGAAACACGCTTATGTGCAGTGTTATTTGTGGCATTTTGGTCTCTTTCCCAGTGTGCAGGATTGTTGGGATTTCAAGTTCCCGTTTGGATAGCCGTTTGAAGTCTGCCCAGAAGTGCAGCGTTTGGGGGTCCTAGTTATGGATCCAATTTCTGCAATAAGATTGGTAGTTTCTCGGAAGGTTTATTTGCTTCAGAAAGCGTCACCTCCTTCGTTCTCAGTGTTACCCGTGGAAGTTTACGTATTTGGTTTGTTGTAATATGTTGTTGCAATTTGAATTTGAAGTGTCTATTTCAAGCTTGAGCATGTATGCTCTAGCTTGAGGGGGAGTGTTAGAGAGCAGCAGCAATTGCTACAGTAATAGCTGTTATAGGAATAGTATAGTATGGGTTTAGGTATGGGTCAAGAGTAATAGGGTATGGGTCAAGTGTCTTCTTCCTATATATATATATATATATATGTGTGTGTGTGTGTGTATTGGTCAAGTAAAGTGAATAAGATGTAGTCTTTTAGTAAATTACACACCTAATAAATTATGTTGCTGAAAAAAAAGTAAGGATACATACTGAAATAAGGTGAGGTTTTACCTTCCTGAAGACCAGCAAATCTGCCAATGGCGAAGCTTGTTGCTGCTTATAAGCTCCATTCATCCAACCAAGCTTGCTGCATAAGGTATTAAGGATTCATCAGCTGAATTTATGCACAACATTTTGACATTACATAGTTAAACAAACAGCATAATCAATATGACAGCAACTTCAACTTCTTCTACAAAGCATTAAAAATTAACCTCCACATCATAGTTATTTAATCGAGATTCGAATCGAGAATCGAAACCCAAATTTTGTGAACTTTGAATCGAGAATTGCATCGTAAGATTTCAAGTTCATAAAAGTATAAAAAATAGAATATTAACATGTTCAATTTTATATATTATTAATTTTTAACAAAAACTACTATTTCAATATAAAAAAAATCATATCAATCTACTTTTTTTTGATACTTCATATCAATCTACTTGAAACTCAAGTATAATGTAAATTATAATCCTAATAAATTTAACATATAAAAACCACTGATTATATACAAATTATAAAACTGACATTTAATAATCTAAAAATTAGTTAATTATTATAATATTATATTAGTTATATAATTTATTATGCTAAATTACAGTAATACCATAAAAAATTTTATAAAGTCTAATATATTTATATTAAAAATCTGATGTTCAACAATACAAGTTTATAGTAAGTAAAAAAATAATATATATCTATAAGATGACAAATGACAATCACGTGGGCTTTATGGGTTTGTTGTTGTTATTGGTAATTATCCCACTCAGTAAAATGGTACAGTTTCAAGTGGTGTAATTAAAAATAAAAAAGCAAAAGTATGGGTTAAGGTTTGGGTTGTCTTCTTCAACCTTGAGTATGGTTACGATTTTGATAACTACGCTCTGGACAGGAATCGTACGATTTTGATTACTATGCTCTACACAGGATTCAATCATCTAGTGCCTTTTGTATAACTGAAATACAGAGAATATCAGTCTTTAGAACAAGTCAATTTCAACGAATTGACGTGCTAATATATATATAATAGGTCAACATGCCTTGGTGTATTTTTTTCCAAAACTCTAGGTACACCAGCTAAAAATATTGGCTTCAACTCCATTATGTCATCCCTCAGTGCATTCAAATCCTTCAATCAAGAATAAATTGTAGCTGAAATGTTATCATTTTAAATGGCCAAATTCAAGATTTCTTGTTCCTTACAATACTTCGGAAGTAAAAATTACCCCATGATAGTTGCCAACAGAAGCACATTTCTTTATAAAGTATTCCTCAATCACCCGATCAAGTACATGAGCAAGAGGCAGAAACGATAGAAAAATATCGTCCTCTGTCAAATTCATGGAGCAAAAACCGCTTCAGGATAAATAGAAACATAAAGAACTCAAAATCATATAGAGTTCATGATTTTTCTTACCTTCTTCAAAGTCTGGAGGTGGGAGAAGGGATTCTGCTAATGGTCTGTCTGTGGGTTCTAGTGGTTCAAAGAGAGACTTGTGATGCTCAGAAAGCTCTAGAGTTGCATCTGATTCTTGCATTTTCTCGTTGGCGATCAATTATTCCTGTTTGGCAGGTGTTTCATTAGGACTTCTGGTTTTAGTTACTGTTCATCACTGGCGATTACTGTTCACACAGGTCACCGGCCACGGGAAATACTTGGATTAATGGGAGATCCAAAAATGAACTTGTATACTTTCGGAAATACTACTTATGGGCAATCAGGTATAGCACTTAATACTAATCTTAATTCTTGAATTATTGATTCTGGTGCGAATAGACACATGACAGGATCTCTGGTTTTAGTTACTGTTCATCACTGGCGATTACTGTTCACACAGGTCACCGGCCACGGGAAATACTTGGATTAATGGGAGATCCAAAAATGAACTTGTATACTTCCGGAAATACTACTTATGGGCAATCAGGTATAGCGCTTAATACTAATCTTAATTCTTGAATTATTGATTCTGGTGCGAATAGACACATGACAGGATCTTCACAAAGCTTCCAAACCTATACCACTTGTCCTAAAGGAAACAATGTTAGAATAGCAGATGGTTCTTTGTCTCCTATTTCCGAAATAGGTTCTGTTATCTGTGCACCTAATATTGAACTATCTTCTGTTCTTCATGTACCAAAATTTCCCGTAAACCTTTTATCTGTCAGTTCCATCACAAAAGCCTTAAATTGCAAAATCAATTTTTTTTCCTGACCATTGTGTTTTTCAGGACCTTGAAACTGGGAAGAAGATTGGCAGTGGCAAATTGCATGATGGCTTATATTTAATAGATGGCAGTTTGGAGTCGGGTATTCTTCGGAGAAAATAAGATTGTTAATCACGAAATTTTGCAATGGCATCGACGGTTAGGACACCCATCCTTTCTAAAACAAATTTTGAATAATTGTCATGTGATGCTTGTGAGTATGCCAAGCACACAAGAAACTCTTATCCTTTAAGCAATAGTAGAAGTACTACCCCTTTCACCACAATTCACTCTGATGTGTGGGGTCCAACTAAAACAGTTTCCTTATCTGGTAATCGTTGGTTTGTTACTTTCATTGATTGTTGCACTAGGATTACATGGGTATATTTATTATAAGCAAAAAATGAGGTTCTTTCATGTTTTCAATCTTTCCAAAAAATGATTTGTACCCAATTTGACACCAAAATAAAAATCCTATGAACCGATAAGTGGCACAGAATATATAGATAAAGTTTTTGGTGCTTACTTAGAGTCACATGGGATAATTCACCGGACTAGTTGTCCTTATACTAGTGCTCAAAATGGGGTAGCAGAACGAAAAAATAGGCATTTGTTGGAAGTTGCTAGATCCCTTATGTTCACTATGAACTTGCCTAAACCTTATTGGGGGGATGCCATTCTAGCTTCTACTTACCTGATTAATAGGATGCCTCTAAAAGCCCTCGCCTTTAGGAGTCCTTTAGAAATGTTAAAAGGGAAAAACACATATGTTGTTCCTCCGAGGGTGTTTGGGTGTGTGTGTTTCATTCAATCACGAAATAGTGGAAAACTTGATCCGCGTGCCCTTAAATGTGTCTTTCTCGGGTATTCTCCTACACAGAAAGGATATAAATGTTATCATCCTCCTTCACGGAGATATTTTGTCACAATGGATGTTACATTTAAAGAGATTGAATCATATTTCAAAGAATCCCCATCACATATTCAGGGGGAGACTACAAATGAAGATGTGATGATTGATGTTCATATTGAGGGGGAGACTCCTGCCAGAGAACAAGTTGGGAGGTTGAAGACTACGAATGCAGATGTGGTGATTGATGTTAATATTGAGGGGGAGAATCCTGCCAGAGAGGAAGTTGGGAGGTTGGATAGACCGAAATTGTTAAGATATTTGAGAAGAAATAGAACAGAAGAAGCCATTATGCAATCTACTACTAACCATTCTTCTCCTTCATCCTCAGGTGAGTTACCTACCTCTTAAAATGATGTTGATTTACCTGTTGCCCAGAGAAAAGGGGTCAGGTCTTGTACTAATCACCTTGTATATCCTTTGCCTGACTCTGTCTCTCATCATTCATTATCTCCCTCCTATAGAGCTTTTGCTTTGTCCCTCTTGTCTGTGTCTATTCCACGGGATTGGAGAGAAGCCATTGCAGATCCGAAGTGGAAGCATGCTATGCTTGAAGAAATGAAAGCATTATTCAAGAATGGGACTTGGGAACTTGTTGTTCCTCCAACAGACAAGAAAAGAAGTTGGTGGGTTGCAAATGGGTGTTCACTGTCAAACACAAAGCGGATGACTCGATTTAAAGATACAAGGCTCGGTTGGTTGCAAAAGGTTTTACTCAAACTTATGGAGTAGACTACTAAGAAACATTCGCTCCAGTTGCAAAGATGAACACTGTCAAAGTCATATTATCATGTGCTGCTAATCTTGATTGGGACTTACACCAATTCGATGTCAAAAATGCATTTCTTCATGGAGACTTGGAAGAAGAAGTTTACATGAACATTCCTCCTGGATTTGAGAACCACCAGAGTGAAGGGAAAGTCTGTAAATTGAAGAAATCCTTGTACGGTCTAAAGCAGTCTCCAAGAACATGGTTTGACAGATTCAGCAAAGCTATGATTTCTTTCGGTTACAAACAGAGCCAAGCAGATCATACTCTCTTCATAAAACATCAACGAGGTAAGGTCACATTACTCATAGTGTATGTTGACGATATAGTGATGACAGGAGATGACGAAGAGGAGATGGCTCAACTGGAAAAGTTGTTGGCTCGTGAATTTGAGATCAAAGCTCTAGGAAAGCTCCAATATTTCTTGGGAATTGAGGTTGCCAGATCAAGTAAAGGAATCTACATTTCTCAGAGAAAATACGTCCTAGACTTGTTGACAAAAACTGGGATGTTGGGTTGCAAACCCATGGATTCGCCGATTGAAAGCAATCACAAGCTTCAGTCTGGGATTGGAAAGTCAGTGGACAAGGAGAGATATTAGAAGCTCGTGGGTAAGCTCATATATCTTTTACACACGAGACCAGATATAGTCTATGCAGTTAGCTTGGTGAGTCAATTTATGCATGACCCGAGAGATCCACATATGCAAGCTGTCTTTCGTATCCTGAGGTACTTAAAGTCTGCACCTGGAAAAGGTCTTCTTTTGTCGAACCATGGTTATCTTCGAGTTGAAGCCTTTACGGACACTGATTGGGCAGGATCTCTTGATGATAGAAGATCAACTTCCGGTTATTGTACCCGAGTAGGAGGAAATCTTGTCACTTGGAGGAGCAAGAAACAAAGTGTTGGTGCTAGATCTAGTGCAGAAGCAGAATACAGAGCCATGGCCCAAGGCATCTGCGAGGTTCTCTTGTTGAAGACACTGCTTGAAGATTTGAAATTAGCAGAGAAAGGAAAACTATCCTTGTATTGTGACAATAAAGCTGTTATCAGCATTGCTCATAACCCAGTTCAGCATGACCGAACAAAACATGTTGAAATTGATCGGCATTTCATCAAAGAAAAGATAGAGGACAAACAACCTTGATCTAATTCATGTTTCTTCCAAAGAACAGTTAGCAGATATCCTCACAAAAGGCCTCCACAAACGAACGTTTCATACACTGCTTTGCAAGTTGGGCATGTGTAACATCTTTGCACCAACTTGAGGGGGGGGGGGGAGTGTTGACTGGATTATTCCCCAATTCATGTTAATTAGCCCAATTAGGAAGAAAATCAATTAATTGCATTTATTTTTATTTATTTGTATTTATTTTGTTACCTTTCATATAGTCATTCATGTATAAATACCGACATTATAATATGTTTGAAAATCAAGAGAGAAATACAATTATCTTTCTCAAAATTCTTCAAAAGATAATATATGTTTGAAAATCAAGAGAGAAATACAATTATCTTTCTCAAAATTCTTCAAAAGATGTATTTATACATGAATGAGGCGAGGTCTTACCTTCTTGAAAGGCCAACAAATCTGCCAATGGTGAAGGGTACTGCTGCTTATGAGCTTGATTCATCCAACCAAGTTTTCTGCATAAGTTAATAGTGATTCATCAGCTGAATTTATGCACAACATTTCGACATTGCATAATCAATATGACAGCAACTTTAACTTCTTGTACAAAGCATTATAAAAGATTGACCTCCTCACAGGATTCAATTCCTCTTATGCCTTTTGCATACCTGAAATACAGAGAAGATCAGTTTTTACAACAGGTAAATTTCGACAAATTGACGTGCTAATACATATAGTATAATAGGTTAACATGCCTTCATGTATTTTTTTAAAAAAACTACACCAGCTATAAATATTGGCTTCAACTCCATCATGCCATCCCTGAGTGCATTCAAATCCTTCAAACAAGAATAAATTATAGCCAAAACGTTATCATTTTAAATGGCCAAAATCGAGATTTCTTGTTCCTCACAATACTTTGCAAATAAAAATTACCCCATGATAGCTGCCAATAGAATGATAGATATAAATCGTCAATTGCCTGATTAAGTACATGAGCAAGAGGCAGAAACAATAGATACACAGCCACTATAGGATCAAATAGAAACATAAAGACGAACTCAAAATCTTATAAAGTACATGACTTTTTTTACCTTCAACAACGTCTGGAGGTGGGAGGAGAGATTCTGCTACGGTCTTCATCCATTGAAATTTTCTACAGGTTCCAGTGGTTCAAAGAAAGCCTTGCGACACTCAGAAAGCTCCAGAGCTGCATCTGATTCTTGCATTTTATTGTCGCCGGGTGATTCTTCCTGTTTGTTTGGTGTTTCATTAGGAGTTCCGTTAGTTATCTTGTCTGAATTCCTCCCGCTAGCTGTCGGAAAGAAGTTGTTCCAACAATTATAGACAGATACACAACGCCCAAAAGACATAATGCAATTACAAGGCACACACAAATGTAATATCTGTGTCTTCACATCTTAATTATGTCATCCATAATTAAAATCAGACTGATGATCATACCTCTAGCTGTGTCTTCACATATACATAGATATATGTCTAAAAGCTCAAACTAAACATGACCACTTTTACAGATTGCACAACAATTGTATATTAGTAACGACAGGCTATAGTTTACGAATAATACTAGCAATCATGACTAATTAGATTTACTTCTTACCTTACTTGAACTCATTTGGTCGGTATAAATTACCCGTAATCTCTGATGTAAAACACATCAAATTCTCCCAAACCATCAAGAATCACATGAACATGAGCATCTTGATAAAAGGCAACTTTATGTTTGTCCCTCGTTGGAAAGTACGTACCTTAAACCCCATGCAATTTTGACTTGAACCAACTCAGTTTTGATAAAGTTCAATGCAATTAAAGGGGTGAACTGAATTGACAAAATCAACTTAGCTTCAGCCTTGCAGGGCTTACCATTGGTACCGAGCATCGGAAACCTGTCTGTGCTAGAGTATCATTGCTGAGCAGGTATTCCCGCAACACCTATAATCTGTGATCCCACAACATCATTGTCTTTGACAATTAAATGAACTTCGGAAGCATAATGTGCAACAGGATCATTGAAGTCATGATTCCAGACTGTTATGTTTTGACGGAACCTGCACAATCAACAAAATTAAATATTCTCTAGTTCAATGCAGTAGTATATATATGACACATCTCTTGCAGGACAACTACGACAGCAGGATTGATACTGTAGCACGGAAAGCATGAAGTAACAATATAACACTTTCACATCCTTTATTTATCATCAGTTCCCAGCAGTAGCTTGAGGATACAGATTTACTGGTTTGTTTTAATTCACAGGATGACAAACAAAATTTTCTTGAAAGAATTACGTTGTATTAGAATGCAAATCTCCAAAATTTTACTAAGCATGATACCCTATGCAAACTTTCCACATATACAGTCAAGAACATGCATATATATATGAGAAATGGGATAAGAGAAATATAAAGCAGGAAAAATGCAGCAGAGATTTTTACTTTCTCCAAAAGAAATAGTTATTACTCAGTGGTCATAGTAGTGAAATACCTTGTGAATTAAATACATAAAATTCATTACCATTTATTTGCCCCTCTTCAATCCTATATCTTGGGCTTTATGTGCCTGCAGAAAAGGTAAGAGACATATAATAAGTACTAAACCATGAGTCCATCGTTAAGCTTGTATTTAACCTTTCTATTCTCTAGGTTCATGCTGGACAGGTTTTTCGTTATCATTGTCCTCCCCATTAAAGCTTGTATCTTTTTGTACCCGGAAAATGTAAACTTAATGTTCTATTTTGGTATTCTTTTTAAGATTGCAAGCTCCAAATTCGAAGGAAGCTGGGGTATACAAGGGCATTTCTGATGTAATCTGGAGAACACTTGAGAAAGAAGGGTATAGAGGATCTTACAAAGACTATTTCGAAATCTTCTCCAGGTAGTGCCTGCTCCAAGGATAACATACTTGGTTTATGAAGCCATTGGAAAGAGTCTAGACCTTTGATAGCCCACTATTTACCTTGCAGCAGTAGTGAGAACTAAAGAACTGAAAGTAGTGATGGTGTTGATGATGAAAATAAGAATAGGTTGAGCAGGGAATACATCTATTTTTGATATATACAGTAGACAGACCTCATCTCTAGATGTCTAAGCATTGATAACGTAACAACATAACAATTTCAAATCCTTTATTTATCATCAGTTCCCAGCAGTAGCTTGAGGATACAGATTTTACTGGTTTGTTTTGATTCACAGGATGACAAACAAATTGTTTTTGAAAGGATCATGCTATAATAGAATGCAAATCTCCAGCAAAATTTTACTAAGCGTAATACCCCGTGCAAACTTTCCACAAATACAGTCAAGAACATGCATATATTTGAGAAATGGGATGAGAGAAAAATAAAGCAGGAAAAATGCAGCAAAGGTTATCACTTTCTGCAACATAAGTAGTTAATACTCAGTGGTCATAATAGTAAAATACCTTGCGAATAAAATAGAGAAAATTAATTACCATTTATTTGCCCCTCTTTGATCCTATATCTTGAGCTTTATGTACCTGCATAAAGGAAAGAGATATATAATAAGTACTAAACCATGTTGCACTAAGTTTACGAAACCCACTAATCCAAAATGCGTCTTACCAAATCTGTTGCATACTCTACAACAATGTCCTCCACAATGCCACAGTTTCTGGAAGAGGCTGACTAAGCAGCACAGACTTTGTGAATGAATTGAAAACAAACAATCTATCATGCAGGAAATAGTGAAACAACGGCATTAATTGTTTAATGAGATAAGAGAGCACCTATATAGACAGAAACATAACTTTCCGGTACTTGCATCAAGAAACCAGACAAAATTCTACACAAGATTGGTGGTAATTCAAAATAATATATGTATATTCAGTAAATCAAGTCATTCAACCTCCTGGAAAGTTAATAGCCTCCCCTTTTTCAAACATCTCATTATTTCTTCCTTAACAAGTGGAAAAATAATAACTACCAGTTATATCTAAAAAACAGAGCACTCTAGTTTGGTTAGAAGGAATATGTTATTGCTGAGACAGTGAGTTCAACGTGAAAGAGATACACACTCAAGGAAAACAAAACACACTGGGGTATCTTAGAACAGAAAACCCATCTCTATAGCTACAGACTACAGTTATACAAAAGGAGAGAACCAATGCAAATCCAATACAAACCTTTCTATTGCCTCCACACATTGCACTTGATCTAAATCAGAATAAAATCTTATCTTCAGAAACTTCATGTTCCGTCTTTATGGCTACAGTTAGACAAAACGAAAGAACAAATGCAAATCAATACAAACCTTTCTATGGTCTCCTCCACACATTGCAATTGATCTAAATCAGAAAAAAAAAACTTATCTTCAACACATTGCAATTTGAATTTGTTGGCTTGATTATTTTGATGGGGCCAAAGATTCACCATTCTTTGGCTTTAGATTATAATGGACTAAAGCAAAATGACTCATTAAACTATCTGAGCTTCTTTTATTGTGAAGTCACGGATAGCTGTTGCAACTCCACTTTAGGGTCAATTGGAAACAACCTCTTTGTAATTATAGAGGTAAGGTTGCGTACACCCGACCCCCCTTACCCCACTTGTGCGGGTAAGGGTTGAAGGCATTGGGGTAATGTTGTTGTTGTTGTTGTTGAACAGTTGAACCAATTTTAAGGATGAGAAATTGAGAGAGTGGTTACTCTAACGAGAAAAACAATCAAGTTCGAATTTTATGGACCTGGAATACAGAGGAATCATAGGCTGAACAGTTGAACCAATTTTAAGGATGAGAAATTGAGAGAGTGGTTGCTCTAACAAGAAAAATAATCAAGTTCAAATTTTATGGACCTGGAATACAGAAATCATAGGCTGATAGCATCTGCAAATTGGATGCACATAATATGAAGGATCAAAACATTATCATGATAGAAATACTGCAACTGATAGTTATTCCATGACAGGTGTTCATCTATAATGCACTATTTTATAACTTTATTACCCATCAACTATATTCATAGCCACAATTGCTGACCACAACATTTGTTTTGATTCTACTACATTCCACAGTAAAACTTTAATGTTTTGTCTTCCTAATACAGAATTTTGTTTATCACTATGAATTCCAGCATTCTTGCACAACCCTTTTAATTATTCAAATCAACTTAGTCTGGAATACAATCTTAGAACTCCTCATTTTCAAAGTTGAAATTCAAATTATAAACAAAATATTGCATAGGATACGCTGATAAGCTGATTGGTGTAAAACAATTTCAATTCTCACCTCATGCATGACAGTAGAGAGATATGATCATTAATGCAACATGAAATAGCGACTGATTTATCCGATACTCTGCCCTTCATTTGTATCTTGCTTCTACATGGCAATATTGAAGTGAAACAGAACCGATTTAGTTTTGTGTGATAACAAGCCATAAATGCATTCAATCTTCAATTCTGTGCAACTTAAAAGAAAAAATAATACAAAAGCAGTTCTATCAATGCAATTAAATAACTAACTAGGAAAGTTATTTGCACTAAGAGTATTCACTCGTATAGCTATGCTTCACATTCAAACAGTAACGAGGACCACTATTTTAATATTCTACCCTTCATTTGTATCTTGCTTGTACATGGTATATTTCAAAACAAAACCAATTTAGTCCTTAAACCATCGTTTCTATGATAACTAGCCATAAATGCAGTCAATCTTCAATTCTGTGCAACTTAAAAGAAAAAAAAAACACAAAATCAGAACTACCACTGCACTTAAGTATCTAACTAGGCAAGTTATTGCAAAAGTATTCTCGTGCAGTTAAAGATCTTACTTCTCATGCGAACAATAGCCATGACCTGCCAATACTATATAGAACACAAAACTCACAATGTTCCTCTGTTCATTCTATATAGGAACCCATTCATAATCAAGTATAGGTGTGCCTTCATTTGCAGTTCTTCATTTGCCTGCACAAGGAATCAATAAGTTTATTTGTTTCTTTAGCTGAATCATATCATTAAAATCTATCTACTGCTTATACCTGTGGTGGTGTCTTCACAGGATCAACTGACACTAGTCAAATCCACCATCAGACCTTCACACGATTCATCAGTTTCAAGTTCCATATCTGCCAAAGTGATATAAATACAGATAGAAGAAAAAAAGGTTAATGCAAGGCAAGAGCAATTGGCAATAGAACATAAAATTAGCCATAAAACACCAAAGATAAGGACAACATTAAACCACGGAAATACAGTAAAGTAGTTTCCATCAAGATATATTCTTTCAAACGAGACTCCATTTGAACCCTAGAAACAATCAAATATAAAATAATTACGATATGCACCACCAAATTAGCAGTTGCAAATACAGAAACATACCAGGGTTTTCATTCTGAAATATATATACTTACAGATTCCTACCCAGAGTTAGCAAACAACTTGGGCATTGCAAATTCGACACCCTGTTGATTCCTTGGACAATACAAAATTTCAGCAACAAATAGAAAAAATAAGGATTTGTGCGACCAAATAAGCAAGTGTAAAAACATGCAAGGGTTCTAACTGGTTGAATTAGGTCTGAAATGTAATATACTTCACCGAATCCTCCCGAAACTGAGTGATATTTCCTGCTGTTAGGGTCCCAGAACCCAAAATCGACCGTTGCAGGGAGCGCTTCGAATTGATCGGACGGAGAAATGGAACTGTAGGTTCAAATTTGACCGTTGCAGGGAGCGTGCCGGTACATATATAGAGAGAGAGAAATAAAAAGATCAATCAAAGGGAGAAAAGAATCGTGTGTGTAGAATTGATCGGGTGAAGAAATGGAACGGTATGATCAAATTTGACCGTTGAAGGGAGCGTGCCGTGCCGATACATATATAACACAGTAGGCTATGCCTGGGAGCCAATTTTTGTAAAATTTTACTTGTTTTGGGCTGTGGTTTATTAGAGTATAATACCGTGTAATATGATATGGGTTTTTTTTTATATAGATGGTAGGATATGATATGGTTTTTTAAAATTTTTAATTTAATTTGAAGGATAATTATTAAATTTGTGTTTTTATTTTCATGATTTTCTGAATTATAAAAAAGTTATGGAGAATCATACTTAAAAAATGAACCATGCAATTAAATAAGAAATTTTTAATTAAATCCATATTATATTATAATGAACCATGAAAAAACCATGAACCAAAGGAAAATTCCACCATACATTTTGATGTAGGTATGTTTGGTATTGCTTTTTAAGTTGCTGTCTTATTAAGTTGATCTCACAAACTTTTTATAAGACTGCATCTTTTAACTCTTAACAACATATTTTAGTCTTCATATTAATTAAATAGAAACTATCTTTTTTTCCAAATTCAGATTTATTGCTTTTAACCACACCTTAAAAATGGAGCTTTTAAAATAAACGAGCACAACCAAACTAGCCACCCTACCAATGTAATGTATGGAATGTTTATTAATTTTGTAATAATATTGATAATAAGATAAATAATTCACATGACTCCACCTCATTAATAAAATAAGATAACACAGGGCCACCTTACACCTAAGCTAAGCCTAGCTAGCCACCCTATGCCGAGCTAGGCCCCTACATCACTAAATAAGGCCACCATCTCCATGATAAAGATAACTCTTAACTTCATACCATATACTCTCATTTTCCTTCGTCTTAAGAATTGACCTAGGCATTAGATAGAGGGGTTTCATCAAAGTCTCGACCGAGCCTGATTTTGCAGGATAACGGAGCCAACGCGAAGAACAGAGGTAGGTCTTCATCAACCTAGAAGAAAAGCATCTGATCCATACCACATTTGGAAATCAAATAAACTGATAATATAAAGTAAAAACATAAATAGAAAAAATCTGTTTAAAAAGAAATAGAACCCATGTATTTCATAAAACCACTTCTCTTAGCTTTCCTTCTTTCCTAGTTCATTCATAATTTTCAATCATAGAAAATCACCCAAACTCTATTTGTAGAAAATCACTTAAATTGTGTTTGTTATTAACTCCTTGTTCCCTCTCACAGAATTTTATATTTTTGTCTCTGAAAACCCTTTCACTATTCATATTTCAATTATCCATTATATTTTAAGGTAAAGAAAAGAATAATATAACATGACAAAACTCATTGTTCTCCATTTCTATGTAACTCATTCCTAAATTCCAGTTGTTTGCCAATTGTCCAGTCAATTTTCCATCTCCTTTGTATCATTCTCTACTACAATAATCTTTCTCTACGTCTTTTTCATCAATAGAAAATTCACATAAATTCTTGTTAAAAAATAGATAAAGTTATAAAGGTGAATTCATCGAAAAATTCTCCAAACCCTTGCAGTGATTATATTGACGTCGAGAGTTGAGAACGCAAATAAAAGAGGGTAAGAGGAGAGAAATGGGCGACAATTTGTTAGTGTTAGTTTGAAAATAGGTGAAACAGAGGAGATTGAATTTGACTCCACGTTTATAAAAGGAAGTTATATTCTCACAACTTTGTTCTTGCTAATAAGTTGTAACAAAAACCAATTGATGAGGTTAAAATAAATTACAATACTCTAAATGTACTATATAAAATTCAATTTTGGTGGCAGCAGTGACTGTGATGAGGAGAGTGACAACGACAACAACGATGGAAGTGATGGCAGCGATATTGTGGCAAATGTGTTAGGGAAAAACACAGTATTTCCCTTACTTTCAGATTAAAGGGAATGTGAAAAATTAACAGCGGAAAAAAAATAACACAAATTTGATAACGGAGTTCGGTCAATTTTGCCTACCTCTCCGGAGCTGCTGCAGACTTTATTGAGAGAGAAAAGTAACATAGTGTTTACAAACACTCACACCTCACACCCATACATCCCCGAGAATTTAGAGCAAAAATACTCTCAAAGAGAACCCACAATAGACGTAATATAAAGCGCAAAAATTACTGTACTTAATTTTTGCTAAACCCTTTTTGATCTTTCTCTCTATTGATTTTCCTAACTCTCTTTTCTTACTAATGCTCTCAAATTTTCTAATGCCTTATCCCTTAACAATCATGTCTATTTATAAGGAAAAACTAAGAGCATAATGCTAAAAAATAATCTTTGGCGCCTACAAAGTTTGAGCTTCAAACTTTGAATAATTGCATGTCAAAATCTTTGAAAATATTTTCTCAACTTACAGCCTGTATTTGAGACTTATTTGCTACAATATTGATTAATTGGATCCCGTCTTGTCCATTTTGTGGACTTTCATAACAATCTCCCACTTGAAGACCGATTTTAATCTGTCTTCATACCTGAAATCTGCAATAGCTCTTCCATCGATCTACTTTTTACTGCAAGCCAGCTGAAGCTAAACACAGCTTTAGTTTCAAAATCACATCTTCTAAAAGTGACCTGATAAAATGATATCGCAACTGTATGTGCTTCGTTCTAGCATGAAAAGATTGATCATTTGCTAGATGGATGGCACTTTGACTATCACAATACGAAACATTGTTTTCTTGTTTCTTGCCTAGTTCTTCCAAGAAACCTTGGAGCCAAACCATCTCCTTACTAGCTTCTGTGATAGCGACATATTCTGCTTCAGTTGTAGAGAGAGTAATTATCTTCTGTAGTTGAGAAACCCAGCTTACTGCAGTACCTCCCAGAGTATAAACATACCTTGTAGTGCTCTTTCTGACATTAACATTTCCTGTTAAGTCAGCATCCATATAGCCTGTTATTGTCGTATCTCCACCTTAAAAATATAGTTCCTTATTTGTGCTACCACGTAGATATCTGAGGATCCATTTTACTACTTCCCAATGCGTCTTTCTCAAATTATTCATGTATCGACTAACTGCTCCCACTGCTTGAGCAATATCCGGTCTGGTATAAACCATGGCATACATTAGACTCCCGATTGCTGAGGCATATATCACCTTTAACATACGTGCACGTTCCTTCTCTATCTTTGGTGACTGTTCTTTGGAAAGTCTGAAATGAACACCTAAAGGCATGCTCACTGGTTTAGCATCTTGCATGTTAAATCTGGTAAGTACTTTGTTAATGTACTCAGCCTGAGATAACATCAGAGTCCCTAACTTCATGTCTCTCTTGATCCTCATTTCAAGAATCTGCTTTGCAGCACCCAAATCTTTCATTGTAAAATGTTTTGACAATTGTAGCTTTAAATTTTAAATCTCTTTCATGTCTGACCCCGCAACGAGCATGTCATCAATATATAGCAACAAAATGATAAAGCTTTTGTCAAACTTCTTAATGTAATAACAATGATCTGCTTGGCATCTCGTGATATTGCTGCTGTCCATAAAATTATCAAACTTGGGATACCACTGTCTTGGAGCTTATTTCAAGCCATACAAGCTCTTCTTCAACCTGCACACCAGTTTTCCTTTCTTGCTATAATGAAGCCTTCTGGTTGCTTTATGTAGATCTCCTTCTCCAAATCACCATGAAGGAATGTTGTCTTTACATCTAACTGTTCAAGATCTAAGTTCTCGACAGCTACTATCTTCAACACCAGTCTGATTGTTGTAAGCTTCACAACTAGAGAGAAAATCCCTGTATAATCAAGACCTTCTTTTTGCTGAAAGCCCTTCACCACCAACCTTGCTTTGTATCATTTACTCCCATCATGCTCTTCTTTGATTCTGTAAATCCACTTGTTATGGAGTGCTTTCTTGCTATGTGGTAATTCGGCTAATTCTTACATCTGATTTGACATAAGTGAGCTCATCTTATCTTTCATGGCAGACTTCTACTTGACTGAATCCTCCACTTGAATTGCTTCAGTGTAGCACTCTAGTTCACCATTGTCGGTCAATAATAAGTAATACATGGAAGGTGAGTAGCGTTGTATTGGTATAGAAGTTCTAGAAGAGCGCCTTAATTTCGGCGTTCTTGGCTCATATTCAACTGCTTCAGGAGTATTCTGATCTTCATTTTCAGGTATCTCCTCAAACTCAGCGAATTCCTTACTTTCAGTTTCCAGTTTAGAGCTGTTTGATTCTGCTGTTAGCCTGTTCTTGTACATCACATTCTCATTAAATATGACATCCTTGCTTCTGATGATCTTCCGATTCTCATAGTCCCAAAATCGGTAGCCGAATTCATCACCACCATATCCAACAAAGACACACTTTTTAAACTTGGCATTAAGTTTACTTCTTTGAGTAGAATCAATATGCACATAAGAAATACAACCAAACACTCTCAAGTGTAAAAGGTTTATCTCTTTTCCACTCCAAACTTCCTCTGCTATTTCTCCATCCAAAGGTATTGAAGGTCCACGATTGATCAAGTAAATTGTGGTGTTGACAGCTTCAGCCCATGACATTTTGGGCAAACCAGCGTGTATCCTCATGCTTCTAGCATATTCGTTCAGAGTTCTATTCATGCGCTCAGCTATGCTACTTTGTTGAGGAGTCATGGGAACTATTTTCTCCATATTAATTCCATTGTCTACGCAAAAATCTCTGAACCTTTTATCTCCGTACTCTCCTCCATTGTCTGACCTCAACTGTTTGACTTTTAAGCCAGTTTCATTTTCCACCATGGCTTTTCATTTTCTGAACGTATCAAGTACTTCTGATTTTTTCTTCAGAAAATACACCCACACCTTCCTTGTTGAATCATCAATAAAGGTGACGTAGTAATACGAGCCTGCTAGAGGTTGAACTGGAGATGGTCCCCATACATCGATATGAACCAACTCTAACTTTTCTGCCTTTAGTGTCTTGCCAATCTTTGTGAAACTGACTTTCTTTTATTTCCCAAAGATGCAATCTTCGCATAGGCTCAAGTCAACACTTTTCAATTTTGGCAACTTTCCTTTTGATAAAAGTGTTTTCATCCCTTTCTCGCTCATATGGCCAAGTCTTTGGTGCCATAGATCTGAATCAGCATTTGCTACTGCAATGATGTTCTCTATGTTTGAGGTGACATAGAGTGCCGGTCTTCTTCACTACAAGAAATTTGGCATTTTACGATGCACTGAAATCGTCACAAAAACAAGTTATTTCATCACCATAGATAGAAAGTGATGAAAAATTATTGTCTCAGGCTTCGTCACAGTATGTCCGTCGTACTTTGTCAATGTGACAATTTTATAATTTGTCATCAAAATTTTGTGTTTATATGATGAAAAATTACATGTCACTACAATTTTTTGTTTCTGTGACGCTTATTTTGTCATTTTATTAAAATTTGTTGTCACTTTATATTCCCTATCGTCACTAGAGTTGAGTATTTAAATGACAAATCATGCATTTCGTCATCTAAAATTTCAGATGTGGTGACGAATTACTAGTAAATAGTAAATGTCTAAGATTATAGTGACGTTGCAACTGTCATAAATAATGCACATGTTTGTAGTAATAACAAGTAAGTTGTCACTAAAATTTATTAATTGGTGACAAAATATTATCGTCATTGTATAAATATTTGTTGTGACGGTTTTTTTACATCATGAGATGTAGATTTTCATCATCATAGTTACATAATAAGTGACAATTTTATAGTCATAATTTAACATTTATGACAAAAACATATATTGTCATTAAATAAAAATATGACAAAGTTTTGTGTCGCCTAAAAGATAAAACAGTGACAATCTTAAACATTGTCTGTCAATAAATTATAATTGTATTATAAAATTTTATGAAATAGTATGAATTTGTTATTTTACAAATTGAGACAATATTATTGTTATAAAGCAATTTTTACATTAATTTGAAGCTTTCTCAATGGAGAATGACAATAAGCAAAATTTGAATTCATTGTCTTACAAATTACACCACAATCACAAAATAATCTTTACACAAATTTAGAGCCCTCTTGTAAATGGAGAGGGACAAGTAAGTATAATTAGAGACTTCTTTTCTCATTTTCTTAAAACCAAATACATCCGAGAGCCCTTTGTTCCTACAATCCAAAATATATATTAGTATAACAATAAAGAAAGATTATCATTTTCAAAAGACTAAATTGCAAGTATTGTAAATAAGCTAAAATTACAAACTATCATAAGAATGTCTCAAGCATTGACAACAGTTTGTATACTAGTAAAGCAAATGATCATTTTGAATATTTAAAAGTCATATTCACCTCGAAAAGGATAAATCTTCCTTAAATATCTAGAAGGTAAAGTAAGATAGTTAGTTATTGTCTATGCATCTTTTGTTCAAATCTTCTCATGCTATTTCTCCTCTTAATCCTCTATACATGTTCTTTTTCGCTCAATATGCTATCAGTCGAAAGAAGAATTTTTGTGTCATTGTCTCCAAACAACTAGCGCCGAAGAGAAATCTTCACAAATCAATTTTTTTAACTGAAATTGAAATTAGTTGATAGTGAGGAAAGGATAAACTCTATATGATTTTAAACACTATTTTGATAAATTCCACATCCACTAATCACATTTCATCCCTTATGAGACTAAACATTTTAATTAATTAAAGATATTTAGAATATAATAATACTATACTACCATGATCTAACATATTTTACTTCCATATCCATGAGCTTTTTACCTTGAACAAAATAAAATAATTATATAAAATTCGTTAATTTAATTATTTCCATGTTATCTCCCTTCTAAACGGGTAATTTCCTTTTATTGTATTTTTTTAGATTACTTCACTACACTTATTTAATTTGTAGAACTTGTGCAACAAGAAAATTTAAACAGTTTGAGAAAATATGAGTTATTTCTAACTATTTAGTTTAAAATATTCCCTAATAATACATCGATAGGAAATTTTTTATTATCTAGAACTTTACATTAATAGAAGGAAAATATTTTTTGTTGCTTTCCAAATTGAAAACTGTCAACTCCCATTTAGTTTTAAATAATTTCAAGGTGTAGACTATGGTTATTTTGGTTTTTACAAAGTAAACATTACTTTACCACTTATCACCATTGGATCAAAATATCGCCCACTCATCCAATGGTGATGGACAAAAAGTAAAGGTTAATCTAAGTAACCATAGAATATCCCTAATTTCAATGGCATAACACTATATATTCGCCTCTCATTCAAAAATTTGAAAATATAGAAAATATTTTTGAAATTAAATAATCGGTTGTATGTGTAATCACAAAAAAATCATAAAAAAACACATATTGTATGTGTTAACATTTAAGGGACATATATATGTTATAAATAGTCACAAAATACACAAAAAATAAGATAATATATGATGAAAAAAAGAATAAATTAAGATCCAACGAAATCAAGATTTATGCCAAAATTAAAATTGTCATGTTATTTTACTAATTTCGATCAAAAAAGTCACCATAAGAAATATAATACACATAAAAAGAATTAAATTATCTTTAGATAATATAATTGTGATGATTTTTGTATATCATCATAATAGCACGTTTAACTATATGACAAAAACTTAATAGTGTCACTAAAATTTAAATACATGACAAATTTTAATTTGTCATTTTATTGTTTATAAGATAATGACGAATATCTAAAATGTCATAACAACTTATTTTTACCATAACGATTAAGTTGTCACTTATAAACATTTTTTTGTCATAATAAATTTTTTCCCTCTAAATTTTTACCTCCAAATTAATAAGTGACGATATTTGTTTTAGCGTCACAAACATTTTTTATATCTTCATAATAATACATTAGAATATATGACAAAAACTTGATAGTGTCACTAAAAAATAAAGATGACAATTTTAATTTGTCGTTTTATTTTTTTATAAGTAATGACGAATCTTAGATGTCATAACAATGTGTTTTTATACTGATGATGAATTTGTCACAAGTAAACTTTTTCTTGTTATGATAAATTTTTCCCTTCAAAATTTTTGCCTCCAAATTAACAAGTGACAATATTTTCTTTATCGTCACAATAATTATCACTTCAAAAAAATAGCATTTTGTGACGGAAATCGTGTGACGGAACTCCACCTGTCATTGTTCTGTGACGGACTTGCCGTCATTATTTTATCCGTCACAATAAATGACGGGTTTTGTGCCGGATGAAAAATTCATGTACCCTCCATTTTTAATATATGAGTGACGACAACATTGACATTTTGTCCATCACAACATTGAAATAAAATAATAAATAAAATAAAAGCCATATTTATCTTATTTTTTATTAATTAGTAATTATAAATATATATACCTTTTCACCCTCTCCACTACCATAAATCCTCGACCTAAAATTAACCTAAACAAAAATCACCCACACAGCTACCAACCGGCCACCTCCGTAAACTGTCCATAGCTAGCATCATCGGTGCTAATACTCAGTCTCTCACCGGCGGCAATATCTCTGCTCACTATCTCACCCCGATTTTCTCTTTTTTTTTTAAATCCTAAATCTCGTAATTTCATCGAACCCTAGAATCACCATAACAATAGAAATCAAGGCGATCAACTGCTTCGGTCTAAGGGTTGAACAATACAAAGAAGATTTGAGGTATGTACCATATTCTTATCAAGTTGTATGAGTAAAATATCTTTCATAATTTATTGTGTCCGTCTATTTTGCGACTATGTGTCATTTTGTTGATTTTGATAGTTTGGATCTATAATTTGTGTTCCTCAATCTCACCATGTATTTTAATTTCAATTAGTTCAGATTTTTTAAATCAACTTAATTCATTGCAAGTCTTTGGTCTCAAAATTTCTAAGTTAATTTAATATAAACCTGATGTTTGTTTATCTGAGCTTCTCAAACTTGGGCTGGAGCTAGGCTATTTGAAGGTAAAAATCATTATTGGATGTTGTATTTGAGGATTCTGTTGAGCCAATACTGTATTTTTATAATGGCAGGTCGATGGATTAGTGATTTAAAATTATATTTTGGTGCCTTTATTATTTTAGGAACTAACATCTTTGGTTGATTAAGTGATCTTTATTTCTTTTCTCAAATTAAAGCTATCTTAGGAATAGGAAGCTGTAGTTCATGATTCTAATTAATCATCTTCCATTAATCAAAGGCATGATTTGTTTATTAAGTAGCTTGAAATTATTCTTCAGTAATTTGATTTCATGGAACGATACTCACTGGTATCGTTAATGATAATAATGGCGATGGTGATTTAGTAATCACATGCCTAACAAGTCTTCATAACTGATTTTCTCACCGTTATGTGTATAAGAATATGACTCTGGTGATTAATTTCTAATTACATGCATAAATAGACAGACAAAAAGGTGGATAATAAGCCATGAAAAGAAGTGACACTAGGATAAAAGACAAAGTAGGAATGAGTTGTCTTATGGGAATGAGTTAAAATAAAGTAATTCAACTTGCCTAGATTGACCAGGTTATTAAGCTATATGTTGTTTAAAGATTGCAGTAGGAAACAAATATTTATGATAAATGATGAGTTATTTTGTGGACTATTGCGTGTTCTTGGTGAAAAAATATAATATAAAGGTTATATAATGGTGATGCAGGTCTTACTTTGTCTCGAATATATGATATCTAATGTCAATGAAGAGGATTTTTTAGTATTAAGTTTCTTTATCGTTTTTCCTTCTGCCTCTCTTGATACCTTATGTTAGGTATATATATCTCTGTATCTGTTCATGGGCTTGGTCCATATTATTATTGTGATAAGCCATCAAACGGGCCTGTCTAGACAAAGGTTGGGCCCATTTCAAGTAACATATTCTACAATATGTAATGTATATTGGTTGTATATTTCTACACTTGTATCTAAAGTATGGTCTCTGATGTCTTCAGCTATGTAACCAAATCCAGAATTTACTTTCTTGAAATTCATGTAAATAATGCTTTGATTCCAAGAGTAGGCTACACAACACCCAATCTGTGGAAGAAATGTTTTGTAAAGGTCCAGTGGTTTCTCTTACATGGATTTTGATGTTGTATACACTTTAGAGTTATTGTGTTTTCCCTTTTCTATAGATAAGCCATATTTTTCACCTGCTCTTTATGCTTAATAGTTTATACCCTTTTTCTAATAATGCTACAATGAAAACTCAAAATTATTTCTTTTCTTGGCTCTCTTTGGATTCAAATACTCAATAGTTATTATTTAATATGGATCATGTGTTCTTTTATTTTAGGAGTTCTTGTCATTCATATGATCTGAAGTTTGAAACTTTATTTATTGTCTTCTTGTTTTCTTATTGTTTTGCTCCATGAAAAGAACCATTGTGTGATCTTTTGCTTATTAGATGAGTGTTGTTTGGCATTCATTTTCCTGCCAAAATGCAAAACATCTGATGTGGCTTTTTAATTGCTAATTCTTGTACACTATTGATTGTATGAACATTGGCCTTGATTTTATGGTCGTAGGCTGATTGCCATGTATTGACTTTTGCTTCTCAAAAGAAGCATATCAAAGTCAAGTATGTATAGTATCTCTTTACAAAACGAAAGTGTACTGCTGAAACATGCCTGCCTAGTTTTTGTTTTAAGATAAAAGGGTTAATCTAACTCTTTGATCAATTTCAAAATGTAGCTTAATTCCATATCATTTTATTGTAGCATTGTTAGTCCTATTGATCTAAAAAGTGAAAAAAAAACTTGGTACTTGAGTTTAATTTGAAATTCTGAAATGAAGAGCTTAACAATAATTGATTGTGATAAATTATTTTGGTGGTTGGTTTTTTTAACTATTATTGATGCATACTTCGATGTGCCTATATTCCTGTGAAAGTGAACTTTATTAACATTTATTTTGTCTATTGAATAGGTGTGGACCATCAAAGGTGCATAGCAAATCTAAACTTCATTCATATCAGGTTGCATTAAAGGTAAATGTTATGCTAAATATCTGCTAATCTATCGATTGATTATATATTGAATCTTAAGAGAAATTTTAGATATTATACACCAAGATGCCACTTTTGTATTACTATATTATTGCACTTTTGCAAGTCCAGATTAGATTTTTATGTGCTCCAACATTGTGCCTAATTCATTCTTTAAATTTGTATGTTTGGCTTTAATTTATTCATTCTCGATATATAAGTTTCCTAAGCCTTTTCCTATATGAATAATATTTGATAGGTTGGAAATAGATATTTGAAATGAGTTGCCTCGATAGAGGTTGGATGTATCATAGGATAGGAAATGGTGGTATGGCTAACCGTGAATTTGTTGAAGGAGTTGAAGACTTCATAAGACAAGCTATTATGCATTCACGCTGTAAGAACAGGCCTAACAAGATCAGATGCCCGTGCAAGAAGTGTGCTAATTTAAAATTTCTGAACCTCAAAGATGTGAAGTTGCACTTATACCAAAAAGGATTTTTATTAGATTACTTTATTTGGGATAGGCATGGAGAGTCGTTTATAGATAATACATCGATACATGATGGTGGTCAATCTCAAACTAATACCATCAATCATAATGAATCGGTTAGTCCTATTAGGGAAATGGTTTTTCATGCTGCTGGACCAGATTTCATTCATTAAACTGCTGATCAAGTACCAAACACAAATGCGAAGAAATTTTTTGACATGTTAGAGGCTTGTGATAAAGCTTTATGGCCCGGGTGTGAGAGTCATTCTATTTTATCTACAGTTGCTCGAGTACTGAACATAAAGTCTGAGCATCACATATCAGAGAAGTGCTTTGATTGTCTCATTGAATTTCTAAAGGAGGCTTTGCCAGAAAACAACAAGCTCCCTACTAATTTTTATAAGACAAAGAAGTTAATACAAGGTCTTGGTTTGCCGGTGGAGAAAATAGATTGTTGTATTCAAGGTTGTATATTATTTTGGAAGGCGGATAGCGAGTTGACTCATTGTAAATTTTGTGGTCAAGAAAGATATAAAAAGCAATGAGGTTCAGGAAGAAGCAAACTCAGTCCAATTAAGAGGATGTATGACTTCCCTATAACTCCACGCCTTAGAAGGTTATATGCTTCAAAGGCTACTGTTTCTCATATAAGATGGCATAATAAACATCAATGTGCAGATGGGGAAATTTTTCATCCTTCTGATTCAGAAGCTTGGAAGAATTTTAGTAATGCACACCCGTTGTTTTCAAAAGAACCTTGCAATATCAGGTTAGGAATGCGTTCAGATGGGTTTCAACCTTATGGGCAAACAGGGAGGCAATATTCTTGTTGGCCAATTATTCTCACACCATACAACTTACCGTCGTGGATGTGTATGAAAGAGCCCTACATGTTTCTTACGGTGCTTGTACCTGGCCCGAGTAGTCCTAAGCAAAGATTAGATGGTGTTCTTACAACTAGTAATTAAAGAATTGAACCATCTGTGGGATGAAGGTGTTGAAGCTTATGATATTTCATTGAAGCAAAACTTCAATCTAAAAGCATGCTTGATGTGGACTATTCACTACAAGAAATTTAGCCTTTTATGACATTTTTTTACGCAACGCATGTGATTTTGTCATTATTAGTAGCTAAATTGTGACAAAATTAACAATTCGTCATTAATTTTATTTTTTAATGACCAATTTAATCTGTGTCTCTGTTACTATACACTTTTGTCACCAATTATATAATTTTTGTGACGAAAAAGAAATATCGTCACTTGTTAATTTTGAGGCAAAAAATTAAAGAAATTTTTGGAGGGAAAAACTTATCATGACAAGAAAACGTTAATTCGTGACAGCTGCATCGTCGTGGTTGATTTGAATTTTAATTACACTTTATATCAGTTATAATCTTATAAACATTAATATGACAAATTAAATTTTGTCATATAATTCGTTTTATATTGACATTATTAAGTTCTTGTCACATATTTTAATGTTTTATTATGACGATTATAGTAATTGTCACAAGTATGTTAATTAACGATGATTTTATTTCGTCAATGTAAGTAATGTTTTTTATGATGATTTTTGTATGTCACAATTCAACAAAAAGGTGACAATTTTTTATTTTGTCATATATTTTTAGAGTATATTGTGATGATGTATAAAATATGTCACTATAATGTTCATTGATGACAATTATATTTCGTCATTATTTATTACTTTTTTTATGATGACACTTATATGTCACAATTTAATAACATGATCATTTTAATTTTGTCATATATTTTCATTTTAAAGTGAAGATATTTATACATTATTATCAGAATTTTTTAGCATGATAAATATTTCTCATTAATTAATAACACAAAAATGTAAAATATATAGCATATATAAAATGGTTGGGAAATGTTCAAACATTCATAAATTTTTTGAAATAATACGATTACATTATTCCAGTGATAAATAATAGAAATATTAAGTTTTGGAAGAAGATCAATTTAAAATGTTATGATTCACACCATTAACTCAATTTATATGCAAATTAGTATTTCTACTACATTTACAGAATATATATATATATATATATATATATCCGTATCCATATTTTAGTTAAATTGATTTATAAGTTATGCAATGGCGAGAAGTAATAAAAAAACAAATAGTAAACCATAATTACGTAAATGACTTAATTAAGTAAATATTATAAATAAATAAATAATAACTAAATTTTACCATCATACTCACCAATACTTTCGTAACTCTTACCATCAAGTGAAAACATCTTCTAGTTAGTCCCTGGTAGAAAAAAACTTAATGAAAAAGTTGGTTTTATTGGCACCAGTTTTTTTTTTTTTGAGGATTGGCACCAGTTATTAGTAAAACCAATCAAATAATATTGTTGGAGTCTTTTAACCGAAAACCAATTCTAAAGTTCTAATTTTAGGCCCAATTTACTAGGATCATTTTATGTCAGTTATTGCTCAAGGATAATTAAACCCTAATCTCTACCACTAAAGCGAAGTAGACGCTCCCCTCTCTTCCCTTCCTGCGGCGAAGTAGAGCTTCCAATACTGTAGAAATCTCTCTCTTTCTCTGATTTTCTGTAGTAACTCCCTCTAATCCAGAGGTGGAACCGTTAATCCCTCCTCAATTTATTCTTTCATTCTCTCCTTTCCTTTTCTCTCGATTCTCATACCATCGTTCTCTTCAATGCTCTATATCAATTAGATAAACCCTTCTTCTCGTATTTCATATACATCGCCGTGTGTGTATATAACAATCTTGTGAGTGGCTTGAAGAAGTGAGAAGGGTCGTGGTTTCAGAGATTTCACCACCATGCCCCCAATCTCCTTAAAAAAGCATGCCGGTAAATGTTTCCTCTTATCCTTCACTTATCGTTTCTCATTGTATTATATATCTCCTATTTGCATTTTCATTCTGTATTTGAATATAGTTTAGGAGTTCTTATCCTTTATACACTTTAATGGATGAAGAGCTCTAATTAAGCGATACATGATAGAGATTCTGATTTGTGAATATTTAGTCTATTGAGCTTGATCTATAATTTTGGAATCAAAAGGTTTAATCTGGATGTTGTACTTGAATCATAATGCCTCTTTCACTGCTATTTTTGGTTTATTGTTAATGTATATATGTTAAACCAATTATGTGAATCATCAAAATTATGCCTTATGACCGTTTTCTTATTTTCTTAAAATCTTAGTAAATTCATCCACTTTTGTATTCAAGTGTTGATCTTTGTTGTATTGCACGTACTCTTTTCGAAGATGAATTGTATGAAGAGGAGTTCCATGGATCAATTGTGAGCGTGTGAGATCTATTTGTTTCATTTGCTTAGTATGTAGTTAGAATTCATTCTTTTTAAAGGCCAATTTTAGCTCCAAATATATGTGCACTGAATTATATATCTTAATGTTTGCTTGTATAAATTATTTTATATCATAGATTTTCAAGTAAAACTTTTTTTTGTAGGAAGAGAGAAGCCACTTGGTCTCACAGCAAAAGAGAAGCTCACAAAGAAATTAGAAATTCTCTCTATGACATCTCTTCTATGGTAATTGAAATGGACTAAAATCTGTGCTCCTGGGACCAACCTCTTATGAAAAGCTTTCATCTACCCTGTTAGCGAGGAAGAGAGAAATCAAGAGAAAAATCATGTCTTATTTGTTGATCTCTTAAGCAGTGGCCCCTAATATGGTCTTAATTGCTACAAGGAAATCCATTCATTAAGGTAATTTTCTATAAAAACTGACAACATATGGCATTTTTTGTTATATAAATAAATAATCATGCATAAATCTTTTGCAGGTTTGACGAAAAAAGTCGAAGGGTCTTCTTCTACTAGCTCTAAAACTGTTTCTGAATGTTTAGAAGAAGAGGTTTTCCCAATCACTTTCAATTTTAGGTTCTTACTGTAAAACTGAATCGTCGTTGTTCGTTTTCATCCAGGGTATTTGAGCAAGTTGTAGCTTGAGGTTTTGGAGAAGCACAATGAAGATCGTTTTACTAGATTAGTCTGTTTTTGTTTTTTAGAAATTTGTTTTTCATATTTATTATGTTATATATTCTATTAGATAGACATGTTTATTCTTAGTTATCTAGTTATAAACGAATATGGTCTCCTTTTTATATAATTTTAATAATTATATATATTATTGATTCAGATGAATTAATTATTTGACTAAATCAATTTTTCGTGTCCAAAAATTTTTTAGTATGACAATATTATTGTGTTAGAATTTATAATAAGTGATTGTCACGATATATCTTTTATTTTTTTGACAATTATAATTAGTCACAATATATTATTTGATTGTCATTATATTATCATTTAGATGATGTAATACTCATGCATTTGTTATTAAATGACAATAAATATTTTGTCATTTAATTTGATATTTCATGACAAATAAAAGCGTCAATAATTTTGTACTAACACGACAATATTGTAGATTTAATGACGTACTAAAACGTCACAATAAGTATTCAAACAACGACGATTTTGTGTTGTCGCAAATTATTATTTTATTGTGACAAACTTATATGTTTTCAATGACAAAATTGTGCACTATCATGACAACGGCAATGTCACCGAAACTTTACATATTTCGTATTTACTTGGAATTCGTCACCATAAAGTGAATTATAGATGACAAAATGCAATATTTGTCATTTTAATGTTCATTTTTAGTGACGGAAGGTACTTTAAAGTGATAATAATATATTAATAAAATGACAAAATAGTTGTCGTGGAAACAAAAAAGTTAAAGTGACTCACGTAATTTTTGTCACGTAAAAACGAAATTTTGATGATGAAGTTGTAAATTGTCACAAAGACAAAATACGACGGACATACTATGACGAAGCCTGTGACAATGATTTTTCGTCATCTATATCTTTAGTGACGAAAAAACATGTTTTCGTGACAATTTTGATGCGTCATAAAATGCTAAATTTCTTGTAGTGATTAGTGATTTTCCTGCCTACTCGATGTTGTCAGGGTGGAGTACACATGGAAAATTGGCATGCCCTTATTGTATGGAAAATTTTCAAGCATTTCAATTAAAGAATGGGGGTAAGACCTCATGGTTTGACTGTCATAGGAGGTTCTTACCCAATGATCATCCATTTAGAAGAAACAAAAATAAATTTCTAAAGAATCGGGTTGAGTTTACACCTCCCCCCATATCAAGAGTGGAAGTGAAATTTTGAATGAGGCTATTACCCTAGGATTTGTTAAAGTCACCGAGTTACAATCAGATTTTGTTAATGAGCAAGTTGGTGCACGCGTTGGTTGGAAAAAGTGCAGCATATTATGGGATTTGCCATATTGGAAAATAAACACCATTCGCCACAACCTTGATGTGATGCATATTGAGAAGAATTTTTTTGAAAATGTATTCAACACAATATTAAACATCACTGGAAAAAGTAAAGACAATGCTAAGGCTTGAGAGGATTTGAGTGTGCTTTGTCAAAGGCCAGAACTGAGAAAAGATCCAGTTACTCATAAATACCCAAAAGCTTGTTATACATTGGACCATAATCAAAAGAAAGTCTTGTGTGAATGGATGAAGTCCTTGAAATTTCCAGACGATTATGTCTCAAATTTAGGTAAATGTGTTGATGACGGGAAACTTAGGTTGTTTGGTATAAAGAGCCACGATTGTCATGTTTTCTGTTGGCTATGACGTATGCCCTTAAGGCAATCAGGGCGATATATCTTAATTATGTAATGGTACGAATATTTTATTTAATCAATAAAAGCATTTGTTCTTTTATTTATATCAATGTGTTTCTATACATATATATTTTAGCTGGTTAAAATATATTCATTGATGTATGTATACAAAAGTCCTTGACATATCATAGCATGAAGTCAGAGAAATTATAGTTGGACTATATTTGGTGGAACCTGCTTCATGTCCAATTATGATTATGTCTAAACTATCCCTAGTCACAGTTTCATCAAGAAAGGATATTGATGAAACGGAAAGACTAGCATGTGGTCAACTTTCTTCGAAAGGGTCCAAGCAGTTAATCTCCTAAAGACTGAAGGTGGTGCCTTAAGCTTGACACATGGATACATCTAAGAGATATATTGGAGACCGCAGCAAGATAAGCACTTGGTATAAATATCAATGTGTTAGTGTTTATCTTCATGCAATAAGCTTTGCGAATGTCCTCATACTTGAGATGCTAGTTGCCTTGTGTGGTACAATTGCTATATGTTAGGTCATTACTATATACTCATTAATTTAGGGTGCTACGGGTGATTACGGGTTTAGTCATGACAGCACGTTGGTAGGCTGAGTAGTCGAAAAGAATCCATCGCTCTGGATATATTAAGGAGTTGTACCTGGCCACTTGTTGAAGTGATGATTGCCATAAACCTTTGATCAAAGTATGTGTTTGATAGAAATGGTTTCTAGTCAAACACACTATGGTAAAAGGCAATATACTTCAGTAACAAGTAAATAACTGGGATAGCATGGAGTAACCTTGCTATTAATGGGTTAACACTTTAACCGAATCCAATAAACCAGATGGTACTAATATTAAAGAATGGAAGGAATTTATCGCATCGGATAACTATTGCATTAACTAGGATTAAGTCATAAGCATAAATGACGTTCCGAGTAATGGGGGACGGTAGACCTTTGCTAGAGGCGTACTATAGTCGTTTAAGGTAATCAAGTTCTATTCACGGTCTAGAGCATCGAGCTAATGGTTCCATTAGAACAAGGGTTGGTTAAGCCTTAACAGCTCAATACTTCGGGATCATATAAGGTCACACACATTGAACCTTCATCGGACTAAGTAAAGAACTAATAGATTTATTCTATTACAAAATATATAACTTAAATAATAATTGGATTATTATTTGATTGGTTAAAATTGATTAGATCAATTTTGGATAAAACAAAGTATTTATTTTGACCGGTAACTAATTAATTAGAGTCATAAATAAATTATAATTGATTAGATCAATTTTGGTTGGACCAAGAAATTTATTCTGACTGGTGACTAATTTATTAGGGTCAAAAAATAAATATTTGAAAAGGGATTAAAAGGGGAATTTTGGATTGGCGAGTTTAATTGGATCGAGAGTATAAAAGTATTTTGCACATGGGCAACCCATATTGAATTGTGTCACACAGCGTGTACAGCGTGTACACACTGTGTGCACATGGGACGGGAGTAATTAATTACTCCCATCCCACATCGAATAAGGGGGAGCAATTTTGCTCCCCAAAGCCTATATATAGGCTATCCCCTTTCCTTTCAAATTGTACCAAGCTCAAAGCATTAATCCTAAGCGAGATAATTAATCTCTCAGGTAATTGAGCAAGTTATTTTTATGGAGCCTGAATTTATTCGGGCACCGCTAGTTTATATTTTTGGGTGAGGCTTCTAGAGTGGTCTAGCAACTACTCGAGGCTTCTTAGTTCTTCCTCCTGGGGAGGTTTTGGTTGGTGGGTTCGTGTGGATACTGATAGAGGTTATCCTACGATTGGAGGCTTGTGCAAGAAGGTCATGCAAAAGCACGCTTTAACTGGTAAGTTCTTTTTCTTTCTCTTTTAATTATTAAGTCTTTTTCTTTAAGTGTTTTTAGACATAATAATTATGCTTAGGTTATTTTTGCATGCTTAGTTTATTTTATGCTTAAGTTATAACTTAGAGTTATAACATGCTTAGTATAAAATAAATATGCTAGGATATAATTTGGAATTATGGTATGCCTAGTCCTTTAGCATACTAACCTAGGTCGAGAATTATTTAGTTAAGGCTTTATTTAACTTATATGCAACTAATAGGAGTTCCTGGGGACAGGGACAAAATTTTGAATTTCTGCCATGCCTCTTATGCATGTTCAATTTGACTGTCAGTTCCTAATATTTTCATACAGCGGTTATTACCGATTGCATTTCGTGACTTCCTTCCCAATAAGGTGTGGGAATGTGTTACTAAACTAAGTCTTTTCTTTAAAAGCTTGACTACATCATCAATAAATTTTGATAACATGGAACGACTAGAAAAAGAAATTGTGGTTATTATATGCAAGTTGGAGATAATATTCCCACCAGGCTTATTTGATAGTATGGAGCATCTCCCTCTACACCTTCCATATGACGCCAAAGTTGTTGGTCCAGTGCAATATAGATGGATGTATCCTTTTGAGAGGTAATCTCTTCATCTATCCTAATCCCATTCATCTATAAATATATATATTTACATAAATATAGTTTCATTTAATCACTCTTTTGAATTAGGTACCTTCGTCATCTTAAGCTGAATGTAAAGAACAAAGCAAGAGTCGAAGGATCAATTTCTAATCCTTACTTAGTTGAAGAAGCATCAACCTTTTGCTCGCATTACTTCAAGGATAATGTGTATACTCGTGCCACCAAGGTGCCTCGAAACGATGATGGGGGAGGTTTGGATCTGATTGAAGGGAGTTTATCCATATTTAATCATCTAGGGAGATTCTATGGTCATCTAACGAGTAGATGTTGAGTGAAAAGGAATTTAAAGCAGCATATATATATGTTTTATTGAATTGTGAAGAAGTACAACCATTTGTCCAGTAAGTGATTTTCAGTCCACCTTTAATTAGACAGTCCAAAGTATTTGCTAAGAATATACTACTTCTATCTTCCTCAGGGATTTTGTGAATTACTTGCAAGAAATTTCTCCTGATATTGGAGAGGGGGAACTTCAATTAGAAGTCAAAAAACATTTTGCTACTTGGTTCTTGCAATATGTAAGTATCGCAATGAATTTTATTACGAGTTATGTATTTTTAGAGTGTAGTCATCACCATGGTTCTGTCCTTGATTGGCAAGTCAATCATGATGGATTTCAGAACCAATTTTTATGTGATTTAGCTCGTGGTCCGCTTAGAGATGTGAGGTGTTACCCTGTTTATTTTACCAATGGGTACAAATTTCACACTAAATCGCATAGTCAAAATAAAGTGACATCAAATAGTGGAGTTTGTATCACGGGTTTTGAAGTTGATTATTATGGTGTGATAGATGAGATAGTTGAGATTGAGTATTCTGGTTTACCGATCAAACGAACTGTTTTATTTAAATGTGAGTGGTTTAACCAGACAGAAAATATTGGGATGAAAATCCATAAGCGTTACAAGTTAGTAGATATCAATCAATGTCGGAGATTCAACAAGTTTGAACCTTTTGTGTTAGCATTGCAAGCTACACAACTTTATTACATGTCCTATCCTAGTTTGAAGAGAAATATGTCTGATTGGATGGCTGTATGTAAAGTTAAGCCTCGAGGTGTTTTCAAAGTGTGTACAACTGCTGCATTACAAGAAGAAGATGCCAATGTTAATTTTATTGATGCTAATGAAACAATAGATGACATTATTGATCTTGCAGATGTAAATGCTGAATTTCATGACTTGCAGGAAGATGATGAAGCTTTTGTTGTGAACGAACCGGAATTTAAAACTGATAGTGGAGATGATTCTGAGGCAGAGAATACTTCTAGTGTTTCATAGGAACTTAGTGAAATATGTGCTTAGGAGTTATTTATTTAATATGATGACTCTAATATATGCATTGAAAAATTCTGTTTATTATTGAATATTGATTATTTGTATCCATTAAATGCCTATTTATCATTTTCCAATTTGTGTTTACATATTACTTTATGCAAATTGATTTATGTGATTTAGTATTTTTTTTTTGTACTTATTTTTCCTCTAGTGTTTAGAATTGACATGTCGGAGAAGCGACAACCACCTCCACCTACAAGTATTGACAAAGCATGTAAGAAGAAGCAAAAAGGCCTTCCTCCATGGCTGCTTGGGCAATAGAGTGAGCCAAAATCACCTACTGCTACTGTTGGAGGAGTTTCAGATGCATTTCTTATGGAAGATATCATGTGCGGTATGAAATTCAATTATTATTATTATTAATGATTTTATCTTGATTGCTGATGCTAGTGCTATCCAGCTAGTATTTCCTTCATTCGATGTGTACGAGACAGAAGCTATAATTTATTTTTAAGTCATAAAGGCAGCTTTATTTGAGTTGTTAGTATTTGCATTTTGAATCTGTTTCATAACACATTCATCTGATAAATTTATGTTAGTCTAATGCTTTGATTTATTACAATACAAGCCTATTACTCTGGCATTTGTTAGTCCTTGGACTAGTAAAGTAGTAATACAGTTTCGGGGATTACAATATAAGCATTTGAATGGCAGTCCCAGATGTGTTCCCTGCTATTAATAGCTAATTAACTAACATTCCCCTCTGCTGACATAAGTAGTCTATGCATATTTTTTCACATATAACTTTTAGATTCATAAACCATCTTCAATGAGATAATTTAGTGATTTCATGTTTGTTTTAATAAACTAAAAGAGTTAGTTGTGCTACTTTAATAGTACTTTTTTATATTTAAATGTTACTTTTCATTTCATAGCTTTTATGTTTATATTCTTCACTTATATTGATTATTACTCGGCTTCACAATCTGTTACATCTTAAATTAAAATTGAAATGTAAATTCTGAAGATTCTACTCAACCTTCACGACCTGTTACATCTGTAACTCGACTTGTTAGATCTTCAGCTCTTGGTACAACCATTAAGCCTTTATTAATTAGTGCTAGTCAACCTAGGTCATCACCACAAGTTCCAGTTCAACCTCCACCTCCAATTATAACTCAAAGTCGACCTTCATTCCCTCATCGATCATCTAAAGCTACACCATCACCTTTGCCTTCATCACATTCAGGTGCTACACCATCATCTACAACTACACCATCACCTTAGTCTTCAACACCTGCAATATCTTCTCCTTCGCCTCTAACCTTTGGTGCATCTTCACATTCATCTTTAGCCGCAACAAAAACTCCATTATTGCGTTCAGCCCCATCTCAAAATTTGAACACTGGAAATAACTCAACACACCGTCAAGATGATCGCTTACTTGTTTCAATCTATAGAAATATGTAAGCGAACCATTTTACATGTGCTATTAATAATGCTACATGTTATCAATATATAATTGTTTTATGATTATTTTATATTCTTCTAAACAGTTTGCAACCATCAGCTACTGTTAAGGGTATTATAAGACTTTGTTTCCAATTGCAAACTGATTTGAACGGGTACACCTTCCAAGAAGTATCTCAAGAAACATTAACTTTTTATTGGAGAGAGTTTCAGGTAACTTTCCTAGTTTATTTATATGCTTTAGTTCAAATTCAATAGATATGCAAAGTTTCATAAAGTAAATGTATTTACAGAAAAGATGTCGTTGGGATCAATCAGAGGATGGCTTGATCAAGTCATTATTCTGTAGTACATTAGGGGATGCATATGGAAACTTTATTTATCAAGTAAACAAAAATGGTAATTAAACAATCTTTTTATTCTGGTTCTATTTTTTACTTTACGACTTATTAAAATGTTGAAAATTTGTATCTTATATATGATATTCTCATTTCTAGGACGTCGTCCATACATTACTAATGAGGTTTACAATAGTTGGAAAAATCATTGGGCATCAGCTAAATCTAAGCAGAAATCATTACAAGGACAAATTTCAAGGCTTGGAGGTGACATAAATGGACCTATGTCACTTCATGCTTGTGGATCCAGATCACTAATTGAGCATGAGAGACGTTTGGTAAGTTAAAAACTCTATTTAGGTTATTTAGTTGAATATGATTGTGCCATATTTTGAAATTGTGCATTTTCTTTTTTATAATACTTGTTTATCAATGTTACCACTCAGCCTTTTTTGCCATTTTTGTATTATGTTAGATTTGTCTTCAATAAATCTTTTACATTTGTTTAATTTGATTTAAGTATAATATTTTATCATGAGCTAAATTTAACTAATCTTTAGATTGAAGCACTTTACATTTTAAAGTTTCAATTTTAGTTAGTTTTGACTTCATTTAGTCTCATTTCACAATTATCGTATTAAATTGTATTTGGAGAAATAATCCTCTGCACTATGTTGAATTTATTCTATATAGTCTCGTGACATAGGACGCCAAGTAGAGCCTCATGAGCTATTTTTATTCACACATACCAAAGATCGTGATGGTGTTACCTTTATTGATCAAAGGTCAAGGCAAATTCATGTACGTTCTTGCTTCTTAATATATGTATGTATATTGTGTATTTATGTCTAACTTACAATTGAAAGCTTACACCAATTTGTAGAAGCGTGTGTTGGAAATGAGGGAACGCGTGTCTGAGGAGGATGACCGTGTTCTAGATGAGCGTATATTGTATTTTGAAGCCGTTGGAGGATTCAATAAAAAATCTAGGATTAGTGGACTGGGTGACGGATCAGTATTTTACATAGCTCAAAATCGATCATCATTTGCATCACAATTTGATCATGATGGGCCAGATGCTCCTGGAATTAGGCAGATTCCTCACATGGAAAATGGGTTGAGACAAATGCAAGAAGCACTGCAAGGTATCAAAGATGCTAAAGAAGAGGATCGAGCTCATAATGCTAAATGTAATGAAGTCCATGAGTCCAGAATAGACGCTTTGTTTGCAGAAATGAGTGACTTGAGAGCTAAAATGGCTGCCATTCACAATGATATCTCAAGTCTAGTTGCAGCCATGAGAACCAAATGATACACTGCATTTTGCTTTGCTATTAGCAACAAGGTACACAAATTTTGACATTGTTTATGTTTGATATAGTACATAACTATATATGATTGATGCTCGCTTTGCAGAATTGCCTTCAACTGGGTTAACTACCGTGTAATTTGTCTGCTCTTCATTTTCAATTTTTTTTTCCGGTGCTTTGTTATATGGTAATTCATTATTTTCTCACCCTAAATACACCTAAAATCATATTTTGTGCTTTACACTTCTTTAACACTATGTGATCATTCGAGGTGTTCGAAGTGACACCATTTTGTGTGCTTATAGTTTCTGAATATCATATCTAAAAATTTCTTTCTTATTGTTAATCTTTTTTTATGTGTCTATCCATTTTAAGGTATAATATTCTTCTCTTGTATTTTGCTCCAAGTCTATTGCTCTAGGCACCTTTTTGTCCTCTACATCAATTATCAAATTATGATGTTATAAAAACTTGTATATTTTTCTTTGCAGGTTTGGGTTTATTAACAGCAGACTACATCAACTTGATTTTGGATCTAGAAAAGATGAATACAATAAAGTTATTTTTTTTTTGAAGTAGGGATTCCTAAGTTAAATGTAGCTAATACTGTATGAACTATTATTTTGTATTAATTAGCTTTCTAATAAGCGGATTAATTGGACAAGATTATATATACATTTATATGAATATAATCAATATATATATTTTGATATTATATTAAATTTGATTTGACCATATGAAAGATGAATAATGTGAGAATATATATATATATATATATATATATATATATATATATATATATATATATATATATATATCACAAAAATATCCTCACATAACATGTAAACAAATTGTGTCGGAAAAGTGTCACACAAATCGTCACGATTTTGTGACTGAATATATTTCACAAAAAACGTCATAGAATTCTGACAATGCACAAGTCACAAACACTGTCATAGTTTTGTGACGGTCGAAGTGTCACAAAATATGTCAGACTTTTGTGAAGGATTTTTCGTCACTTATGTGTCACGAAATCCGACCCAAAACATGTCATTAATTTTGTGACACGGCTTTTTGTGACGGACAGTCACAATGAAAATCAGTGACGGATTATTGACCAACTGTGACAGAATTTTCCGTCACAGAATCGCGTTTTTTTAGTGTATACATATTGTGACAAAAGTTTATATTCATAATGACACATATTAAATTTGTCATGAAAGAATAAAAATAATGACAAAATATTAATTTTGTCATAATAAAGCTTCTAATTATGACAAAATCACCTGTGTAGCGAAAAAAACCGTCATAAAATGCTAAATTTCTTATAGTGTTACCACGAGCAAGAATGAGTGCTCCTTTGGTAATCTTCCATTCACAGCCTGGGAAGGTTGTACTATAGCCTTCTTCATCAAGTTTTCCCACAGAGATCAAATTCCTTTTGAGACCAGGAATATGCTTCACTCCATACAGCTTCCAGGCAGTCCCATTTGGCAGCTTCAATCGAACATCGCCCTTTCCCATGATCTTTAAGGTTTCATCATCAGCGAGATGAACCTTTCTGAAATCACCACTGATATAGTTCTCCATGATTTCACGACATGGGGTAGCGTGAAAAGATGCCCCTGAATCTAATATCCAAGATTCAATTGGGCTATTGATGCTTAGAATTATAGCATCGCCTGTTTCCTTGGCCACGTTTGCAGATTCCTTTGCTCCGCCATTTTTCTTCGATGCTTTGCAATCCTTCTTAAAGTGACCTTTGTTGCAGTTGTTGTACCATTTCAAATCTTTCTTAGATTTAGATTTTCCCCTTCTGGATTTTGATCTGCTGGAGTCTGAACTTCTGTCTAAAGTTCTCCCTCTATTCTCAGTGTTTAGAGCTAAAGGCATTGATGCTTCCCCTAGTTCTCTTTGTCGAATTTATTCACTCAGCAACAAATCCCGAACATCATTAAACTTTAGTTTCATTTTGTTCGATGAACTACTAACTGCCGTAACAGTAGTATTCCAGCTGTCTGGTAGAGATGACAAGAGAATTAAAGCTCGAACTTCATAGTCAAATTCAATTTCCACCGAACTCAGCATGGTTGTGACTGTATTGAGTTCGTTCAGATATTGGGCCACCGATGCCCCTTCTGCCATCCGTAAATTGAATAGTCACCTCATTAAATGAACTTTATTAGTGATCAAAGGCTTTTCATAAACATTAGCAAGAGCTGTCATTAGACCGCTGTAGCCTTTTCCTTAGCTATGTTGAAAGCAACATTTCGGGATAATGTCAACCGAACAACTCCAAGGGCTTGCCTGTCAAGAAGTTTCCATTCATCATCCTTCATGCCCTCGAGTTTTGTCCTCGAGAGAGGTTGATACAACTTTTTCTAATACAGATAGTCTTCAATCTGCATTTTCCAAAACCCAAAGTCGGAACCGTCGAACTTTTCAATTTTCACTTTTCCTTTGTCTGCAGCCATCGCTCCCACTCAAATCTGGATTACCAAAATAATTATGTTCTGATGTGGAAGTTCAGGCTAAGCTGCAACCACAAAGCATACTAAGAAATAACCTTGGCTCTGATATCAGTTGTTGGGGAAAAACACGGTATTTCCCTTACATCCAGATTAATGGGAATGTAAAAAATTAACAACGGAAAAAAAATAACACTAATTTAATAACGAAGTTCGGCCAATTTTGCCTACCTCTCCGAAGCTGCTTCAAGTGGGAGATTGTAATGAAAGCCCACAAAATGGACAAAAGGGGACCCAATTAATCAATATTATAGCAAAATAAGTCTCAAATAGAACCCACAATAGACATAATCAAGAGCGCAAAAATTACTGAGCTTGATTTTTGCTAAACCTGCTTTGATCTTCCTCTCAATTGATTTTCCTAACTCTCTTTTCTTACTAATGCTCTCAAATTTTCTGATGCCTTATCCCTTAACAATCATGTCTATTTATAAGGAAAAACTAAGAGCATAATGTCAAAAAAATTAATCTTCGGCGCCTACAAAGTTTGAGCTTCAAACTTTGAATAATTGCATGCCAAAATCTTTGAAAATATTGCCTCAACTTACAGCCTGTATTTGAAACTTACTTTGCTGCAATATTGATTAATTGGGTCCTCTCTTGTCCATTTTGTGGACTTTCATAACAAAATGGTTGTAGGTTACCACATGTATAAGCAAAGTCGAGAGAAAATGAATACAAAACCTTAGTAGGTGGTGAATAATGAGTAGATGGCTTTGGAGTAATGGGCCAGTGATAATGAGTAACAAATTTAATTATTTTAGGTCTCTCTCCTTAAATTCCAAAACAAACACTTGGTACTAGTAATATAAGATGGCAAAGATTCAAATTGTATACTATTAATTTCTATATTAATTTCTACTTTATTCTTTCACAAAGAGACTATTGCTTTGTCATCCAATACTCTTGGATCAAATTATGTCATATTTATTGCAGGATAAAAAGCTAAAATAATAACTTATATACAAAGTAACCATATACAACACAAATCAAATACTTGAGTTAGCAAACGGTATTACTTATCATTTGATAGGGAAAGTCATAATCAAAAAATAATGTTAGACTTATTGAAATAAATGAATTCAAGAAAAGGAATTCATTTGAAAATAAATTCTATATCAAATGGGATTTATATAACGAGAGAAAATATTAAAATAAAACAGGTATACAAATCTGGAAAATTTTTTAAAAAATCGAGAAATCGAAATTTGAGACACAAACCTTTTTCTAAACTCTTTCTACCTCTCTTCTATCTCTTTTGCCGTTAATTTACTTACACTAACTTCCTCTACGAATTCATTTTAAAATAATTTCCTATACTTAATATAATATAAAAAAAAATATATAGATTCATATGTTTTAATTTGGTGGAATTTAAAACTGCAAGAATTTAAAATTTTAATTTGCAGCCCTAATTTGTGAAGAAAATCGTTGAAGTGAAAATTTGGGTAGCCAGTAGCCCGCCAAAACCTAATAAAAATATCTTCTGCTCTCTACGCTCAATTACCAAAAAGCAGAAAATCCCACTAGGGTTTTCTTCTTCTCTCCATTCAAAAAATTCGAACCGAAATGGTGGGTAAGGGTTCCGGTTCTCGGCCTCAAAATCCGCAGGCAAATGCCAAACAGAGCTTCACATTGAACAAAGGCAAATCAGTTGAAGTGGGCAGCGACGATGCAGGGTTTAGAGGGGCTTGGTACTCAGCTACCATTGTTGATATTCCGCCTAAATCTGCTTCAAAGAGTAGGAAAAAAGTTATGGTGGAGTACAAGGCTTTGATAAATGATGATTCTTCTCCCCTGGTAGAGTATGTGGATCCAGCGCTCATTAGGCCTTTGCCTCCCGACGATTCTAGACGGGTTTTTCAAGTAAACGATGTTGTTGATGCTGGTTATAGAGATGGGTGGTGGACTGGTGTTGTAAGGAAGGTTTTAGAAGGTTCTAGATATAGGGTTTATTTTGACAACCCTCCGGATGTTATAGATTTTGATGGCAAAGTTTTGAGGTCTCACTGGGAATGGACTAATGGCAACTGGGTTTCATCCGATAAGCAAGTATTTCAGGTAGCTGTCCTGATTTTTTTCGCTGTTTTCTTAGAAGTGGGTTATTTTCCTCTTGTAAATGAGGTATTATGTGTATTGCATGTTAAAAAAAGTGTAGGCTTAGTTAACATTTAGGTATTGCAGCGCTGTTTTTTTTTTCTCTTGTTTGGTTGTCTACTCTATGGCATCAATGGAAAATGTTTGCTTTTCTAAGTTGCATTTTAAGGACAAAATGCTTTCTTGGTTTTCTTGTCTGGTGTATGCCTTTGATTTGTGAGTAAAAAGTCACCTTAAGTGTTGATTTGCAGCTCATAGTTTTAGAGGTGTTTCTCAAAGCTTTGGCTTTTTGGCTTTTGGGGCTTATAAGCTTGCTTTTTAAAAAGCTCCAACTTGGAGCTTTTTTATTTTAGCTTAAAACCCAAAAGTTAAGCTTTCAGAAACACTTTAGACCAAGAGCTTAAAAGCTAAAACTAACTTATCTGCTTATAAGTTTTGAGAAACCCCTTTTAAATTTTGTCATTGGTCCGATTAATATGCATCTGATTTTACCGTACAAGTGACTGTATCCCCATGTGACAGTAAATGACCTGTTATCTATGTAGCATTTTCTTGTTAGTGATATAGCATAGGATGAGATGAATATGGAGACTCACGTTTTAGTCTTTTATTATTCATTTAATTGTGTGTTCTTTTCAATCAACTTCTGCAATCTCTATAGCTGTAACCCATAAGTGTTGTACATCATAGACAGATATATGGAAATTTGCTGTTTAATTTGATACCATCTGAATAATTTTGTTTAATAATTTGATTATAAAGCAAACGACAGGGTCAATTTTTAGCTCAGGAACAGATGTTGAGGTGAAGATTGTAAAAGAAAATGCATGTGATGCTTGGTTCCCTGCAGTTGTCATTAAGGAAAATGAGGATGGCACATTCCTAGTGAAGTATCAAAATTATGGGAATATTGATGAGGCTGGGAACAAAGAATCTGTGCTTTCCAGCCATATTCGGCCCATTCCTCCTCGTTATGTTGATAGAAATTACGAGTTGCTAGAAAAGGTAGATGTACCATACAATTCTGGTTGGCGTCCTGGACTTATTACTAAATTGCTTGCTGGGAGGGGGTATAAAGTGTTCTTTAAACAGGAGAATGTGGACAAGGATTTTAACCACTCAGAAATTAGGCCTCATGCTGAATGGGTTAATGGCCAATGGATTTGTAAATCGGAGGTAAAACTGCCCTTTTCACTGTTTTACTTCTTTGATTTGCTGTTTTGTCTTCGTATTGAAAAGTATTATATCGTTGAATTTGTTGAAGATGTGAGCTTGGGGAATTTGAAACAGAAATGAGGCAAGAAATTATATCTTTGTTTACATTTTTTCCTTTTTCATGAAAAAGTGCATCAGAACTTCAGAATTCAGATGGTTATAGAACACTAACTTTTTAAATCTTCTTGAGTCATGTAGCTGCTCGATTGTGTTTGCTATTTCAGATGGATTTTGTTTTTGGAAGCCATCTGTGTCATCTGATGGCTGTGGTTATACATATTTATTGACTTCAAGAGTAAAACAATCATCAATACTTAATGTGTTGTGTTACTGCATTACTCTGGATCTCCATCACTCACGCATAAGTTAGCTAATAATGCTACTTTTTATTGTGTGAATCGGCTGTTGCTTGGTAGTTGGAACAGTGTAACAAGTTATCTGCTCACTCTGTGTGCTGAATAAAATGCACATTAAAGTAATAAGCTGTAAGAGATCTTAGAAATGATTTCAATGTTGTTAGTTTTGTGTTTCTTAAAACTAAAATGAACCTACTTCGCATGCATGATGTAAGTTTGATATTCAACTCATTCTCTAGAGGCATACCATAGATTACCTTCCTTTCTCCTGACTACATGATTTATGAAATAGCAAAATGTATGGCACCTGTAATTGTATATTGTCATTTGTTACTGTACTTAACTACTTCCATTGTCAGTAACATTTTACCCTTATTAAATTCATTGCGGGGTTAAACCCTAAATGTAGTTTGCTCATGTATAATGTTTTAACATGCTTGATGCACTCAATGAGGTTTGCATATTCCTGAAAGAGAAGTACGTGAATTGATTAATTTATGAAACAAAAAAATGGTTTTTTTCCCAACATGACCGACCAACTTTGCCTTTTTAACGAGTCCAAGTGATGTTGAGTTTCCATATGAGCGCTGAGGCAGTGGACTTGCATGATTAATTGTGCCATCATTTGCGAGCACTTCCTTTTGGATTTCTGTTACTCTTTATTTATAAATTTAATGGTTGAATACACTTTTGTCTCAGGAGGTCTTGGTTGCTTCTGATACTACAAAGCAGTTTGATAGTGCCCTTGACAGTGCTGTTAAACCTGAGATGTCTTTGAAATTAGAAACTTATGGCACTGCAAATGGTAAGACTAAACAAAAAACACCTTCCCCCACTTTAGAAAGTGTAAAAAATCTTTTGGAGAAGTCAACTCAATGTAATGGAAAATCATCTTCCCATGTGTTGCCTCCAAGCAAGAAGGCTAAGATGGCAGCGTCTGCCAGTACTGTTAGCCGTTCAGCACCTTCCAAAAATTTATCAGAATTTCTAGATGTCCCAGTAACAGTTTCACCACTGCCGTTGACGAAAACGCCAATTGAATCACCAGAAGATATTCTTCGTGATATGACCAGTCCAAGAACTTATGCCAAAAGATCCAGAAAAACACCGATGGTTGATGACATGGCTGCAGCTCAAACCAAAAGCCTTGGAGAAAAGAGAACTGTGGGTTTATTTTCTTATCTTGAATTGTTCATTTACCTGAGATTTGAAAAAATTTATTATGTCTGGTTTAGTGTTTTGAGTTGAACTACACAACTAAATTTGATAAAAATAGCCGCTATTATTAAAAACATAATTGTTATTATCTCTTGTTGCCATTTATGGCAGCAGATTCTCATCGTCGCCAAATGCCAGTTAATGCTAGCTTCTAATTTCAAATGCCATAAATTGGAAGATCACTTCCCTTTTTTTGTAATGGGAATTGATAAGAATCTGCTCAATGGTTAGTAAAATCTGTGATGTATACTAAATCTGGTAATACACACACACACACACACATACATACATACATACATAATGCTAGAAATCAGGTAACTTTCGAAAAGACAACATATGCCCAAATACTATGCAGTACACTGCATAGAAGAACTTATTGCTTTATTGAAATGTCAATGTATTTTAAATTTCCGAGACATCTTATATGTATATGAATACATGGGCACCAATTGTTGCACTATTGCTTTCAACAATTTCATATGCTCTGTTTTTATGCTTCTTACTTTTCCCTCTCCAGTTATTGTTTTTGACTTGCTACACAGCTTTTTGTTGTTTATACTTAATGGAGCAACTTTTTGGCTTTGTAGGTAGCTTCTCAGGTTGATAAACAACTTATTCGTATTAAAGAGCTACCTGAGGTATTGATTACTGCATCCACCTCAAACTGTCGTTATTTTTTCTATTTGTATTGTGTTTCTTGTTTCTCAATCATGTTTAAGGTTTGATTTTCATTTGAAGAATGTTGACTTTGGTTGCTATATATGTTTTTGGGTTTATGTTTTTACTTTACCATATGCTTATTTGGAGATTTTTTTGTATGTGTGAATCATATATATATATATATATATATATATATATTTTTACTCATTTAGTACTTTCTTTTGAGTTGGTAGAACCTTAGCAACTATGGCATATTTATGTGTTCCAGATACTTTAGTTTACTTTTGTCTCTAGTCTATCATTGGAGGAAAGGAATTAGATATGTAAAGTTTATACATTTTTTTTTTTTTGTTAAATTTGAGGCCAATGGATGTGGTGAGAGTTGAGATTTAGGATCCTAACACATCACATTTTTTATTATGGTTATGAATTCTTTTGAGCCTCAAATCTCAATTCAAACCAATTGTAAATTTTGCAGATCCATTTCAGTTATGTTTTGTTAACTAGGGGCTGAAATATTCGATAACTGAGATTCTTAGTTACGGGAGGCGCACTGAGGTGCCAGGAGGGGGTCAGGCACGAGGCGCGCGGCTGAGGGATTTGAGGCTCATACAAAAGAAGTTTAGTAAACTATTAATGACTACCATTAACAAATCTAAAATGCAATAGATAAGCTGGAATCGAAAAAAACACTTGTTAAATCACACTCAATCTTACCCATATTCACACCAATGTTTTAAAAAGCGCTAGGCGCAAGTCGGGCGGCCAGAGCTTCCAGCACCTAGGCGGATATGTGATTTTTTTACTCTTTAATATTTATTAATCTATAAAAGTATAAATTCAACTAAAAATAAATTATAATATAATAATATATTACAAAAATATAGTTTATCATATGACAACACAAGTCTTAATCGATTCTTACATGGAAACACATCAACACCAAAATAAATTCCATAAAAACGCATATCCTCACAAATTTTTTGTGGTTTATAGCGTACTATTTCTTGATTTGAGATTTAAAATGAGAATTATATGGTGAGAATATTTTGAACTATAATTATTATAAGTATTGGTATCTTAAACATTGTTGAAAAAATCAGATTAGGCGGTGCCTAGGCAGAAAAAGTCGGACTAGGCGGTGCCTAGGTGGCAATATGTCGGTCCAACACCTGATAGCGCCCGAGAAATGAAAAATTGGGCGGCAAGCCCTAAAATAGCGCCTAGGCGGAGATTTTTAAAATAGTGATTCACACCCATATATTGAAAATCTAGAAAGTCCAATCAAATAACCAAGGTTAATAGATAGTACTTCTAATCTAGATTATAGACTCCATATATAGACTAAACCTAAACTTGATTCTAATTGCTAATCACTATCATCCCATTTTTATATCTAACATCTTCATTCTCATCCTCTTCTTCTCCGTCATTTAGAGATATTGAAATAACTCTTTCTTCATCAATAGATGGTGCTACTTTATCTTTTCCCTTTATTCCCTTAGCACTAAAAGAAATGATGAAATCATGATTTTAAGTGGATTGATTTCAATCCTTTTAGTGAAGAAAAGCCTTGATTGATGAAACCAAATTCAGTGAAATTGTTATTACTGATATAGTTTTCTCTCTTTCTTGTTACTTATATATTATTATATTTCAATGGTCAAGATTATACATGTGCCACAATCCTAAAAAGGCAATCTAGTGCACCAAGGCTTCCACCATGTGGGGTTTGGGGAGGGTTTTTTTTTTCGCAGCCTCACCTCCACATTTTTGTGGAGAGGCTGTTTCTAGGAATTGAACCCATGACCTTCAGGTGTGACACAATCCTAAAAAAATTCTTACATTGAGGCGCGCCTTTTGCATAATACCTGAGGCATGCCTAGGCGTGAGCCTGATGAACTGTGCCTCACTTGAGCCTTCGCGAGGCGCTGGCCCCTGTGTGGCTGTGCCTCAAGCGCTTGACCGAGGCGCCCTGTAACAACTATGCTGAATTTAAACTAGCTAACTGAGTTTAAATAGAGTGGAGGGTCTTATTGATAGTCAGTGCAAGATATGAATTTTGGGGCCCATTACTATGATGTTTGATTTCCTATTGTTTTGTTTTAAGTTGTTTGTAGTTCAGTGCAAATAGTTAATCCAATTGTATATAGATGCTTAAGTTTTGGCATATACTGACATTTTTGCTTCATTTATTTTTTAAAAATTCTGTTAAAATCTTGTATGAGATGAATTTTGGTGAAGTAGACCAAAATATTTTTGTTGGTGATATGTTATTTGTAAGTTATTTTGTTAGCTTTATGGTTAAACTTAAACTATTATAAATCAAATGCCATGATACGTTAACAGAAATTGTAATTACTTCGATAGTTGTCTTACTTTGTAATAAAAAAACACTACAATGGCAAAAATTTACTAATCAATTTTAGTATTTGTTGCCATATACAATTGAGTATTATACATAGTTGCTAAAGCATAAAGCGTGCACTTGATGATGCTAGGTGCAACGATAAAATAAACAGTTAGTACTTCGAAATAATAAATATGGAGTACCGAGGTTGCACGGACACGCCTTGAGTGTCCGACATGGGCATGGGGACACGACAATTTGGAAAAATTATGCATTTGGACACGGCTGGGACACGTCAACTAAAATAAATTGTTAAACATAAATATTCTTATATAATAAAATCAATATCATCCACAATAATTTGATCAATTACTGAACAACAAAAAACAAATCCAAAATAGTTGTTGTCATATGTTGTGACTTTATTGCACGTGCCAATACCTTTACCAACTATATGCAACAAATATGCTTTAAAACTAGTATATGAATCTTACTTTTCTTGCTTACATTGTTGCAATTTAAATGTTGTATTACCCCACCCCCACTATGTTTTTATATTTTTGTCACATATTTCAACAAAAAGAGATTCATTAATTTCTACATGAAGTGTTCGAGGTGAGTCCGCAGAGTGTCTGGGAAGTGTCCATCCTATGTGGAGTGTCCGTTTTGACGTTTGGAGTGTTGGACACGTGTCCGACTAGAGTCCAGAGAGTGTCGGTGTCCGATAAATGTCCGACACGGGGACACTCCAAGTTTTGAAGTGTCCATGCATCGTAGTGGAATGCCATAAATTTGTTATATATACACTTTGTAGTTAAAAATAATATTGAGACATTAACAGTTATCTTACGGTGTTATTAGTGGTGAAGTAAATGATTATGAACTATCAATCAATTTGAAATGGATATCAAGATGTCTTTCCTTTCTTTTCCTTTTTTTTCGCTCTTGTTTCTCTTCCTATATATTTTTTCTTCCTAACGTCAGTTCTTTTTTTCTTAATTTCTCTCATCTCCTAGTTTCTACAGTTTCTTTTCCTAACTTCTTTCTTTCCATAATATTTTTTCCTAATTTTTTCTTTTCTATATTGAAATCTGAACTTACCTAAATCATTAGGCTCTTATCTAATACTACTTGTTCAATGGGAAGGCTGGGTTGAGCTCAGGCTCGGGCCGAGAAAAAATTTGCCTTGTCCAGCCCCAACCCAGCCCTAATCAACGGTATAAATGGGCCGGCCTAGGCTAGGCTTGGGTTTAGAAGTTCATTCCCAAGCCCAGCCTAGCCCGCCCATAAATTAATAAACAATTTTTTAAAATACATTTATATAATTAAAAAAAGTAACATTTATATATATATTTTTTATAATTAATGCATATATAAATATATATTTTTTATTCAAATTTATATATTCAGGATGGGGTTTTTATTCAAAATCCAAGCCCAACTCAACATATCTCCGGGCCTGCGCAAGCTTGGGCCAGGCCAGGTTTTTATCATAATATTTTTGCCCAAGCCCGACCCACGGAGGGCGGGCCTGGGCAGGCTAAATGGGCTGCAGGTAAGTCGAACAGGTCTATCTAATATTGGTGTCAAGCGTGCCCAGGTGCACGCCTATAGCACCTAGAGCCTAGGGTGTCTAGGCGCTTGCCTTTTGCATGTGAGCAGCCTGGTGGGCCTGGAGCCTAAGGCATTCCTGGTGTGCGCTTTTGACAACCATTGTACCATGTTAACATTATGGTGACATTAGTTTCATTCTGAGAATAATATTCGTAGTAATACACAACATCTAACATGAATGGAAGGTTAGCTTGAGTTGTTTATATTTGAGAGTTTTTCTATGCTGTCTTTTTTTCTTGAATTTATATTTTGGTATCCACGCAGAAGAGTATGCGAAAGAAGTCTCTTGGTTCACATCGCCAAACGTTGGATTTTGTGACACAGAAAGGGCGGTCTCCTAGAATGCCTTCGGGGAGTTTACAGGCTACAGAAAAAGGTGGTATTCTCTTTTGTTCTTCATTAATTTAAATGTATTATGACATGTCCCACGCTTTGGATTGAGTTATGGATCCTGAACAATGAATCAGGAAGTAATTATTCCAGTTGGTTCTTCTTTGCCTTGTGAAGTTTTTTGAACAAACTTGGAGTCGAGCGTGTTAGAGACATCCTGGATCTCTAGAGCTTAATAGGGAGAACTCTGAGTCTCTGTTATTTACTTGTTTGTATTGAACAGTGGATGAAAATTTCTCTGGTCCCTATTTGTGTAGCTATGGTCATATTAGTGAAATTTAAGATACGAGTGTCAGTAAAGTCCTGTTGGCCAGAATATATTGATAACCTACTCCACATTAGATTCTGAGAAGAGATGGGGACGGAATTGCCAGATATACTCTTGAATCTTGACAGGCAGAATTTTGGCTGGAATGGCTTTATTGTAAATAGAATCAAACCTTAATAATTTGATTGGCTCAAATTTCACTAAATGACCATTGCCTTAATAAGTAGAAACTTCTTACCCCATTTCTCTTATATAGTAAGGGTAAAAATTTACACTAACTAGGGTATATTTAGGTAGAAATTTTAAATTGAAATACAAAATGATACCAACTCCTAAAAGCAATAGGATTAAACTAGTAAAGAAAAATTTTAATCTGAATAGAACGATGGTAAAAATTTGATTGCATTCATGGTGGATATTCCGAATATCTAGCATGTTTCTCATTGGAATGGTTTCCGTACTGCAGTGAAAACCACTACTTCTCCCAATGAAAGTGAGGATAAGAACAAAGAAGCTGAAATTCCTCTTGTCATAGCATTGGAAGCTAGTGAGGAGAATAGGACCCTAAACAAAAGCTTAAATGATCTGGCGGGAGAAAAGATAGTGGTAAGTAAGATGTTCTTTTCTTGGTCGTATTGAGAACTTCCAAGATTCTTTTTCTCAGAATTCAAACTATGTGCACTGAACAAGATTCTATACTATTTCAAAAACCTGAATTATACATAATTAACAAATTTTATGTCAATTTGGAGAATGTAGTTGTGTTATGTTTCCTGTGATCATCGATTATTTTGTAGGGACTTAATCAACAAACACCTGGAGGAAGTAGTCAACGAAGAAAGAGGGGAAGGCCATCCAGACTAGTGATAAATCCGGCTTCAGATACTGGTAAACTATAATCATTTGCCACATACTTTGGTGCGGATTAAAAAGTTTTAGTTTTTGTGGATACATAAACTTTTTACCTCTTCACCATGCTGTTAGTTGAGTAAGACAGAATAATGTGTAGGTAAGGACAACGGCAATGATAATGTTGCTGATAAAATCAGTTTAGGAGAAAAGGCAATTGATCAAGCTAGCGAGCCAATCCAGAAAGCAGTGGAGTGTACAGGTATGAGGAGTTCATTCAGGAAAAAACGCCTCTGCATTCTTTTTTGAGTTTGCTATGCTTGCATCCTTGTCTTTCCTAGGCTCATGCTCTTTTACATTTGCTTTATCAAGAACTAAATTGCAGTTTGTGACCCTGTAGTTTCTCAAGCTGCATTGAAAGCTAGAGCTACTGAAATTTCTGAGAAAGATCGCACAATAAACGAAGTCGATATAATCGTTCCTGATATGGTGGATGAAGATCAACCTCTGTCTACGTGGATTGGGGGAATGCACTCGTCTGAAGATTTACGTAAGTTGCTTAACACACTGAATCTTTATCTTAAGGGGTAATTTTGTCAATACTGCCCCCTAATCATTTAAACAGCAAATTAGTGAAGCTAAGTTGGCATTTTAGTGTCAAATTAACAAAAAGAGAAATTGAGTTTAGAGGCTACAATGATAATAGTATTAACATTAACCCTATTGTGGTCTTAAATTTGTTTGGCCTTTTTTTTATGCTAGCATTATCTTCTTTCAAGACGGAGAAAAGAAAAAGAGATCTTGATCAGGAAATAATCCCAGATAAAAATCATTGTTTTCCTTTCGTGAAGAAGTCGATGGTTTGGAAAACAATCGAATCAATGGAAGTATTCAAAATGGTACCCCAAAGACCGCATTTTCGACCTTTAGCTGATTGTAAAGAGGAGTATCGTGAAGGATCAGCGATTGGCGCCATGGTAACTTTTGCGACTTTGTTCGACAATATTACATCACTTAAATTCGATGACTCAAAAAGCATATTAGAGAGCACTTTGGAAAGTCTTGCTGATTTGGAGAGACATGGATTTGATGTAACGATACCACGAGACCGTGTGAATCAACTGTTATCAATTAAAGACGGCCACGATAAGCTTGAGATTGAAACAAAAGATGCAGAAAACAAGATAAAGGAGCATTCTATTGAGAGAACAAAATTGGATGCAAATCGAAAAGATATCGAGAAGAAGATTGCTGAGTTACAGGAACAACTTGCTGTATTCAAGTCGAAGATGGAGGTCAAGGATTGCGAAATTGCCAGGCTGCAGACTCATATGGATTCTGCGAATGTACAGATAAACAAGGCTCGTAGTAAGTTTGAAAAAGTAGCTAGTGCCCCTTGGAAATTTCCCTGAATTCTATACCTGACTTAGTTACATTGTAGATTGGAATATTCTGGGGATAGTTTACACTGTAGTGGCATTTGCACATTGGTAGTTAATGAAAATTTAGACGGCATCTTCTTATGTACCAAAATTTGCCAAACAACAGAAATTTTGGGTCAACCCTAGATGGTTGACTACTTTGCTTGAATCTAATATATCAGTAAAATTTGTGGTAGCCTAAAGTATCGATTAAGATTCTCTTGATTTTGTGATAAAGCTGTAGAGTTGGGTTACTATGAGCCCTTAATATTTTTAATGGTTCGGATTTAAAATGTGAGGCTTAAAGGAAAGGGGTTTTTACATAGGCTAAAAAATAAAAATAAGAGGACGGACTGTTGAAAAAAAAATCCAACCTCTACATTGTTTTTTTAATTTTTATTTATTTTTCAAATCGTTCATTTTTTTAAGATGTCGTTTTAGAGTTTTTTGTTCGTCTTTTTTTTATCTTCAAAACGATACCTACTATGATTTTTTTTCCTTCAATATATCCAATCCAATAGAAGTTCAATAGAAATTAGTAATCACGTTAGAAAATTGATTTAAAATAATATATGGATTTTTAATAGATAATAACTTAAAATATACTTGTACATATGTCTAACATCAACTTCAAATTAGATTTTTGTAAATATAAGTCTGATAGCTATCTGGTAGATGTCCAATCGCCTACACTTGAATTGCTAAATTTTCAAATAAATATACATTGATATTATGTCATCTTCTCCTACTGGTTTGCGTCAAATTGTCAATGATTACTGCAGAATCTTCATCGGCAGAAGATTTAGAGCAAAACTTGGAATACACAAATGAAGAACAACAATCAAAACTTTCTAATTTGATCAACAAATGGAGCAAAATCTCACACCTGAAACTCAAAGCAACACTAGATTTTCAGTCAAAAGAAATAGCAACACAAACTAACATAACAACTCCATAAAATAACTGTCAAAACTGATATATAACAACGATCTATTGGATATCTATCATATGTCTAACAGATTCCAAACCAATATGATTATAATTTAGGTCACTAACCTATAAAGATCTCAGCCTTAATTCGAAATATAATCTCAGCCTTAATTCGAAATATAATCACACTTTTAAACATCAAAATTGCTTGCTCCACCAACAGCCTAATCAAATTGGCCATTAATAACAAAACAACAACCTTAGCACTTTTTTTTCAAACACAGCGTGTAATTCAATTTCAACAAAACGATTTCATAAAAAAAAGCCAAAACTAAGATATATTAGATATCGATTGGATATTTATCAGATTTCTATTGGATATTTATCAGATATCTAACAGATTCAAAACCAACATGATTATATTTTAGATCACTAACCAACAATAATCTTAGCCTTAATTTGGATTACAAACACACATTTCAACACCAAAATTACTTGCTCCACCTAGTTAGTAGCCTAATTATAACAAAATAACTACTTCGACGTTTTATCAAACACATAGTGTAGTGTGCACTTCAATTTCAATAGATAGATAATGAACTACAAATCCCCAAGACAACAGAATGAAGAAACTTATGTGCAGGAGTCCAACTTCCATTATAATGAATCAAAGCAGTAATATCTTCTATTAGAGATAAGATAATGAACTATAAATCTCGAAATCAAGAGAATGAGTTAAAAATGAAATCAAAAGGCATGAAACAACTTCAATTTAAGATTCAAGCAAATAAAAATAAAAACAGATAGCAAGAATATAAATCATTCAATAGAAGAATTCAAAAGGAAGAAGAAGTAGAAGTAAAAGAAGAAGAACTCAAACACATAATAGTGAGAACAAAAGAAAAGGAAGAAGAAGTAGAAGTAAAAGAAGAAGAACTCAAACACATAATAGTGAGAACAAAAGAAAAGAACGATCGCAGATCATAAAATAGAAAGAGCAATTACTGTCAAAGAAGGAAGCTTATAAACAGCGCATTTATGGATATAATTAGGTAAATAAATTTTAATTGATAAATATTTAGATTGCATGATGAAGCTGTAAGTATTTAAGAAATAGTAAACCATCTTGACAAATTCCCAAAAATAAATTCCTATGAAATTCAATACAGGTGAAGGTTTTCTATAGTTATTTTATTTTTATAAAATAATTATTATCCTACTCTTTACCGATATTATATCAATTTTTACACTGATAAATAAAAAAGTGGTGATTATTTGTAAAAGATAAAGTAACAAATAAAAAAAAATATCAGTATCATTCACCTCTACTCTTGATTACTATAATAATTTATGTAGTTCATTATAATCTAAGTTCATATATAATTTTTTAACAACTAATTATATATTATTCTGTATTGATTTTTAGTTCATTATTATTTGTTGTTTGAAACTATAAATAAATATGATTATAAATATTGTTTTCATATTGTATAAATGTCCATCTAAGTAAAACTCTTCTAACAAAATCGTCTTTTGCACTTCAGATACTATATTAAAAACAGTAAATTTAAAAAATATGTTACGGGTTTGACTGATTTGTAAAAAAAATTTTTATGGATAATTTTATTAAAAGGATGCATGTGACTTCAAAAGTTAGTAAAAGAAGGTTTTCAAAATTTTGAAACCATATTTTAAAGGGTAATTTTATTTATTTTAAAGTGACACTTTGCAGCTTAGTAAATAAGAATACAATAAATCTTAGTTATAAATTTTATAATTTTTTTAGAAGTACAAATATTTTTTTTAATTAAAAATTGATGATAGCTTTAAATAATTATAACAAAATAAAAAATTTACAGAACTTACTCAAATCTTCATATATAATTCTTAAATAATTTAGTTAAATATAGGATTGTTTAATTTATTAAAATAATTAGCGTAACATTAAAAAATTAATTTTTAAAAACATATTCGATGGTTATCTTTTATTTACTAACTTTTAAAACTACAATCACTTTTTTTAAAACAAAACTTTCACAAAAATCTTTTTACTACACAATAAAATCAGATGATATATTTTATTAAGTTTACCCTATCAAAAATTATGAAATATATATAAATTGTGCATTCTTTTAGTTTTTTTTAATAAAAAGTACGATCATTCAGCAAGAGAATTCTGCATTTTCAATTGATGTTCCAAGCCGTAGTGTGATCAATCTCTCCCTTTAGTACGATCATATATAATTGAAAAAACTATACGTGATATCGGGTATTTAAGATTAATATTTATATATTTTCTCATTTGGATTGAAATCTGTTATCTTCAATTGTATGTATCTTTTTATATTCTTCATTCAAAATTTATTATGTGTTAGATTTTTTTACTTAATTTTTTATTTTCAGATTTTCTTTCTTATTTTTTATCTCTCTTCTAGGTGTCTAACATACGGCAAAATTTGAATGTGGGATATGGATGAGGACACACAATTGGGGACAACAGATTTCAATCCCTCTCATCTTAATTAAATGATCCCTCATAAATACTCAACTGTTGAATTAAAGAAGAACATTAAATACTCGGTACCATATATAAAACCCCTTCAATATGGTTTTTTGTTTCATTTTTTCAAAATGAATACACTTGGCATTGAAAGATTGGGCGCCTATTCCCAATTATTTTTAATTATGCTACCATTATTAGTTGGAAAAGAAATACATCATTTTAATTAGTATAACACAGATGCTACTTTTGATCCAAAAAAAAAAACATAGATGTTACTTATATACTATAATTATTTTCTTCCATTGTGTTTAATCATTATCATACGATAATGGCATACGACTTCTGTAGCTTTTTATTATTTTTGTTGAAATATTTTAGTAATGGTAAACAATATTAAAGTCATCAACATCAGCCGTATAAATCGAACTTAGATGAGAGTACTGGAAAAGTAGATTCTTACTGCTTTGTAGATCTCCATTCGCTACATTTATTTGTTGCTTAATATATAGGTAGATAATTATAATTTCTGTTTTATGAATATGATTTATAGTTATTTGAGTAATATTTCTATCATACAAAAACCTCCTTATATCTTTTATTATCTCGTTTTGTATTAAATTTTTTTAACTTAATATATAAATATAGACAAAATTTATTTCTAATATATCGTATCTTATTCTGCTACGGATTCTGATTACTTTAAAAGGGTTTTTTATTATTATTTTTTTTAGTTCTATCATATCTTAAAAGCTTTAAAAATGTATTATTATTTATAAAAAAAACTATTTTTATGATTCTAAACCTCTTAAAATTAACATAATAAGACTAGATATAAAATAAATATATGTTATATCGGCAATTTTAATAAAAAAATATAATGTAAGATATAAAAAGGTCATAGTTAAAAAAGCAAAATACAGACAAATATAAATTATTTTTTAAAATATAATGAGGTGGGAGATTATAATAATTTATCCTTAATATACTACACAAATTAATAGCGTTGGCTAATTAAAGAAATTAAATTATGAATAACAAAATTAAATAATGTAGTAATGTATTATTGCAACAGAAAGATATGGATATGTGACATGATTGATGATTTCTATTACATATAACTATATGATCCTGACGAATATTATTTCCAGTGCTAATTTTGTTTATTAACATTTAGGGCTAGTTTCACTAAGCTTTTTTTAAAAGCTTTTCTAAAAAAGCTTCAATTTCAATTTTTTTAAAACCAACATATTAGATTTTAGAGAAAAAAATAAATCAACAGTTTTTAATTAGTTAATATGAAACATTAAAATATGTATTTCTAATCTAAAATACGTAGTTTCATTTAAAGTGTGAGAACAATTTATTTTAATAGCAATTTAAAAAGACAATATTAAAATGGCATGTAATATTAGATCGTAAAATTACAATAAAAGGAATACCTTTTTCACATCATTTAGAATTTGTTAAATCTTCAAATTAGTTAAATTAAATTAAAAGTGTCAATAATTTATTTTTTTGTCAAGGAAGTGTGGTTTTGTGTCATCTGGTTCTGGTTGCATAAAAATAACTTAATAAGTTAACCGATTTACATGCACCTAAACAATTTCTTGACATTTTGTAGTTTTTATAATCCTTAAAAATTTGAACAATAAATTTCTTTGATGTAAATCAAATTAACATATTTATTTTGGGTTGGCGAATTGAATTAACATATTTTTTTTAATATATACAAGTATCTTTATTGAGATAATCTTGTTTGGAGCTTAGTCATAGTTAAGGCTTCTCATTCCTCCTAACAAGTGTATTTAGTAGGATTCGAACCTTGTTCTCCTCAACTTACCCAGCCTGCGTGGCCAACTGAGCTACACTTTATTGTATCGAATTAACATATTTATATGGTATGTGTTTTTAAGTGTTGATGCAGTTGAATATCAACACCTTCCATAGGGGATTGATTATGAGTTAGTTAAGTAAAGAGAGGACCATACCTACGTATAAAATTGGAAACCAGAAAACAAATTGGTACAATATAGGAATTAAAATGTATATGGTATGTCGCTTAAGCAAGGTGTCGAGTTCGAGTCCTAGTGAATGCAAAAAATCCTTATTGGGAGACTAACCCACTACAGCCAGGTGCGCGACTCGAGTCGGATCTGAACGTAGTCGGAGTAAAGCTCCGGTGAACCAGATGAAAAAAAAAATGCATATGGTATGTGTTTTTAAGTGTTGATGCAGTTGAATATCATATTCATATTTTGCATAGTCTTATTAAATATTTATTTCTTTTAATTGTTCTTGAATTGATCATTGCTTATGCATGTGCCCCTATCTCATCATTAATTAAATAATTAAGTCACCCTAACCATATTATAGATATAGTTATACTGGCTTAATTGAAGGCGTTCTAAGTTTCAAGCAATGCAAACCGAATCACCTTCGAGTATTACGTGGCTGTTCAAATCGATTATAAATTGGGTTTGGACACAAACCGAATCCTTAAAAGATAGAAGAAATAAAATAGATTAGGTTAGAGGTCATCGTCGATGAAAGGTTTTAGGGAATTCACACTACCCGTAATTTGTTAGTGTCGTGTATATATTAGATTAATTAGGGTTGTTCAATTGACAATAATGACCTTATATCTAATTACATATATAAAGACTATATACAGCATAATACATATCTATCATTCCCCGGAAGTTGAGTCGGGTTACAAACTACGACCAACTTGTCTCGTAATTGCTGGAATCGGGTACAATGCAAGGGCTTTGTTAGGACGTCTGCAACCTGATCATCCGTAGAGATATGTCGCACAAATAGTTGTTTCGATGCCACCCGCTCTCAAACAAAATGGAAGTCAAGCTCTAGGTGTTTCGTGCGGTTATGAAATACCGGATTTGCCATTAAATACGTAGCACTAAGATTGTCACACCATAGAGTTGGTGGAGTTGGTAAAACAAAACCAATATCAACCAGTTGCATACTTATCCAAGATAACTCGGATGTTGTGGTGGCAAGTGCACGATACTCAGCTTCTGTTGAGGAGCGTGAGACTGTACGTTGTTTACGTGATGCCCATGAAATTAGATTAGTACCATGAAATATTACAAAGCCTGTAGTGGAACGTCTAACGTCTGGATCCCCAGCCCAGTCCGAATCAGAGTAGGCATTAAGTGAAAAATAAGATTGAGGAGTATACCTAATCTAATGGCTTGGTGTAGCACGTAAATATCGAAAAATTCGTTTCAATGCCTGCCAATGACTCAGTAATGGAGCCTGCATAAACTGCCACACTTTATGAACGGCAAAGGCAATAACATGACGGGTAATCGCCAGGTATTGTAGGCCCCAACTAGGTTGCGATATAATGTGCCATCTTCAAACGGAGGACTACCCGTAACAGACAACTTACTCAATTGTGTTGCAGGTGTAGAGATCCCTTTAGAATCCGATAGCTTGGCCTTGAGAAGGAGATCACTGGTATATTTTTGTTGATTAACAATTAAGTAGTCTCCTTTGAGGGTTAATTCCATTCCCAAGAAATCTTTTGCCGGGCCAAGATTTTTAATGGCAAAGTTGGACAGGAGATGTCGAATTACCTTAGCTTCCTCATTTGCATCATTGCTAAGTACCAATAGATCAACAACATAAATCAAACAAAATATGACCAAGGTACCCTTTCGAAAATAACACAAGGATGTATCTGCTTAGAAGCCGAAAAACCATAGTCTAAAAGAACCTATGTTAGCCGACGATGCCACATTCAGGACGATTGCTTTAGTCCGTATAAGGACTTCCGAAGTTGACAAACAAACTGAGGACGCTCACTATCAATAAAACCTATAGGTTGTGTCATGAAAATCGGTTCATCCAAATCACTATGTAAAAAGCCATTGGACACATCTAAATGAGAAATGGACCAACGAAAAGATGTAGCCAAGGATAGAAGTAACCGAATAGTAGTTGGTTTAACTACCGGACTGAAAGTGTCATGAAAGTCTAGGCAAGGACGTTGGTGAAACCTTTCGCCCTAGTCGAGCTTTATAAGGCTCAATTGAACCATCAACATGTAACTTAGATTTAAACACCCACTTGCAACCGATGACATTTTCACGGGGTGGTGGTGGTATCAATTGCCATTTACCATTAGCGATCAAGGCCGAGTACTCGTCAGACATTGCCTTACGCCAACATTCATGTTTAGAAGCCTCAGTGTAGCAGGTAGGTCCCGTGGAGCAACAACAGAGCTATTAATGGTCGCCTTACGAGGTAGTTTGCCAGAGTCTTTTCAGGTAGTCATAGTTTTAGATGGTGGTGGTGGTCTTTGAGTGGTGCGAGGCTATTTTGAGGGTTTGGGAATGAGGTTAAGTCAAATTCAAGGGAACTTTCAGGAGCATTGGTGGTGAGGGTGGGTTGGGTTTCTGGGGCTAGTAGTAGCGGTATGTTTTGATGTTAGGCGAAGTTTGTTTGTAAGGGTGGTAAGGTCACTAGTAAGGGTGGAGTTGAAGTCGTTGAGCTAGTTTATAGGTAGGATTGACCTCATCAGATGGCAACCTCTCTGCTGGAATAGCCATTGTTCCATTGATATGGGGCAATAACCCGCAACCTGCTATCATAGGTGTAATTAGGGTTTTCCAAAGCACATAATTTCTTGAATCAAGCTTGACCAGCAACTAATGAGAAAATGAAGAGAGAGTGGCGGCGATTGTTTTCGACGTATTTTGGCCGGCGATAACAACTCCAGATGTGGTGATCGAGACTGTGCCATTCGTTGCCATGAATAAAAAATTCCTCAGGATCAAAAAAGAAATGACAGTGGGTGGTGGTAGTGGCAGGGAATGAAGTAGTGATCAGCGGCGATGGCAATTATGACGGCAGACGACGAAAGAAAGAAAAAAAATGGTGGGGTGATCGGCTGCAGCTAGCCTCTCAGCTCTGATACCATGAAAGGTATTTGGGAATTCACACTAACTGTAACTTGTTAGTGTCGTGTATATATTAGATTAATTAGGGTTGTACAATTGACAATAATGACCTTATATCTAATTACATACATAAAGACTATATACAACATAATACAAATCTATCAATCGGTTTGAGCCCACAATCAAGTGGAGTAATGTGAGGTTTTTCTTTATTATTATATTGTAAGTCCAATGAGACTTTTTTTTCAAAAAAAAACCATATAAATAGCTTTTTTGTGGCAAAGGTCTTAACATGGTCATTGAGCCTAAGATTGTGATATATAAAGGCTTAGAGTTTTACCCAAGTCCAGTTTCAGAATATCAGGCCCAAGTCCTGTGTCAGCCCACTCAAGCTCAGCTTAAATAGCCTACTTGTTTCAACCCTAGATCAAAATGTGCCGGATTTAGTCCTTTTTTCGTCTCCTTTCTTTTCTCTAGTTTTTCTCTGTGTTTTTCCTTTCCTAAGATATTTTTTGTTAGAGTGGTTGTTATGTAACCGCTAGTTGATTCCAGGAAGTTGTAACCATTATTGTTGAAGGATATTTAAAGGCCTTGAGTTCCTCTCATCAAGTAATCGTTTTTTTCAGGAGGAATTAGAGAAATAGAGTTCTAGTTTGAGAGAGTTCATTCTGTTCATAAAAAACTTCTGTAATCCCGCTTTTATGGCCTTGGAGTACCGCTAATGAAGAATCTACCCCTTCTCACCGTGCATTGACAATTCCTCTTCACCGAGGCAATTGGAAGCACATAAAAATCTGGTTGTGTTGTTTACTGCATTTGCATGCTTGTTAATCTTTCTGATCCTATGATAAATCTTGTTATTTCCGCATTCTATAAGGTTTATTGTTCTACATGTGGTATCAGAGCTAGTAAGGCTGAACTGCATGTTGAAAATGCCTTTTACTTGTTGATTTTATGATTCATGTTCAGTATTTCTTGTTTTGAAATTAAAATCAAAGGTTCTGTCATAGATCTATGTGGTGAATCTTTTGTGTTAACCAATTCTTTCAAATAAAACTGTTTTTTGTTTTTAGATCTATTTGTTCCTTGGTGATTTGTGAATTTTGTTTTTCCTTTTTAAAGAAATCTGAAGTTTTATTTTTCGTAAAATTGTATAAGCTACAAAGTTTTTTTTGGAATTTAAGTGCTTTAAATTTCCGTTACACAACCTTAAGATTTTTTGTTTGGTTTGCCTTTTTTTTTAATAATTGCAATCTTGAATTTAATTTCGTGGTTATTTCATTAGTATTACTGTATCTTTTGAGCTTCTGAATTTAATTACATTTACTAAATTGTTTTACTTCTTGTATATGAGGTAATCACTGTGGATCAATACAAATTGGATTCAAAGGTTTTTTCTGGTTATTTCACTAAAGGGTAAATCAAGTAAGTTTTGTATTCTCGGATATAAGCTGGTAAAATCACTCAAACTCTACTTCTTTAAATTTCCAAAATAAGATATTTAGAATTGCTTGTTTTATATATCTTTTGGATTTAAAGAATTGTTAAATTTTTTTAACTGTTGATTGCTTAACTAGTTGAAGTGTGTTGTTGCGTTGTGTGCTGGTTAGATTTAGGCTGTGACCTAGTATGCTAGTTGTTCTTGTAATCTTTAGGTGGAGTATAGGCTTTCTGGTTAATGCCTTGGATTAGATTGCATATCCCTGAATTCTGTGTTATGTCTCTTATCCTTTTCAAGATCTATAAAATGTCTGTAGGAAAGGTTAGTATTGAGAAATTTGATGGTAAAGGAGATTTTTCTCTTTGGAAAGAGAAAATGAAAGCCATCTTAGTTCAACAGAAGTGCTATAAGGCACTTACTGGAAAAGATTCTTTAACTAGTACCCTTACTGATGAAGAGAAAGAAGAAATGATGGAGTTGGCATACTCCACCATTATCTTGAATCTCTCTAACAATGTCCTTAGAAGAGTTAAAGGGCATGATTCTGCCCCTAAACTTTGGTTAAAACTTGAAAATTTATACATGACTACTAGTACAGCTAAAACTGCATATTTTAAAGAGCAATTTTTTAGTTTTAAAATGAATTCTCAGAAATCTGTAGATGATAACTTTGATGATTTTCAGAAATTGGTTAATGACTTAGAATCTACTGATAAGATCAAACTATAATTCTACTCAACTCAATTCCTAAAAAGTTTAAAACTATAAAAGAGGCTCTTAAATATGGTAGGGAAAGTCTAGAAGTCGATGATATAATTGCTGCTCTTAAAATGAAAGAATTAGAAGTTAAAACTGAGTTTAAGGGGAAGAATCAGATTAGTGAAGGTCTAGTTGTAAAAGGGAAGTATAATAATAATAAATATAAAGGTAAAAAGGTAAAAATAAAAATAATCAATAGAATAATAATTTTAGTAATGGCAGTAGCAGTAACTCTCAAAATGACACTGATAAATCTAAAATCTACAAAAACTTGACCTGCTATTATTGTAAAAAGAAGGGACATACTAGGAAGTTTTGTAGACAAAGATTAAATAACCAAAATCAGAATAATGAGAATAAGGACCAGGTTAATGCTATTAGTAACACTACTGAGTTTGAGGATATAGAGGCTCTTACTGTTGGACAGAATAGAGATCTAGAATATTGGATATTAGATTCTGGATGTACCTTTCACATGACACCTAGGAAAGAATGGCTTATTAACTATAAATTTGTTAATGGTGGTAAGGTTCTCATGGGGAATGATTCCTCATGTGAGATCCTTGGAATTGGAACAATTCAATTAATATGTGAAGATGGTAGTAAAGTCCAATTGCATGATGTTAGGCATATACCCAAACTTAAAAGAAACTTAATCTTATTGAGTCACTTAGATAATAAAGGTCTTAAATATACTGCTCAAGGTGGAGTTCTAAAAGTTATAAAAAATGATAGATGTGTCCTGAGTGGTAAATTGTCAAATGGTCTTTATTATCTCTGTGCTTCTGTTTTGGTTGGTAATGCTGCTGTTATTACTAGTAATGAAAAATCTGTTTTGTGGCATAGAAGGCTAGGACACATAGGTAGCAAAGGTCTAGAGTCCCTTAAGAAACAGAAAGTTCTGGATTTTTCCAGCACTAAGGGTTTAGAATCCTGTGAAATCTGCATTATAGGTAAGGCCCATAAGCAGAGCTTCAAGTCTGCTACAAATGTGTTAAAGTGTTGCCTTGAGTATATGCATAGTGATTTATGGGGATCTCCTTATATTCCTCATTCTCTGTCTGATTGTCAATATTTTGTTACCTTCATAGACAATTTCTCTAGGAAAATCTGGATATATTTCTTGAGAAATAAGGCTGATGTGTTTGATAAATTTGTAAACTGGAAAGTCCAAGTTGAAAACCAAACTAATTTGAAAATTAAAACAGTTAGGACTGACAATGGACTTGAATTTATAAACACTCAATTTAACCAATTTTGTGAAGAACATGGGATAATTAGGCATAGAACCTGCTCTTACGCTCCACAACAAAATGGAGTGGCAGAGAGATATAATAGAACCATACTTAATAAAGTTAGGTGTCTATCATTAAAATCTGGCCTAGAGTCTAAGTTTTGGGCTGAAGCAGCCTCAACTGCCTGCTACTTAATCAATAGGACACCTTTCTCTATTTTAGAGTTTAAATGTCCTAATGAAAAGTGGTACAACAAACCTGTTAAATATGATCATCTTAAAACTTTTGGTTGTTTGGCTTATGTCTATTCAAACGAATCTAAATTAGAACCTAGAGCTAAAAAGGGAATTTTCATAGGCTATCCAACTGGTATAAAAAGTTTTAAAGTATGGTCATTAACTGATAATAAGATTTTAATCAGTAGGAATGTTGTGTTTAATGAAGCTATTTTTCCCAAACTTGAAATTAATAGTAACATAGATTCTGGAGTTAATAGATCTAGTAATTCTCTATTTGAGGTGGAGCTTGAAAAGCTTGAACCGAAGGGATTAAACCCTGAAAATACTCAAATAGATGAAAATACTTATTTTAATAATGATAATCTTGATCAACTTGAATCTGAAATTGAGCTCGAACAGACCGAGGATAATCTTAATTTGCTCAATCCTGAACCTAATGATAATAGACCTAGGAGAGAAACAAGATTACCTTCTAAATTCAATGATTACATAATATATGACTGTAATTATGCTAATTTGATTGAATATTCTATTTTATCTACTGTTAATATTGAGTCTAATGACCCTAAATCTTTTACTGAAGCAAAATTACGTAAAGATTGTAATAAATGGTTAGAAGCTATGAAAGATGAAATGAAATCATTAGCTAAAAACCAGACCTGGATTTTAGTTCCTAAACCTTTAGGAAAAAGAGTCATAGGCTGTAAATGGGTCTTTAGAAAGAAGCCTGCTATACCTGGTTTAGAGGAAGAAAGGTATAAGGCTAGAGTTGTTGCTAAGGGTTTCAGTCAAGTTGAGGGTATAGATTATCATGAAATATTTTCTCCAGGTGTTAAACATGTTTCTATTAGGATAATTTTGTCCCTTGTTGCTTTGTATGATTTAGAACTAGAACAACTTGATGTGAAAACTGCTTTTCTGCATGGTACCTTAGAGGATGAGATTTATATGTTCTAACTTGAGGGATTTGTAGAAATAGGAAAAGAAAATTATGTATGCAAACTTGTAAAATCCTTGTATAGTGTGAAACAGTCACCTAGACAATGGTATTTAAGGTTTGACAATTTTATGATAAATTTAAAATTTTCAAGAAGTAAATTTGATCCTTGTGTCTACTTTATGAAAGTTGAAAATGGTGATTATATTTACTTGCTTTTATATGTTGATGACATGTTAATAGCTAGTAAAAATAAGTCTGAAATTGTGAAGTTAAAGTCAAAACTTAAAACTGAGTTTGAAATGAAAGATCTAGGTTCAGCTAAAAGAATTTTAGGTATTGATATATATAGGGATAGAAACAAAGGCATTCTAGTTCTAACTCGGAAAGGTTATATTGAAAAAGTCCTTGAAACATTTGGTTTTGATAATGCTAAGATAGTTAGCACCCCTATTGGAGCCCATTTAAACTGTCTTTAAATAGTCCAGTTTGTCTTCCGAAGAAGCTAAGTTTATGGTTGTTGTTCCTTATCAAAATGTTGTTGGGTCTCTAATGTATGCTATGGTCTGTACAAGGCCTGATTTAGCCTTTGGGGTGAGTCTTGCAAGTAGGTTCATGAGCAACCCTGATAAGAGCCATTGGGCTGCTGTAAAATGTCTCATGAGATACTTAAAAGGTTCAACTAATATGAGTCTTGTGTATAAAGTTGTTAAACATAATAGAATTACAATGACTTAAAAGGTTCAACTAATATGAGTCTTGTGTATAAAGTTGTTAAACATAATAGAATTACAGTGAAGGGCTACTGTAATTCTGATTATACCACTGATCTTGATAAAAGAAGGTTAGTGACCGGTTATTGCTTCACTTTAGGCGAAAATGTTATAAGCTGGAAATCCAGTTTGCAGTACATTGTGGGATTGTCCACAACTGAGGCTGAATATATAGTCTTAACTGAAGAAATAAAAGAAGCTTTATGGCTCAAGGGAATAATATCTGAATTAGGAATAAATCAAGAGATTATTAATGTTCACTGTGATTCCCAGTCTGCAACACACTTGAGTAAAAATGCTGTTTTTCATGAACGTACAAAACACATAGATGCTAAACTTCATTTTGTTAGAGATGTGATTACTGCTGGTTCTGTTTGTGTATGTAAAATACATACAAATATTAATCCTGCTGATTTATTTACTAAGATCGTTCCTGTTTGTAAATTTCAAGATGGATTGAAGAAGCTAGGAGTTGTGCAGTTTGACTGTGTGTCAAACTATGCCTCTAAAGCTTGGTGATTACCTTATAAACCTGTGAGAAGGTTTCGGTAGTACTTTATTTGGTGGTAGCTTGGGCAAAAAGGTGGAGATTTGTGAAGGCTTAGAGTTTTACCCAAGTCCAGTTTCAGAATATCAGGCCCAAGTCATGTGTCAGCCCACTCAGGCTCAGCTTAAATAGCCTACTTGTTTCAACCCTAGATCAAAATGTGCTAGATTTAGTCCTTTGGCCGTCTCCTTTCTTTTCTCTAGTTTTTCTTTGTGTTTTTCCTCTCTTGAGATTTTTTGTTAGAGTGGTTGTTATGTAACCGCTAGTTGATTCCAGGTAGTTGTAACCGTTATTGTTGAAGGCTATTTAAAGGCCTTGAGTTCCTCTTATCAGGTAATCATTTTTTTAGGAGGAATTAGAGAAATAGAGTTCTAGTTTGAGAGAGTTCGTTCTGTTCATAAAAAACTTCTATAATCCCGCTTTTATGCCCTTGGAGTGCCGCTAATAAAGAATCTGCCCCTTCTCACCATGTATTGACAATTCCTCTTCACCGAGGCAATTGGAAGCACGTAAAAATCTGGTTGTTTTGTTTACTGATTTTGCATGCTTGTTAATCTTTCTGACCCTGTGATAAATCTTGTTATTTCCGCATTCTATAAGGTTTATTGTTCTACATGATACTAGAGGTCACAAGTCGAGTCCACATATAGATGGGGTGGAGTAGGAATTTTTCTTTATTATTATTGTAAGATCAATAAAGTAAATATTTTTTAGAAAAAATTGTGTTAAAACTCAAACTATGCTCATCTCATATGTATAAATAATAAGTATGTAGTTGTATAAAAAAAATAAATTGTTAATATTATTTGCAGTGTTTTAAAACTCCCCACCTAACTCCGTTTAGGCCCCATTTAGGCGCTATTTTGAGGTTTGCCGTCCGACTTTTCATTCCTCAGGCGCTATCAGGCGCTGGACCGACATATTGCTGCCTAGGCACCGCCTAGTCCGATTTTTTCTGCCTGGGCACCTCCTAGTCCGATATTTTCTCAATTTTTAAGATAATGATACCTATAATAATTATAGTTCAATTTTTTCAATTCAAAAAAGGTAGCACAGTTGGTAAAACTAATGTACAACAAAATATTCTCACCATACAATTTTCATTTTAAATCTCAAACCGAGAAATAATAAACTATAAATCACAAAAAATTAGTGAGAATATTTATTTTTAAGGAATTGATTTTAATGTTGATGTATTTTTATGTAAAAATTAACTAAGACTTATATTTTCATATGTTAAACTATATTTTTTTTAAAAATATATTTATATTATAATTTATTTTTTAGTTGAATTTATACTTTTATCTATTAATAATTATAAAAAAGAAAAAATTTACAAATCCCGTCTAGGCACCGCCTAAGCCTCGCCCAGGCACCGTCTAAATATTTAAAGCTCCGATCGTCCGACTAGCGCCTAGAGCTTTTTAAAATCTTGATTATTTGTGAGGTCTACTCCAAACCAAGCCATTCAACTGAATTTATGGAACAACTTTTAGGTGGTTAGGGTCGATACACGTCCTATAGGATTGAGCTTGGTCACGTATAACTTTTTAATGCGTACAGTAGGAACTAAACTTGGACAAACTTAACCCTCGTTCAATCAATATTTTTTTTAAGAGTTTATTTAAATTCATTTTCTTTAGAGATTTGTAAAATGAATTGGATTTTTTTTACCGAAGAATGATAGTTATATTAAATAGAAATTACAGCTCTAGTTGAAGGTGGATAAATATTAATCAATATCCCTCTACTTGTAGAAGAATTAAATGCTCTAGCTAACTAATGAGCAGCCTGATTCGCAGACCTACGAGCGAAGATAATTTGAACACTAGAAAAAGACTTTAAAAGTTCGATACAATCTGCAAAAATTGAACCTATGGGCGATAAAAAAGAAAATTCATTATTCAAGGCATTCACTGCGTTTAGAATATCCATTTCAAGGATAAAGTGGTCCATTTGACGAGATTTAAGTCAGCTAAGTGCTTCTCTGCAACTAATAGCCTCTACTAAGAAAGCATCTCCACCACCGATAACAATGAAGCTTTTGCAGCAACTACATGTCCCATAGAGTTACGAACCACGCATCGATGTCCAAACCTCTGCCTGAAATAAAAAATACTAGCATCAACACTGCACTTAAGCCAATTTATCTCCGGTTTTGGCCATCAAGTCTGGACTCTAGCATGAGAGGGAGCTTCATGGTTGACATTGATTGATTTCCGTTTGTTAAAGCAACCCAAATCATGTCGAACCATCTCTGAGCCTATTCTGAATTTTTGATTCAAAACACTCTAAATTCTTTATTGAATCGGGTTTAATATTACAAGAAAGTCCAAAGTAGTGTAACCCCACTTGAATTTTTTTTTTTAAAAAGAATTCTGCTTCGTTGGACTTATTATAATATTAAAAAAAAATTACATTTCTATCCACTTGTATGTGGTCTTGAACATGTGACTTCTAGAATCACAATTTTAAGGCCCAATCATTAAGCTAAGCCTTTGCACTTAACCCGACTTGAACTTATATTACAAGGTAAACTTAAAAAACATAACATGTGGTTTGACCTTTTTATAAAAAGGCCTCTATGGAATTTTTTTCCTTCAAAAGAGTGACTGTAATTTCAAAAGTCAGAAAAAAATGAAAAAATATATTTTATTATAAAAATAACAATGTTACATAAAATATTTTAACCAATTCAACATTACAATAATTTTTGGCATAATTTTGATTTTATTATGATTTTTGAAAAGTTATCATTACATTTTAATTATAAAAATATCTGCAATTCTAAAAAAATTTTAAAATTTATCGCTAAAGTGTACTGTATTTTTATTAATTAAACTATAAATTTTCATTTTCAAATGGAGAAGATTGCTCATTTTGATGACTTAGTTTCAAATTTGATATCTTTTTTTTACCTTCTGAAATCACGAGCATCCTTTAAAAAAAATTTATAATATTTTTGTAAAACAGTCAAACTACAAGACATATTTTTTAAGTTTACCCTGTATTATATCCATTTGATTAGTATTTTTTTGGTATAGTCGTTGAGCCTTAAAGTTGTGATCCTACAGGTCACATGTTCAAGTCCACGTACGAGCAGGGTGGGATAAAATTTTTTTTTTATTATTATTATACGCCAAACGAGGCAAAACTTTTTTTAAAAAAATCTACATGTAAAATCATCAATGTCATCAAAATCGTACCTGACGTCATATCGATGAAGATTTAGGTACGTAATATTACCGATATAATTAATAGTTTTACCGGACATCATATCTAGATCTATTGCAATGCTATCTAGATCTTTGCAACACTTTCTGGTTCTTTTGCAAGGCTTATGAGTGTTGTCATAACTTTCTTTAAGAAACCATTTTTAAGGTAAATCGTACTGTAGCCATGACCGGTTTATAGTAAAATTAGTCGAACCGACTGGTATAATACGCTTTTGATAACACTGAATATTATGTATGTATTATATTTCTAAATTAACAATATATATTTTAAAAATATATTTGTGTTAAGTTTGAACTTGCTTGGGAAGCAGATTTTACCTCAGTAAACACAAAATTAATTATTTTTTACAGAAAACTGCACCACTTATGCTACTCTTTACTCTCTTTTTCTTTCTTATGTATGGGTTTTAACCCTACATTATTTATTTCTAATGTGTCATCTCAACTTATTCTGCTTTATTCCAGCTCAATTCCTGTGCTACTAGCTAGGCTTGGACACAAAGCTTTAGTACGAGTAGCGGTCCAACCAAAGATGGAACACAGTAATGCCTTATCCTAAAACTCTCATAAATATACCCGAAATCACAACATTAATTATGATTGTACATTGAATAATTTTGCTGGTACTGCAGCAGCAGTTAGGCGATATTTATAGTATTTCATATCACAATTTGATGAAGTGGCCAAATTTTATTCGTTTATATTAGTTTCACTCCCACCAGACTAGTGCGCCTATTATTTATGAACTTTTTATTGCTCATTTACTGCTCACACAAGGACAGATGAGAAACAACTCACATTAAATATTCCTGTGGGTTTTATCTAAATGTTGTTATATCTTAAGTACATTTGCATTTACGAGATCAGATGTATGGCACTATGAGAAATTAAAACAAATTAACATATTATCTACCAAAAAAAAACAAATTAACATATTAGTAATGAATCCACTCACAATATAATGCAGTTTTCTTCTTATTTTAAGTAGAATACGATGGATTCATTCGAAAATAAAAAATAAAGTTTTTTTAATAGTAATTTTGTTTTTTTTTAAGTAGGTTGCTTTGCCCACTGTGATTACATGCTAAAAATTCACACAATTAATTTTTAACAGTGAGAGGAAGGATAAAATAATAATTATTTTATAAAAATATGAAATTAGAAAGAATGCACACCACAAAAAATGTCAAATTTACCAAGATACATATTTTTCTTCAACATGGAGCCAAAATGCGACTAATATATGCATTTAAGAGCATATTATTTTCATGAGTGATCAAGAGTATTACGAGTCTTTTATTTAATGACAGTTCAGACTAATTCTTATCAGACAATTTTGTATTATTTTAAAATTGAAATCTGCCTAGTAAAAATATTTGAATGTGCAATAATTTTATTAATTAAGCTAGCCCAGTCGATTTTATGAGTAAATTATAACAAGATGAATATATTTTTTTAGGTTTCATATCTAGTTCACTGGAGCTTTACTCCAACCATATTCAGATTCGATCCGGGTCGCTCACCTAACTGTAGTGGGTGAGTCTTCCAATAAGGATGTTCTGCATTTACTAGAACTCGAACTTGAAACCTCACTTAAGCGATACCAAGTCACTTATCACTTGAACCAATACTTATTGGTACCAAATGAATATATTAAAACTATGAATTTTTTATATAATATCAACCGTTTGAATTTTCCTAACCACTATTTGAATTTTCTCTCCTGCTGCTGACAATTAATGTGCATGCTTTTGTCTTATAAAATCATGAATTTTCTTACTGATTCTTAAAATAAAATTATTTTATATATAATAATTATGATTTATTTGATGAATTTATAAAATAATTGACTTCGTCAAGCATTTCATTTAACACAATGGGAATGCAAGTTAGACGTTACTATCATTTTTTTCTTATTAAAGTAGAGTCAATTTGACGTTTTTTTGTATTGTATAGTGACATACCATTTATTGACAAATAATTATATTTTGAATTTATTACGAATGATAAGTTTAGACCAAGATTTATTTGTTACAACTAGAAAGGCTTAACTGGATTCTATGGTCCAGAAATACACTGAAATAATATCTATGAGCACAGCAATTCGTTGTGAATATTTAACTGTTCACTCTATAGTTATTCAAAATTACATAATTTATTTTATTACCACTTGATTAATTTTATGTTACGGATGTGATGAGGACATCTTAGAGCTGTCTCAACAAAGGATGACTCAATTGGTCCATGAAAGGATGACTCGACCAAACACTAACCGGCTCAAGGAAAGTCACCTTCTCGACAAGTTGAGGATGAAGAAGCCTTAAACATTGGGCCCAAAAATAACACATTAAGGAGGTTCTGTCTGGAGGAAGGATTAGATGCTTATTCGTTGAGACCTCCGAGGTCATCTAGAGAATTGTGGCCTCCTGTATCATCGGGTCCGGTTGGAATACTGAGGCTGGTTGGAACAATGAGGTCGTCTAGAACATTAAGCCATTTTGGAGCAGGGAGACCTTTGAGGACATCTCATACATTAAAGCCGCTTGGAGCAATGAGACCTCTAAGGACGCCTGGAGCATTGAGGCCGGCTGAAACAACAAGTCTGCCTAGAGCATTGATGACGATTGGAGACACTAATCCGGCTGAAAACACCAATTCGGCTGAAACATTGAGGACGGTTGGAAATCAAGTCTAAGCCCAAGTAGCTAGCTTAGCATGCGAGGCATCTCAATGCTGTTTGGAGGAGAGGACATCTAGATCACCAAAATTCCTCCTGAATGAGCACAAGAAAACCCCAAGTGCTGAGTCTGGAGACATGCTGAGTCAAGGCAGCCTCAAGCAAGCCCTCTCATTTTGAAGCTCTGAAAGTGGCAGAGTTAAGGAAGCAAGTGGATGACGTGATTGACTAATTCAAGTGGAGAAGAAATCATAATTATCCTTTTTTGTCAAAAGTCCAATCACTTTTTATCTTGTAATATTTAATTAGTCCACTTGTATTATTTTATTATTCAAATGGGTTTCGCCCTTTTTTGTAAATGGCTATAAAAGACATGCTATTGTAAGCAGACGATTATCATTCAACTTATTAATATACTTTTTGAGAACTTTTCTCTTTATCCTATGTCTTAAAACACCTTCAAGTTCAGCTTGTAAACCCTTAGGAAACCCAGTTTCCAGCAAGTTTAGCTTGCAAATCTTCTTCTATGTTGGTTTTGTGGTTAAAACTTTCACCCAGCCTTCTTAATCCTTATCATTTGGTATCAGAGACAAAAGTTTCCCTTTGAAAATATTCTTGAAATCATGGTGCAACAAAAAGCCATCCAAGAACGAGTAGGAGTGTTGGAGACACAGATGGGCGAACTCCGGCAAGAGTTTCGAAGTGAAACTCAGAACCTGAAGTACACTATTATCGACAGTTTTGCTAATTTTCAGCGGGAGCTCCTTGGGATTATTCGTCCCAATAAAACGAATCCTCAAGGAGGAGGAGATGTCCAGAATGAAGTACCACCACCTAAGAACAATCTTGTTCAAAGGGGTTGAAGATGAAGTTGTTCCACCCAATGTTCATCAAAGAAACCCAGTTTTCCAAATGAGGTATGGAGGTGATCCATAGGCTGATGATGGTGAGAGTAGTGAGGAGGAATACATTGATTATGAAAGAAGGAACCCGCCCAAACGTTTGAGAAGGTAGATGGATGCCTCGATTAATGGCGGGGATGACTATGGAGATAGGGTGAGACAGAGACCTCGAGGAGGTAGATTCGAGGAGGAGCCGCGTGAAAGGAGATTTGAGGCAGATGACACTTTCAAGATCAAGGTTGACCTACCCTTATATAGTAGGGACCTTGATTTTAAAGGGTTTCTGGATTGGCTCACGGAGGTGGAGAGGTTCTTTGACTATTCTAGTGTTTTGGATCATAGAAAAGTGAACTTAGTAGCCTACCGGCTGAAAGGAAGAGCATCCGTGTAGTGGGAGCAGAGTAATGAATAAAGGAGGAGGAGTGGAAGGGAACCTATAAGATCTTGGCAAAGGATGAAGGCGATGTTGAAAGGAAGGTTTCTACTGCCTTTCTATGAGCAATACGTTTATCAGGCTTACAATCGATGTTGTCAAGGAAGGAGGAGTGTGCATGAATATACGGCTGAGTTTTTGAGACTCTCAGCTCTAGCAAGTTTATTTGAAATGGAGGTGTGAAGAGCATCTCATTGCATTGATGGGTTGCGACCAAACATAAGGGAAAAGATTGGAGTGCAGATGATACTAAGTGTTCAGGACGCCGAAATTTAGCACTCAAGACGGAGATGGATTTGAGCCATCCTCACAATATTTACCGATGGATGGCTAGAACAGATCTTAATTCCCTTTAGAGCTCTTAAAGGCCACTTGAATGATGAGGTAATGAAGCAAGTGGAAGGGGAGTAAGCAAGCTTGGGGAAAGGCACCAGCTGTGGAGTCTAAGAGGAACGCCGCCTCGAGCTTCGATCCGCCTAAACCTAGCAATCATTATGTAAAGTTGGCTCTATTTAGGTGCTTTCGATGTAACAAGCCCATCCTGCATTCTAATGAGTGCCCTAAGAGGAAGAGAATTAATATGGCGGAGAGGTATGATGGCAAGGAGGAAGGTTCTGAGGAAGATGTTGAGGAGGTGTACTGTGAGCCGCTTGAAGGAGGAGGTGTGACTGATGTACACAATATCTATGTCATGAGGAAGTTGTGGATATCCAACCAGCTAGATCAAGGACAACACAACTAATTGTTCAAGACCATCTATCTTGTGCAAGGAGAGAAGTGTAGCTTGATCATTGATGGAGGTAGCCAAGAGAACATAATCAGTCAATAAGCAGTGAGGAAGTTTGGCTTGATTAATGAAGCTCATCTGGAACCTTATGTTATTGGCTGGATAAAAAGTGTTGGAGAGTTGAAGGTGAATCAAAGATGTCGAGTCCCCATCACACTAGGGAGGTATGTTGATAAAGTTAATTGTGTTGTTGTTGAGATGGATGCATGCCATATTTTGTTGGGGAGGCCTTGGCAGTTTGATAATGATGTAGCACACTCTGGGAGGAAGAATACTTATTCTCTCATCAAGGATAAGGTGAAACATGTGCTGATTCCATTGAGGGATGACCGCCTGGATGGCTCGAAAAGCACGATCGCTATATATAGCACCAAAAGCGCATTCCTGAAGGAGTGTGAAGAAATTCAGGTCTCTTTAGTTGTTGTGACCTCCTCAAAGAAGCCGGTTGGAGGAGCTAATAACGTCTCGACTGAATGGAAAGAGTTGATTGAGGAGTTTGGAGATGTCTTTCCTGAGGAACTACCGGCTAGACTACTACCTTTGAGGGACATCCAACATCACATTGAATTGGTTACAGGCATTATCCTACCCAATTTGCCACACTATAGGATGAGTCCCAAGAAGAATGAGGTTTTGACAGAGCAGGTTGAAGAGTTATTGAAGAAAGAACAGATCAAGGAGGTAACAATTGTATGGTCAAAATTATGAGTTTAAATTGAGCAGTGTAGCCTTCCTTGCATATATTGTAAGCAAAGATGGGATCCGGGTGGATGGCTCGAAAGGCATGGCCATAATAGAGTGGCTGACTCTTTGTAATATTGAGGAGGTGATGATTTTTCATGAATTAGCAACCTTCTACGGGAGGTTCATTCTTAATTCTAGTACGATCATGGTCGTACTAACTGAGAGATGTTTTCAATGGATTCCTGTGCAAGGAGAAAGTTCTGCCTTAGATTGTGCTGATGCATGGACGGCTGGACTGCTCAACCTACCTGTTGAGCAGACGACTCGAGTAATTCTAGAGGTGCATGCTGATGTGGGAGCTAGAATTAAGGAGGATAATGTCCAGGTGAAAGTAAGGGTGGATGAACACCGCCATAAGGGAGAATTTGAAGAGGGAGTTCTAGTACTTGTTTACTCAAGCATTGAAAGACTTGCCAATGCTACCAACAGCAAGCTACCACGCAAGTATGGTCCCTTCCGGATCATCAAGGAGATAAGTCTAGATGCATACACCCTTGAATTGCTTTTGTGATTAGATAAAATATCTCCTTTATTTAATATCAAAGGCTTATCTCTCTACAAAGAAGATGTGCTTCTACCATACCCTTGTACTCCTATGGTCTCCAACTCTTCTAAAGAAGAGGAGAATGATGAGGACATCTCAGAGCTATCTCAACAAAAGACGGCTCAACCGGTTCATGAAAGGATGACTTGACCAAAGAAGTCGCAACTGGTTCAAGGATAGCCACCTTCTCGACAAGTTGAGCATGGAGAAGCCTCAAACATTGGATCCAAAAATAACACATTAAGGAGGTTCCGTCTAGAGGAAGAATAAGATGCTTATTCGTTGAGACCTCCAAGGTCATCTGGAGAATTGTGGCCTCCTGGATCATTGGGTCCAGTTGGAACACTGAGGCCGGCTGGAACATTAAGCCTTCTTGGAGTAGTGAGACCTTTGAAGACGTCTCAAACATTAAAGTCGCCTAGAGCAATGAGACCCCTAAGGAAGCTTGGAGCATTGAAGCTGGCTGGAACAACAAGTCTGCCTAGAGCACTGATGACGGTTGGAGACACTAATCCGGCTAGAGAACCGAGGACGACTGAAAACACCAATCTGGCTGAAACATTGAGGACGTTTGGAAATAAGGTCTCAGCTAAAGCAACTAGCTTAGCATTTGAGGCATCTCAATGCCTCCTAGAGGAAAGGACGACTGGATCACCAAAAATCCTCCTAAATGAGCACAAGAAAACCTTAAGTGCTAAGTCTGGAGACATGTTGAGTCAAGGCCTCCTCAAGCAACATAGACGGCTAGATAGAGGTCAGCCCTCTTAATTTGAATCTCTGAAAGTGGCAGAGATAAGAAAGCAAGTGGATGATGTGATTGGCTCATCCAAGTGAAGAAGAAATCATAATTATCCTTTTTTGTGAGAAGTCCAATCACTTTTTATCCTGCAATATTTAATTAATCCACTTGTATTATTTTATTATTCAAATGAGTTTCACCCTCTTTTATAAATGGCTATAAAAGTCATGCTATTGTAAGCCGATGATTATCATTCAATTTATCAATATAATTTTTGAGAAGTTTTCTCTTCATCTTGGGTCTTAAAACACCTTCATGTTCAGCTTGTAAACCCTTAGAAAATTCATTTTCCGACAAGTTTAGTTTGCGAATCTTCTTCTTTATTAGTTTTGTGGTTAAAACTTTCACTCAGCCTTCTTAATCCTTATTAGGATGGGTGAAATTTAAGTTTTTATTTATTGTTATTGTAAATTCAATGGGACAAACTTTTTAAAGGAAAAAAATTTATGTTACTCATTTAGTTTGATTAATCTACTTGAAGATTTCAGATCGTATTCTTTTAAACTACAGTTTAGTTAAATTATATATAGTTATAAATTTATACTAAAATTAATTTAATTTAATTTAAAAAATTATAGTCCAAAATAATAGGGTTGGACGAAGATGCAATTTGGCTTGTCAAGCCAATCAACTTGACGAAACATTAATAATATTCCCAACTGAAACCTTATTTTTGAAATTTTGTCCAATATTTTCATCAAAGAGAGAAAATGAAATTGTGTCCAATAAATGAATGCCAATTGAAAAAACAAAAAAAAATTCAATGCAAATGTTTTGACATTCTTGTTGCATAAGCATGTAGCTAGTCAATGGTTGATAACAAGTCTCCTTAGATGATTAATTTTATTATCATAAGATTTACGACATCTTTCATATATATATATATATATATATAAATCTTCCTTCTCAAATAGAATTAATAAAGTTAAGCCTAAAATAATTAAGTATTTCAGTTGGTGTAGGTTTTTTATTGAAATATTTATTATAGTAGTTACTAATTTATTTTTATTTATATCTGTGTTTTTTTAATTATTCTGATAGTATAAGTAATTCTTTAATTTCTCTTTTATTAAAGAATTTATCAGCTTTATTCAATTGATTTGAATAGATATAATCTGATTAAATCTAGACGGAGGAAAGCTCCAATAAATTAAATAAAAAAAAATTAATATTTTATTATATAAATATATATTTTCGGTAGGTCGGAGACTATAGACCACGTCTTTCATGTTTAGAAGGAGTAGGTGAACACTAAAGAGACAATGTTTCCATGTAAATTTCATACTTTAATCCTATTTGACTCCATAAAATTTAGTTAAACTCTACTGGGACTTAATTTTATAGTAACTTTATTTTTTCGATTACTTTATTATCTCACCATTTGATTATATTTAGCACTATTAATTCAATGATAATGAATAAAAAAATAAATTTTACTTTATAAAAAATAAAGTCACCGTAGTATTTATCTAAAATTTATATCAAAATTAAAAGGAGTTTTTTTAAAATAAAAAGTTGTCTATAATTTAAACGAGGGCAAACTGAAAAAAGTGGTCTATAATAATTTTAGTAAGGAATAAGTAAAAGTAAATTAGTCATTTGTTATTATATTTTATTACTCAGTTTATTTCAATACATTTATTTATTAGTTAAAAAATTAAAATTTAAAGTTAAAACAACACATGAAATCCTTAAGCTATTTTATGTAAATTATTTTTAACGAAATGTAAAATACAACCCAAGTTTTGATGAGATGCCAATTAATATAAAAAAATCCATCAAATAATTTGATGAATTACTTTTAAGCTTTACCTTTTAAAAGTAATCCAAGCCTCCAAACTTATGGTTCATGCAATTTTGAAAAAAAAAATAATAATGTGAAGCATAATTGCAATAAAATGGTAGCCAAAAGTCTACTACTGCACGGGTTAAATAATTCATTAAAAGTTAACCTTTCTTTTTTAAAAATAAAAAATCACAATCCCCAAACCATTGAAACATTGTATTGATTTGACAAAAAAAAATTGTATTTCTTACAAAATAGTTAATTTATTCTTTTTGTTATATATAAAAATATGGCTAAATTTTAAAAATATACGATCTAATTTGACTGTTTTATAAAAAAAAATTTTGTGAAATTTTTTTCAAATGGGTGGGTGTCTGTGATTTTAAAAGTTAGCAAAAATATGCTAACCACAAGGTAAATTTTTGAAAATTAGCTTTTTTATTAATGTTACACAAATTGTTTCAATAAATTTAACATCCATGTATTTTAAGTATATTATTTATGAATTATTTATCAAGATTTGAGTAAGTTTCAATAAAAATTTAATTTTATTATAATTTTTTAAAGTTATCATTAATTTTTAATTAATATAAATATTTGTACTTCTCGAAAAATTTTAAAATTTATTTCTAATTTGTATTGTATTTTTACAAACAAAATTATAAAATTTTACTTTAAAATGGATAAAATTACAGTTCCAAATGTGATTCCAAAATTTTAAAATACTCTTTTTACTAACTTTTAAAGCCACAAATATTCATTTATAAGAAAAAATTTCACAATAACCTTTTTATAAAACATTCAAATCATATAACCTTTTAAATTTTTCTTTAAAATATTAATGAATGGGTACTAAGTAGGTATAATTATTACAACTAACAAGTACAGTTGTGCACATAAAGACGCAACTTGGATACTCATATTATTTACCTAATTCTGTTAAACTAATTTTTATAGCAAAAAGCAAAGCATTCTTGAATATTGTTATAATGTCAACTACTCACCTTTGTTGGAGAGACAAGAAAAAGTTACAGATAAATAAAATTTGCATAAAACAATAATAAAAGTAAACAAAAGTTCACATTAGGATTCATCTAACTCATCTACTACCAGCACTACTCAAGATTGATACAAATGATATTATCACTTAAATAAAATTTTAAATTTTATATCTAGTTAATATATAAAAATTTTATTAAAAAATTTATCCCTAATAATTAAATACATAATTTAAATTAAATTAAATGTAGTCGAGAACGTAAAAGAAAAAAAACTCATCGTGATGCAAAATTTAATTCTCTGAAAGAAAATAAATTTTCAGCTTCACTTTCTCTCTCTCTTTTACTCAGCTCTTTATGGTGTGTCCCATCACATAAATTAATGACATTTTAGATCAGCTATGTACTTGACTAACAAAATATGATTAACCTTTATCTTTTTCATATAAATTATGAAATCCTAGCACCCAAATCTTTTTCAATCACGATTATTCTGGTCATTTGGTAGAGTTAGTTTATTTTGTTAGTTTTGCGAGTCATACAACTACTCCAAGAAAAATTTGAATATATAATATTTTATAATACTATCTGTAAGACTAATTTTTATATGTAAATATACGTTATGTTCAAAATTTGATATGAAGTATGCATTAACAAATACAAAAAAGGTCATGGTATAACTAAAAAAATATTAAAATATATATAAATTATATTAATAAAACACACCAATATGCTAATGTAATTGTTTAAAATTAGACCTCTTCACATGCCTTGTACTTGCTTGGTCCAGCCTAGGCATACTTTTATGACTTGGGTTTGAACACCATTTTTATAAAGTTTAGGTACAGCTTGAATCCGCTAAAGCTTGAAATATTATGGGTTGGACATAAAATTTATTCAAGTACTTAGTTCTTTAGCCCGTCCTCTGGAAAATGAACGAGAAAAGAAAATGGTGAATCAAATGTTATAGTTCTCATTACATATAATTAATTATATCAAATGTATTTATTATGTAAAATACCTTTAAGAAAATGAAAGAAAGAAATGTATATGTATATAATTAATTGTAAATAATTTTTCAAATTACCATTATTCATAAATATTGATATTATTCTTAATTTAGACTAATTAAGAATAATCTAATATAGAAATAATCCAATACCAATATCGGAATTAATATTCACAACACTTCCCCTCAAGTTGGTGAGTGAATATCATAAACACTCAATTTGTGTCGCAATGTTAAGAATTGATCATAAAGATGTCTGCAAGTTTGCCATGCATTGATGCATTGAATTTTGAATTTTCTGATTCCGAATTTTGGAAATATCTAATATGATAGGCGTGAGTTGTGAAGTATGATTTGACATGTCAATAGCCTTATTTGATAAGACTATTTGTGAATCAAATTAAGATGTGAAAGTAGAATTGAATAAGGTATCGGGAGTTAAATACCTACTACGTTTGTAAAAAACATTAGTGTTACCGTTGGGACATGGCCGAGTCAAATAAGACATAATGGTGATATCGACAATCGACAATCGAGTAAGAACGTGATCGAGTCAAATAAGCCATGATATGGATAATCGATGATCTTTAAGAGTAAGGATATGGCTGAGTCAAATAAGCCATGATGTTGATATAAATAATAGATAATCTTTAAGAGTAAGAATATGACTGTGTCAAATAAGGCGTGGTGTTGATATAGATAGTCGGTGATCTTTAATAGATAACAAAAATAATGTTCTAATACCGTATAAAAAATGAACGAGAAAAAAAATGAAAAATCGAATGCTATAAATTTTATTATTTATAATTATTTATATTAAAAATATTTATAGTGTTCAATAACAGTAAAAAAAATATATAAATATAATTAATCATAAATAATTTTTTAAATTATTATTATTATTTATAAATATAATATTATTTTTAATTTAAATTGATTAATAGTAATTTAATACAGGAATACACGGAAGTAAATATTTAGTATAAAAAAATCCAAAATAATTAGCAGGCAGTAATTAATTTATCAACTACAAGTTACATGTTTTTGTGAACCCCATTAAATGAGTTTTTGGGGGCTGCTTTTGGGGGCTGCATCATTTCAATGGGCGCCTTTATTTTTTAATCAAAACTTGCTGCTTCCACGCTTTCATGCTCTTTTAATTGCATGAGACAAATATAAAATTACTAGTCACATATGTGTTTATTTATTTGTATCTTTTATATTTAACAGTAATTCACATGGTTTTGATATATAGTTGACCCTTCATTCATTTCTTGTCAGAATTTCTTCTGTGTGAGGTCAATTTTCTTCTTCTTCTGATAATGTTTTAACTTTATTCAACAAATTTAATTAACTCTTTAATTTTTACTTTTGGGTACTTAACTACTTGATGAAGTAATAATTTGGGTAAACTTATAAAATGGTTATTGTGAAAGTTTTATCTTTTAAATGGGTGGTTTTAGAAGTTAGCAAAAACAGACCAACCACTGAGCATATTTTTAAAAATGAATTTTTTTTTTAATGCTATACCAGTTATTTTAATAAATTCAACATTCCTATATTTTAACCATATTATTTATGAATTATTTATCAAGATTTGAATAAGTTTTAAAAAATTTTCTTTTTATTATAATTTTCTAAAGTTATCGTGGTTTTTTAATTAAAATAAATATTTATATTTTTTAAATAATTTTAAAATTTATTATTAATATGTATCGTATTTTTATAAATAAAATTGTAAAAGTTCACTTCAAAATAAATAAAATTACCTTTTTAATTATGATTTAAAAATTTTAAAAATCTTCTTTTTACTAAATTTTAAAACTATATACATTCATTCAAAAAAAATTTCATAAATATTTTTTTAAAAAAATAGTCAAACCGGATAGACTGATTTTAAGAGTTTATAGTAATAGTTATTGGACAAATATTCTGTCTGGTTTTTTTGTTGGCACTCTGTTCTAAAACCATTGTTAAAAATTGGCTAAATTTAAAAAGTATATCCTATAATTTGATTGTTTTATAAAATAGTATTTATAAAAAAATTTTTAAAAGATTGCTTGTTGTTTTAAAAGTTTAAAAAAAAAAATTTTAAAATTTTTAAACCACATTTTAAAGGGTAGTCTTATCCATATTAAAGTGAAATTTTATAGTTTAGTTAATGAAAATATAATATATCTTTGTGATAAATTTAATTTTTTAAGAAGTATTAATATTTTTGTAATTAAAAGTTAATTATAACTTTAAAAAATTAAAATAAAATGAAAAATTTTCAAATCTATTCAAATTTTGATATGTAATTCTTAAAATAATATAATCAAAATATAGGAATATTGAATTTATTGAAATAACTGATGTAACACTGTAATTCTCAAACTACAAACACCCTTTTAAAAATTTTTAAAATCATAAATACCCTTTAAAAAAAATCTACAAACACTTAACCACCTAATATCCCCCTAATATGTTTTTGAAGTTTAAAAAAAAATAGAATTGCCCAGCTGGGGTGATGTCATCAAATTCGTATTTTACTGTTTTTCTTCCCAAGATAAAATCCACAAAGTAATTAAATTTTAGATAAATCTGTATGGTCACTTCAAGTTAATTTCCTTTCTTAATGAGAAACCATACTTTTTTTTTCTATGAAAAATTGATGATTAAACAGCAGTAATTGACTGCTAATCGGGAACATTAAATGCCAGGAAGAACAACTCCTGCTAATTTCTTTTCTGGACCATTATATAAGTGTTTGTTAGCAGCAGGAATTGAATACGATAAAAAAACTGATAAACAGAAAAGAAAAAATGAAGCTTTTTGCCGCTCAAGTTGAAGAGGGAAAAGAAGGCAAAGATGGGAATCCAGCAGTTGGCCCTGTTTATCGAAATCTGCTTTCAAAAGATCAATTCCCTCCTCCTGATCCTGCTATGTCCACTACTTGGGATCTTTTCAGGTTATTTTAAACTAAAATTTGTTCTTTTTATTTACTGTAGAAATGAACAAACTTGTTGTATTTTCAGCGTGGCTGCAAATAAGTATCCTGGTAATAGAATGCTCGGTTGGCGAAAATTTGTTGATGGGAAGGTAATTGAAATCCAAGATCATGTATAATACTAAGCGATGTTGCTGTTAATTTAAAAAGGTGAAAATGGTGGTTTTTTATGTATAGGTGGGGCCTTATGTGTGGAAAACGTACAAGGAAGTTTATGATGAAGTTGTGCAATTGGGTTCTGCATTGAGGGAATGTGGTGCTGAACCTGTAAGTGTAAATTTTGGTTTATTATAAATGACACCCGCTTACTGTTTGATTAAATGCCTCAATGAAAATTATGAAGATTTGTGAAGTATACCGAAATTCCTATCTGTTCATTGACAGGGCTGTCGAATTGGAATTTACGGATCGAATTGCCCCCAGTGGATTGAGGCAATGGAGGTTTGTTTTTACATATTCATATTTTTCTATGTTTTTTTCTTTTAAATTTTGGCTTCTTATTTTCATCTTTTGAACATGAATAAGGGCTAGTTTCGGATTGATTGCCCGTTATAATGCTTTTAGTGCCCACCAGCTTGTTTGTCTTGCTTTTTTAAGAAACACAGATCCAAGTGTTTTTCTAGATACAGTCATAGGGTGAGTTTCGGTTTGTTGTCTCCTTAAAAGCAGGTTTAGGAAGTTGGGATAACAGTCTCAACCAGGCCTAATTAGTAAACCGGTCTTTGATTTTTTTTTTTCCTGATTTTGTTTTTTATGACTTTGTATAGGCTTGTAATGCTCACAGCTTGGTCTGCGTGCCTCTCTATGACACACTTGGTATTCTTCTCAACTTTGTGTGTTTTAACTGTTACATAAAAATTACCATGAAATTTGTCTCATCAGGAACTAATTTTCTAGTTTCAGAATTTCTCTAATTGGTTATTCATAGTTTACTCGGATCGAGTTACAGTTTCCCGATTTTTGCTTTAATTCAGCAACAGTTACTTGGCATTTTAGACATTCAGATTTAAATCGTTTCTGCAAAATGTTTAGTTGAATGAGTTTGTGGATGCAGGTCCAGGAGCTGTAAATTATATAATAGATCATGCTGAGATCGATTTTGTTTTTGTCCAAGATAAGAAAGTAAAAGAAGTAAGTCTAGAAAAATAAAAAACTTTTCTTTCCATTTAGAAACCTTGTAGACAATTCTCTTAGTCAACCTTGTTCTCCGATTTTCAGCTGTTAAATCCTGACTGTGAATCTGCTTCGCAGCTTAAATGTAAGCAAACTGTAAATGTCAATATTTTCTGTTTCTGGCAACTGTAATATACTAATATTCCATATGGTTGCAGCAATCATATGTTTCACTTCATTTACCGATGAAGAGAAAGAAAAGGCGGCTAAACTAGATATAAAATCCTACTCTTGGGAGGAGTTTATGCACTTGGTTAGTTCCGATCTGTATCTTTATCTTATGTGCTTTATGTTCTTGATTATGACTAATCTTAAAGAGTTGTATCCATTAGGGAAAGGAGAATCCGTCAGAGATTATACCACCTAATTCTTTTAGCACTTGCACAATTATGTATACAAGTGGCACAAGTGGAGATCCTAAAGGCGTCGTTCTAACACATGATACAATAACATCCTTTGTTAGAGGCATTGATTTGTTCTTGGAACAATTTGATGACAAGGTAAGAAAAATCATGGACTTTATAGGAATTTGAGTTCTTATTTATGTTTTTATTTGATCTTTAAACGGTTTTTGCTCAATGTAGATGACAGAGGACGATGTTTATCTGTCTTTTCTGCCCCTTGCTCATGTGCTTGATCGTGCGATCGAGGAATACTTTATCAAGAAAGGTGCTTCTATTGGCTACTATCATGGGGTAATTTTTACTCGCGAAATTTTTTCAAGGGGCAAGAAAGCTTGCATTTGGATATTAAAATGATAACCCTTTAAATTTATTCTTGTTTGAAGGATTTGAATGCACTGAGAGATGACATAATGGAGTTGAAGCCAACTTTTTTAGCTGGTGTACCTAGAGTTTTTGAGAAAATATATGAAGGCATGGTTACCTATTATACTATACATATACATTAACACATCAATTGGTCTTAATTAATCTGTTGTAAAGACTGAGCTTTTCTGTATTTCAGGTATACAAAAGGCACTAGAGGAATTGAATCCTGTGAGGAGGTCAATTTTCAATGCTTTGTACAATTAGTAAGTTACTCTCATATCGATTCTGTTGTTTTTAACAATGTAATATCGAAATATTGTGCATAAATTCGGCTGGTTAATCTTTATTATCTGACGCAGCAAACTTGGTTGGATGAATCGCGGTTATAAGCAGAAATACGCTTCACCATTGGCCGATCTGCTGGCCTTCAGGAAGGTAAAAACTTTGCCTTTTTTTCGTACACTTATTTTCGCTCTTTTCAGCAATGATTTTGCAGTCTAATGTTCATAATTTATTAGGTAAAAGCTAAGTTAGGCGGTCGACTTCGACTAATTGTATCGGGAGCTGCACCAATAAGTAGTGAAGTCGAAGAATTCCTGCGAGTTACTTGCTGTGCTTTTGTAGTGCAAGGCTACGGTAAATAAGAAAATTTCACATGTTATGCTGAAGACATAATAAAAAGAAATAATTAATGGAACTGTATTTTAACATTGTTTATTCAGGTTTAACCGAAACTTGTGGACCGGCCACTCTCGGTTTTCCAGATGAAATGTGCATGATGGGAGTAGTGGGTTCGCCAGCTGTGTACAATGAGTTGCGTCTAGAAGAGGTTTCAGAAATGGGGTACAATCCACTAGCTGATCCTCCTCGTGGCGAGATTTGTGTGCGAGGAAAAACTGTGTTTTCAGGGTACTACAAGAATCCTCAGTTGACCAGCGAGTCAATAAAAGACGGGTGGTTCCATACAGGAGACATAGGCGAAATTCTGCCCAATGGAGTCCTGAAGATAATTGACAGGAAAAAGAATGTGGTAAAACTGTCTCAAGGAGAATATGTTGCTCTCGAGTACATGGAAAATGTTTATGCAGTCACTCCAATTGTTGAAGATGTAAAAAAAAATTATTGATTCATTTTTATTCGGGTTTTATAACTATGTCGGATTTTTGAATTTTTTGATGAATGCGTTGCAGATATGGGTATATGGGAATAGCTTCAAGTCAATGGTGGTTGCAGTAGTTGTACCTCATGAAGAAACCACCAAGAAATGGGCATATATAAACGGTCATATGGGTTCATTTTCTGAACTTTGTCTACTTGATCAGCTAAAAGACTACATTCTCTCTGAATTGAAGGCTACGGCCTTAAGAAAAAAGGTAAGGATCCTTATTAAATTTATAAAGGGTAAATGATGGATTTTGATTAGTTTTTGTTTTGATGTGTGAAAATCAGCTGAGAGGATTTGAATTGGTGAAAGGAGTGATATTGGAGTCTAGCCCTTTTGACATGGAAAGAGATTTAGTGACTGCAACTTTGAAAAAGAAGAGAAATAAATTGCTCAACTATTATCAGGTAAAATATGAGCTATTAGATTGTAATGTTTGATTCATTTTTCTATTGAGATATTTGCTAATTAGAAATTTGATTAATTTTGCAGGAGGAAATCGACCAGCTATATAAGAAATTGAATGTAAAACAAGTGTGATCTTTTATCTGCAGCGACTCCGCTTCTATATGCCCTCGTTTTGATTGTGTAAACGATAGTGACTTGGATTATATTTATGTTAAATATCACTGTCCTTTATATGATGTGAGCATGAGTTTTATTTGTATAAATTGTTGGGGGTTACTATCTTTATGTTATTATTATTACCGTGAAATTACCAGCCCCTTATTCTATGCTTTGGATTAATTATATAGGCGCTCCTTCAACGCAATTGTCATGTAAATTCAATTTATTGGGACATATGTTTGTTCTATTGCTCATCTCCGTTTGTTGGGAATCTCACTTGAATGCAAAATTATAGATCTATTTTACAATTGGAGTCCTGAATCAAAACAGAACTGATGACTTTAACAAATGCATAATATCTGGCTAATGCCTTTAGTGAGTCAGCCAAATTGACTCTACATTGTTTTTTCCTTATTTTTATTCAAAGGATTGTATTAGGTCCAATTGGTACCCTGTTTTTTCCTATGATTTGACTCTGAAAGATTAGTTTGCATTAGTGTACAAGTTCAAACTATAAACTCTAGTTCTCCTATGCGTTGGCTTGTGAAGTTGCCAACTCTAGATGTCTCGAGTAGGATAACTTGGGAATTATTCTTTCCATTAAAGATAAGCTCAAACCAGCCAAAAAAAAAAAACTCTAGTTCTCCCTGATATAGGGAAGTAAATTAGAATGCTTTTCTGAACTTACAACTAAGTGGCAATTCGACAATGCAATAGTTGCATGTAAAATCATCTACAAGCTATAAATAGTAGAGGATAACTTGTTCCCAATCATTCATTCAATTTATCAAACATTTACTAAACTTTAATCTCGATAACAAAAATTAATTTGGAACTGGAAACCTACTACTATTTCAAACAAATACAAGTAGAGTTCCAACAGGTGGCAATTACGCCATTTTCCAAGCAATAGCATCCACAAGCACCACCTCACTCCCCCCAGCCATTCAAAGAACTATTTACTACTGTAGTCAGCAGCATGCATCGAGTCATTTTCTGTTCTTGCCCTCCTTTTCTCTCTCCCGCTTCTTGTAGAGTTTCTCCAGCACTCTTTTGGCTTCACAATTTGGGAAGTTCGCCAAGTCATAGTAATGTGACGCAATGTCAAGAAGCCTGTATGAAAAAAACCAACCATTATAAGCATTGGTATCTGCTCTCTACAAAATTGAATGGAAAACAAAGCATAAGAAACGAGTAAGGACTAACCATTCACCGCGTATATCAGTCACTGTGCGAATAAAATTCCTGCTTGTTAGTACATACTCGTTGTATATAACCCATTCTGGCTTATGATCCAGACAATTCGATGGATGCAAGTGCACAACCTGCAAGGCATATTGTGACAAGATAAGACACCATTTTTACGTACCAAGTAGAAGCAGATTATGTATAAAATTACAAAGAACGTGGAAGGAAAACGTAAATTTAGATAAATTTTTTGCCAATACCTCATCATATTCAAATTTATGTACCTGGTTGTCTTTTACGGTCAGGTAGTGCCCAGTTTTTTCGAGGTGAGCGACCTGCATAAAATATCCAGCTAGCATAGCCTTTCTTATGTTGACATAGTATTCGCGGCTGTTAAAATCTGTGCTACATAACTTGAGATTGAACCTCGCCATGATGCGTGCAAGCTGTTGTCTAACGTCATCAGCAGCCTTCAGAGCTCTATGATTGACAAAATTCTCATAGCACCAAGATGGGTCCCCATCTAACACCGAGCAAAAAGGACAGACATTATAAAGCTTATCTAGGACGGCATAATTATATAGAGGAATAAAGAAAAAAAATAAAAGAAAAACTTACTGCTCTGCTTGTAGGCATGATACACGTTCAACAGCGTCAGGTGGTCCCCATCTATGTGCCCAAACCTAGCTTTTGCTTCATCAGCAGCCTTCTGAGCCTCCCTAGGTCGTAAAAAGCAATTGGGTACTAAAGAAAGAATTTGGTTATCACAGAAGAGGCCCATTGTGGTCAGCAGATGCATACAGGCGAGACAACACCATTTTCTTCATGAGATAATACTGAAAAACTGCAGCTATCTGCATCAGCACTTACTTAGAATCTGATGGTGCATGCCAACGGGGGGCATGGAACCCATACAAGACACTGGCTGATGACAACCTAATTGGACACAGTGATTTTTCAACTGCAAGCATGTAAATTTGCATATACATGCTTGCAGTTAGACAACTCAACACAAGCACGGGATGTTGACCCGTGCACGCGCCAAACTTTTCAGGACACATTCATTCAAATGCAATCCAATGGCATTTCTTTAAATCACTTAGACCAGACTCAAGACCTACAGAAATAAAATAGATAGCAAGTGATAGTTACCTGAAAGCATGGCAGAAATAGACAAAATCTCATTAGAGCAGTTGAATTCCGGACTGACAACCAGCATCTTCCCCATCTGAGGATCCAAGGGAAACTCACTCATTATTTCCCCAAGCTTAGTCAAGTTCCCATCATCATCCAATGCACCCAGATAGTTTAACAACTCTAGTGCCCGCATCAGTGTCTCAGGAGCAGGAGGGTCCATAAAATCAAAATGCACCAAATCATCGATTCCGAGTTTTTTAAGAGTTAGCACCGTATTTGCAAGGTTTGAGCGCAAAATTTCTGGATATGTCTGTGGCTGAAGATCTTGATTAAAACTTCTCTCTGTGTAAAGCCTGAAGCATTTACCGGGCTGAGTTCTTCCAGCACGTCCTGACCTCTGATGTGCACTTGCTTTTGAGATTGGGGACACCAACAGGGATTCAACACGTACTCGGGGGTTATAAACCTTTTGTTTTGCAAAACCTGGGTCAATAACATAAACAATGCCATCTATGGTCAAAGAAGTCTCTGCTATGTTAGTTGATACAACAATCTTCCTTCCAGCAGGACCACCCTCTACCAGTGGAGGAGGAGCAGGTTCAAAAATCTTTTGTTGCATAGCAGGCGGAAGGGTCGAATACAGTGGCACTACTTTAACTGGACCAACAGTTTCCATATTTGAAATTTCCTTGTTAATTTTACGGCATGCATCTTCAATCTCCTCCTCGCCAGTAAGGAAAACAAGAATATCCCCGGGACCTTCACAAGCATGTATCTGGACAACTGTTCGGATTGCTGCCTCAAGGTAATCCCTTTCAGGTTCCTGAGTATAGAATATTTCCACCGGATGTAGCCTGCCAGGAACCCTCATCAGAGGAGCTTTATTAAAATAAACCTGGAACTTTTCAGCCTCTAATGTTGCACTCATGACAACTAGCTTCAGATCAGGTCTATTTCTTAAAACTTCTTTAAGAAGTCCAAATAGCACATCAGTGGCCAATGTTCTTTCATGGGCTTCATCAAGGACTATGACTTTGTATCGTTCCAAAAGAGGATCAGTCATGGCTTCTCTTAAAAGCATACCATCAGTAAGATACCTAAAATAGAAAAAGCAGAACTTGTGTGAACAAGTTTCCAACAAAGACTTACAACAAAACTTATATAGAGAATTATAAGAACATAAATAGAAATTTTATTTACAACTCACTTTAAAACAGTTTTTGCACTGCTACAGTCTTCAAAACGTATACTGTAACCCACCTCTTCACCAATAGTTACATCCATCTCCTCAGCAACACGTCGAGAAACAGACATTGCAGCCACTCTACGGGGCTGGGTGCATGCAATCATCATCTTCCTACGTTTATCAGGTGTTTCTATCTCTGCAGCTTCCAAAACGAACTGAGGAATCTGTAACACATAACATGGTTAGATCAGTTTTCTAGCTCCACAGCGTCTTAATAAAATTGACAAAACTACAAAAAGCGGAAAGTTCTTTAAGCTCTTCAATCATTAATTACATTCAAACAAACACAAAGGCTTGAAATCATAAGAAAATGGTAAAAAAGATGAAGACTTAATTAAAGGCTTGAGAACCGGTAACAGAATAAATAAATGATAAATGTATATGAGCACAATTTGGCAAAAAAAAAAGTTTATCACAGCACATTTCACAAGGGTAGAGGTTAAAGTTGACAACACAGAGCCGCCAAGAAACTAAACTATCTTAAAAGAAGTATACAACAACAACATTACCCCAATGGCTCCCGCACAAACGGGGTAAGGGGGGGTAGGGGGGAGGGGGGTCGGGTGTACGCAACCTTACCCCTGTAATTACAGGGAGGTTGTTTCCAATAGACCCTGAAGTGGCGTTGCAAACAGCTATCCGTTACCTATAAGAGCAAGTCAATAGAAAGGCAAGTAGTGAAAGAGAAACAACAGGAAAAAAAAATACAAGTACAAATGATGGAATGTATTAACACCGTCCATAAACTAGGAGGGAGCCCGATGTGCCCAACTAAGCCGGGCATATTCTACACGAAATCTGAACAATAAACCTGCCCATGATAAGATCGCATCTCATGCTCATTATATAGATCTATATTCTATATTCAATCTCAAAAACCATTCCAGAACCGCTGAATAAGAGCAACAGACAGCTATTGATGACAATATACTAGCATCTATCATCACAAAAACAATTACAATAACCCTATCTATCGCTAAGGAAAGAAAAAGCAAGCAGCCAACCATCGATCAGTAAGCAAATAGGTTATAAAGGCATAATCCAACAAACCTGAGTAGTTTTGCCGCTACCAGTCTCTCCGACGAGAACAACAACCTGATTACTCTTCAAAACCTTCAAGAACTCCTCCTTTTGCTGCCAAACGGGCAAACTTTTCCTCTTCTCCAATATGTCATAATACCTTTGCGAATAGGGCCTCCCATTCCACCGATTGATCAAACTGTTAGTACTCCCATTGATACTCATCGGAGCACCAAATCCGCCTCCATCGCCGTTCGTTTTGGCGATCTTCGCGGAGACCGAGGTGTCGTCCACCACGTCAAATAAACTGAGCTTCCTCTTCCTCTCCGTACCCATCCAAATATCTAGAAAATCCTAACCACAGAGAGCAGTTAAATACTGGATTAGGCGGACTTGGATTCGAATCTAGAGAGCCAGAATTGAGCTCTGGTATTGGATGCGAATCAGTAAGAACCCTAGAAGAGAGGAAAAACGAGAAAGCATAAGCATCGTTTAATTATATTTATATAGCAATCAGTCGGTGCATATACTTTCGGATTTTGCTGATTGGTCCCTGACGCCGTCTGCCTAATTCTGTTAGATTTTGGGCTCTTTCTATGGGCCATGCAACTTCATAAATTATCTAAGCAATTGCCTAAGATTACATCCACCAAAATGGGAAATTGTCGGTTTCCTCAAAATAAATACTAAAATATTTTTAAAAAAATTATATCTTTCATGTCATTTTAAGTTTTATTTATTACCTTCATACGCTTATAATCAGTTATGAGATGAGGAAAGTTTTTTTTATTTTTTTTGCTTATTTTGCATTTATCTCTCAAATCATTCATTTTTTTTATATGTCGCTTTGCAGTTTTTTGTTCGTCTCATTTTTATCTTCGAAACGTCATCCATTGTGACATACTTTTTCCAAAAAAAATTCGACCTGTTGCAAATCTATATATTTCTGTTACAAATCTAATATAAGATTTATAACAGATATATATTAGTTCAATGGGCATTGCAAATACAAAGAGACTTATATTAGATTTATAAGGGACTTATATTAGACTTATAACATATATATATAGTAGATATATAACAGTTCAATGAGCATTGCAAATACAAAGAGGCTTATATTAGAATTATAATAGATATATATTAGAAATATATCAAATATGTATTTGATATTTTCTGATATATGACAGATTTTGTAGTAGAGGTATCACAAAATTGTAGTAGATATATAATAGATGTATAACAGATACAAAAGAACATCCAAATCAGTGTTGAAACAAAAAAATGCAGCAGAAACAGATATATACCAGATATATAGTAGATATATAACGGTTCAATGAGCATTGCCAATACAAAGAGACTTATATTAAAATTATAACAGATATATATCATAAATATATCGGATATATATCAAATATGTATATGATATAATTATGATATTTTTCTGATATTCGAAAGATTGTGTAGTAGATGTATAACAGATTTGTAGTAGATATATGATAGATGTATAACAGATACAAAATAACATCCAAATCAGTGTTGAAACAAAAAAATGCAGCAGAAATAGATATATTGTAGATATATAACAGTTCAATGAGCATTGCAAATATAAAGAGACTTATATTAGAATTATAACAGATATATATATATATATATATATATATATATAATAGAAATATATTAGATATCTATCTGATATATTCCCGATATATATCTGATATATGACAGTTTTGTAGTAGATATATAATAGATATATAACAGATACCAAAGAACATCCAAATCAGTGTTAAAACAAAAAAACAGAACAAAAATATATATCAGATATATATCGGGAATATATTAGAAATATATCAGATAGATATCTAATATATTTCTGATATATATATATATATGTTATAATTCTAATATCGAAAATTACCATTTGATAAGAAAATAAAAAAACATAAAAGGGGTTCAAAAGTGAGAAACCCAAATTTAAAAATGCAATGTTTACCTTGTCTTTTTCGAGTTGTCCTTTAAGAGTGCATTGAGGACCTAATTCAATCTTTCGATCTTCATTGTCATCGTCTTCCCCAGTTGGACAAATAGATTGCTCGCTCATCTCTATGTTAATTCCACCGATTTCAGATTCCTCTTCTTTTCCTGGTTTTTTTGCCTCAGAAATTTCGTCTCTGCTTTTCTCCACAAACCCCATCAACGCATCAAAATTTTGAAATTATAGCTCGAATTGTAGCGAATTAGCAAATGCAAGGAAGAAAAGAGAAGTCGGAATCTGGAATTGAAGAACATGAATGAGAAAATCAAGAAAAGCAACAAGGGATAAAGGGCAGGGTTAAAGTAAGAAGAATTATGAAAAGGGGAGTGGCGATGGGAAGCAATGAAGCCGGTGTAATGAACGTATTCTGGTTAATTATTTTTCAAAAAATTATGTTTAGGAGACGCGCATTTCTCGATAATATTTTGGTAATTATTTTGCACTTTTTAGGTGCTTTTGTGTGTTCTTTCCAATAATAATTGTCTAATCAAGAATTAGGCTTTTAAATTGTTAGCTCGTGTTGCCATTATTACAGCAAATCCAACAATTTCCTATTTTATCCTTAAAATAGGAAATGAATATAGGGAATGGATGGATATATGGTATATCCTTAAAATAGGGTTCCCTATATATAGGAAACCCTATTTTAGGGGATGAATATTATGTTGGGAACTGACAGTCAGATTGAACATGCATAAGAGGCATAGCGGAAATTTAAAATTTTGTCCTTGTCTCTAAGAACTCCTATTAGTTGCATATAAATTAAATAAAGTCTTAACTAAATAATTCTCTACCTAGGTTAGCATGATAAAGGACTAGGCATACCATAATTCTAAATTATATCCTACCATATTTATTTTATACTAAGCATGTTATAACTCTAATTTATAACCTAAGCATAAAATAAACTAAGCATGCAAAATAACCTAAGCATAATTATTAAGTCTAAAAACACTTAAAGAAAAAGACTTAATAATTAAAAGAGAAAGAAAAAGAACTTACCAATTGAAGTGTGCTTTTGCAGAACCTTCTTCCAGAAGCCTCCAATCGTAGGATAGCCTATATCAGTATCCACACGAACCCCACCAACCAAAACCTCCCCGGGAGGAAGAACTAAGAAGCCTCGAGTAGTTGTTAGACCACTCCAGAAGCCTCCAAAAATATAAACTAGAGGTGCCCGAATAAATTCAGGCTCCTAAAAAATAACTTGCTCAATTACCCGAGAGATTAATTATCTCGCTTAGGATTTATACTTTGAGCTTGGTACAGTTTGAAAGGAAAGGGGACGGCCTATATATAGGCTTGGGGAGCAAAATTGCTCCCCCTTAGGCGATGTGAGATGGGAGTAAATACTCCCATCCCCATGTGCACACAGCGTGCTATGCACGCTGTGTGCTGCAAGGTAAAGCCCTTGCTTGCGGGCTGGGCCTTGTGGCCCATATCGCGACCCCAGCCCGCGGAATTCCCAACATGGGTTGCGCATATGCAACCCATTTTCATGGGCTACCGCGAGCAATGCCCAACATTGCTCGCACACCTTTCGGTGCACTCCCGCGCACTCGAGCTTGTACAAAATACTTTTATACTCTCAATCCAATTAAATTCGCCAATGCAAAATTCCCCTTTTAATCCTTTTTCAAATATTTATTTTCTGACCCTAATAAATTAGTCACCAGTCAAAATAAATTTCTTGATCCAACCAAAATTGATCTAATCAATTATAATTTATTTATGACTCTAATTAATTAGTTACTGGTCAAAATAAATTTCTTGGTCTATCGAAAATTGATCTAATCAATTTTAACCAATCAAATAATAATCCAATTATTATTTATGTTACATTTTCGTAATAGAATAAATCTATTAGTTCTTTACTTAGTCCGATGAAGGTTCAATGTGTGTGACCTTATAGGATCCCGAAGTATTGAGCTGTTAAGGCTTAACCAACCCTTGTTCTAATGGAACCATTGGCTCGATGCTCTAGACCGTGAATAGAACTTGATTACCCTAAACGACTGTAGTACGCCTCTAGCAAGGGTCTACCATTCCCCATTACTCGGAATGTCATTTATGCTTATGACTTAATCCCGGTTAATGCAATAGTTATCCAATGCGATAAATTCCTTCCATTCTTTAATATTAGTACCATCTGGTTTATAGGGTTCGGTTAAAGTGTTAACCCACTAATAGCGAGGTTGCTCCAAGTTATCCAAGTTATTTACTTGTTACCGAAGTATATTGCCTTTTACCATGGTGTATTTGACTAGAAACCATTTCTATCAAACACATACTCTAGTTTATGGCAATCATCACTTCAACAAGTGGCCAGATACAACTCCTTAATATATCCGGAGCGATGGATTCTTTCCGACTACTCAGCTTACCAACGTGTTGTCATCACTATACCCGTAATCACCCGTAGCACCTTAAATAAATTAGTATAGTAATGACCCAAAGTATAGCAATAGTACCACAAGGCAACTAGCATCTCAAGTATGAGGATATTCGCAAAGCTTATTGCATGAAGATAAACACTAACACATTGATATTTATACCAAGTGTTTATCTTGTTGCGGTCTCCAATATATCTCCCAGATATATCCATGTGTCAAGCTTAAGGCACCACCTTCAGTCTTTAGGAGATTAACTGCTTGGACCCTTTTCAAGAAAGTTGACCACATGCTAGTCTTTCCGTTTCATCAATATCCTTTCTTGATGAAACTATGACTAGGGATAGTTTAGACATAATCATAATGAAGCAAGTTCCATCAAATATAGTCCAACTATAATTTCTTTGACTTCACGCTATGATATGTCAAGGACTTTTGTATACATACATCAATGAATATATTTTAACCAGCTATAATATATATATATATATATATATGTATATATATATATGTATGTATATATATATATGTATGTATATATATATATGTATGTATATATATATATATGTATATATATATATACATACATATATATATAAACACATTGATATAAACAAAAGTACAAATGCCTTTATTGATTAAATAAATTATTCGTACTATTACATAATTAAGATATATCGACCTAATTGCCTTAAGGGCATACATCATATCCAACATATTATATATTATTTGTTTTTACTTTTTATTTCTTTTAATTATTTTGTTGGTTGATTAGAATAGAAGTGATATAAAAGTATTAATATAATAATAATAGAATATTATTAGAGCAAAAATACTATAAATCCCCTAAAATAAAATTTAGAGAATGAAAAATAGAGAATATGATTGGACTTGCTCGGCAAATGAAAAAATAATTAGAGACTTTGTCTTTGCATGCAATGGATTGCAAATAACATTGTTCTTTTACTTTATAGTTTTTAATAGAACCCTATTTTTAGGGTTAGTATAGAATTTCTTGCTCACATAGCTTTTTAAAAAAGTTTATTTAAAGCATTTTCAAGCCATTATCTTATTAAAATAACAATTTGAAAGATAATCGATTTTGTATTAGATGGAAATAATCTTATTTGTGTGCTTATTTAATTTATCAAGTTTAATATTTTTAAGGACCACAAACTCTTTACATGGCATCAGATTAGAAGATGGCTTGACTGTCGAAATGATCATGGAAGAGTGTTTAAAGTCCTGAAGGAGTTTGAGCTAGCGGAGAAAGACTAGACCTGTTGATATCCTTGAGCCTCGGAGGAGATATGTTCAGGAATATTTTTTTTGTTACCTATCTGGTTCACCTGAGCTTTGTTCTGACTACATCCAGATCCGACCCGGGTCGCGCACCTGGCTGTGGTGGGTGAGTCTCCCAATAAGGATTTTTTGCATTCACTAGGACTCGAACTCGAACCCTTGCTTAAGCGATACTAAGTCGCTTACCACTTGAACCAACCCTTATTGGTATATGTCAAGGAATATTTGACAAGTAGCAACTGGTTCATGCCTAGTTGCACTTGAGGGGGAGTGTTAGAAATATTGGGTTATCCCACATGGGGAATAAATAAGGAAAATGATTGACATATAAGTGGTATACATTGAGCCATAACATAAGCCAATTGATTTTGTATTATATCGACTTAGTCCCACATCGATGCTCGCTCAAACTATCGAGCTCAACACTCTCAATAACCACGAATTCTTTAGGTTCCCAAATATGAAAATAATTGATTCCATATTGTTGATTGATTTTTTAATTAAGATATAAATTATTGTATGTATGATAATAAACTATATAATTTGATACGATTTGAGAATATATGAAATTTAATGTGATCGATTTGACTATATGTGACTCACCCTTTATAATGTGTAAAATGTTAATTAGGCGGTCCCTAATCCGTATGAAACTATCTTCCTTTCATATCACTTTTGCTGAAACTTGATAAACAATCGCTTTTCACATTGTTAATTTAATAGGAGATCATTAAATTCCTGATGTTTGATGGATTTGAACCAATTTTTTAATCATAATAGTTTCAACAACAATTTTTATATACTCATTTGCTTCTTCATTGGTTAATTTTGTAAATATAATAATTAAATTTGGTTTGTTCTAAAATAATATAGATTGTTATTTTCTATGCATATTTTATCTTTACAAGCTAACCATTATTTTTTGTTTAATTACAATTGGATCAATAGTATCCAGCTTGATTTAAAGTGTAATGAAAACTAGAGTAGCATTTACTTTGTAAGAAACAGCACAAGTATAAAATAACCCATATAACTTTGTAATTTTGGTATGTAACAATTTATTTCATTTTTTCTTTTGGTAATATTTACGAGTATCTTTATTGTGATAGTTGTATTCGGGGCTTAATCACGGTTAAGGCTCTTACCCCTCCCAACAAGTGTATTTAGTAGAATTCGAATCTTGTTTTTCTTCAACTTACTCAACTTTATCAACTGAGTTACACCTTATTGGTCACAATTTATTTCAGTTTTAAAATAGGAAAGTTTTACTCTCTTATTATTCCTTTATTTCATCATAAATATGAATTAACAAAATTTGCTAAATCTAACTGAAAATTATAAGCAAAATATTTTATAAATTTGCACTGCCCCTTAGTTAGTTAACTAAAATTTTGTGTACACATAATAAGTCCTAGAAACACTTTTTAAGATATATTTTAGTCATAATTCGGTACATGCCTTGCATGACAAATGTAGCATATTAGGAGTTTTAGATTTCTTATACATTTTGATTGTTAGACCTCATAATTAGGCATTTTGTATTAAATACTAAAGTCTTCTTTACTCATCCAAATACGCAATGTCTGATGTTAACTATCTGTAACAAAAAAAAAAATAGTAATCTATGTATTGACACTATTGTCTACCAAAATTTCGTGGCAAACTGCTATACACTACCTATGTTTAACTTAAAAATTACCAATACAAATGGAGTATCTAGCATGGAAAAAAATGACGTTTTGAAGTAGATAGCTTTTCATTTATTAATTGTTATTGACTTTTTAAAAGTGGTTCCAGATATTTCCTTTTTTTCTACTTCATTGATATGATGCTCACGAGCAGAACAAGGATTTTAGCAGAAATTATTAAGAATTATTCTAGCTTTCATGGTAAAATGTTGCTTACAGTCTATTTAACATTAAAAAGATTCACCTAGTCCCATAAGGCATTAGTTTGGCATTGAATGTTACGTGTCGGCTTTTGGATGGCATAAGAAAATATAGAATATGATATATTTGAAAAGTCAAACTAATCATAAGTCCAAAGATGACATTTGAAGGCAAACTATAGCACTATTTGAAGGGAAATTATACAATGGATGGTCCAAGACCAAAGGACTCTTCTCCATGCATGAATAACACGTGTCCCAAAAATAAATTGAATAATAAAAAGTAATAGCATAAAATACACATATCATTTATGCAGGGAAAAGAGTCCATAATCTCAAACCATTGTATAATATCCTCTATTCAAAAGTTTAGAAGGCTATGAGAATTTTTTAAAATTCAAATGTGCAATAAACAAAATAAGATCAGTTAAATGAGCCTGATGATGATGTCAAATCATTTAAATATGTAAATACACTTATATATATCCATATTATACATATCCTACAACAAATCAGTAGTTATTCACTTATTTGTAATCTTTTCCAACATGTGCATTTTGCTTGTATTTTGGTATGAAACAATAATTTCCTATATTACATAGGAGGATAAAACAACAAAATTAATTATTTGAAGAAAAACAGTCACATTAGAAAACAAAAAGATATAAACGAACGATTATATTTGCAGTCTCAGGTTTGATTTCAATTGAATAATTTTTCGTAAGGGAAATTGAAGAAATTATTTTAATCAATATAAGAATCACCAATTGGGCTAATCAAATCATCAAAAAATTACAGAAAAAAAATTGAAAAATACTATTTACCGTGTTCCTACATTATTTACTACAAGAAAATTAGACTTGTAAACTTTAATTTTGGTAAATTAACTTTTACTGCCCGGTTGAGAAGTTATAAATCCTTCATTTCCGGCCAAGATTAAGTACTTATCTCTTCTCGTAAGTTTGGTGCACTCGAATCCCAAAGCCATCCCGATCTGACCTTGCACTTGATTAGCCACATCAAATCTTGATTTCTGATAAGACGGCCGAGAAACGCCGGGAAGAATCTGGATGGTGTAAGATGGATGAGGGTTCATGAGAAAGAAAAGAGGGTCAAAGCACTTGAGCCCACCCGCAGTTGTACCGTGAAACAAGCTAACATGAGTATTTAACGCGACAGGGACAATTTCGTCACTTAGCTCCGAAAACAAGGGGCTAAATCTCAAGAGGTACGGTTCCCTACACGTGGTTCCTTCCGGGCACACCACGAGATCACCTTCGTTGAGTAGTCTCTCCATCATCTTACCATCCTCGTCACGGTTACGCGTCAATCGGACGGTCTTGATTGGAGAGAGTATTTCAGACATTCTGCTTAAGCTGTACGTGACCGCAGTGAATTCTTTTTTTAACGCAAAGGAGATGTAAAGAGGGTCGAATAATGTTCTGTGGTTGCATACGTAAAGAAGGCCTTTTTGGGGGGGTTTATTTGGATTTTTAAGAGAGTTGGGTTGTGATATGGTGCAGCGGAATCCAGAGAGCGCTAGTATGGGGATGGAGATGTTGTAAGGGAGTGATAAGGCAGCAACGGCTCTGATTAAAGCAAGGGTGAAACCAAATGGGATCCACATGAACAGTGAAAGAGCGGCTATTGGAGTTGGTTTGATTGCCAATCTACCATCATGGAATATAAGGGCCTTTGGGTAATTTTGTTTGGGTAGAGCTTGCCAGTTCTTTTTATCAGCCTTTTTTACCAAGTAAATTTCCTGTTTCAAAACAATCAATAATTAGCAATAATACTTGGGCACTTTCTTGAGAATCTAAAAATCACATTAAGCCCCCTTCTTTTCAATATAATCTATTTTATTCCGTATATGTGCACATTTTTAGATTAATTTGAGATAATAAACACTTATGTATAAGTGGCCAACTATTATTCGACATGTCTATTTTCCCAAAAGAGGAGATGACGTGTAAGGATGTGCAATTCACATCTAGCAAAGTAGTTAGCGACATATATGAAGAAATGGTGAATTACTAATATTTCCGTAATAAATATTTATCATGTAAACTACGGACCACAAGATTTTTTTTAGGAATTATTACAATTTAATCAACAATAAAGTTGCTACTGATAAAAAACAAATAATAAAGTTTCTAATTCTTAAACCTGTAATCTCTATACATAGATTACACGTATAAATTGAGAAATGGTCCAAAATCTCTATACATAGATAATATTATACCATGACATACTACTATTTCAACTCAATAACTTTATGTGGAAACTTTATAAATTTTTTTATATATTTTTATTTAAATTATATGGTTTAAGATTTCCAATGAAAACAATAATGTATAAGTCAAAAGAATACTTCATTTCACTAAGGTTTTAATATTACCAAAGATACCATAACGTATCAAATCATTGAGAACCATTCAGTCTTTAAACTACAATAAAACTTTTAACTCAAATTATATTTAGTAATTTATATAGGCTAAGCAATATAAATTTGAACTAGATATATGATGCATATATAGGGAAAATAAAAGAAGAAATTAAACTGACCTTACAAAAAGAGAACAATTGATGATCATCAGGATATCTCTTAAACAGATTAATGCCGACAACATCTTGATTAACTAGTATATCCTCACTAGCCATCAAACTATCTGTACTATGTTTTTGTTCCATAATTCCGACAAAATACCCACAAACTGACTTCAACTCTCTTCCAACAACATAGTCCATCTCCAAATAATCTCTCAAAAAACTCTCAATCATTACTCTTGGAAACTCACTTACCCCAATTTTTTTCCCTCCTTTTTTCAAAATCTCAAATGCTTCTAACCCAACATCTTCCATATAATACTTTGCCAGAACTGCCCTTCCAACTCTAAAACTATCCTTCTTTATCCCACAAAAACAAACCATTACCATTATCTTTAACCCCATTTCTCTGTCTTCCCCAACTAAGCAAATCAATGGGTACAACAGGAATAGCACAAAAGCCCTTAAAATGCTTCCAGCTTCGAACGCAACTAGCATAAAATAAGGAAACAAGGATGAAGACTTCAGCAGTGTTCCTTCCACATTAAAGATCAGAACTTTGTTTGATAAGTCTGATCTATGTGATAGACAAGGGTATTTTTGGTATTTACTTTGACCCAAGTACAGGTTGCTTAAGCTTCTACGAAGTACTTTCGGGTTGCAAAATTTTGTGATAAGGAAACTTAGAAAGGAAAAGAAGAGAGCCTTGAAGAATGAAAAGTTTGTAGGAAACATTTTGGTTCTTTTTGTAAAAGTTCGTTCTTGTTTTGTTGAAAAATAAGCAGTTGTATATATAGTTGCAAAGAACGAAATAGCCCTGGAATTTGTTGGTTATTACAACAATAGTATTAGGCAAAGTCAACGGGCTTCAGTTTAAATCTTATGTATGGGTATCGAGCTTTTAATTGAGTTTCGGTGGTCAAAGGTGGAAAAACCGTACACGCTTGTTGTCTATAGCTCAAGCTGGCAATTTCTGCGCACCAAATTAAATTAGAATTTAAATATCGACATAAAATTAAGGTTTAATGTATATCTATCCGTTAATTTATAGATATCTTTATTAATCTCTTAAATTTAATAAAAGTCTTTATTATAATCTTTTTAGTGTCACGTGTTATATTGTGATTAGTTTAATTTTTTAACGATGTCTAATTTTTTATTTCCTCTCTCCAATCAGATTATAACACATGATACTGAGGGGCTACAGTGAACACTTTTACCAAATTCAGGGGGTTAATAAAGATATTTATAAGTTAAAGGCATCAAATGATAAAAATTACTAAATTAAGCTAAAATTAACATAATTTTATTTATGTTGGTGGGCACTTATTATCTTTCATATGAACAAAATTAGTAATTTTAGGGTTTCAAATTTCAATAAACATACTTTACAAGGCTGTCTATTAGGAAAAGCAGGGTAAATTATGACTCAAGACTCCTAAATTTTTGAGAAACTCAAATTTTAATTCGGGTATAGTTAAAATATAAAATATATATAATAACAAAGAGTGGAAAAATGGTTTAGCTCCAGCAATAAAAATGTGTACATGCAGTCACTCCTATTTGTTTTCATTTCAGTCTTTTTTTCTCCCTTCATTTTTATTTCAATCATTTTCATTTATGTTAATCCTTTTTTCATCCAATCTTTTCATCACTCCTTTTTCTTTTATTTTTTTATCACCTCCCCATCATATCTCTTTTTCTAAAAAAACAATATTTTAGTTTCTTTTCAATCTTTCAAATCATTAATACATGAAATAATACTTTATAAGTTAATTATTACCATTGATTTTATAATTATATATTTTTTTAGAAATATTATCTTTAAAAGTATAATTTTTTATAATTATATATTTTTTTAAAAATATTGTCTTTAAAAGTATAATTTCTTACGCCTCTAAAAATAAACAAGAGCTTTAAGTATTTATGGAGTATTTTATTATTAGTTGATAACAAAATTAACAATAACCTTTTAAGTTATTCTTTTCAGTTTAGTATTAGTTTAAGTATATATAAGGTTTGACTAATTTGGTAAATTTATATTTTTTTACAAACAATCAATATTGTATTCAATTTTTTTATTTTACTTTATTAGTTACAATTTATAATGTAAAAGTTAGCATCACATATTGAGCATAAAAATTTGATAAATACTTTTATATTTCAAAAGAAAACAATAATATTTTAATTGTTTTAATTTATATATATATATATAAAGCCATTTTATAAATTTAAGCTATTATATTTTTTAACTTTCAAATATATCAAACATCATGCAAGAATGAGATTTTAGATAAATTTATTACTATTTGAATAAAATTTGCTTAAAAAATTTATCGGATAACAGATAATTTTGAATGATAATATTTTAACCTTAAAAATATGTATAAATCAAAACTTAAGAAATTTTTCATTGTTTATTAATGAAATATAAAATTTAATGAAAGTTTTAATACTCTCGTTTTATAAGGGCCTATATTTCATCTTTTACTCAGGATCTTAAATTTTCGGGACGGTCTTGATACTTTGTATTTATTGATCAATCATTATAACATGATATATATTTCTTTAATGTGTTAGAAAATAATATATGCTAAATTAATTTGGATTGATATGTTAATTAAATGATGACTGGGACCTATTTGAAACTAGATCACAAGTACATAAATGAAAATCTCATTGGTGTCACACTGTCTTCTTCGAGATATCGTTATAGATTAGAAATTTAAAATTGTACTTATCGAGTAGCTTTTGGTAACGATCGATTATTAATGTTGAACTCAATTATCTTCACAAAATTTAAGTTATAAGCCTATAACAAAAAGGGAAAGAATAATTCATGAGATTTAGAGTTAATATATATGAATTTAAATCTGCTGTTGTTAATTATGTGTTCTCTTATATGTCAGTTATTTAAATTTTATCTTGTGTTAGATTTTTTAACTTAATTTTTTTATTTTTAATTTTCTTTCTTATTTTTTATTTTTCTCTCCTATATGTCTAATACATAACATAATCTGAATGGAGAAAATGAAAGGAAACACACAATTTAGGACAATAAATTTAAAACCAGTATATATAGCGAAATTATTATCTTGTAATTTTTCTGATAATTAGAATTGTTTAATCAGTTATTCTCAATTATTCTTGTTGCTATTTTTATTGTTATTTAAGAATATGTATGGTATCTACTATCTAGTATTCATGATATCATAATCCTATACCTCCAAGTTGAGAGCATGTGTTTTATTACTTGCAGCACTATATGTTATTGCTAGTTGTATTTAAAAAATCTAAGAAAATCTTGTCTACATAAAATTTACAAACCAAAGATAATTCATAAAAATACAAATGCATGACCGAATGATCGCGACGGGAATGATCAGGCTTATTGCGGAAGATTTTGAACCGTCCGTAATAAGGATCATTGCGGACGGTTATTTAAGAAGAATTGTCCGCAATTCACCGACAAAATGGCTGCCTGAATATTAACTATTTCGGACGGTTATTTCAGACGGTTCTTGTAAACAACTGTCCGAAATAACATGAATTTTTTTTCCAGTATTTTTCAATGCTACCTATTTCGGACGGTTCTTGTAAACAACCGTCCGAAATAATATGAATTTTTTTCCCAGTATTTTTCAATTCTACATCACAATCAATGAACCTGTAAACAGCTGCAGTTCCAGTAAACCCAATATAATACAATCAATTTCCAGTAAACTCAAAACTCAATAGCATAACCAATAAAAAAAACAATACAATCGATTATATTCCTAACTCAACTTCATATTTCTCCAAAAACAATGAAATCGATCTCTCCAAACAAAACACTTCAAAATACAAGTACAATATGAGAAGCAAAATACTATCGATTTTGAAGCCTAGCTGCCTATAAGAAATTTAAAACCTTAAGAAGCTAGGTAATAAACAAAATACGTACTCCAACTAACTACACTTAAAATTTAATAGACAAGCCAACATATGAGAAGCAAAAATGTCCAAAACCTCATCTATCTCCCACTGTGTGTAAGTAAAGCTTCTTGCATAAGACTGCAGATAACAAAAATATGGTAATAATTATCAATGTAAGATCACATATTCATTTTCCTATATGCATTATAAAATCAAAAGTTAGGTATATGCCGAAATTTTCATTCAAAAAAAACGTATATGCCAAAATAAAAGTTCAATTCTAAATAAACTATATATAATTTAAGTATACCTCCGACAAACATTCTGCATCACCGTGATTCAGAATTATATCATACACGAACCGCATAACATAATACTCGCACTTAACTGAGCCGGGTTGCTTTGCACACTACAAATACCAATGGTATGAAACAAAGTGACAAGTGCAATATTGCAATGTCTAAACATGATAAGAAAGTGGATAGCAATCTTACCAGTCCCTGGATATAGTTAAAGGTTGTTACTCTAGCACTCATCAGCTTCTAACTTTCCTCATCCACACAGCACGACAACAATGCTCCACATATACAAAATAAATCATTACTTTTAATATTAGGATAGATCAAAGTGTACAAAACAAATTGTATGATGAAAGTAAAAATATGTAACTTATCCAAATATGGCTTAATAAGAAGATCTCGTTCTGGTTTCAAGCACCAAAGAGGATCATATATATATACCTCTCTCTTTCTCATACAAATGACCAAAAGAGTCCAACGATCACTATAGGATTATTATGTTGCAAATCGTTACAATTTATAACTTAGTGTACCACTGACAACACAAATGAAAAGGAATCAGTACCTTTCATTATATGGCAAGAAAATGAATATCTTCGATCTATTCTCTGATATAGTATGAGTTAGGTATAATGAGGGACCATCTTTGCTTTTGCTTGCCTATATTGCTTGAGATACCAAAGTTGGATTCTCAAATCCAAAAATTTTCACTTCCTTATAATCATATATCAGTCCACTATAAAAATATACAAAAAAACCACTTAAAGTAAATTAAAGTCAATCAAAATGGTAAAGAAAGATATATCAACCATATTTAAACACATTAAACTAACTAAAACAACTCGAGTATATAACTTTCAGTAAATAGATCTTAATGATATTTGATTCGATCTTTTCTCCATCAAGCAACTCCTTTATAGCGGATGGGAAAATCGAAACTCCTCCATCAGTGTGCTAGCATGGATTAAAGCTTATTGGTATCTCGAATGATAATTTGTTCGAAATCATTCTTCGACTGCATCGCGTCATGCAATAATCCATATCTAAAACTCAATTGCATTGCATTTTCGATATTGGGTGTATTGGCACTTGGATTTTCGGGAATGGGTTGCTTGGCAAATGGTTTTTTGGAATTTGGAATCTTGGATATTGGATTTTGGGGATTTACTTTTTGGGGATTTGAATTTTTTGGGCTTTGAATGGCAGAATTGTTAAAGGAAGAAATCGTCTTCCCACCCTACATAAATATTTTACTATAATTAATCACATACTGAAAATGCTAAATAAGACATATGCGCATATATAGTTTGAGTCACTCACATCTTTAAGTATTACAGGATTCCTTGGCCATTGCACAAAAGAAGCTGCCGCTCTCCCGATAGTATCAAAACATTAGTTGGAAAAGGAAGGTTCTCATTGGTGTACATCTGCTCTACCGAGTCTATGCATACGCTCACATTTTCTATCGGAACGGAAGTTCCGTGCATAATACGCCTGTTAGGATAGACAACTCCATCCGCAACTTTCACCGTATTTCCATTAATAGTTAAGAGTAAGTTGCATTTGGTGGGTCCCTATGAAATAACAAAATTATTTTTACAGTAATTGTTCAATATTTCAACCACATAGATGACAATGGTTGAGAATTGTTGCAATATGGACATAATTATTTACCTTTAGGTCAAAAAGATGATCCACGCGTCTTGATTGACTGTCCCCTTTTGAAGCAGTGGAGACATCAACATTATTGGAATTCGTCGAACTTAGAATACCCATACTCTCTTTCAACGCTCTAAGTTCCTACAAGAAATGTCAATAAATCATCATGCCAGTCAATGTTAATAAAAGAATTACACAAACACCCATAAATAATTTCAATTTATTGTATACCTCATGAACTCCCTGAACTTCTGCTTTCACACCCTCTTTCACACGCTGCTCGATCATCTCTTCAATTTCAGCTATATCTGGTACATATCTATTTCGATACTCAATTGAGCGTCCATACACTTTAGAATAGCCAATTTGAGAACTTATTCTACGTATACGACCCGGATGTTCTTTTTTTTAAGCACTTCATTAAGGAAAGAGTTAGTCCCAGTTGGGGTGAACTCACCATACTTAGCCTTCTCTTGCAAATCCATCTACAAATTCGCATATATATATATATCGAATAATAAAAACACTTGAACCCACAAAAGTAAATGTGATAATGAAAAACACTATTATCATTATTAAATCACAATTGCACTGTGCACGATTCTTGTTGCTTCATCGGGAATTACCCTATTTCCCTCTCCATCGATTTTAGTTCTTCCAAGCACGTAGTTTGCAGAACTTAGCTCGTGAGGAGTAGTAGTAGTATGATCTATGCCCATTAACTTCATATAATCACCTCGATTCCCCCATAATAATTGATTTTTTCCATATGACCGAGAGCCCATGGTATGAGGAACACATGTATCTTGTTTTTTGCTCTCCGCCGCCTTCCTGTTTTTCTCCTACATGTGTATATAGCATTGTCAAATGTTAGTATAGCACAATTTAAAGTGTCTAGTGGTAAGTATTAATATTTAATTTACCAGTTGCTCTTTACTAGTTTGATGTTTTACAAACGTATCCCACTCCACCTTTGTACATCTGCCCGTTTCATATGGTAATGGCTTGCCCTTAGGATTTCCATTTACAATGAACTCTCTATTCCATTCTGATTCTTGCCGACGCCATACTTTATCATTTTTTTGCAAAACAAAAGATCTCCTATCATCTTCAAGTCGGAATTGTTACTGTCACACAAAAAAATAAACATAAGTCCAGTTTATATATTTTCAATAAGCATCTCATTTGAATCTAAAATTTTATATAACTTATTTTAATTATTTACCTTCATATCTTGCCATAGCATATCTTTAAGGGAATGAGGAACCTCAAACCATGTCCTATAAGTAATGGAAACCCTATATCTTTCAAGTTGTCCGATGTGTTTCGTAAAATCATCAGCCCATTTACCACCTGGGTTGCCAAGATCATCCCATATAATATATCTTTGGCCATTGAATTTAGGGTTCATTCCCTTTGATAGGCCTCTTGATCTCTTGCTATTTTGAGATTTTGATGTTTCCATGATGTACCTGCAGGCATATATTATTAGTTATGTTGCCATATATTATTAGTTATGTAGTAGACCACATATATATACAAATACACATACCATATTAATTAGACAATCAAACAAATAAAAAAGTAAACGACAAATATATACACATACACATACCACATTAATTAGACAATCAAACAAATAAAAAAGTAAACGACAAATATATTTGTATACACATACCATATTAATTAGACAATCAAACAAATAAAAAAGTAAACGACAAATATATACTCATATACATAATACATTAATTAGACAATCAAACAAATAAAAAAGTAAACGATGCATACTCATACCACATTAATTAGACAATCAAACAAATAAAAAAGTAGAGGACAAATATATACACATACACATACCACATTAATTAGACATAATAGCCTGATCTTGTCGAGTTGATGTTGCAGTAGGATCTAGTACCATGTCAATTACAGGTGCACCGAACAAAGAGGAAGGCATTTCATGAAATTGCTGTCATACTCTTATTCATCAACCACGTCATAAATGCCTAGTATGCGTCTCTTTCCTTTAAAAATGATTGAGAACCTGTTATCTGCAGGATCAGACATGTAAAAAACTTGTTTTGCTTGAGAAGCCAAAATGAATGGATCTTCTTGATGGCCAAGTTTGTTTAAGTTGACTAGTCTTAAAAAATCATGTTCATCGTTCATGATGCGATGAAGACTATCAACCCATTGGCATTGGAACAAAGCAATCTTCATTTCTTCCTTATAATGCAACTCCAATATATTATCAATGAATCTATAAAACATCCGCCTCTTTTCGACCAATGTTTTGTTCTTTTTGCTTACATATTTCGGTGATAATGCAATAACTAAAACCCCTTTGTTCTGCATTGTGGATTTTTCATCTTGTTGCCTCGTGTAAAAGGAAAAACCGTTGATGTCATACCCTTAATAAGTTTAGACAACACTACTACATCCATATGCTAGCCATCTCAACGTCGGGGACAATTCAGGATTACTGCTTAGTTCAGATATCACCCGTTCCTTGAACCATGCTAAGAACGATTGGTCATGCATATGAGTCAGATCGTCTTCATTTTTTTCAAGATTTTCATCTCTTAGAATTGAAATATGTTCTTTAATGTATGGATGAACTTCTGAGAGACTTTGGAGCACATACAATTCTGCCTTACACAACATCGATGGGTCGATACGTAAATATTTTGTGCTAATAGTACCCTTGCCTAGGAGCTTATCAAAATGTCGCGATTGAGGCAATCCAACGGTTTCAACCTTTGTAAGGTACTCTGAACACCATGATACAACTTCTTCAAACACATATCTCTAGACAATACTAGCTTCTAGTCTAGACAGATTCATTACCATCCCTTTTAGCATTCCCATTACTTGTTCAAAAGGATACATATACCTTAAGTAAATGGGTCCACACCATTTAATTTTATGAACCAAATGTACTACAAGATGAGGCATTATGTGGAAGAATGACGGCAGAAAATATATTTTAAGAGCACATAGTGTTTGAACAACATCGTTCGGCACATTTTGTAACTTCTCTGGGTCGATGATCTTGCTACTAATAGTGTGAAAAAACATGCACAGTCGGGTGATAGTATACCAAACTTTACTTGGTAAAATCCCTTAAAGTGCTACTGGTAAGAAGTGTTGCATAAGAACATGACTGTCATGTGATTTCATACCTACTAGTTTCAAGTCACTCATGGAAACAATTGACCTGAAATTTGAAAAATAACATAAAGGTACTTTTAAACTATGTAAAGACTCACAAAAGCTAGTTTTTTCTACTTTAGACAAAGTGTAACAAGCTGGTGGAAGGTAAACGCGCTTGCCTCGATAATCTGGAGCTAACTCTTTTCTACCCATAGCAAGCATATCTTCTCTAGCATTTAAACCATCCTTTGTTTTCCCAGGCATGTTTAGAAGTGTCCCAACAATAGCATCACAGACATTTTTTTAAATATGCATGACATCCAGGCAATGCCTTACCTCCAAATCTCTCCAATATGGTAGATCATAAAAGATTGACCTCTTCTTATATCCGCCGTCAATCTTACCCTTATAAGGTTTACCATACCGTGTTATAATGTCTTTGACCTCTCATAAACCTGTATTCCTATCAAAGGCACTCGTGCCTTACTCAACTCCATCTCTTCATTAGAAGTTTTCCTTTTCTTTCAAAAAGGATGAGTCGTAGGGAGAAACCTTCGATGATTCATATATACATGTTTCTTGCAGTTTTCTAGACGAATCGATTCCCTATCATCCTCATAAATTGGACATGCTTTTTCCCCCTTCACTGCATATCCAGACAAATTTCCATAAGCTGCGAAGTCATTTGTATTACAGAAGACCATGGCACGAAGGTTAAAATAAGATCTACTACATGCATCGAACACCATCATGCCTTTTTCCCAAAGCAACTTCAAATCATCAATTAAAGGAGCGAGATATACATCAATGTCATTACCAGGTTGTTTTGGCCCGGAGATGAGAAGTGATAATATAAGGTACTTGCTCTTCATACACAACCATGGGGGCAAATTGTATATGGTTAGAATAACAGGCCAGATGCTAAATTGGGAACTCAAAGTTCTAAATGGATTCCTCCCATCAGTACATAGACCAAGACGTAAGTTTCGGGAATCACCACCAAATTCTGGGAACCTATCATCGATTCTTCTCCATTGGGGAGAATCAGCAGGATGCCCCATAAGGTTATTGTCCTTCTTAGCGTCGTAATGCCATCTCAAGAGCTGTGTAGTTTTTTCATCTGAGAAAAGACATTTAAATCTCGGTATAATTAGAAGGTACCACAATACCTTTGCTGGTGCACGTTTCTTTTTCGTACCTGAATCTTTTTTCTTGTACCGACTAGAACCACACCTCGGACAAGCTTCTAGATTCACATACTCATTTTGAAACAAGATACAATCTTTTACACATGCATGAATCCTCTCATACTCCAAGCCCATATGGTACATGAGTTTCTTTACCTTGTACAAGTTGTTCGGGGAGTGTGTTCCCATCAAGAAACATGTCTGCCAGCACTTCCTACAAATCCTTGTAATATTCGTCGGTCACATTGTGCCTTGTCTTCAAATTGAATAATATGAGGACGACCGATAGTGTTGTGTATTTAACAAAACCCAGAAATAGCTCCGTCTTTGATGCTGTGAGAATACTTTCAAATATGTTGGGATTCTCTGTGAAGTTGTATTTTACATCATGCAACATTTCATCAATTCTATCTTCTTCATCTCCCACATCTTCATCTCCAAAAAAAGAATCAACTACTATATCAGTAACTGGAGTAGCTGAGCTCTCTGTAATATCTAACACTTCACCATGCCAGGTCCACCTTGTATAATTTTCTGTGAATCCCCGATGAATTAAGTGATTTTTCAATAAATCTATGCTCTCTGGAATCCTTGTGTTATAGCAATAGTAACAAGGACACCGAATACCAAGCCCAGTTTTTGACTTGTGTTCAACGGCAGCGGCAACGAACTCATTAACACCTTGCAAGTACTTAATGGAAGGCCATTTCATATACATCCAACTCCGGTCCATTATCTAGATAATATATCTAAGAGAAGCACATCTAATTAAACTATAATCATACATGTTAAGCTAGGTATAATTTAATAATAAAGTTATATACTGTAGTCATATAATCATACACTTTTTAAGACCGTTTACCTTAACTGCCTCCAAATTTTATTGAGAATTCCACTTTATCTTCTTTTCTTCACATAGGTAATACAAGTCCAGAAAATATAGTTTTTCTGCAAAAAAATATATATATGAAACTGTGTAACATTTATTTATAAGGTAAGTTGGCATACTTATTAATATAATTCCATATTAGACTTCGGGGTATTTCTCATTGTTATTACTTTTTAAACCGATTGCTTATAGGTTATTTTTAACGTCAAACAAAACAACAATAAACAATACCATGACTGGTAAAATAGACTTCAAGAAATTGATAAATAATTGAAGCTTAATGAGAACTAACTTAAATAGTTTGCAAGTTGCAGAATATGTTCAACAACTAAAAGGAGCATTTGTATTTTTTACTTTTAAGTCAATTTTAAGTGCTTATAAGCTAACCCCATATGAGAATATGTATGTCCTTTTTTTGTAACTCTTCAATGGTTATAAGCTGCTCCAAAATAAGCTATAAGCAAAAGTTCATAACTCATGAGACACTTCATCACCCAACTTATAAATTGAAAAGTGCTTATTATCCAACGGCCTAAGATGCGCGACTACGAGACATGAGCACCAAAAAATAGCTTCAACTTACCAATGATCTTGTACAATGTCTTAGTGAACGGTTAACAGCAAGGGAACATCAAAATGTTGTTTAGGAATGCTTTTTCGCTTCTGAACACGACACAACATGAGGCCATTTGACAAATCTAGTCAACTACTTCTGTGGCACTTCTCAAATAAAGGGTTCACATTTTTTTCCTGTAACTACAAGAAACAAAAAACAATAAGAAAAGGTCTGGATCCCGAATTTAAGAAAGGAAGTTTGAATCTGAAATACTAAGCATATTTAAACGGATTTTCTGGTAGGTTTGGGGGCCGCGAGACAGCAGCGAGAAGTAGAAACAGAGGCGACGGCGGAGCAAAACGAGGACAGGTTTTGAGGCACGGGAGTTTTGCGAGTTCAAGATGGATAGCGGCGGGAGACGGCAGAATGAGGGTGAGTGAGACGGTGGTGGAGCAACAAGATAGGAGGTTTTGAGGAGGGGTTTTACGATTTCGAGATGGCGCGGGGGTGAGTGCGAAGGTTTTTGTTAGAACAGTAGTTTTAAGGTAATTCAGACGGTTATTTCTTTTTAACCGTCCAAAATACATAATTACTCTATTTTGACGGTTAAAAGTCAATAACCGTCAGTATTGTCAATTTTATTTACCATTGCATATTTCGGACGGTTATTAACTTTTAACCGTCCGAAATACGTATTTCGGCTTTCACAATTCGGACGGTTAAAAGTTAATAACCGTCCGTATTATGTTATTTACAAATACCATCGGACAATACGGACGGTTATTAACTTTTAACCGTCCGTAATGGCCCCTCCGCGTTTTTTAAAACACTTTTCCAAACTGTTTTTTATAAATCGACTGGAAAGGTGCGACCCTACAGGCCCTTTTTGTACTAGTGATTCGTGATACAAACCTACTCTACCATATGTTAGAATATTAATCAGCAAGTTAAATTGTTACAATCGAACCATCGACCTCAAAGTCTAAGTAGTTTTCATATCATACCATAAAAGCATTTATTTTTTTAAGTAAAAGGAAATATATTATAAATATTGAACTATTTATGAAGTATATTTTAACTGATATATAAATAAAAGAAACCACATATATTAAACAAAACACTCTACCATAATCAGAGAAACACAATCTCACCGTAATGGGAACAAAAGCACGAAGACAAACATAAACAACTGAAAACAAAGATAAGCGCTGCAATCTATTATTTTTTAGCCTCGGACTAACATTCTCGAATACGCACACCGTGAAATACATGCATATGCCATAATATCAACCAAATTTGCAGATCTAGAGCGATTGTGTTTAAGAGTGATATATTTGGGTACCAAATCTAAAAGATCCGCAAATATCTTTGTCTGGAGTTTGATGGAGCCAAAGCCAATTGTAAAACTGTCAAGATTGAGATATGTGACAATAAAACTATATTTAAAGAAGACAATAACATAGTGGAAGATAAATAAAAATAACTACCTAATGCAGATCATTTAGAAGAAAAGAAAAAAGAACCGAAAATAGAAAAATATAATAAGAGTGGGAAGGAGGAAGAAAGAAGCCTAAAGGATTTTTTTTACAGAGATAAAATGTTTAAAGAGAGTGGCTCTAACATCTACCAGATTTATTTGTTGCTAGATAAAACTTAATGTGATAAAAAATATGACAAAGGCTTAGTCTAATGGTTAAACCTTAAAACCGTGAGATCCTAGAGATCACAGATTTAAATCCACTCTTAAATAAAATGAATAAAATTTTTTTATTTTTATTATAAGCCAATACAACATAAAAATTTAAAAAACTGATAAGTAAAGCACACTTATATCCGTACATAAAAATGTTTAGGAAGCAAACTCAAAATAGCAGCGTTAATAGTAAGAATTAAATGTATGCATGCTTCCAAGAAATGGGTACGAATAAAAGGGGTATGTTACCAGTTTAGACCGCATCATTTGTTGACTAATGATCGTGAGATTTAGTCATGTATTTTGTAGTTAAATATGGCTTTAGCATTAAATTAAATTAGTTAGTGAATATTCTACGTTTCTTATTTGATAGTTCTACTGTCTTATCTAAGCCTATCATGTCTTCCTAGCTTTAACTGATCTTTAACTTGTTCAAACTAACGTACACTCCCTATTTCCAATAACATTTATTTTGGCTTGGCTATATATTTAACTATTGCTTTCATATAATTGTAAGGTTTTGAATTATATATACAATTTAAATAACCCCCTAAAATACAAACACTTCAATTGGGTATTTAAGTGCACCAACAGACATCACTACTGCATGTGGATGAAGGAAGACTCATCTGTATGTACATAATATCGGCATGATTTTCTGGCCTAATAATTAATGTTATGAACATCAATTACCAATTATGATACTCCCTCCATCTATAAAATATTATCCATTTAACCGAATCATTAAAATCAATGAAAAATTTATTGCACAACTAAAATGACTAATTTATCCTTTATTAATTCTCTTTCTTCTTAATTACTCACTTATAATTTTAACAATATATAATCTCTTTCATATTTAATACAAGGGCAAATTAGAGAAAAAATTGTACAAAATGCATTGATAATCTAAATTGACAACTAAAAAGAGAACTAAGAAAATGGCTAAAGAGACAATAATTTCTAGATGGAGGGAGTAATATTATTGTTATTTTAAATTATTACTCTTAATTTTATATTTCAATTGCGAAATAAATAACTCTCAACGCTAACATATAAATAGAAGACTCGATGACTACAATACAAAATAGTTAATTTTGTATTACACGAGTTTAACTCTACTGATATAATGTCACACTTAATTATTTATTGATTACACCGCTATAATAATTTAGGCATATAAAATTAACATGTTGATTGATCCTAATCACTTAATTTTTCCCTGATTAGATTTTATTTAAGCGAAGACCTTGGGATGTGTCCTTTTGATCATGGAAAAATACAAAGAATTATATTAGTGAATGATAAATAAGTCATGTCTTATCTCTTGATTGATTTTGCTGAAAGGGAGAAAAGAACACATTTTTTTAATGTTCCTTAGTTAACTAAATATAATTATATATATTTGTTTTAAATTTTTTTGCATAATTTTGCCCAGACTTTATTTTAGAGTTTATTATCTGATTTTTTATTTTTATGGTACTATTAGGTTTCTAATTGATTTATTGCCCCTTAAGTAACGCCTAACTCGATTTTACTGTTTAGGCGTACTCAATTTTTTAATATACCGATATCTTGGTAATTACAGCTAATTTTTTTATCCATAAAAAATAGTTTAATTGGTAAAACGAAAGTACAACAAAGTATTCGTTGAATAAAAGTCTCGATTTTATTTTTAAAACATCGTATAAATTATGCTTTTTAATATTTTATTATATTATAATTTAATTTATAATTAAATTTATATTTTTATGTATTAATAAATATTAAAATTTTAGAATTAATTTTTTCAATCAGGAACTTTTATATGAGAGCTAGGGTTCAAACTCGAATCTCCCCACTCATTTTACGGTCGTACCATTTAGACTGTGTCCAATTGATAATAAATATTAAAATTTTAAAAGATATAAATATGCCTACATTCATGCCCTACCAAAGCCCTCGGAAGCCCTGCCTGACTAGCACTTACCACATTCTAAAATACTTATTATTATAAAGCATGATATAATTTTTTTAATAATTGATAAATTTTGAGTTAACTAAAATTTTTAAACATATCTAGAGAACATTTAGTAAGCATAACTAGCTCCGGATTCATAGGGTATTATGGTCAATGTTTTAAAAAGCATTAGGCGGGAGGTTAGAATTATTGGTGTCTAGGCGGGGATTAATCGGGACCTAGACGGAGGCTAGGTGAATTTGTTTTTTTTTCAATTTATTGATAATATAAATACATCAAAATATTTATTTAACTGAAATTTTGTAGTATTATGAAAAATCCATCCTAAACCGATTTTTAAAATACAAAACTCCGCTTAGCCCTGCGTAAGACCGCCTAACTCCATCCAAATCGGTCGACTGTTTAGAACTGTCCGACTATCTAAAATCACAACGATATTATGAAAAATCATGCCTAGACAACCGACTAACCCAATTTTTACAACATGACAAGGTAATTGAGACTAGTGATAGGGACCTAAAAAGTGAAAACTCATCACTTTTATGCTAAAGAAGCTCTATCAATATTCTTCATCGTGCATTCTCAAGGTATATTACTAAATCTCTCCGGACTTCACTACCAATATATTACATTACTACTTGGTTTCTACCATTCAAATTTTAGCATCAAAGTGACTTGGTCAAATCTCTCGCATTGTGTTTTGTCTTGCATGTTACCACTGTTGTACTGATGGATTGGTTTAAAAGCTCATTGCATTATGCATATCTGTTCATATCAATTTATAAAGACTTAATCTATATTCGCCTACCTGAATTCAAAAAAACCTACTGTCCTCCTGAACTTTTAAAGTGGCCTTGTGGCTTCCTCAATTTTTAAAAAGTGACCCACTTGCCTTCGTAAACGCCACGTATCAAATTCTGATAGGTTTGACTTTTCAATGATATCATTTTTCTGATTTTTCTCTCTCCAATCAAGATCCAACACGTGGCATTCAGGAAGCTGAGTGGAGCACTTTTTGAAAGTTGAGGAAGCTAAGAGATCACTTTAAAAGTTCAGGGGGGCAATAAAATTTTTAGAACAAGTTCGGATAGCTAGATGTATATTACAGAATTGATAAATGCATTGATCTTTTCCGTGTGGATTTTTTGAATTAGTTGCCATGGCATCCTAATTTTTTTTTTGAATAAATTGTACAAGGGTAATAAATATCGAAGAAGAGTCTGGTTTTTCATGTCTAGATTGTCGTCTAGGGGTCTACCAAACTACCCCAAATATCATCTATCATTTCTGTTAATGTACAATAATCAAATGACTCGTGTATGAATATATAGAACTATATACCCCACTCTTTAATAACAATTGCTTTATGTTGACTCCTATATAAATATCTATACCCCACTCCTTAAAACAACTAGCTTATGTTATATGTTGACACTTTCATAAGGTCATATTACTTGCCAAATTGAGTTTCTCTGTAGTTGACAATTGATATCAAGATAATTAATTAATTGGAAAACAAAGAGGAAAGTAAGATATAAACCACAATCGATGCCCAATCTCCATCCCATGAGCCAAACTGAAGACTGACGTAGTATAGGTATATTATTATAGAGATTAAAATGACATATTCCAGGAATATAAAAAAAAATATATGGTTAAAGATTTTATGCCTTGTTAACTAGAAATTTGGATCAAATTAAAAAATTTGAGATTTTGAATTATATTAGCAAGTCCAGCCATATTTCCTATTTTTTATTTCTTAAATCTATTTTTACAGGATTTACAGTATTTTTGCTCTAACCATCTTTCGTATTTTTCATTCGCTATATTACATTCCCCGAAATATAATAATATTCTGTTATTATTATATTAATTCTTTTACATCATTTTTATTCTAATCAACCAACAAAAATAATTAAAAAAACAAAAAAATATAAACAAATAAAAATTTTATATTCATCCCTTAAAATAGGGTTCTTTATATATAGAGAACTCTCTTTTAGGGATATAGTATATAGGGAATGATTGAATTCAATTATTCCCTATATTCGTTCCTAATACTCTAAAATAAGAAATGATTGAATCTGATCTTAGTGCTTCAAATTAAAAAAATATGACAATTATATTATTTTTCATATATTTTATTCTCTCTCCTCTTGTGCTCGCTAGATTTTGACTAGAGAAATGAAAGGAAGCACCGAACCATATGGGAGATTACAAATCTTTGCGTTCTAATTCGATCCGATCCATTCATTTGTAGAGCTATTTATGCGATCACAGACATTTCCGAAGCCCTCTAACATAGGGATAAATAGTCAGTTTTGAAAAAATTTATTCTCAACCTCTTTATGATATAAATCTAGAATGTGGGGTTCATGGACTCCAAAAATTAGTGTTATATTACATGTAATTAAATTTTTTGAACACCATGAAAATACTTAAATGGGCCCCAATTAACTCTTACAATTTTATAAAAATATTTATCGTACAAAGTGATGAATTTTACCGATCATTTTCCATTATTTTTCATATTCTTCTATTTTTTTTAAAATTTTTCCATTACGTATCTTACTTTTATCAATTTATGCTTTTAAGTCATAGATTAAAACTATAAATAAATTTTTTTTATTCCTTCATTATAATATATATTTTTTAAATAAATATTAATAATGAACACCATAGCAGAGTAAGCCTAAACTCGCGCCACTGGCGAACCATGGACAATATAGTTCAATATTTATGTTTGTGTAAAATATCATATGAATGAAAAAAAGTCAATGAAAAAGAAAAGTCCTTTATTCCGTTCGCAAATTAAATTATGATTATATCTAAATTATCCCTAGTCATAGTTTCATCAAGAAAGGATATTAATGAAATGGAAAGACTAGCATGTGGTCAACTTTCTTGAAAATGGTCCAAGCAGTTAATCTCCTAAGGACTGAAGGTGGTGCCTTAAGTTTGACACATGGATATATCTGGGAGATATATTGGAGACCGCAGTAAGATAAATACTTGGTATATATATCAATATGTTAGTGTTTATCTTTATGTAATAAGCTTTGCGAATGTCCTTGTACTTGAGATTCTAGTTACCTTGTGTGGTACTATTACTATACTTTAGGTATACACTAATTTATTTAAGGTGCTACGGGTGATTACGGGGTATAGTGATGACAACACGTTGGTAAGCTGAGTAGTCGGAAAGAATCCGTCTCTCCGGATATATTAAGGAGTTGTACTTGGCCACTTATTGAAATGATGATTGCCATAAACCTCTGATCAGAGTATGTGTTTGATAGAAATGATTTCTTGTCAAACACACTATGATAAAAGGCAATATACTTTAATAACAAGTAAATAACTAGGATAGCTTGGAGAAACCTCGCTACCAATTTAAAAAGAAAACTGCAACTGAATCAACTGATATGTCAAAATTAAACTGGATACATTTAAGGATTTTAATTGATTATGTGAATACATTTTTCTATTATTTTAAAAAACCCCAATGTATATATTAAGGTAGAGCAATAAATGAAGAAGCAAGCCGACCGCGGTTTCCTCCGAAGTACAGCGCAAGTGGGCGTGGCTTCAGTTCAGCCCGTGCATTGCGTGTGGACAATCGCGTTGTGGAGATGGGCTGCAGCTGCTCATGACGCCAAGCCGATAAAAACAACATGGTACCAAACTAGACCTCCATACCTCTATTATTACTTATTTATGACAATTTACCTCATCAACTATCCATCCTAAACTATGGTCTGCAACAAATAAACCGTTATGGACTTCTTCTTATTAATATCTAGCATATAATTAGCTATATGACTCTATGAGTTCAAATTTGTACAATTAGATATAACTGTGGTTGTCCGAACTCAAAAAGAATTCTCTAAAGTTAAGATCAACGTACAGAGTAAAATTAGACTTCTATTTCAAAGTGAAATATGAGAATTGAAAATGTGTGTTTTATTCTATCTTCTATGACTAGGAGAGAGATGTAACAAATTCACTTAATAATGCATTGAAATTTCCTTCTATAGAAACTTCAATGGTTAAGTTAGTACAAAAACTAAGTAAATTAGATTGAGATAGTCAATTATGAATTTTAGTTATTGATTAAGAGGGGTTACAGGGTTCGGTTACTTGCACTCTTGTTGTTATTGGAAGCAAATCAATATCCCACATGGAAATATATGTAGAATTTAAGCAATATACAAGTTTCCATCAAACTCTATTAGTATGAGGCCCTTTTGAAAAAGAATCCAGAAAATCCATGAAAATTTAGTCCAAAGTAGGAGTTCGGGGTGTGACGCGGGCAATTTCAACAACTACAAGGCTAGTTTATCTAAATAGAGCAACAATTTAGATATTATTTTGGCTTGAACATATCTTTTGAGTAGTTGACGAATCTGGTGAAAAATTAGCCTATATGGTATGAAACATGCATTTTATGCTAAAGATTGATGTCTTGAAGATCATACAGAGTCGCGCACGCTTATTTTTAAATATTAATCCATGTAAAATTAAGTGTTAGAACGTATTATTGAATTTCCAGCATACCTTCTCTAATACTTAAATTAATTTTACAGAATAACATATGTCATCAGTTAAAACTAATTATAGCATAGAGATTGTACCTGAAACATTTATACATGAAGTAATGTTAATTACCTATATTGAAGAATCATAAGTATCCTCATAAAAAAAATCCTAATTAATCATGGATTCCCCAGGGTTCAATTATTCAACAATAGTAATATGTTTGTAATTGACTGATGGGTTGATTATGACGTAAGCCGATGTTAACAAAGTCTAATAGAGGTTGAAGTCTTGTTATTATTAGTTGGATGCCAAACAACTCTTAAATATTTTAATAAATTGTGAGGAGCAGTGAAGCTAATGGGCCTTAATTTTTATACCTTGTTAGAAAAATTAAACAGGTTATTAGCACTAATAAAATAGTGTAGTCAAAGTATAAAAATAAAAAAAAATAGAAGTTATAGAAAGAACATACAAAATGTTATAAGGAAAAAAGTTATTAAAAAAAGTCAAACACATATATATAAGCCACAGATTTCTATCTATACACAAAATGTGTGGTTGAGGATGAGATCATCTCTATGCAGATATATTTATAAAATAGCTGAGACCCAGAAATATTAGATTATATGAAAATAAAGCAGTGTTATCAATTGCATTAAATTGCTGGAAATAAATTGAGTCATATATCTTGGCCTGGCTTGGCTTCAATGCAGGCATATAGTTTGGTAAAGAGGACATGACTCCTGTCACCAATAAAGGTCATCGTCATGTGAGCAGTTAGAGAATGGGCATGTTGAGGGATAGCCTCCCGTTATCAATATAAGCATGGCCCTTAGATTTTATTTTTTTTTTATTTCCTTAGTTTTGTATAACCCCTGTTTGTAAAGAAATTCAGTATATTTCAAAGTATTTTATGTATAAATTTTTTTAATCTTTTATATAATATGGTTTTAAATGAACGAAATTCATAGGGATAGAATGTTTACGAGTAGTTTTGTGTTATTGAACTGAATTGATTATATATATAATTAAGGGTAAACTTAAAAAATATGTCATATGGATTGACCGGTTTGTAAAAAGATCCTTGTTTATTTTAAAAGTATACAAAAACATGCTTCTCAAAATTTTGAAACCACATTTGGAATGGAAATCTCAGTTATTTTAATAAATTTAACATTCTTTTATTTCAGCTATATTATTTTTGAATTATTTATGAAGATTTGAGTAAATTTCGAAAATTTTTTATTTTGTTATAATT